>ML677349.1:39136137-39165156 GCA_007922305.1 Dermatemys mawii | reverse complement strand
AGACTGCGTGGTCCAGGACAGGTAAAGAGTCCAAGGCTCCCCACAGCAGCCCAGGCTTCCTGGGCAGCTCTTACCACAGCCCGGCTTCTGGCTAGCCAAGGGGCAGGGCCATAGGAGGGAGAAGGAGAGGGAGAGTGGGTGTGTTTTTGTTTTGAATTTGCAACCCTGGGGGAACAGTTGTGGGTTTTCGAGGACTGACACCTACCAGAGCCAAAGGTTGCAGTTGGGATGACCCCTGCTAAGTTTTTTAGAATTGGGGTAGGTTCTTGGGGATATCACAGGGTAGGGAGGGAACTGTGTAGCCTGGAAAACCCCCAGTGAGGAGGAAGAGAGAGAGAGTTCTCTGCCCAGGAAAGGTGACAGCTGGGAGCCTAAAAGCAGATGATTTTGGTGGACTGCAGCAGGGGAATATAGGGGCAGTTACCTGAACTGTGACAGTAGGTACACAGCAGCTTTCAGGATTTGATCCAAAAATTTTAAACAAAATTCAAAAGAAAAACTAAAACTAAAAAAAAAAAATCCATAGGGTATCAACATGTGCCCTTTTCTATACGTAAGGCATACACACACACACACACACACACACAGACAACTGTATGTTACATAAGAATGGCCACACTGGGTCAGACCAAAGGTCCATTTAGCCCAGTATCCTGTCTTTTGATAGTGGCCAATTCCAGGTGCTGAAGACAGCATGAACAGAGCAGGGAATCATCAAGTGATCAATCTCCTATTGTCCATTCTGGCAAAGAGAGGCTAGGGACACCATCCTGGCTAATAGCCAAGGATGGACCTAGCCTTCATGAATGTATCTGGGTTTTTTTTTAAACCCTGTCATAGTCTTGGCCTTGACAACAACTTCCAGCAAAGAATTCCATAGATTGACTGTACAGTGTGGGAAGAAATACTTTTTTTTTGTTTTAAACCTGCTGCCTATTAATTTCATTTGGTGACCCCTAGTTCTTGTGTTATGGGTAAATAACACTCCCTTATTTACTTCCTCCACACCAGTCATGAATTTATAGACCTCAATCATATCCCCTTCCCCTTACTCATCTCTTTTCCAAGCTGAAAAGTCCCAGTTTTCTTACTCTTTCCTCATACTCTCATCTCATGCCCCTAGTCATTTTGTTGCCCTTTTCTGAAACTTTTCCAATTCCAATATATTTTTTTTGCGATGAGGCAACCACATCTGCATGCAGTATTCAAGATGTAGGTGTACCATGGATTTATACAGAGGCAATATAATATTTTCTGTCTTATCTATCCCTTTCTTAATCATGCCCAACATTCTGTTGGCTTTTTTGACTGCCACTGCACACTGAGTGGATGTTTTCAGAGAACTATCCACAATGACCCTAAGATCCCTTTCTTGAATGATAACAGCTAATTTAGACCCCATCATTTTATATGTATAGTTGGGATTATGTTTTCCATTGTACATTACTTTGCATTTATCCACATTGAATTTCATCTGCCATTTTATTGCCCAGTCACCGACTTTTTGTAAGATCCCTTTATAACTCTTTGCAGTGAAGTCTGCTTTAAACTTATCTTGAGTAGTTGCCGCCTCACTGTTTCTCTCTTTTTTCAGCTCATTTATGAATATGTTGAACAGTGCTGGTCCCAGTGCAAACCACTGGGGGACACCACTATTTACCTCTCTCCATTCTGAAAAATGACCATTGCAAGGCATACTTATGAATGAAATGACTCCTTTTTGGAAGCCACTTTCTTGGTAACAGGGAAAATCTACTATCAATGAGGTTGAGACTTTTTAAACTGTACTTTGAAATTCAGCTATTTAAAAAGGGTCCAATTTTATCAGACACTGAATAATTTGGGAACCCATGGATGGAGACCTAGATGGTTTAGATGCAGATGCGTGTAACCCTTCTGTCAGGTGGTTATGGGCAGCAAAAAGGGTCAGATTCAATATATTTTGGGTCCCTCTTGACAAAAGTAAACTGCCTCAAGCCCTGCAAAATCCTCCAAAATCCTGCAAAAAACTAAACAGATCCTCCCTAGGTGCCCTTATCAGACAGAACTTCCCCACTCCGAGATTGTGTGCAACCAAAGAAAGCTTTATCAGGGTGACAAAAACAGACAAATTTGGGGAAATACAGCAATTATATATATGGGGGGGGGCGGGGACTACAGCCCGCAGGTCCCTCCTACGCAACTCCTGGACTCCTGGCTGGGGAGGCTCCCCACGGTCCCTCCCCTATCCCTCCTCCCCCACAGCCTCAGTGCCTCATGAGGCAGCACTTTAGCCACTGGCAGGATCTACAGGCCACAGTGGAGCTGTGCGCTCCTGCAAAGTGGTGCATAGTGAGACATGCTGCACACCCTGGTAAGGGGGTCGGGGGATTGGGTAAGGGGCAGAAGGTCCCAGGGGGCAGTCAGCAAGGACAGGGAGGTTGGATGGGGCAGTGGTTCAGGGTGGGGGTGGTCAGGGGATGGGGAACGGTGGGGGGTTGTATAGGGTGCGGGAATCCCGGGGGGAATCTCTGGGGGTGGATAGGGGAGACAGATGGGGGTGGGGTTCGGGACGGGGTGTCTTGGGACGTGGAGCAGGAAGTTTAGATAGGGGTGAGGTCCCGGGGATAGTTAGGAGTGAGGGTCTCTGGAGGGGGTGATCAGGGGACAAGGAGCAGGGTGGGGTTGGATGGGTCGTGAGTTCTGAGCGGGCAGTCAGGGGGCGGGGCTCAGATAGGGGGCGGGGCCAGGCTGTTTTGGGAGGCACAGCCTTCTCTACCCAGATCACCGCACAATTTTGGAAACCTCATGTGGCCCTTGGCCAAAAAGTTAGAACAGCTAGAGACTGATGAGTCTGCTATCACCTTGGCTAAGAGAGAGATCTTTTAGCTCATGCATTAAGCTCCAGTGATCACAGATCTGATCCTGGCTAACAATGACGGGGACCATCAGTATTACATATGTAAATAAAGCATAAAATACACCTTCTCCTAAGTAATTTTGTCAGCAGTCCATCTAACTTCCTTCCCCTGCTGGTGAGACTGTCCCATAGGTAATAGTCCCTTGGCCACATCACATTTATTCCTGGGGGAAATATGTGCCAAAAAAATTAAATTCTACACATTCTAAAATTCTGTAAAATTCTGCATATTTTGTTAAAACACCACAATATAATCTCTTCCGTTTCAGTTATTTTGGTAATTTATTTCAAAATACCTGTCAACATGTTAACATTACAGGCAACAACAAAAACAGATTCCCCCAGCAGTAGAGTTCAAGAAACCCCTGTGACAACCCAGTTCCAGTTGGGGAATGCTAGAGGGTGCTGTGTGGTGCCCCTCAGAGCCCAGACACCCACAACAACCACCTTCAGAGCCCAGCTGTGGGCCACCTCCTCAGCCCACACACCAGCACCCCAGAGACTCCCCCCGCAGCTTATTTACTATCCTGCTGGGGGCCACTGTATGGCCCTACCTGCCTCCTCCCCCCCCCCAGCCCTCTCCTACCTCTCGGTGGAAGATGATCAGAGCCTTCATCCATACCAGGCTGGGTGCTCTGCTCACTGTGAGCTGGAGATCTGGGCTCTGCAGAGTCCATCAGCCCCTAAGGGGCTGCAGAGCTGCTGGAGGCCAAATTCGGGGAGAGCGGGGAGGACATGAAATGCTGTACAGAACATTAATTGTGCACAAATTCTGGATTGCACAGTGGCACAGAATTCCCCCAGCAGTACACATTAGTCATCCACCAAACCACATTCGCAGCAGCAGTCCAAGTGTCTCTGAGTAGAGCTGTCAAATTGTAGTGTTAAATATTAAAAGAATGTCCTCATAAATAACTTTCTGCGCTGCCAAAGATTAAAAATTCAAATTTTCTAAAACTTTTTTTTTTTTTTGAAGATGAATAGCCTGATTTTTCAAAAATGATGTGCATTGGCAGTTTCCAGAGAGTTAATGAATGCTTAGCTTTTGTGGGTCTGCATGGGGGAAGCTCTCAAACAATCACCCCCCACCCCAAAAAACCTGTTCCATACTTTCCCCATCTACCCCCAACAACCCTCCAAGTTCACACCCAGACCATGTGGGGGAAGGAGCCTATTTTAAAGAGGAGATTGCTATTTTTAGTTCTAGCATTTAAACACTGTCTACTGATGTTTTGAAATAAAATGCAATATATTTGTCTCCTATTGTACCACGAAGCATATTTATATACAGACCATTATTATTCAACAATCACACCATTTGAAGACTAACCTTGGATCTTAATGCCACCTGCAGTGTTGATCCAAGTCTGCATATCTCCAGCAGAGGGATATGAACTGTTGATATTAAATATTGTGTTCCAATAATACTGAGCTTTTGACCAGGAGTCAGGAATCAAAATCAAGGTCAACGTTGTCCTCCACCCCCTTCTCAAAAAAGGAAATTCAGTGTGTTGCCCAAATTCTCATTTGAGACTTCTGTCAAGGCCTTAATTTATATACACTTTGATGCATCAATTCGTTTTGAGAAAAAGCTATTCTAAAAATACTTATCTAGGAGTGCAACATTCAGCTTCCAGAACATAATCTGGACAAGGGCTTTAAAGGACAATTCATCTGTAGCATCCAAAACCCCTGGACATATGTGAAAGCTGCAATCTGGAGTAACTCCAGGGATTGCAGAAGGGAACCCCAAAGCTAAAAGCACGAGTCTCTACGGCTTGAACTACAGAGCTAGTTATTTGTTGGTGGGGGCTTTAACAGGCTCATCTTCTCTTTGTATCAGGCACAGAGGTGGACACAACACAGTAACCAGTAGCTTACACATACCCACATGATACCTGTACCTGGATATGAAGGGTACATAACTGCACATGCACATGTCCCTTTTTCAAATAGACACAGATATTGAGGGAAGGTAAAATGTGCGTATATATTTTGTGAGCATGGCTGTCATGCCCTCCTTCAACGGTATCATGTGTGTGTATATATAGATATAATATATCTATATATACACACACACTGAAGGCAGGATCATTATACCTTTTTGCACATTATGCTGGATTGTCACCTTTGAAGGCATCCTGATTTTCAGGTTTAATGCAAATATATAATTCTTTTGTATACCCAACGTGTATGTTCTGTGACAAAGCTCCAAGTTTGTACTTGTGGGTCCTGCGCTTCCTGGCAGATTTAGGGGCCTCAGAAACTCATCTAGGCCCCACAGTGACCTCCCTTTCTCAGTATAATTGGCAAGAGTCACCGCCTAGTGAGTTACCTTCATCGCAGGCCAGTATGGAAGGTGGAAAAAATGGGGGAGCCCAGGCCCGCCCTCTGCTCCGGACTCCAGCCCAGGGACCCTAATAGTATCAGCTAAGATGGCTGACCTTTTATCCACAAAACACAATACAATTCCCTGGGCTACTTCTCCACAGCAGTCCCCGCTTCTTCAAACTCCACTTCACCCTTATCTCAGGGCCTCCTTCCTTCTGTATGATATGTTGTCCACCACTCAGTCTCACCAACAGCACAACCTCCTTCCACAGCTCCTGACGCCCACAGCCCACCTGACTAACTGGGAGGTTTTTATCTGGTTTCAGCCAGTGCCTGATTAGCGTCAGGTGTCCCAATCAGGCTAGCTGTTTCTACTCCTTTCTAGAAGGTTCTTAATTGGCCCCAGGTGTCTTGATTGGCCTGGAGTAGCCTTTGTTTGGCTATCCAGGGAACAGGGACCTGCACATCCTGAGGCTGATATACCTGCCTTCCAGCACTCTCCTGTATCCTTCTGGTCTAACTCTGTCACAGTTCATTTTATGCATACTGTCTTTGCTTTGATATATTGATATAATGCTGCTGCTGAATAAGTTTAACAGTTCAGCAGCAGAGCTTATGCAAATACCATCCAAGGGCAATGACGAGTGTGGTGAGTTTGTTCCTGTAAAGAGCTGGACCTAAGGGGTTCTTACTGTGTTCTGTCATTGCATCAGTTCTCCATTATAAATAATATGATAATCCTGGTGTCTGCTAGTGTTACTAGTACTACTGAAAAGGTGTATTATATATATTCTGTAAGATCAATTTCTGCTGTAAAACTCTTGTTCTTGGCTGAAAAGTGGCATACAAGGGAATTTATTCTCTGCTTGATGCATGCTGCCCTAGTAACTAGTGGGGGAAAGAGGGACATTAACCTACTTAATCATATAGGAACCGTCTAATCTGCATGTGTAAATTTCAGTTACATATTTAAATTGGCAACAACCAGATATATATGTATATTTATTTTGTTCATGAAAATCTGGTGGTTACCGATTATTGCATGCCATTAGATTGAGCCCACAATATTGATTTGTTGCACATGCAAATCGTGCACATGTAAAGGTCCAGATCAACACAGGTTGCAGTTTTGCATTTCCTTTGAGTTATTAGCAGATTGAGAATACCAAGTCTGGGTATCTGGATAGTCTGACAAAAACCACACTGGGATCAGATAAAACTGAGGTGAAAAAATGGGCTTGCTGCCTATCCTTAACTGACTGGTTTTGGGAATAGTGAACTTTAAAAATAGCCCCAAAAAAAGAGCAGAGGAAATCTCAGAATAGCCTGTTGCTCAGTTTTCATCTAAGGGACAATACATCTTAATGTGTTTAGCAGCCAACAATAAGTCTATGAAACAAATGCACTGAGAACAAATGGATCTAAGATACAAAAAGCCATTTATACAAAAAAAAAATGTGGTGGTGTCAAGTCACATACACAAATTAATATTAAGCTACAAACACAGATTACCAATTCTATAAACAGACATAGGAGTGTTCACATATCACAGTATCTAAAAAGGCTGCTGATAAAAAGGAGTCCATAAGTATTTCATTTCACTTTTCCTATATATGGCTCCTTGCTGAATGTCTTTGACTCACTGTGCGCTAATCTAGGCAGAGTCCCAAGGAGAGCATCTGAATGCCTCAGGGCTCCATTACAGAACTTTATTCTTCTAAACAAAAGGAAAGCCTACCCTTGAGTGTTGTGTAGGACACTGAAGTAAAACCTGTTTTGCTTGAACAGTATGGCATTCCCAAAGAGCATTTGGCAGTAGCCTAGAGATTGTGCTTTGTTGAACCATCTTCATTCTCCTCATCTTCAGATTCTGATTCTGAGGTTAAAAAAAAAAAAAAAGGTAAAACTTTGCAGCTCTTTTTGAACAGGATTTACAGTGACATTATATCATTATTTCTGTAAGCAGCAACAGTAGAAGATATGAATAAAGATTTGCCTCATATCTCACGTTTCCTAGGAAGGGCAATCACGTCATTGAAAGCGGCTCAGCAAGAAACATACTGCAGACAAAAACAAAAAGGAGTCCTTTGGCACCTTAGAGACTAACAAATGTATTTGGGCATAAGCTTATGGTCATATAAATTTGTTAGTCTCTAAGGTGTCACAAGGACTACCCTTTGTCTTTGCTGGTACTGACTAACATGGCTATCACTCTGAATACTGCAGATAGAACGCCTAATTCTACTCTCAGTTATACTCCATCGATTTCAGTTGTACAGGTCTAGATTTAGAACAGAATTGATTCACTATGGATAATCTAGACCTAACTTTCCCACAAAATAAAGTGAGTTTAAGTATGCACTGGTTAAATTTAATAAAGAACAATAATTATCCATCTATAACTCTAATTGCTATGTCCAGGTGGGATTGTTGCTGTCCAGAATACAAGTTACATACTGCAGCTGATGGGCTCTGTCAAATAAATCAGTTTCTGAAGACTATTATGATACAGTCTGTTCGCAAAACTGTAAGTGGCAGTACAATTAGACTGAGACACATGTCAAATATGTGCTATTGGAAATCTGAATAAACCACCACACACCCTCAACTGCCAACTAAAATCAAGTGAAAAAATTTACATTATGCTGAATCTCCGACTTATTGTTCGCCTTGAGGAAGGTATGTTGCAAATGCAATTCAATTTCAAACCATACTTCTCAGGCCAAATTTAATAGTGCAAAGTGTAAAGTCATACATTTAGGGACTAACAACAAGAATTTTAGCTATAAACTGGGAATGTTGCAGTTAGAAGTGAGCAGGAGGTGAAAGACCGGGGTGTACTGGTTGATCACAGGATGACTATGAGCCACAAATGTGATGTGGCTGTGAAAAAGGCTAATGCAGTATTAGGATGCATCAGATGAGGTATTTCCAGTAGAGACAGGGAAGTGTTAGTCCCATTGTACAAGGCACTGGTGAGACCTCATCTGAAGTAGTGCGTGCAGTTCTGGTCTCCCATGTTCAAGATGAATTCAGACTGGAACAGGTGCAGAGAAGGGCTACTAGGATGATGTAAGGAATGGGAAACCTACCTTATGAGAGGAGATTCAAAGAGCTTGACTTGTTTAGCCTAACCAAAAGAAGGCTGAGGGGAGATGTGATTGCTCTCTATAAATACACCACAGGGATATATACCACGGAGGGAGGGGAGTTATTTAAGGTAAGCACCAATGTGGACTCAAAAACAATTGGGTATAAACTGGCCATCCACAAGTTTAGGCTTAAAATTGGACAAAAGTTTCTAACCAGCAGAGGAGCAAAGTTCTGGACTAGCCTTCCAAGGAGAGCAGTGGGGGCAAAAAATGTAACTAGCTTCAAGACTGGGCTTGATACATTTATGGAGGATGGTATGAAGAGACTGCTTATAATGGCATGTAGCCGATCTGTGACCGCTAGCAGCAAACTTCTCCAATGGACGGTGATCGGACACTAGATGGGGATGAGATATTAGAGAATTCTTCCCCAGGTGTCTGTCAGCTAGGTCTTGTCCACATGCTCTGGGTCTCTAACTGATCACCATATTTGGGGTTGGGAAGAAATTTTCCTGTGGGTCAGATTGGCAGAGACCCTGGAAGGTTTTCGCCTTCCTCTGCAACATGGGTACGGGTCACTTCCACATTTAAACTAGTATAAAGGGTGGATTCCCTGTAATTGGAAGTCTTTAAATCACAATTTGAGGACCTCAGGAACTCAGCCAGAGGTTAGGGGTCTAGCAGAGGGTGGAAGGAGCCCACCACAGCCCTGGCGCCGGTGGAGTTGCCACTCCTTCCCTCTCCCTACAGCCCTGGGGCTGAGCTTGCCCACCCTAGCGACGTTCTGTGCCCTCCACTGATTGGGAGGGCCTTTGCCCCTGCTTGCCCACCCTTGCACATGCCCCTGCACCCAAGTAAAGGAGTAGTGGGGGGGAAGAATAAATAAAGTGTAAGACTTCTGCCTGAAATGCACACATTTTAATATTCCAAGGTGTGTGTTAAAGGACAGTCTTTCAATTATGCTGCCATCTATGTGGTGGAATTGCTGTTCATAATCCCTTCATAAAATTCTGAATATTAATAATGTTTGATAACCTGATACTACTATGTTTAGCAGCCACAGATAATCAGCAGCCCCAAGAAATTGAAGGAAACTGTCAAATTATCAGTTTGAACTGAGCAGAAGAGAGGGGGCAAGTGAAGAGTGATAATTATACACCTGCTGCTCAACACAACTAACATGGCTCAGTCTTTAATGGGACAGTTCACCTGTTCTTATACCAGAAAGAAAGAAAGTGTTTACCATTGCAGGGCACCAGAAAAAAGGAAATGTGAGCCCAAGCACCCATTCAATTTCCCTTCCCATTATTCCTTTTTAACAGTAACTACAGTCCTTGAGCCTTTATGATTGCTCCTTTCATTCAGGAATTCAGTGTTAGTGAAATTCACCCTGCAGTACACATGGAATTTTAAGGGCTCAAGACTTCATATGGACACCCCCAATAATATGAAAAATAGTCAGTGGTGCCTGCCTTCTAAAGCAATTTAGAGCAGGTAGTCTTTTACCATACATCTGTACAGTACCTAGCACAGTGGGGCCATGGTCATGACTGGAACCTGTAGGCACTACTATAATAAAACTAACATCCTCAAAATGGAATTGCCAAGAGGCTCTTAAGTACTGTTAACTTAAATGGAATTGTACCTTCTTCCGCATTTTGCAGCCACTCAACAAATTTCTTCATCTGGTCAAGAAATACACTTTTGCCTTTAGCAAGATGTGCTTCTTTGTACCACTTCAGGATGGCTTCTTCACTCAGGACATCAGCTGTAATTCAGAGCAGTGGTTGCGAAGATCAGCATATTTTATAAGACTGTTGAAAAACTTCTAGGTTTTGAGGCAGTAAGAAGTGAATCACTTTGATCATAGGGAGGTGAGCTTTGAATCAGTGTTGTACTTAACATTAGGATGGAACAGCAGAATGTCACATT
This sequence comes from Dermatemys mawii, assembly GCA_007922305.1. NCBI lineage: Eukaryota > Metazoa > Chordata > Testudines > Dermatemydidae > Dermatemys > Dermatemys mawii. Next base: position 39,154,902 of record ML677349.1, on the reverse strand, counting down.
AGAGAGATCCCAGCTGTGTCACATACCATAAAGTCAGTCATTAACTAAATATGTTAGTCTTAAAATAAACCATTCAGTGACATACTTTTGTAAAGAATTACTCCTCTATTCAATTGGCTTTAAGTAAGAGACATAAAAACACACCAATTGCAAAGGAAGTCAATAAAATCTACCTGTATCTCTTAGGACTCATCTCAGTAAGAAATACTGTAGTTTCTTTTGCTTCTGACTCAGAGAGTCTTAGTTTTACTCTATGCAAGAGTAAAAACTGATAGAATTGTGAAAGAAAAAAATTATCAAAAATCCCATCCTAATGTGAAGTCTCTCAACTTTCCCAAAACTCTTCTTTTAAGTGCTGAGAACAAAATAATTGAGGACAAGAGGAACATCAGGCTGAATAAACTCAGCCAAGATGCCCACTGATCTTAGCTGATGTGAAACAATAAGCCTCTCGCCCAAATGACAGAGCTCTGCCATCCAACCAAGGCTTGCAGCTGAATAAGTGACTGTGTGTGATTCACTTTACCCATCAGGGCCAGTGGATGGCATAGGAGGCCAGAATAAAAACAGCACCTTTGGTTGTCGTCACCATTTTCATTTTCCTGTACTGGTCAAACTAACATCCTCCTCTCTCTTTCATAATCAGCACATTTTTGGAAGTGATTTACATCAGCTTCTTCAGTGTTACCTAGTATACCATGAATATGGGATTCCACTTGCTACCTTGTTGAATACCAGAACACAGCCATATTCTACTGTGGCACAAAGGTTATAGGCAAATGCCAGCAGTGAAGGACAGAAGAAAATTAACTGGATCGATTATAATGAAGTAAATGAACAAACATCTTTAAAATCTTTGTCCAAATGGCAACAGGACTGAGACCACAGACTCACTTCACATCAGCTATGGAACAGAAATAGATAGCAGTGACCTGGAACTCTTTGTACTGGTAACCTAGAACTAATTACAAATGGCATAAGCAGTCACTCATGGGTGGAAGCTGAATAAACTTGGGCCTCCCTGGAGATTTCATATCGGGTGAAAACAAGTGAAATGTGTTTAGAAGTCTCTCTAGTCCAACAAATACCTTTTACTAACAAAGGCCATCATCCAGTTTGGCATTATCAGCAAACAAGCAAGCTGAGGGTAGAAGAACAGGAGTGTCGCACCTTTTGAAAACAGTGTGATGGCACAGTTTGTGTGCACACACAAGACTACTAAATTCCTGTTTAAGACCACGTCTGCTTTTACCTACAACTATCATTCTCTCCCCTGGTAAAAATTCAGTTCCAGTATTTAGCAAAAAAATGTAGCTGAATAATAAAAAATCCACAATTTTGCACTTGGAACATGTACTCAAAAATAATAAAAATGCTAGAGTTATGAGAAAAAAATAGATACAAGAACTAAATAAAGTATATAAGGAAGATGACACATTTGGTATTAAACAAATGTCAACCCAATATTCTTTACTATGGCTCAGCATTTTGATGGCAGTGTGTCTATAACACACATTTGGACTTTTGTTTAGAGCATACAAGCTACAAGCTTCAAAAGTATTTACATGGAACTTTTAATAGAGATTACAAATATAATTTCTTCATGAAAAAACAGTGTACTCCAATATACTGTATAGCATAGGCATGAAATTCTAAGAAAAGCAGCAACCTATGATCTATATTCTCAACCTGTTCATCATAATCCCTGGGAGAGAAGGATGTTGTGACTATCCTTCATTTCTTCCTGGCTAAGTGGTGGTGGAGAAGGGATTGAAACTTTTATAACATGGGTCATAGGTATGGAAAATGTTGCAAATTCACATCACTGAACTGTTGGCCCCTAATCAGTACACAATGAAAGGCCTACAGTTAGGCACATGCTTAAGTGTTTTCCTGAATTGGGGCTTTGAGGATGGTGGGTTTGTAACAATAGTAGAGCCCATTCTAGTGGTCAAGCATTACAAAAATTAGATAGGTCTAAATCTAGGACAGTAAAAAATCTCATTACCTGCCTGAAACATGAGAATGGCACTAAAATGAAGTGAATGTTCCTGCACTGACAGAAAATGCATCCAGAGAAGGAATAAAAATACCTTCAGTTACAGATGTGACAATCACGTCTTTTGTTTCTGAGAAACATCATTGATAATTCATTCATACCTCCAATGTTTGTAAGGGACAATATTCTATCAGTACAGAGATACTCAATTAAGCAATCAGCCAGGACAGGGCGCAGTTAATGATAGCCCTAGGTTGCTCTGGAGTAATGGGAACACTGGGGGTGATTTATTTAGGTATTTCTGATTAAAGATAAATTACTTTTTACGTGCTGTAGTAGTTTCAGTTGAATTTTGTGGTTGGCATGGTTCTGTGTTGTTACATTCACTTCCCGGGATGATGTCAGCCCTGGAAATCTAGAGCTGGTTTCCCTGCCAGTGCAACTACCTACTACTCCAGCCACCTATCACCAGAGTCCCAGGTTAAATCAATCATGAGAGGAGCTGGCCCCAGGCACACTTCATAAAGATGTCTTCACTGCAGAGTCAACTTGAACTATAACTCAAGTATTGCCCCTAGCTCAAATCCTGTCCATACACAAAACCCCTTAACTTGAGTGTGGTGGTGCTTTTAACTTGAGTTAAGGGGCCCATAAGGTGGTACAGACTACAGCCTCAGCACAATTTTTCATCTGCTAACACAATCGCATTTTTGCACTGTGGCTGCTCTCACTTGAAGTGGGCTAATTTGAAAGGCGTTCACTTGAGTTAACTGCAGCAAAGACAGAACCTTAGATGGTGCTTTTTGATTATCATTATTATGCGAGTACTGCTACCCACAGTTTAACTATGGAAAAATGCTTGCATTTCTTTCATATGTGTTCTTCTGCTGTGAAAGGTTCATAAGCCATTTCCCACTTCCTAGGGAAGTAATTTGAATAACTTAGTAGAGATAGTGAAATTTACCCCATAGGAAGTTAGTGTGTGTAAATTATAGCTTGAAGATCTTCTTAAGTGGAGGATTAATAGATTGTATGTTCAGAGAGGTGGTTCAAATTTGTTTGCTATAAAGACTCCAAAATGGAGACGAGCAAAATAAAATCATTACTATCTTTAAGGCCTCAGTCAGGTACAGCAAGTGAGCGTACATCTCTCATGGGAACTCCCAATTCTTTCCAGCTCTTCTGGGGGTTCTTCAAGGCCAGAAATGTATTCAGGAATCTAATAAATTGTAGCTTTAAAGGCTTTTAAAGAACAGATAAAAGGTTTTATTCCATGTTAGGAACATTTATTCTTCAAGAATAAAATCCTGACCCCATTGAACTCAACAGAAGTTTGGACATAAACTACAGCAGGGGTCTCAAACACGCGGCCCGCAAAGCCCTTCCCTGTGGCCTGCGATGCTCTCCCCGCCCTGCCCCCAAGCTCCCCTGCGGCCCCTCGCCAAGCTCCCCACGGCCCCCTAACCCCCCGCCAAGCTCCCCACGGTCCCCCCCAAGCTCCCTGTGGCCCCCGTCCCCCACGGCTCCTGCCAAGCTCCCCACAGCCCCCTGTCCCCCCCAAGCTCCCCATGGTCCTGTGCCAAGCTCCCCGCGGCCCCCATGTCCCCCCCCCCGCTGCCTGCTCCCTGCCTACCTCCTGGCGCTTAACACTTTCCAGGAGGGAGGGGGGAGGAGCAGGGAGCTGCGCACTCAGGGGAGGAGGCGGGGCAGGGGTGGGACCTCATGGAAGGGGTGGGGTAGGGGTGGGGCCGGGGGCAGGGAGGGGAGTGTGTCAGTGATGCAGCCCTCGGGCCAATGAACTAGTCCTCATGCGGCCCTCATGGTCATTTGAGTTTGAGACCCCTGGACTACAGCATAGGGCCAAGATTTCACCCTCGGTCTTTAGAGATAAATTTAGTAGAGCTACAGGAGATTCTGTGGTTAATGAACATTGTATAACATGAAATATGTTAATTATGTTTAGTCTTTTTCTACCATAGTTCAGCCAGAAATGAAGATGTTCTAGGCAATTTAGAATTGACTGAAAGCTTATATCATCCTACACATGATGGCTGGCCATTAGAGATCTGGGGGAAGTGAGGCTTATTGATCTTTTTGTTAGACCTGTGTTCCTGTTAGGGTTGTATTGTCAGTGAGTAACTGCCAGCCTCAGTTTATCATTAATTGTACTTTTAAAAGTGTAAAGGTGCTCTTTTATGTATTTCTTATAAATATAAATAAAATATGTACACAGAACAGAACATTTTTGGTCTTTTGCACTGATAAGAGACTTGATCCTTCTCATGTTGAAGTCAATAGCAAACTCCCGCCACCCTACATGGCCCAGAATTTCTTATTATTAGATCTCTAATACATAACTTCTGAAAGGTCTTTTTTATTATTCATTCCTGGATATGAGACTTTCAAAAGTTGGAAGAACGTGGTTGATGTTTTTACTGCTAAACTGACAGTGGATCAGCAATTTGGAGGTCATTATAAATAATTACCAAATTTGAATATCAGTTTACAATTATAGCAATGAAAAGAGATTATATATGCAAATTCTCTTGAACTATAATGAAAAATTAGCACCTAGACCCTCCAGATGAGTCTGAAATGAACACTGTATGGATCAGGAGGGTTGTTCAAAACGTGCTTAAGGCTCAGCTTCAGACTCCTCTGATTCTGATGATGCTCTGTTCATCTGGCTGGACTGTGTTGATCTAATTTACACTGGGCTGCAGTGAGATTGAGATGGGGAGGGCAGGAGAGAAAACCCACTGCCTCAGACTGGCATAGCTCAGGGATATCCTGGTCACATCCCCTTTCCATGTTATGTCAGCAGCAGGGAGGGGTAATAATGTAGGGGACCCTAGATCATCTCTAAATCATTAGAGGATCGCCTTTATACTAGGACGATCCTCTCTAGGCTTTGAAGGTCAGATTATGCCAACCAGCATGACACAAAGCTGCCACGCTGCATGAAGAAATCTGGACCTATATCTGTACATTACGAAAGGGACAGATTTTAGTGTAAGAACATAGACTCTCGGGTTTTCCAATTTACATTCACACAATATATTTTTGCTGATAGATTAAGGGAAAATTCCAGGTTGTCCTCTGAGAAAGCAATTCAGGTTTATGGGGCTATTTTAGCCAGCAGTATGGAGAAGTACAATAAAATTAGGATTAGAATTTAGACGTTAGGAATGCCCATAGGGGTAGTCCAAGGAGGACATCATCAAAATCTCAAATAGCAATTAAGTGCCTAACTTCCATTGTCCATCTACCATTTGCACCTTTGAAAAAATCCCTTGTAATGAATAATAGTCCATAGAGTGAGAATCCACAATGTCACTCTGTGCACTAAGAGAGTTCTGAGGAATGGTTGTTTGCACTTAATCACAACCATAGCTATTCCGTATGTTGTGTAAATTCACCATACAAAGAAGATGATCATGTACTCTACTCTGAAATCTCTCCAATTCATGGCCCATCCATTTTACTACTTGGAGACCCCAATCAAACCACTGCGGCATGTGGGCTAAAGATAATCAGTCCTTCAGTGAAGGGAAAGAGGAGCTGCTGTCCTCTTCCCACCACCATAGCTCTTGGTAACCTAATGGACTTCCCAGCTAGTAGGTGATTGCACAAGTGAAACTACAGAGATGTTTAGACCTCACAAATCTCCAAGACACCGATGAAATAACCTGTTCGTAGGAACGGTAGAGGTGGGTGCAAGTTCCACCCATAAATTGGAAATGGTGACAGTCTAGCCATGCAACAGACGTGGCCAAATATCCAAAATATCCACCCCAGATTCAAATATTAAATAGGGTACATGGCTAGCCTTACAGAAGCTATTCCTGACCCTCTGGGTAAAACTCAGGGAATTCATTGTTTGCAGGAAGCCATGGACTGGCCCATGAAAGCAAATGTTGACATGCATATAGAAATGCTGGAGGACAATAATCCAGGAGGCCTTCAACACAATACAGTCTGTTAAATTCAGCCTGGAGTCTATTTCCAAGCAAGTGTGGATATAAAAACCCTTCTTTATCATCATTATTGGTGGACTTTGCAACAGAGTGCTGAGAGCTGACAGGCAGGTCATCACTCTGATCACTCTAGCCTCAATTAGTTCCCTCCCATAATCCCCCCATGGCTGATTAAATGATTAGTTAATCAGAAGGAGAAGATGGGGAGATAAGGGACTAATTATCCCTTGTCTGACTAACCTGGTAAAAAGCCAGAAAGGAAGAGTTAGAAGAGAGAGGAGGACAGGGCTGGCTGAGCCTAGAATGAAGGAGCTCCCTAGAGAGAGGGAGACCTTTCCTTCTAGGACCCTGGCAAAGAAGGGCTGAAAGAAGTAGAGTTAAAAACTGTGATGCTGCACTGAACTGGGGTTGGTGGACAGGCTTTTGTATAAAATACAGCCCACACACAAGAAGAAATCAAATCTGAGCAGTTTGGGGGGCATCAAAAGATGGAGACAGCAAGGTTGTCCAGTCCTGTTTGTAGTCACTGCTATATTCCGAGTTGGGCTCAACCTGGCAAATCAAGAGTATTACTTGTTATAATTTCTCATCAGATGTTTATGTTGCTTTTATGAGGAAATGTATATTAAAGTTATTATCCATAACTGTACAAATAATTCTCAATAGCTTTGTTCCTCATACATTTACATTGTTACTTATTTAAAATCATTTTAGGTTCCCTACACCACAAACTGAAGACAAACCTACTTAAACTATTTATCATATCATTTCTGGCACTTAAACAACATGCAGAAAAGCTATAATGCTCACCAAGCATATACAGAGTGAATTAAGGATGGAACACAATCTACTGAGAATTCATGAAAGAAAAATCAGATTAGAATGTGTGAGTCTTGTTAAGTCTTAATTTTTCTCAAATGGTTACATTTTCTATTTTTTAAGCTACTGGGATCAGTTTATGTAGACATAAGAAGGATGGGAATAAATATTGTTGACTCACTCACTCTGCTTTCTGAAAACCTATATGAATACTTTAGTCATCAGCTGTGTGTGTTTTTGAAAGTATACGTGAACACACAGTATGAACAAAAAAAAAATCTATAGCGAGCATTTCTATTCACACTGATTTTCCCCCTTCAACTATTTATAGCAAGAATGTCAGAACAAACTGCTTATCAGCCACCTCTCACATGCAGTTCAAGACTATTAGTCTCCATGACAACTTGAACTGAATAAACTTGCTAAGAAGCCATCTACACATAAAAATGAAATCCTGGAAATAATTGCTTCTCAAGGATCTGACAGTGCCTAGCTATGGCCTGATCCTGCTTCCATTAAAGTCAAGGCAAGATTTGCCAGTGACATCAATGGGACCAGAATAATGCCCAGATAGAAGCCAAGAGACAAACCTTGATCACTGCTCTTTTTGAGAGGACATTGATTACCCCTCCCCTTCCCCACACAGGTAAGGCAGCTGCACATATCACAGTTGTTATTAGGGCCACCCAGCACCAGCATAGATTGGAGTAGGAGGAATTTGTTTTAGCTTAATGCTGGTATAAGGTCCTGCTAGACCTGCTGGCCTCAAGAAGTCAGCTCTACCATATCCACTCCAACATGCAAAATGCCTGTAACTTATCCCTCTCTCTCCCCCCCCACACTTACATCATCAGTGAGGGGGTGGCTGGTGTAAGTACTGACCATGCCACCTCCTTCTCTACGGCAATGAAGAATCTCCTTATACAGGGGCAATTTGATCTCTGGCTGGTTTAAGTGGTCTCTGCGCAGACCAGAAAGACCAGCTTCAGAATCTAAATACATGCCAAACTTACTCAATATCCTAGTACAGTATGTTCAAGTAGGCACAGGACATGATATTCAGTGTACACCATACTACTGTGATTATGGACATATACCTTTGTAAAAGAGTACCACTATCTTCTGAAAGGCTTTCATGAAGTGGATGTTGTCATAACAGTATTCCTGAACCTTTTGGAGAAGACTGAGCTCTGACTGGCCTTGGGTGCTGAACACAGCCAGCAGCGGTGCATATTGCTGAAAGAGGAGCGGGGAAAGGCAAATTATTTTATAAAGAAGTACTGAAAGTGAAAAATCACAGACACCATTACTACAATTTAACTTCTTGTAAATTTCGTCTTTGAAAAACAATCACCTAGAGAAAGATGTGGTTGCTACATTGGCAATATAATCTGTGTCAGTAATATTCACTTATATTAGTGCCATTTACACAAATATACACATGTTTTGGTAAGACAGTGTTGGAGCACTTGCTATGGATTATTTTAATGTTTCACTTTGCTATTGAATTGTGTGAAGTGAAGACCCGACCCATTATGTCAGAGTATTGTCATTTGTATGCTGTTTGGTACGACAGAAGATGAGCAACTATGATGTATGATGTTTAAACAATATTCTGGATGCCACATGTTGCAAAGAGAGCACCAACAATTTCACATACCCAGAGCTAATGCTCCTGACAATCTAAAATCCCCAGTTTCATGGAGCTTCAGAGACCATGATAAAATCCGGTATATGAAAACCATTAACTTGAACAAACTAGCAACAGGAGACTCACCATGCTGGGGCATGAATTAGAAGTGACTTTTCCTTATGCAAAGAACACAATAGCTTTTCCATACACAAAAGTAAACCATTTAATACAATATACTGACAAGGTAGTAATTGTCTTTATGATCTTTAACATAACAATTAAAGATCCAAAGAAAAAAGGTAGCTGCTCATGAACATCAGAACTCCATTTTGATTTGGAAACACTTCTCTTCCCTTTAAAGAAGGAAGTTATGCGAGTTATGGCCTTATTTTCATCTGATCTTTCCTTCTAAATAGTCATAATTTACCCTTCTTGATTTCTCATTTCTTTTCCTCTCATTAGGGGGTTCTACTGCATTGAAATCAGTGGGGCTACTTGCAAAGTTAAACTTAAGCACATGCTTAAATGTTTTTTCTTCAGTACTGAAGCCAGGGTACTCGGCACCTTACAGTTTTGAGCCTGAGGGGAGACAAACTTCCTTTGGTCTTCCCCATTGCTCAAATGTATATTTTCAAAGCTACTGCCTACATCATGGCCTAGATTGGTGCCAATTTCATTCCCATGGACAGACAATGTGCTGTTGCGGGTTGAGACAGTGAGTTTAGGTCAATGTACATATCAACAGGCTAAGCCTTCAACCTTTACACAAGCATAAGGTCCCACTGGTCTCAATGGAACTACTCACATAAGTAAGGACTTCTTCTGAGAGTAAATTTTGCAGGACTGGATTAAAGAACAATATTTGTATATCACAATGTACTGAAAAACAGCTTGTCTATTTTTCTTTCCAATGTTAATATCCTGAAAAGTTGTCCCTTAACACACGTGAGCTGCATTATTAATACTACACCTCATGTTTAAAAAAACCCTGACCTCATAGATGCAATGCCACAACTATGAACTAAGTGATTATTTACCACTTTGGGATGGTGATTGGTTTAAAGTTACTTCTAGAACTCCCAAATGCATATTCCTGCTGGAAGAGAATTGTGTTGAGTTTTGTTTCCCATCTAATCCCACACCTGGAAAAAGCTCCATGACCAGCATGCAAGGTGCAGAACCTATGTGGGATGCAGGACCCTAAGCAACCACATACTTTGTGTACGATGAACACAAACCTTAGGAGAAGGAATTGAGGAAGAAGGGACAGCAGTAGTGGGCAACTAATATTAGAGAGATTTGGAAAGGTGAGAGGCATTGTGCACAAAGCACAGATCCATGATATCTTCTGTGAAACTGGAAGATCAGCAATTTCCCAACCATTATTCAAAATATGCTTGTGTTAAAAGAGACTGGTGAGCATAACCTCACTCTCAGAGTTTACAAGTTCACCAGAACTCTTCAGTGGAATTATGCTCCCCTCCCCACCCCAATTCAAGTGGCTGATATTAATTCTACAATTTTTCCCAATTCAGTTGGGAAGTACTAACCATAACATTGTTGATGGTTTTTTTAAAAAAAATGCTTCTGAATATTTTTCAGCCACATTGTAAAGTGTTTGTATCCTTATGAGATCCCCTTATGTACTCTGGCCAAAAGCAATGAGAGTCATCATACAACATGCGCGCGCACACACCCCCGCCCACACACACCCCTACCCTTAGATGTTTAAGTGCTTGTTCTGCAACCAGCTCTTCCTTCTTGTTCCATTCAACAGCATTCATTATACAGGTCCACAGGAGTCCAATCACTGCAGGCTCTGGCAGATCATTTCTCTTCATTTCCTCTTTTACGTAAAGCACTACCTGGTGGAAGAAAGAAATTTCCCACAATAGTTTGTACAGTTAGTTGTATTTATAGTTCAGAAGAATTTTATCTAAGGTATGGCTTATAACAGACAACAAAAGTGGAATTAACTGCAAACATGTACAGAATGGTTTCTCCTTAAAATGTACGATAGAGTAAAACCTGTTCATTTTTCAAGTCTTCACGTATAATGTAAAACCAAAATAATTCTAGCACCATTCTTGATAACTCACAAACCCTGTGATTATGTTTTGTGCAGAATTAAATTAGAAGTAAATTAAATAATTCTAAGATGGCTAGAGAAAGCCTGTGGGGTATACACATACTTCCCTATAGTCCCTGTTCATTTAAGTCTTTGCCGAAGTAAGTATTAGTATGAATATAAAAATAAAAAATCTCTCCCTACCTCTTTAATTGGACATTCCTGAGACAGACGTTCCTGTAGTTCTTTTTGAAGTTCCTTACGAGTCCCCAGTGACTGTTGGACTCGGAGGAAATCTGAGAGCTCTTTTAGCCCTGCATCAGTGAAGTACTTAGCAAAATGCTCCACATTCTGCCGATTGGCTGGAAATAGTTCCTAGAAGGCAGAGAATGCTTGTCTTTTAAATAAACTACCAAGAATGCTTATGGTGACAAAGACCTAGTTAAAAAATAACAAAGGGACCTCAAATTGAAGATGAAGAAATGTAACTGACAATGGACTTAAGAAAATTAATGTTTGCATTTTCAGTGGAGAAACCAAATTAATTTTCATATAGGCTTGTTTTAGAGATAGTTGGTAACAGACAACTGCAACTCTTCATGTTATATAAAAAAAGACAAGCAATTTACAAATATTAAGTCTGCATATTCATGAAAATAACCTTGAGTTTAAGATAACACTTCAAAACAAAATTATCAGAGGCATTATACAGAATGAAAAAGAAGCTCTCTCTTCCTCCCCCATCCGCCCACTTCCAGAAGCATTGTGAACCAGTGTGCACAAATGTAGACCATAAAGCCATCATGCTAAGATCAGTGACCATGACCACAAAGTATTTCTACGTATTTACATTGAGAGAATATAGCAATGTGTTATCAACCATATGCAGCACAAAAGCAAATAGGAACATTTTTGAGAGCCATCCAACAAAGAGGAAAAATTATTGCATGAAATGCACAGCATACCATTAAAATAACTCATTCACAAGTGTGGCATCATTCAGCCCATATAATTCACAGCAATAGCAGACCTGTGAATTATGAGAACCCAACTATGAAAAAAAAAAATAGATGACAACTCCCAAGTCTGTTACTACAACTAGCACCTCATCTAGTCAGGAACCTAATGGCAGCTATTTACATGCCAATTCCCGGTGTCTGAAAGAATGATTCATGATCAGGATAATGTACGACAGACACTAAAGGAGCACACACTGTTTACTTATCTATCTTGGTCTACAAGTACCTACACAGGAGTCATCATCTGACACTGAAGCCTTTTAATCTAGCAGACAATAGCATTATACATTATCCAGTTGCTAAAAGCTGAAGATAGCAATGTTCAAACTGGAAATAAAAATACATAAGATTTGATTTTATTTTTTTAACTATGTGGGCAATTAGTTATTGGAACAGATTACCAAGATATATGGTAAAATTTTAATCACTTGGACTTTTTAAAATCAAGATTTGAGGTTTTTACAGAAAAATATGCTCTAATTTAGTTGTACATTGGGCTAGAAGCAGGAATTACTGGATGAAAGTCTGGTCTGTGTTATGTAGAACGTCAGATTTATAATCTGGCTTTAAAATCTATGAATCCAAGAGTCTTTAGGCAAATACAAGCAGAGACCTGCACATTAGACAGCAAGAATCTACTATTTTTTCCCAGGAACTCACAATTCTCAACACTTCAGGCTGTTGCTATGATACAAGAATTATATGCATGAGCCGCAAGGCCATTGGCCTGACCACATACTGCTCCTAGTGGTTCGGCAGCTATCATTTTAGCACCATGGACTTTACCAAAATGCTTAATCCTAACTCTATTTCACACATTTTATTTTAAATTATAGAGCTATAATTCATTTTCAAGAGTATAATGATTTCACAAACCACTGTAGCTTTACTCATTGTTTTCTGCAACTACCAAACTGTGTCAATAAAATAAAATCCTCAAATACATACATTCTGGTTATTTATACTCTGTTACCAGAATTTCAGTGGACAGTGACAAATAAAAGTTAATTAATTCTCTGGCTGCTTAAACTATATTCTTCAGTCTCCCAGAAGGCTTTCTGCTATGGAAAAAACAAAAGTGGACTGGAAAAAAATTACAGGATCTGATGCTTTAACAATGATGCAGGGACAATAGCTCTAACATTACTGCTGTGATTCAAAATATGTCTATTTTTTTGCGGGGGGGGGGACCATTAGTGGGAATTAACATTTATGACAAAGTAGCATCTGCCTTGTATATCTCCTTTTCCTAAAAACAAACAACAAAAACTCCTAGAAAATACAAGGTACTTACTACCAATCTCTTGTCTAAGTTGGCTTTTCTTAAAGAGGAGGTAACAGAGCTGGCATCCTTCTCTGCCATCCATGCTTTGAAAAGCTTTACAGCAAAAGAAGCCGCAATTCCTATTTAAGAAAATAAAGTAAACAAGAACACACACTTTGGCAACTTTTTGAATAAATTAGCAATGCTTAAGAGATTTAACAAACTAGGTAGAAAGCAAGATTGTGTGTTCTGTGGATTCTCTGTCAAAGAAAAGCATTTACAGTTTGTGTTTAAATTATTTTTATTTTAAATGCAAGCTTATTTTTCTAAATTACTTTGCAAAGTTCACAAGTACTTTCAAACATGCTGCTTTTCTATCTCCATTGAACCATTCAGAATTCCCCCATTGTTTTCCTTGGAATTGGTCTTGTTTTCATGTATAGAATATGTCAATGATTTCTAAAAAAAGCAAATACATGAATTTTAAACAGATTCCCTATCTAAATCTGTCAAGTAGAAAGATACGTAACTGTCTAAATAATTTGAAACAAAACTAAATTACGCACTGGAGGAAATTTGATGAAAACACTCCAGAGTTAGCAAGTAAGTGTTTTAGTAAGATAAACCAACCAACACTATTTCCTTTGTAACTGGTTTAGCTTAGTGTAAGGAAAAATATATAGTATATATTATTTTTTCTTCTGTGTTCCTGTATCTGGAATCACCATGTGAAGCTATTTAAGATATTATGTATTTTGAAGTAGGATCATATTCTCTTTGAAATGGCATGGGGTTTTTTTTACAGGTAACTAATTTTTTTTGTTGCGTTTGCACAATGCCTAGCACAATGGGGTTCTGGTATACAGCTACAGCTCCTGGGTGCTAACATCATAGAAATAAAGAACAACTGCCCCACCTGCTCCCAAGTATTCATCATCATCTTCCTCACCTCAAAATCGTCTGGTTTTAAAAAGAAAATAGGACATAGGTAGGTAGGAAGCAAGAATGACTTAGTTTGATTCACTACAAATGAAAAGAGAGAAAATGAGCATCTATAAATTGGTAAAGAACAACTATCTTCTGAAAAGATTATTCCCTGAACCTCCGCAAAGAGAAAGAAATAACGTGCACGATTTTCAATGACATTGCTATGACAGTTTTCCCAATCTTATTTAGTGGAACATTGGCTGTGGGGCATGAACATGAGATAGTGCTAAATGGAACTGCAAATGTTCAACACCTCAGAATCACGCCTAACACCCTTTACTTTGCATTTTACTTTTATATTCGTGTGTCAAGTTGAAACTGACATGAAGCAAAAATTCAGTTACATAGCCTCTAATTATTCAGCAGAGAGAAAGCGTGTGTTCGACTAACACAACATTTAAAGAACAATGCATGCCTATGATTATGTATCTGCAAACTAGCTCACTCTACCAAAGTTTAAAAAAATTAATGATGCCTTCTAAATCTATAACTGAATTTGTATAAAAGACAACACAAGTCATTTACAGTTAGAAATCATTATCCATAGGCTATATACATGCCGCTCACTATAGAATACGACATTCTTGAAAACTCAGGTGTGGGAAACATTCCACTTTGTTAAAATAAGGATTTTTCATAAAGTAATGCCTTTTGACACAGCTATTACCAGGATCTTGCTTTAAACGCATCTTTTTTACTGAAAGTCTGATACCTCACAGCAGCTACTTGGGGCCACGTGATACTTCATTGTATGGAACAGATCAATAATGTGCAACAGCAAAAGACTGACCGGCTGCAAAAAGCAACAGAAAAAAAACATGGAAGTTTTGGGGCAAATGTATGCCAAGAACCAAAAGCACTGGGAATAAGTAAGGAGCTGTCAAAAGTTTAAAAAGCAGAAGAAGATGGGTTCACATCATGTAAGGTGTTTTTGCTCTGGATTTACACAGGGCATAAAAATTGCATCCCTCAACATTAATTTGAAATTTAGCCTTTGTAGTTCAAGGCAAAAATAAATTCTAAGCTTTTGTGTTTTCAGATGCCTCTTGTGTTCTTGAAAGTAAAACAGGCCGCCATTTAAAAGCACTACAGGCCGCCATTTAAAAGCACTACAGGCCATTACCCTAAAGCATAGATTAGTGCTTTTGTTTGGGTTTCCTCCTAGATGTACTCCCACCGTGAAAGCTGCGGATGATGGCAGAGCAGGGCTGCAGCTGTGGCCTCTCTTTCTGTAGCATTTAGAAAACCAATGTAATGAGCGTTAGCAAGCTGTAAAGAAGAGAACATGTTCCACTCAGAACTGCTTTGAACAGTTGCAATATGGTGCAGTGAACAGAGATTCATTTTAAAAAATACTTTTGTAAAAAGTAAGTACAACATTGCCAGGATGTGTCTGAGTCACGATAGAAAGCCCACACACGGAGAAGCAAACGTGGAACACACACACAGCTGGAAAAATATTAAGTCTCCAAAGCCGAAGAAATATCACAATGCACCGTAAGATTGAAAGAGCAGTGACTTACCCTCCCGTTGCTGTGCTTCTCCAAGGTGATGTAACACTATGGATCCTATATTGTAGGTGCACAGGTGCCTCATTCACCCAAGTTCTCATTTTTTTTAATAGGAGTGTCCACTGGGTCACACATGTGCCTTGTGCATCTCTGTGCTCCCATGCAAGGACATAAAGGGCAGAGTGGCCATGACCTTCCTTCACAAGACTTTGCTTGCTGAGGAATCAAAGTGGGTACGGTAGGCAAGTCCAGGGATCCACACTAATACCACCTTGAAGAGCACCATTAATACAGGGTAACTTCCTTCTTCTTCAAGTGCGGGTCTGTGTGGATCCCATTGTGACTGGGAAGCAGTACCCACTCAGGATGGTGGGAAATGAGGAATTTCAGCTGTACCGAACAGTGACTGACGTATTGCTCTCCTGAAGTTGGCCTTACAGATTAACCCAAGGCACAGCATTTGAGAAAGGTCAGTGGGCTGCTCCATGTTGCAGCATTGATGTTTTATGGAAAAGATACACCAACCAGATGGTAACACAGCGAGATGTACTGTGTTACAGAGAGTGCTCTTAATAGAGCTGAACAAAAGGCTGGCCTGCTTTAAATGCAATAGGTAGCCAAGGATCTCGGCATTGGGACCTAGATAGAGTCCAGACCATGTTGGACTGCCCTTATTGAGAATCTTTTCTATTTAGAAGGTTTTTGAGGTAGATGTTTTTCTCTCTGTATCAGAATTTCCTTGACATAGGAGGGAGCAGTCCCTGTCCATGGTACTCGACCAGCTAATAGCTATGCTTCCGAATGCAGTGACTATAGGTCTGGGTGGAACATTTGGCCATGGGGCTGAGAGATCAGGTCTGGACAGTCTGGGAGCTGGATCCGGGATGGATGGTCACCTGTAATAGGTATATCAGCCAAAACTGCCTCAGCCAATATGAGCCACAAGAATTACCTTTTGATCTTGGAAATCACTCTGAATATCAAGGGAATCAGTAGACAGGCATAGAGAAGGCCTCTCTTACACTATGGGAGAGGGTCGGGGGTGGGGGGGGAGATGTCTGGCAATAATCCTACAGTTAGACTCCATCTGCAGCAAAAGTTTTCACACTCCGAATTCTCTCTGGTAATAAACAAGTGTTATGGAGATTCACTAATGATAGCATATCTGCAAGGACCATTCATGATCGGTCATGGGTTACCTGCTCAGAAAATCTGATGCTGACTGCCAGGTAAGCTGCACCTTCATAGGACTTGTGAGTCCTCGGGGAGAAGGATTTGCATACAAAAAACCTATCTACCAGGGATGTGTCTCTGCCCCAGAAAGAACAGGCATCATTCTGCCCATCAATAAAGGGGATGGGTCAGTCACAGATTAGGCAGGGTTTAAACCCTGAGGGTTTAGAGCAGTGGTCCCCAAACTTTTGATGTTATGAGCCCCCTTCTTTCCCATAATGGACTTTGTTCGCATCCCCCCAGGAGTGGGGCCAGAGCCATGGCCAGGGCTGGAGCTTGGGCTGGGGCCAGGAGCGGAGCTTCAGCCAGAACTGCAGCTGGATCTGGGCCTTGGGTCAGGGCTGGATCTGTGGCTGGAGCCACATCTGGGTCTGGAGCTGTGGCCAGGGACTAAGGCTGGACCTGGGGATTGGGGAGATTTGGGGGCAGAGCAGAGCTGGGTGGCACTCCCTCCCATCCCCTCTTCGCGGGCTGGCCTGGGCCCCACTGTGTCCTCTCAAATGTTCCTCCAGGCTTCCATAAGGAGGTGCACCCCACAGATTGGGAACCACTGGTTTAGAGTCTGCCATGGTGGTTGGTGTGAGTTGTCTCACCCTACTGTGCAGGGCTAGTTTTTTTGAGGAGGCGGCATTATTAGTATGTGGTGTTTGCAGTGTAGTTGTTGCTGTGATAGTCCCAGGATATCAGAGACCCCAACTGTTGACCTGAAGAGCTCTGTGAAGTTCAAAAGCTTGTCTCTTTCACCAACAGAAGTTAGCGCATTAAAAAGATATTACTTCACCCATCTTGTCTCTAATATTGATATATGTTCTACAAAATACATTTCTCCCCAAACCTATTAAAGCTAAAATCAGAAAAAAAAATTAAAAATAAAAAAAACCCAAACTACACAAAATTTTACCTTCTTTGACAATGTTGTCAGTGAAAAGGCTTGTCAATATGGTGGCAGGAAGTGTTCCATTGGCTAACAGGATCCCAGTGAGCACTGCCAACTTTGTCTGCTCTGTTTCAGAAAAGGCTTTAAGGAACAACAGGAGCTACGGATCAGACGAGACAAACAGGTGTATCTGAATCACTATACAGTCCCCAGAGAAGAACAATGTGTCATAAAGAACAGTAAGGGCCAGATTATGAACCCCTTACTTCTCAAAGAGTCCCTTTCAAGTCAATGAGAATGCTAGCAGAGAAAAGTGCTACTAACCAGAACCAGAACACAATCTGGCCTGAAGAGTTTAGCTCCAGACATTGCCACACTTACAGGAAAAGCAATTACAAGATTCTCTTTCAGCTGAAATTCAAAATAATTTCCTAACATATGCAATACTGATATTCTTGATAAAGCTGACAAAGGGGTAGGGGCTCTGGGTGGGAGTTTGGGTGCAGAGGATATGGGCTCCGGATGGGCAACACTTCCCTTGAGTGGCTCCCGAAAGTGACTGGCACATCTCTCTGGCAGCAGCTCCTAGGTGGGGAAGAGGGTCTCTGCCCACTGCCCCTGCCCACAGGCAATTCCCAGCCAATGGGAGCTGCAGAGTTGGTGTTGGGGTGGAGGCAGCACGTGAAGACCCCCTGGCACCCTACCCCCAGGAGCTGCAGGGATGTACCAGCTATTTACAGGAATGAGGCGGAGCTAGAGCAGGCAGGGAGCCTACCTTAGCACCACTATGCCACCAGACTTTTAGTGCCTAAAATCTTCAGTAGCCTCTGGGACAGGGGTGGGCAAACTTTTTGGCCTGAGGGCCACGTCGGGTTTACAAAATTATATGGAGAGCCGGATAGGGAAGGCCCCGCCCCCAATCCAGCTCCCTCCCACTTCCTGCCCCGACTGCCCCCCTCAGAACCACCGATCCTTCCAACCCCCCGCTCCTTGTCCCCTGATCTACCCCTCTGGAGACCCCCCAACTGTAACTACCCCGACAGAATCCCAGCCCCATATAAGGCCCCCAGAGCTGCTGCGTGTGACCCACAGAGGCCGTGGGGGAGAGAGCTAGGGAGGGCCAGAGCGGCCTTCCCAGCTGGACCTCGGGGACCAGTTGGGAAGAGCCCGTGGGCCAGATCTGGCCCGTGGGCCGTAGTTTGCCCACTCCTGCTCTGGGAGATAGAGGGTGGGAGAGGTGCTGAGGGAAGGTTGGGAAAGAGTTGATCAGCAGGGCCTGTGGACCCTCAGGAGTACCCTTGGGGATCCTAGTTTGAGAAATGCTGCCATTGATCACCTCACTGAAGAATATAAAACCACTCACAGGGTAAGGCGTTAC
>ML677349.1:39033715-39135737 GCA_007922305.1 Dermatemys mawii | reverse complement strand
CCATTCTATGCATCCGATCAAGTGGGCTATAGCCCACGAAAGCTTATGCTGAAATAAACTGGTTGGTCTCTAAGGTGCTGCAAATATTCCTCGCTTTCTCTCTGAGCTGAAATTCAAAACAAATTTCTTAACTTAAGCAATACTGATGTTCTCGATAAAGCTGACAAAGGAAATGCAGGAATACAAGTTGCTGTGGAGACCTCATCATTCCCATTACTAATTACAGTAAGGCAGCAAATTGGTTTGAGAAGAAAATACAAGCTTCCCTGCTGTGAGAGGCAAAAGAAGATTTGGCCTGTTCAGAGAAAAAACAGTCAAGTAAACACCTCGAGTCTCTAAAAATTACTGTTTTTTTATCAGCTGGTTTCAGATATGCAATTACAAACCCTTTGCATGACCTGGAGTCCAAGTACTGTAAAAAACTATGTAGGTGTTACATTTACTTTTAATTTCCTTTAATGTACCTCCCCATTTTATACATGAATATTTTTCTTTTTGTTTAATTTTACTATGCAGTTTATTATCTCCCATCCTTACTAGAACAAACCTGTGCAAAAGAACTTCTTCCCAGGGGAAAACATGCCATTTTTGTTAAACCAGATGGCCTGGGGCAGAAGTGGGCTAACTGTGTCCCGCCTGCCATTTTTATCCAGCCCGCCAACTTAGTCCTGGGTTGGGGGCAGGGCCGAGCAGGGCGTGCCCCAGGGTCCTGCACTTCCAGCCAGGGCTGGGCCGAATGTGGAGAGGCAGCCGTGGGGCCCCAGGGCTTCTGGCCAGGGGGCCAGCCCAGGAACTCGGGGTGCCAGCCGTGGGGTCCCAGGGCTCCCGGCTGGGGGGCCGGCCCAGAAGCGCGGGGTGCCAGCCACGGGGCCCCAGGGCTCCCAGGCCAGGTGTCAGGCCGGGCGCGGGGAGCCATGGGGCTACGCGCCTCCTGGCCTGGGCAGGGCCAAGCCACAGAGCCCAGCGCTGGAAGGTAAACAAGGGGGAATTTGTGGGAGGGTCTGGGGGGTGGTAGTGGTGGTTAGGGTGGGTGAGGCCTCGGAAGGAGGCAGTCAGGGCACAAAGAGCAGGGGGGCTTAGATATGGGGTGGGGTTCAGGAGGGGTAGTGGTTTTTAGGAGGGGGCAGTCAGGGAATAAAGAGCAGGGTTTAGGGGGTGGGGTCCTGGGTGACCCCCCCCCCGCCTCTGGGGGGGGTCTCCAGAGGGGGCGATCAGGGGACAAGGAGTATGTGTGGGGGTTGGATGGGTTGGCAGTTCTGAGGGCGGCAGTCTGGGGGTGAGAAGTGGGTGGGGGTCAGATAGGGGGCGGGACCTTCCCTACCTGGCCCTCCACATAATTTTGAACCCCAGTGTGGCCCTCTGGCCAAAAAGTTTGCCCACCCCTGGGTTGGGGGGAAAGAAGTAGCTAAAAACAATGGAAAACTCACTTCCTGCAAAGTGCATTTTCCATCAGAAGCAAGTTCATGCGGCAGGAATAAAACCAAGAATTTAGAATACCATTATTGATTTATAAAAATATTGGCATTTCTCTAGCTTCTCTTCATCTCCAGGTACCAACCCTTGATCCTACTCCTTACCGCTGTCATGGCCCCTTTTTCCCCACCTTTTCCCCCATCCATACAGTACATGCAGTGTGTAGAAATAGCCATTGAATTAATGAAAAGCAGCCCACGCTAGTGTGCACATTTTCTTATCTTATCTCCTCTTAAATGTATCTGATATCCATGTGACTAAGAATATCAAGTGTGCTCCTGTATCTTCCTGCTGACAAATTCATTGTCACCCTCACCAAGAAGTTTCCTGTTAAATATAAGCTGTCTGAATATAGCGACATTTTAAAATTCAAGGTCACTAGTAAAGTATGGTTTTTAAAAGCCATCATGTCTCACAAATAACTTTGCTGTGTATTTGTAAGCTCAGAAATGAAGCTCTCCTCATTCACACTGTAGTAATTACATAATATAGCTTTAAATTACAGTTTGCACAGGCCCTATACACTTCAACAGAAGGAAATCCATCATCTGGCTTTTTATAGGGCATCTGCCAATTGTTTATACCATGCTATTTTAGCTTAAAAGAAATATTAATTGAAAACAAAATCTCAAGTCTAATTTTATTCTTTCTGCTAAATTGTGACTCAAACAGAAAACATAAGAAAATCTGGGATGAAGATTTATAAATATATGGATAAGAAAATATTTGGCTATGCTGTTTTTTCCAAAGGTGGTGCAGACTCCAGCTTAACATGGCTGCTAACTGAGTAGCAGGAAAAGTTATTTAAAGAATATTAACAAAACCAAAAGATCCAGGTTGAGGAAAAATGGGATTCATATTTTATAGTACCGATCTAAAATGTGTATTTTCATTGCATTTTGTAATCTACTGTAACCGTGAATTATGATAGCCACAGGAACACTGACATCAGTAAACTCATTAATATTCTGTATACAGAGCCCAAAGTTTTCAGACAATAAGCGCACAGGGAAATCCCAATGGTAAAATAATGGCCAGGGTCAAAACTCTCAGAAGCCAGAACATTTAGTGTGAAAGCTGAAATCTATTTTTAAAATATTCCAATGTAATGCCAGTACAAATTATCTGATTGATGGCCAAGGGGACTTAAGACGTCTTTATCCGAGTCTATAAATGTGCTACCTGCAACGTGACCTGGAGAAAATGAAAGTAATCCAGACCTTCCAGTTTGAGACTGAAAGCAAAGTTGTTAGTAAGAGAGCAATTTTCCCCTACAGTTATTTGTTTTTCCTGCTTCACCACTCATCTCTTTAGTCCCCATTGTGGCAAATAAAGAAGGATTATGTGCACTCATTGGAAGCCAAATTGGGTGCATTCACTATTTTAGCACTTCAAACCAGTATTAATTTCTGACCAACCAACATTTCTTGATGTGCTGCTTGCATTGTTGTGTATGTGACCCATAAAATCCGTGGGACAAATTCAGTAAAGTTGCATGCATTCACATCAGGTCTGAATTCTGGGCAAAAAGCAGCTATTTTTAAAGCCACTATTACTGAGTAGAATTCTACACTCTTACAGAATGCATAAAAAGGAAGATTATAAAGGGAGCAGAAACATCTTTAACTATGAAAGCACTAATAATAATAGGAACACGTTGCTATTATTCAGAAACTCTTTTCCCCAAACGTATAAAAATGACACAGGGAAAAAACGGTTACATCTCTTTCCATCTAGGGTCATTCCTAAAAGGAAAAAAATATCACATATTATAATATTAAAACCCTACAACATTAACATTTATCAATCCTTCTGAATTTCAGAAATCTACAAATTGAGTGTTAGCATTTCTTTAAGGTTACTGCATAATCTGAAGTCACTTAATACTGTTTTTAAGGTGTTTCCTGTTTCTTCTCACACCCCACCCCCAACCAAACATTCTTCTTACAAAGGTCTTTTGGGACAGATTCTAATTAAAAAAAAAGTAGGTTTATTACATTTCAATACAATATCTTTAGGGACGGACCTTGCCTTCCTGTCTGCAGATGTCTAATACACTGTTGATGCTATAAAAATATTTGAACTAGTGAAGTTAAAAAAAGATAGCTCTGAGCAGCTTATGTATAGGATCATTTTCTTAGTTCAACAGTATTATTATACAATCCTCATTTAGTTTCAAAATGCAGCCAAAATTAAATATTAAGGAAAAACTTCAAAATCTTTAATTCACCCACTTAGGAACAATTTTCGAAAAACAAGATATTCAGACCTAAGCTATTACAGACTTTCATTGTTGATTACTTTAAGAGCTCTTCCTTTACTAACACTGTTAGTAACCCCTGTAGGGGAGTCACAAAATGACCAAGTTATTTCAGAATAGTTCTGAATCTCCCACTGGGTTGTAAGTGGTTTATAACCTACTGATAGGCAAGCGATGCTATTATTGCATTTGGTTCTGAATGCAAATTGGTTCCCAATATTAAAAATTGGAAGTATGACTGATTCCAGTACTATATTTGTAGCACATCTAAAACTCCTACTTATTTCAGTGGGAGTTTAAAGTGCATAATGGGCCAGGGTCATGTCTATTGTGCTGCGTTACAAGACATTTTAAATTTTTCTTTGTTTTTTTTTTTTAACCTAAAGTGAAGTTCTGTGCAGTATAAGCTATCCACAGATATCCTATGTAAACAAAAAGGTATATGGATTTCTCTTATAATCTGGAAAAGCACAAAGGTTGAGAAGACTAAACACCTCCATCCACCTACAAAGTGCAGTTGTTCCTGAATAATACCACTTCCTGAAGTGTGTTATTTTAAAATTCACAGAATTGTTTTAAAAATACTTGTCAGCATTGCAAAATAAAGCACTTTCAATATCCACAAGCTTCCTACAATACACCAGTTCTGTTCTGCTCAGCATCTTGTGCATAATCTGTATTTGATCTCTCAGCAAGCCACATTTCTGGTATTCTTCTGCGTAGTTTCAAACAATTACTTTCACTAGGGAAAGAGGAAAAATGATCAAAGTTTCTTGTACCATATCCCACTACTTGCACGCACTCCTGTATGCTTCATTAGCATCTACCAGTGAAGGTACAAAAATCTACACATCTGCCCTTTAGCATGATGTTGATAATGGAGAAAAATATCTTCCTTAGCCTTGAAAAAAGTTACGTAAGATAGTCAGCAGGTAGAATGCTGCAAGGCTGAACCATTTATATCTACTGTATATTATATCTTTATGTTTTACTGATAGACACAAGATCAGGTTAATGCATTCACATGCATAGGGAGCTAATCCTGTTTGTTTCATACATGAGATGCTCCGCTGACTTCAGTAGGAATACCTACATGAGTAAGGTGAGAAGGATTTGGCCCCAAGTGCTTTCCTAGGATTCCTCAGATTCCTAGGCATTACCTTAACTGTAGTAGGTTAATTTTGGCTTCTACCACAACTTCAACAACCTGTACATTAAATTCTATGGAACACTCCCACACTAACATCAACTTCCTGGATGCCAGGATCAGCTTCAATAATGGAACCTGACAGACAACTATACACAAGAAACCCATGTATCACCACACCTGCCTTCATAGATCTAGTAACTACCCCAACACACAAAGAAATCTGTTATTTACAACTGGGCCCTCAGATACCACGTAATAAGCTGTGAGGAGAAAGTCTAGGATATACACCTTAACACACTCAGAACCACCTTCACCAAACAAGGACACTTCACCAAAGAAATAGATCGCATCATGGAATAGGTCATCCAAATACCCCGAGAAACCCTGCTCCAATACAGAAATAAAACCCCTCTGACTGCACACCCTTAGTTGTCGTCTACCATCCCACACTAGAACCCATACAGGGTATCATCAAACAACTGCAACCCATACTTCATGGGGACTCCATCTTGAAAGAAATCCCCTCTTCTGGCCTTTAAACAAATCCCCACCTCTCCAAGCTCATCATCAGAAGCAAGCTCCCCACAGACTAGGACACAACAACTCAAAGCAGTGCCAGACCTGCCAGAACAACTGATGCAAAACCTAGACATATCTTCAATGCTACAATGATCAACACCTCTCAACACATCTTTCAAGATCTATGGGTCCTACACATGCCTATCACAACATGTGCTGTACCTTACCCAGTGCACTAAAATGCCCGAACAACAACTATGTCAGTTACAACAGACCATCACTGTGCTCTCGAATGAACTCCCATAGGAAAATTGACCCAAGTACTAATCTAACCCTGCCTGATATCTAATTAAATTGTGAGCTCTGAGAAGACCACAGTCCAGGGAGGTACGGCTGAAAATAAAGTCTTATTTGTTAATCTGGGGTAAGCAAAAATAGCCAGATTTGCAATCCTGGAGACTAATATCCTCCAGTAATCCACAATTTTAGGAAGCAGCAGTGCAAGATTTCCACCAGGGCTCTGACAACAACATTCTTCAATCTTAATATCGAACAGCCACCATGAATGGTAAGAAAAATATTTCCACACCCAGTTAAGTGTTGGAATCTCTGCTGACTTGCTGATAATGGTGACTATTAGTGCCAGATAATTCTTTTTTCAACTGAGTTACTTGCCACTGGAGATGGGACTGGTACCAGTTCATATGTGCTAGAACACCAGCAATCCATTTTAGGTAGCTACTTTGTCACTACTGATTTGAACTGATGATTATCAATCCACTAGCCCATTTTTTTAAAGCTTCAAATTACTTTGCATTAACCACAATCTGCAGCTGGCACAATTGTGCAATATGCACCATTAAAAATGTACAAAACTCAAAGCGGAGCAAGTTACAAAGCAAGTTGAAAAAAGGTGGCAATTTTAATTGACAGGTATTCTTTTGTTAAATATGCAGAACGCTTTCTGTAATTTGAATGTAACAAGTCAACATTTCTTATGTCAACGATTATAATAAACAGTAAGAACACCAGATTTGTGTGGGGAACAGAGGTAAATTTAGTTCTACAATGAGTGATGCACTAAGTAATCAGTATCAGTTAAAAGGTATATGGACCAAAATTATAAAAATAGCCTCGTGAACTAGCAAGAATGTGCAAATAAGAGCCAATATCCCTTTACCACTGTATTTCTAAAGGGAGTCAGTTTGACACTCCCTCACTTTTTCTTTGCAGTGATACTTAATACTTGGAACAGTATTCCATATTCTTGTTCATTTTTATTAAATGGAAGTTCTTTAACCACAGGAGAGGTTATATCCACATTAGCACTGGCCAGTTTTATTATTCCAACAATTAACCTACAATATATTTTATATTAACTCTGGCCAGAAGAGTATAAAACCAAACATTTCTTCACAGATTTCTTCAAGTTTCCATGTAATTCAGGCTTCCATGTAATTCAGTAAATCCCACAATTCAAAACACGGCCACCACATTCACTGAAGTCGAAAGTAAGCAAATACAATAACAAGTCTGCCGTTGTGACACTTGCTCTTACCATGTCACAGATATGCACTCAAAGCATCCTAAACACCTAAAACTTCTTTTAGGGCTCCTTCTGCAACCTATACACAGCAGACTAGTCACAACTCATACAAGCAAGTTCACTTCAATGCATGCTAGATTTGCATTCAGTATATAGAAAATATATGGTAGGAGTTTGATACAAGTCTGGGTTCTGTTGATATAGAGCCCTGGTGGTGAAATTCATCCCAATGAGTGCTCTCCAGGTGGTTTCATAGCCATCACAGCACCATCAACTGAGATGAGACAGTGGGGGGCTGAGTAGTCAGGGGAGCCAAGGACGCACTGACTCAGCATGTACCCTGAACAATCTCCACAGGCAGTGCTCTTAGAGCGCCTCAGTTACAAACTAAAGCTACCACTTCTGAGAGTTGCAGTTTGCACTCTCTGACTCAGCCAAGTTAAATCAAGACAACAGCAGCAGCATGTAAGAATATGCAGTTACTTTGGACAGAGGGTAGCTGATAGTAAGCCCAAAGATACATTGGCACCAACATTACCTTTTTGATTTCCTCTTCAAATGCCTTTTCCAAATATTTATATCTCCTGATCAGTTTATTGAAGACCTAAATACAAAACAGCTTAAGTTAGAGAGATAAAAACAGCATATTTTACAGGTAGAACTAGCATGGTCTCCTGTAAGTCAGTAAAGAACACTCATAACTTATCTGTGATAAACCTTGTAATACAGAATTTATTTTTTTTTTTTTAAAAAAGACAACCTATTCCAGCTCTGAGGAGAAAAGAAAGGATTAGTGGCTTCTTATGCTTCTATGTCCCATTATACTATTTTCTTCTAGATATGATCTAATACACTGTTTCCAGGAAACTAGTAGCTACCCAGTACAACAGGTGCTGTGCGCGATTGTGCAGCAATCTCATCTCACAAGCTACCATGACAAATGTTCTGATTCCCAACCTCTCATCCCTCCTCCTCTCTCTAAGTGCTCCTACTTCCCCCTTTTTACCCCATTCATAGCTCCATTTGCAGGAGTGCAACAATGGGGATGTCCCCACTTTGCATACATCCTCAAACAACATGTCCGCCTTGGAAGGCTGGGGGACTGAACAAACAGAACAACTGAACAATGCCATGATGTTAGGGCTGAATACCTTTACTAGATGCAGGCTTATTAACAAAGACCTTGACACAGTTTCATAACATGCTTTATGATCAGAGGGAGAGGGGGAATACTTTACAGTGCTAGCAAAGTTATTTTAAAAATTTATTGCAGAGTTATCCCTGAAAAGATCAACAGTCAATGCTACTGGAGCGCAAAGTGCACATTCTGGTAACTTTCAGATTATTTTAATAGGAGTATCTTAATTCAGGGCCTCAAAAATCTTGGACCTTTCATAAAGAGTCTTGCATTTCTCCCTCCCCACCAAAAATGCCCTCCTCTCCTCATCAGGTTCTTCCCATGTCTATATGTGTATGCCTATGCCTACAGATCCTTTTCTGGTACATTCAGAGAATAAGCAGAAGAGGTCCCGTCCCCTCCTTCTCTCCATACTGGCATCTTTAGGAACATCTCCATCCCCTGAGTTTGTTTTTTCTTCTTATAGGGGTAGTGGATGGCTGGGAAGAGACGGCAGCGGGCCTTTCCCTGTTATCTCATGAGGGGACATGGGGAGCCTCCAGTGGGAGGAGACCTAAGTCTCTCCCCTCCCCTCAAGATACTCTAATTTCTCCCCTCAAATCTACTTCTGCCCTCTATTCATGTCTGTCTTCCCAATTGTCTGTTTTTCTTTCTTCCCCTCCCATAACTGCCTCCCTATCATCTGTCCCTGTTCTGTCTCTTCATCCTTTGTTCCCTGTCCTCTCCATCTGACTGCAGCACTGGTAAAAGGTGGAGGGTAACATACTGCTACCGTGGTTGCAGTGGCCCGCGTGTGTTGGGTGTAGAGATGAGAGAGGTTGAAAATCAGTGCTCTCGCCACTGTGCAGAGCCAGCATCAGGCTTGTGATGGACACGGGATTCAAACGAGATGGGGAGCTTGTTTACAATAAATATCATGTAATTTGTTGTTGGCGTTGTTGCCAGGTTATTGTGACCTGGGGATAAATGACAGAATCTGATTATTCCGATAATGCATGTTTAAGGAGCTGTCAAGAGCCTGTGACTGGCACTCTTGTTGCAGAACAGCAGGAAATTAAATAAAGGATGAATTATGGCCATGTGAAGAGGCAGACTGATATGGAAATTTATAGTTAATTAAGATGTGGAAAGAGAATGAAAATCATGAGCTAGGGTTTTTAAGCCTTTTGCCTTTAAAAAACATAAGAAAATGTTACATATGACAATTTGTAATGTGGAGAAGCACTTCGGGATAGTTACGGCATGTTTACACTGGAATTAGGCTCCCACTGGCCCTTGCCAACTGACTCTGGCTCAGGCTAAGGTGCTATTTAATTGTAATGTTGATGTTAGGGCTCAGGCTCCAGCCAGACCTCTGGGACCCTTCCCTTCCACCTCGTGAGCCCGAGTCAATCAGCTGACCTGGGCCAGCTGTGGCCATTCTGCAGGACTTATATTCTAGTGTAGACATAACCTTAATGTGCAATGATAGTGTCTACAAGGACCAACTACTGTGCGACGTTAGTGCGCTTTAGAAATCATACCCCTGCTATGTACACAGGGCTTGTCTACACGGAGCAGCAAAGTGCCATGCAAGTAGTGGCATTACTGGCACATTTAAAAGTCTTCAAGTATGCACTGACATAAGACTGGCCTGCAGGATTAAAGCAGATCCTGGGTGTTACTTTAATAGTTATTTTAGCCTTAATTTCACTCTTCAAGCTAGAGTCAAATCTCTGTTTCCTGTTAGTCCAAAAGGAGTTGGCAGAGTCAGTAATGGAAGCATCAGTTCAGTTACTAACTACAAATTTACTGATTTGTTTTGCTGACTTTTGGTCTGACTACTTCCACTGTGCTGCATTTCTAGTACCTCAAACCTCTTGTCTTTACACTTCAATGCAGATTCCATTGCAAAGCTAAATTTCTCTCCCTCAAACTGATATTTCCAGTTGTCATTACCAGACAACTTAAAAACCTATCCAAGCTGAAGAACCAAAAGCAACAATTTTCTGTAACAAATATTATGAATAAAGATGTTCTGAAAAAGAGAGGCATATTCTTAACATGGGAAGGAGTGGCTAAACATGTGCTTGCTACACAAAATAATTTCACTCTTCCAGGTAGATTTTTAAAGTAGCCTCGCACTTCTCAGCCAGCATACGCTACTGAAACAATTCTAGATGCTAGAATCCCTTGTATGATGCTAGTATCCCTTGTATAGATCACCTGAACATATTGGCAGGGATAATGGTTCCTATTCTTTCATGTACTGTATCCAGTGTTACAATAATAATTAGATACACAGATACCATTTACAAAATAACAGATTTATTGTTATTTATTATACTTGGGTGAACACCAATAAGATTTCATTTTTTTAAATTTAGTTTTACTTGTATGCAGAATTATAGGGTGGCTAATATTTTTCTGTAATGACAATACTTATCCTTGTTAGAACATTACAGATTATTATAATAATAACAACGATGACTAATAGCAGTGTACATGTCATACTCCACTAAGGAGTTACGTGATTTGACATATTCTTCCATAATGTCTTAAGTTTCGTTCCTTATTTTTATTTATTTCACATAGGCCTATTTTTCCAGCCCTGCAAACTCTCTCTCTTGTGAATAACCTTTTTCATCAGATGTAGAGGGCCAATGACATCAATGGAATTATTTGTGTAAATCTCGATTACTTGCATGAGGAAGAGTTGTAGGATTATGCTTTAAATTTTTCAGTTATTACTCTTAAGTACCATATGTTAATTAAATATAAACTTGCTAAAACCATTTATAAAAACTCTGTATGTAGTAAAGCACAGCACAAACTAAAGAGAAGAATAGGAAATGATTGATAAACCACAAGAAATAGGATCCAAGATAAACGTATAACAGCCCTATAATTGTCTTTTAAAGGAATTGTGACCAGATAATCCTAAAAATCAATTTTGTTATCTAATGCTTATAGAGTAGAGGGGTCAATGGCAGATTAGTACCTAGCTAGACAACTGTAGTAGACTAATTACAAAGCAAGGTCAGTCTGCAGATTTATCGCTATTATCTTTTTTAAATGATTTATAAACAGACAACAGTGGCCCATCAATAATGGGTTTCACATCCTACCCTGACCTGAGCATAGTTTCGGATAGCGTCATGATCTTCATCTGCAGAAAATACACAGTGGCTGGTCATCTTGGTCTTGTCATTGTCATCTATGCGTGTCCCTCCAGGGGCTAAGGAGAAAAAGCACAATAAAGATGCACTGTTTACATAAGGCCCCCAAGACTTACTAAAGCTTATGAACTCTTAAGTATCACTGAATTCAAGGTGGAATGAAAATGGGCATCAGATGCAACAGCAAGAGAGAGAGAGGAAAAAAAAAAAAAAAAAAAGCCAGAGCACTCAGATTGTGGTGGCATTTATAAAAAGGAACAATCAGGATTTCCATGCTATGCCACATCCTACAGACGACTGAGTCATGATGAGAAATCTTGGCTGGCTTTGAGTGGTGAGTGCACGATGTGGTCGTATGGGGATTGCTGGTTGGTACCAGCTACTGATAAACATTCTGGCACCCTTGTGTTAATTTTCATCCCTGTTTTCAATCTTTTCTGAAGAAAACTATTAGCACATCACCACTTGTTTTAGGACTCAGAAAATGCTGCTAACCTCTTTACTGATTACCATGCCTAGTAAGTACATTTTACCTTATTAAAAACTAGCCTTTTTGGCATCAGATCTGTTCAGTTATGGATGTGACATAATAAAGCTACAAGCAAGTAGCATAACTATACACACTTGTGTGACCAAACTCCAATCTGCACGTACCAGTATTTGCAAGCAAATCAAGGGGTGCATGTAAACATTCAGAGTTTGCACATACTTTAAAAAACTAGTCTTTCAAAAGTATGAAGTTACTTTAACCCCCCCATATACCAATAATTGATGCATTTTAAACAGACCATTTATAATTATACTAACTATATCATAACGAGCTACAACAGAATAGTAATTTAATCCATGAATAGGCCTCAATTCAGCATGTGAACAGCCCTACTGAAGTCAAGTGAATTAGGGTCAAACATTTTGTCTCCTCTACCATTTTTATGCCAATATATTAATATTGAGTTTTGGGGACAGAGGGGAAAGCTAACTTTTTTCTAGAGGAAAAAGCAGACAGTGGAAATAACTAAATAAAGTTCCAGTGTGAAAAAGGTGATTGATGTGTGTTTGTAATCAAGCACCCCAAGCAGAATTTGAACACAGAAGATGCTATAAAAAAGCATCTCGGGTAAAATTAATATTGAAAATATAGACCATCATGTTTCAGGAAAATCTACTAAATATAAAATGGAAAACCACAGATTTGCGATTCAGACACGAGAGCTAGGCAGCTGATTGTTTATTGAAAACTATTTCTGCCTACCAATCTTCCCCCAACAAATTTGCTCAATTTGTCTCTTTTTTTTAAAAAAAAAAGAAGATCAGCTCTCTTCTGCATCATTACCTATTGATCGCCCTTTCGACAGACTGTCTTCATTTGTTTGTACTCCTTTCCTATTTGTAATCTATAAATCCTTAGTGCTGTCAGTATCTTCAAAATATTCACAAGTTAGGACAGCATTTCTGAATGTCAAGTTTGATTTTCTACCCTTATCCCAAGAATCATGCAGCTGTATTTCAAGCTGCTTTTGTAGCTATTGCATGGGTGGGAATGATTAAAGTGGAAGTTTTCCTGGTATATCAAGGGCTAAAATCTGTGCTTCAGCAGTCAATAATGCAGATTATTTGCTCTCTGTTCTCCAGTGTCTGGAGTGACACAATAAAGTTTTCATCCAATACCATTATGCTGAAATATTTTGAAGTAGATTTAGATTGGCTCTATATAGCTTATCCAGTAATTATGTAACTGGGATCAGAGCTTATTCCTTTTAGGACAGTGGTGGGCAACCTGCAGCCCACAGGGGGCCCATCAGGGTAAGCTGATTGCGGGCCGGGAGACATTTTGCTGATGTTGACCATCTGCAGGCACAGCCCCCTCG
Source organism: Dermatemys mawii (assembly GCA_007922305.1). Classification (NCBI taxonomy): domain Eukaryota; kingdom Metazoa; phylum Chordata; order Testudines; family Dermatemydidae; genus Dermatemys; species Dermatemys mawii. The sequence continues at coordinate 39,122,625 of ML677349.1, read as the reverse complement.
CAGCTCCTAGTGGCCATGGTTCACCATTCACAGCCAAATGGGAGCTGCGGGAAACAGCAGACTACAGGGACGTGCTGACCACTGCTTCCTGTGGCTCCCATTGGCCGGGAACGGTGAACCATGGCCACTAGGAACTGCAGGTGAAGGGGAGGGGCGGGCTGTGACTGTGGACAGTCAACATCAGCAAAATGTCTCGCAGCCCACAATCAGCTTACCCTGATGGGCTGCATGCTGCCTGCAGGCCACAGGTTGCCTGCCACTGTTTTAGAATCTGCAGTCAAAGTAACTGAAGAGTAAAGGAAAAACAGGGCTGCACAGTCAAAAATCGCTGCTATAAATAAACCTGTTGAGATACTAGCAACTACTCTGTATGTCAGTAATCCTCTGAGCTCTCCCCTCACTCCCTGGGTGATTTCCTTTAGTCCCTTTCACTTACCCATTGTTATCTTTAAATTCAGATTCTTAAATGTACCTAACAGTAACCTTGCCTCATATGTCCAGTCTTGCATCTCTAGATACCTCTCTTTCCCAGTCACATCTTTACAACTTGCTACTATCTCAAACTCAACACCTCAAAACACGCAGCTTACTTCCAAACCCCCTTCATTCCCACTGACAATTCCACCATCTGCCATATCACCCACCTTCACTACCTGTGTGTTGCATTCTCCTCCCACATTCAGGCTCTCATCGAATCCCGTTGCTTCCTTCTCTACATAAACAACTCTTAACAAAACAGTTCTCTCTTTGATCCTTACTGCAAAAAGCCCTCGCCTGAATCATGATCGTCCTGCCCTTTGACTACAGAAGTTTTCTCCTCTTCACTTCATTCAAAAAGTTGCCTTAGAGTCATCTTCTCCTCCTGTACCAGTGCTTTTCATGCCAACACGTTTGGCCTGTCTGTTATATTCATCAGTTGTGCTCCTATATGTGGATTATAAGCGCCTCAGGGCAGGGACCATTTTTGGTTTGCACCGTGGGATCCTCATCTATGACTGGGGTCCCTAGACACTACCATAATACGGATAATAAATAATACCACCACCTATCTGATTAAATAAGTACTTAGATAGATAGATAAATAAGTACTTATATAGAACTGAGGGCAGAGTTGACAGCTTTTATGGAGCAAAGTGTATACTATTTAACCATATTCCTCCACTAAAATATTACGTACAGAAATTTTCTAGTATCAATGAGATGTGCAAAGTTTACCTAACATGCTTCCAGCTATCAGGATATCAAAGAGAGTGTCAGCATAGCGACGATAATCTAGCCTTGAGCCTGTTGAGTCCAGAAACTTGGCTACAGCCTCCAGGTCATTCCCAGCTTCATTGAGGCCTTGGATGATTGTATCCCTGAAAACTGTGGGTTCAAATTTCTCCTTTTCATCTAGGAGAGGAAAAACAAACAAGTCAACCAGCCATCTATATGCTTAGATTTTCATGTTAGACAAGAAGTGACATATTTCCCATTCTGGTTATCCTATTTCACAAGTATCAGTTGGCTTTGTTAGTTCTGCGAAGGGTACTTTTTCTCTCCCCATTGTTTTTCAAAAACTAAAAAGGAATATGCACAACCAACCTTGGGAAAATTACAATTTTCTATTGCTATTTCTATTAAACTTATTCCTCAATATGTTACTATATATGTTGTTAAATTAAAATGTCGCTCTTGCCAATGTAACTTGCCTGCTACACTGACTTAACTTCACCTCCCTTAGGTTGACATAGGTCAAGGCAGTGTCAGTGTGGATACTGTGTTACTTACATCAACATTAGTAACCTCCAAGTGGTGTCCCACCATGACTGCTCTGGTTACAGTTTTGAACTCCACTGCCCAATAGCCAGGTACGCGTCCCTCTATGAATGCCAACCACCACCTTACATTGCTTCTTTCTATGTCCCACAGCAGGCTAGCCTCTAAGGAATTGTCATGTTCCCCACAGCTCTACTGGCAGGGTTGGGAGGTAGGCAGGGGGCTAGGGGAGCCCAAACAGACAAAAACCAGCAGGGAAGAGAGTAGCAGCAATGGTTCCCTTCAGGCTAAATCCTTCTTCAGAAATCGACATGCTAGAGCACCATACGGGCAAACCACCACTAATGACCCTGGCCACTGAGGACCTTGAACTTAATTCTTGGGCCACTTAATTAGGGAAGGACACAATTTGCTGAGGACACATGAGAACTGTTAAGAAAAAACACTAAAAACAACAGTGCCATCAATGAAACATGCATAGGGGTGGCATAGTAAGCCATGTATTATAGCTATTGGCAGACTATCGTAATTTATTGGAGAAGAGGTCAAGGGACATACAACTCCAAAAGCCTCTCCAGAATAGACAATAATTTAAAAGGCTGCACACTGACACTCATTTCAATTAGCTGCGAACAAACAATATCATGTAACTGTTCTGATAAATCCATTGTAAACCAGAGCAGTTAAAATCCAAGTAAAATTACAGATAGTAGAATCAATTATTATAGCAGCCAGGATATATCTAGAATTCATATTCTCTCTCTCATACACGCTGCTCACAGTGGTTTCTGTAGTATCTCATCCATTACCACCAATTCTTTCTCTTCAGTCAAAGTAAACTAGCTTTGCTGGGTCACTACACAAATTGAATCTATTTCCCCATGTTAAGTATCCTCACACCTTCTTGTCAACTTCTGATATGAGCCATCTTGATTATCACTACAAAAGTTTTTCTTCTCCTGCTGATAATAGTTCATCTTAATTAAATAGCCTCAGAGTTGGTATGGCAACTTCCACCTTTTCATTTTCTCTGTGTGTATATATAGATCTTCCTACTGTATGTTCCAGTCTATGCATCTGATGAAGTGGGCAATAGTCTATGAAACCTTATGCTTAAATAAATTTGTTAGTCTCTAAGGTGCCACAAGTACTCCTGTTTATACAGAATAACACGGCTGCTACTCTGAAACAAACCTTGAAGATGCTGGGTGAAAGGAAGTGGCTCCAGGAATAAGAAATGTTTCCTGGGGCCAGGCGCCTTGCACAGATAGTGAGGTAAGGCTCACTCTCTCACCTCACTATTGGGGATGAACTGAGAGAAGGGGACCACCATAAAGGCTGCCTTCTCTCATAGCATTGCAGACACCAGGAGATACCAGCAGGGAAAGCTGGCCTGCTGAGAAGCCTGAAGGTTTAAGGAAAAGGGTCCAACTGGCAAAGCTAGTAAAGGCTGCACAGCTGGCTAATCCACAACCAAGCTCCAGAGAAGAGAGCTGGGGAGACTCCAATGTAAGGAGAAACTGTTGCAGTAATTCATACAACCTACTTCCCAAAACGAGAGCTGGGACTCCTGCTTAAGGAAGGGCTGAAAAGGGGTGATCCTGAGAAGGGACCCATGAGGGTTTCCAGCTCAGAGACTGTTTCAAGTGCAGGAAAGGAGAATCTCCTGAAGGAAGGAGTCATAGGCTTAATCCAACTAGGGGTCTAAGGCAACAAATATCCCTGGGTATATTTGAGTGATCTTCTACAGGAACTCCTCACTTAAAGTCATCCCGGTTAATGTTGTTTTGTTGTTACATTGCTGATCAATTAGGGAACATACTCGTTTAAAGTTGTGCAATGCTACCTTCTAATATTGTTTGGCAGTCACCTACATTGTCCACTGCTTGCAGGAAGAGCAGCTCAGTGGAGCTAGCTGCTGGGGACTTGGAGCTAGGGTGGACCAGCAGCCCCCACCAACAGCTCCCTGCTCCCCCTAAGTTCCCTGTTTAGCAGCTGCCCAGCAGGCTATCAATTGCCAGCAGTTTAGCTGTCCCTCCCCTCACTGCCTTGGAGCTGCTCCCGCCCTCTGTCTTGGAGCTGCTCCCCAAGCCTCCTGCTTGCTGGGAGGAAGGTGCAGGGGAAAGGGGGGGCTAATGTCAGGGTGTCCCCACCTCCTCCCTGCACCCCACTTACCCCATCTTCCATAGAACGGGGGGGGCACACAACAGTTCGAGAGGCAGCAGCTGAGGTGGGTCTCAGCTTGCTGATCTAATTAAGAAGGCAGTGTACTTAAGACAGGAATCAGCATACTTAAAAGGGAAATGCACATCTCTCTCTCTCTCTCTCACACACACACACACACACACACAGGGTGTATGTCTCTGCTATGCTGTCTCCCCTCACTTCGTTCCTTCTGCCCTGTGGAGCGTGAGGCTATATTAACAACAACGAGTTAACCCTTGAGGGCTCAGCCAATTGCTAGTTCATCATTTAGCAGTAAGGCATTCCCTGGGAAATATCCCACTCTTTTTCATCCTCTGACTTCACCACCACAACCAAGATTCATAAGCATCATTTCTGTGTACTAGTATTAAATTGTTTGTTAAAACTTACACTGTGTGTGCACATAATATAGTCTTGTCTAGTGAAAAAAATTTCCCTGGAACCTAACCTCCCCATTTACATTAATTCTTATGGGGAAATTGGATTCACTTAACATCATTTCCCTTAAAGTTGCATTTTTCAGGAACATAACTACAATGTTAAGTAAGGAGTTCTTGTACTTGTGCTTATGGCTGTCATTAATAAATGAGACCCTCAGAAAGGAGGTGCTCTTTGATTATCTGTCTGGACTTCTTTGTAACCTAGGTATCAACTGTGACACCATTCCTGACAGAAAGGGGTCAGATGGGATGACTCCTCTCGCCAACACATACATATAATACTTTCAAGATTCCATATGTTTTGAAAGTAATGAGGGAAGATTCCAAATATAACAAAGTCACATTTAATATTACATTAATAACCCAACATGAAAAGGAATTTTGTGGTATGTTAATATTTTTAATGTGAATAAAAAAGACACACTCAATCAATAGTCAGTTAAAAAAATTGGAAAAAATGTATTAATTGGTTTAAAGAACATTAAAGTTTTCAGACAGTCATTATAAAAGAAAGCACTATATGCCCATGGGATATTTGAGAGGCAGGAAGTTATCTTAATTTTAGAAATTAGGGGCTCATTTTGGGGGATTGCATAGATTTGACTCTAAAAACCTCAATCAGTTGAAGTTCATTTCTGAATGCTGCTTGTCTTTTCGAAAACCCTTGGTAATTGTGCTTTCTTAATCAAAAATGTGACTTTACAGTGGCAGCTTGAAGAAATGTCTAATCATCATCAACCATCCTTCCTAATATCCAAATCTTCTGTAACCCTGGTTAAAAACTTGCTCTTCCCAGAGGCTACTGCACACTAATACAAACAAAGCCAAGCTCCAGGTGTCTTATGTCTCCTAAATGTATACAAAAAGCATAAACTTTAGTTGCATTCAAAACACTAACAGTGTCCTTAACACTGTTGAAAGGATGGTGGTGAGTAAGAGGGGGCACACCTTAATCCTACTAAGCTTCAGTTACGCCATCTGCTCATATTTTAGTCTTTCAGCATCAGCATTTCAAATGAGAGGACAGCAGGCAGTGATTTATATGACTGTGATAACTCTAGTCACCTTCATGAAGAGAGGAAAAAATAAAGTATTTATCCTACCCCTCTTCCTAGTTTTGAACCGCTGGCCTGTTAGCACCGGCTTCTGATTCTTATTCATAAAATTTCTGCAAGAGAAAGAAAAATAATTTAACTATGTATATCAGTATAATCAGAGTACTTACAGACAGTCATGTGACAATAAAGCAAAAAAGAAATTCACAGAATCCAGCAACAGTGATGAAAAATTCCTGTAATAATTAGTTTTCATTATTTTAAAAACAGTGCTATAATTTTAACAATTAGATTGAAATTTGTTTCCCTGACAAAGCTTGGTTCATAACAATACAATACAAACGGAAGCGTTCATTCTACACAGAAATTTACCAGAAAATAATCTTGAAAGTGATATTGTGACAATATCATTTGTCTTGCCTCTGTTCCAAGAGATGTAATTAATTTCTCTACTTTACAGCATTAGATAATAAGTCTCAGGACCAAGAACAATCCTAACTTTAATACGGGCCAACTTTAACAAGCCATAGGATCTTCTATATGATTATGATTTGTAAATGCATATACATTGGCATCATCATAGTAGAATTTCCTGATGTCAGGATTGCCTCCCCACTCTGAACTCTAGGGTACAGATGTGGGGACCCGCATGAAAAAAGAAATAACACCCACAAGCTTATTTTACCAGCTTGGGTTAAAATGTTTTTCCCCAGAACACAACTTCTTCGGTATCTGGACCTGGTACACTGCCACCACCAAACTAGGTCTAGGGTAGTTTGGGACCCTTCTTTCCCTTTCCACTAACCCCCACAAAACTTCTTCCTTCCCTGGGAAGCTTGAGAGAAAAAAAACAAACAAACCTCGCCTGCTCCTGCGAGACGTGCCCGATCCAAAACCAGGATCTTACACAACGGAAAACAAGCAAAGTCTTCAAAGAAAGATTTTAATAAAAGAAAAGAAGAAAGGAATAAATCCCTTATAACCATCAATAGAACAGCATCTACCATAATCAACAATAGGATTCAGAAACCAAACCTCTCCCCCAGAGGCAAGTTTCTCCCACTGTTGATATCTCTGCTGAATCTTACAATCTCAAGAAGCACTCAGCCAACACTCACCACTGAGAACCCTCCAAGTGATAAAAAGAAGGTAAATTTACTGACTACAGTACTTGATAGAATCTTATAGTTACAGTGAAAGACATAGCTGTGTTCATCCCATAGCCAAGGTGAACAGAGAGAGACCCAGAAAGAAACTGAAACTCAAAATCCTTTGTCTCCTGAGGAATTTCTCATTGGTCAGTTGTCCACCTCTCAGGTTACCTTTAGCTTAACCCCTTACAGGTAAACAATAATTCTAGGCTACTTCACACTTATGACACCTGATTTCTAAGATAAAAAACAAAACTAAAACCCAGCAACACTTAAGACTAGATTGAAACCTCATTCTCTGACCTGGGTAAGGGATAACAGGGTACTTCACTTGCTCAGGAGCAGACCGAAAGTCACAATTCCTCCCCCGACTGCCCCGCACTCTGAGGAGGGAGTAAATTACTTCACTCCTTTTCAGAGAGCAACTTACTCTTGTCCTGTGCACCCAGTCTACCACTCAGGCTGGCAGGAAGGGGAGCACAGAGGCATGGATCCTCCCACTCTCTGCCACTTCACTACCCTGCTGTCCTCATGAGCAGACTAAAAATTTGAGCAAGAAAGTAATTGGGAACCTGACCACCCTGCACAACCAATGAAGGGCTGCAATAATCTAGGTGACGAAAAATAGATGACAACTCATACCTTACCTCTAGAGTCCCACTGAAATCAATATGGGTTCTACAACAAAAGTAGTTACAGAATCAAGTATTTGGTAAATAATTCTCCCAAATACATTTTCCTGCCCTATTCAAGTGTTTAACACCATGACTTGCTTATTAGCTACTAAAGAACTGGGAAGAGAAGTCATCACCTTCTGTGTCCCGCATAAAATAGTAGCTAGTTTTCCTCCGCCAGCAATTATGTATTTAATTAAATAATATCAAGCTAGCACAAATATTGGGCCTAAACTACTGGAGAGTATCCCTTACATACGGGCCTCAATTAATGTGAGATTAATGTGGCAATTTTGATTAAACCTTTACTCATTCATAATTAAATAGCATATTATCTGATGAGCACTGCTATTCTTCAGTTTTATGGAGTATATTAGTATAAATTAATTTAATTACATAGCTATATTTTGCATAAGCTTCACATGCTATATTGTCAAATGAATGCAAACAAACAATACAGAGTGACTATAAGCAAGTTTTATTGCACCTACCAGTTCTCTTATATCTCCCCGCATCCTCTCCACAGAGGAGGTTATTGCTTGGACTGAGTAAGCCATTTCATATAATTCAGGACATAAAACTCTACCAAGATTCTTGACTCATCTGACAGCACCCTAAAGTTTTACGTGTCACAAATCAAGTTTTAGTGACGGTCCAAAAAAACAAAACACAAAAAAAACCAACCCAGAAACCCACAAACACAACCAACCAACAAATTTAACAAGCACCCACATTTACACACACACCCCCCTACCTCATTTTAGGCCCATTTGTTTACAAATGAAAGAAAGAAAATTTATTCTATAGCAAGTCTCACTCATGTTATAGGTTTCAAAGCACACACTACACATGCCATCACCTCCTCCTAGGCTGAACCAAGCGAATTCTTGTTTTGCAGCTGGACAGATTCTATCAATTACAAAATATTGTACAGAGCACAGAAATAGACTGCCAGTTAATTGCTCTTCTGTATCCCAGTAAATTAGTTTTTGAACAACCCTCCCAAAAATGCTCTAGTGATGTAATCTACTCCAGTTTCTGAGATGTCTATCTTTTCCACTTAGAATTAGGCCTGTCAATTAATCACAGTTAGGGCACGTGATTAATGTAAAACAAACTTATTAAACTCAATTTAAAAAAAAAAGTTGAGATTAATCACAGTTTTAATCACACTGTTAAACTATAGAATACCAATTTAAACATATACATTTTTGGATTTTTCTCTACATTTGCAAATATACTGATTTTGATTACAACAGAATACAAATTGTACAGTGCTCACTTTATATTGTTTTTATTACAAATATTTTAATGGTAAAAAGAGAAAAAAAATAGTATATTTCAATTCATCTCATACAAATCCACTCAGGTCTACTTTTTGTTCAGCCAATCACTATGCCAAACATGTTTGTTTACATTTACAAGAAATAATGCTGCCCAATTCTCATTTACAATGACATGTGAAAATCAGAACAGGCATTCGTATGGCACAATTGTAACTGGCGTTTCAAGGTATTTCCATGCCAGATGTGTAAAACATCTGTATGCCCCTTTGTGCTTCAACTTGTAGGCTCTAAAATTTGACCTTTTTTTTTTTTTTTGGAGTGCGGGTTATGTAAAAAAATAAATTCTACATCTGAAAGTTGCACTTTCACAATAAAGAGATTGCACTATAGTACTTCTGAGATAAAAGAAATAGTATTTTTCAATTTTTTTTACCATAAAAATATTTGTAATAAAAACAATATAAAGTGAGCACTGTACACTTTGTATTCTGTGTTGTAATTAAAAATCAACATACATGAAAATGTAGAAAAACATGCACAAATATTTATAATAAATAATACGATACCAATTTTAGTTTAACAGTGCAATTACAACTAAACTATTTTTTTAATCTCACCATCAATTGCGATTTCTTCTTTTAAATTGTTTGATAACCCTTATGATGACACTAGCTGGCCCTTCTGGTGGGCATTCCAACAGTGTTTGGCCTTTGTAACTCAATAGATCAGTGTTTTCTAGTCCAGAGCTATGATTTATCTGGGATTAGTAAGTGCCAGCACACCTGAGAGAGAAAGCATAAAAGGCAGAAAAGTTTAGAGTCATGACTGGCTTTGCTGCCTTCAAGTTGAAACATAAGAAAAGACCCAACCAGCAGCTACAATATTGCATACTGAGAATATCCCGTCTCTCAAAAATGAACAAGCTAGCAAGCTACAGTTTTACCAGAAATTTTTTACCCGTTCTTAATTTACCAGAAATTAAGAACATTTCAAAGAACTGTTAAACTGTGTAGCCAACCCTCTGGGAATGTCTACTTGCCTACCTAAGTCCCATACAGACTGCGAAGAACTACAAAAGGATGTCTCAAAACTGGGCAATAAAACAGCAGATGAAAATCAATGTGGATAAATGCAAAGTAATGCACATTGGAATACATAATTTCAATTATATATATATATAAAATAATGGGGTCTAAATTCACTGTTACCCACTCAAGAAAGATCTTGCAGTCATCTTGGAGTCTGAAATCATCCACTCAGTATGCAGTGGCAATCAAAAAAGCAAACAGAATTTTGGGCATTACTGAGAAAGGGACAGATAATAAAACAGAAAATATATTGTCTCTATATAAATCCATGGCATGCCCACATCTTTAATACTGCAAGAGATGTGATCACCTCAACTCAAAAAAGATATATTGGAATTGGAAAAGGTTCAGAAAAGGGCAACAAAAATGATTAGGGGTATGGAACGACTGCCGTATGAAGAGAGATAAACAGGACTGGGACTTCTGAGCTCAGAAAAAAGACAATTTTGGGGGGGTATAATAGAGGTCTATAAAATCATGAGTGGCGTGGAGAAAATAAATACAAAGTGTTATTTACTCCTCATAGCACACGAACTAGGGGTCATCAAATGACAATAATAGGCAGCAGGTTTAAAACAAACAAAATAAAGTATTTTTTCACACAATGCACAGTCAACGTGTGAAACTCCATCCTGAGGATATTGTGAACGCCAAGACTAAAAGAGGCATAAAAAAAAGAACTAGACTTCACACTACACTTTGTTAACTTGTGGAACTCTTTGCCAGAGGATGTTGTGAAGGCCAAGACTATAACAGATTTCAAAAATAACTAGATAAATTCATAGAGGATAGGTCCATCAATGGCTATTAGCCAGGATGGGCAGGGATAGTATCCTTAACCTCTGTTTGCCAAAAGCTGGGAATGGGAGACAAGGAATGGATCACTTGATGACTACCTGTTCTGTTCATTCCGTCTGGGGCACCTAGCATTGGCCACTGTCGGAAGACAGGATACTGGGCTAGATGGTCCTTTGGCCTGACCCAGTGTGGCCATTCTTATGTTTTTACTTGCATTCTTTGAGTTAAAAATCAAGGACGGTGAACGAGATGGCACAGTGAAGCTTAGAAAGTGTTATAGGAGCTGAGGCTCTCCAGCGAACAGAGTCCAGCGGTCTCTCTTGTTGAGTGCTGAGGAACTTTAGAGGAGGAGATGGAGAAAGATATATCCCTTTACGACCGATACCATATCTAAAGCACTAGTAAATGCTTTCTACATAAAAGTAGACCGATAATACTGCCATCAATGCCTAAAGGTTTTAAGTCTTCTAGCTAGTGACCGGCTAGATCTATTTTGCCTGTGTAATAGCCAATCATTTGTGAAAGAGTTTGATGTGTACTTAAAAAAAAAAAAAAAAAAAAAGCCTGCATTTCCATAAGTCTGCTACTAATGGTGGATTTTATGTTTGTGTTCTGCTAGTCATCATAGTATCTCATTTGGTTGGTAAGAATGTTCTCTCATTGCAGCAAACATAAGGATAAGAGTTTCAAGAGGATACCGAAACCTTCTAGCAATTTGGGAACGAAAACAAAACAAACCAAACAAAATGCCTTAATTAATCCTGTTTCACAGCCCTTCAGAGTATAAACGAGCCAGCAGACTGGTATTAATACACCTTAACGCCTTAATTGAAAAAACACCAGCTTTCCTTTGGGGAAGCAGAATGGAAAACCAGTCTGCCTTCCCCCCAGTGAAGTAGATAAGACTTCCCAGCAGCTGTACATTCTTCTGTTTTTACGTTAATTTCTACTACTGCACATTTTCCTTGTGGTGCGGGATGGGGATGGTTCTTTTTTCAATACTAAAAACATTTTTCATATACTTGAAGCTTGACAATTAGATTTTAAAATTGTTTTTCTGGACATCAAAGAGATGCCCTTTAATAGAACCTGACAAACAAAACAAGACTTACCACTTGCGGTAAAGGTTCAGTACTACATCAGTGACTCTCAGTAGTAGTTAGGAGGAGCATAAGATTTGCCTTGTTCTATATTTAGCTTTAAATGCATTGAGCTCTAATCTACTCTAGTGAGAGTCAGCCTTTATAAGGTACTCACTAAAGCACTGGCCCAGGAGCAAAAGCACTTTCATCAGGAAATTGCAGCAGCACTAGCCTGAGCAAAATTTCTTTCTAACGAGCTAAATCTAACATCCATTCACAGTGCAGCTAAAGAACATACACGTCTTGATTTTTAAGTTGTATGCAAGGTGTTGCTCACAACAAAATGAATGCATAATGAGGCAACAAAACACTCAGGACCTTGAACTTTTACATATGATCTCCATACTGAAATGAGCCATTTTCAGGAAGCTCAATGCCAAAGGAGAGTTCTGTAATTCCAGCTAGAAGAATTCTGATTGTCTTTGGGAGTAGAGAAGCATTGGGGGAAGGAGGAACACAGGAAGTAGTGACTCTTCAGCATGCCTCTCATCCCCAACTGGAGCTCCACAAAAGTTAGGGATGGCTGGGTAGAGGTTGAGACACACCTGCCCTTGATTCTCTCCTCAGAACTCAAAAGATCTCTTTGTAGACGTTAATGCTGCTAAGGGCAGTCTTGATTTCTGCTCCATATCCAAATATACTTCCAAGACAGGAGACTATATCAAAGACAGAGCTAGGCTGCCTGGGGCAGAGCAGGCTGGACAATATCACGGGGCAGCTCTTATCACTTCCCAGGAGGGTTGCCTATGGATCCTGGGGATAAGCAAGGACTGGAAGCTCTTCAAACTCATTTCTAAAATCCAATGAACAGTAAAAAAAAACCTCATCTAGCTCCTTAGGTTCCCTGTCCTCCTCCACTGCAAACTTTTTTAACTCTCTCTAGATCAGTGGTGGGCAAATGTTTTGGCCCAAGAGCCACATCTGGGTATGGAAAGTGCATGGCAGGCCATAAATGCTCATGAAATTGTGGGTTAGAGTATGGGAGGGGGTGCAGGCTCCGGCTGGGGGTGCGGGCTGTAGAGTGGGGCTAGATATGAGGGGTTAGGAGTGCAGTTCCTGGCCAATGGGAGCTGCAGGAGTGGCGCTTGGGGCTGAGGCAGCGTGTGGAGTCTTCTGGCTGCCTCTACTCCAAGGAGCCAGAAGAAGAAAATTCTGCTGCTTCCAGGAGCTGTGCGGAGTGAGGCAAGCCCTAGACCCCACTCCCCAGTGGGAGGTCCAGGGCTAGATTAAAACATCCAGAGGGCCAGATGCTCCCCCTCCCACAATTGTAGTTTGCCCACCCCTGCTCTAGATACATCTAGGACAGGTCTTTTGTTGCAAAGATAGCAATAGTTGCTTACATTCTCCTGAAAACTGTCTGTAAATTTCACAAGTTCAACCAACTTCGCTGTCTCTTTACCCTATTTTGATCTAACATCACATGGTGAAAGGGGCAAAAACAAACAGTTGTAACTGTTTAGTAGTCTTTATAATTAGATACTGACTGCTGTACTCAAATGCCCTCATTGCCTTAAGCCTGCTTATGGGAACCCTAAATTAACAAAACAGTGACAGGCTAAATGGTTCAGATAAAAGAAAATCAAGAAGCTTGAACCACAAACCTCAGATTGTGTTTTGGGTGGGGAAGGGAAAAAGAGCAGGCGAGGGGAAACCAATAATTAAGAATTAACTTTTAGTTTACCTAAAATCTTCTTAGCCCTCTTCATTTTCTGCCAAGACTCAAAGCTGAAATATCTACAAGCCTCAGTTCTTGTAAGATATCAAGCTTGGGCTGAAAACAGGATATATTGGAAACCTATTTCCATACTACATATTTCTAAAAGGCATTATTTTAGTCTAGTTATCTTAACAAAAGCTCTGAAGCATCCAAGATTCTCCAAAGACTATTAATATGCCCAAAATGAGATTATATGTAACAGGTGGTCCATAGCAGTAAAAATTCACTATGACGACTACAGAAAGTGGTAAATCAATGCCAGGCATTGTCAGATGTGAGAGACTGCCTAAACTCTGCTGAGATTTTGTCTGTCTATATGGGAATATTAACAAAAAAGTTATCCCCTTTGGTAGGCCACAACACTAGGTATAGAAGGCCTTCTGGTTCCAGCTGTGATGCTCAACACCATGTTGTGTAGACTTGTGCTGAGCATGTTTGATTGCCACAATGCTAAAAGAGCTGCTGGAGCACCTCTAGGGTTCTGACTGGCGTAGACATTAGCAAGAATTGGAGTTCTTTCCCCAGTATAGACTAGACCTATAAGGCATGAGTGCTCCACATATTCAAGTTACAGAGAAACAGAACCTCCCACCCTTTAATCTGCATGCGGAAGATCAGATACCATGACTAGGAGATTTCTGAGTCTCTATACTTCTGGTAAATGTACTAAATCTCTCTAATCTTTCATCACTACCACAAAAAGTCAAAGCAGCATCTTTTTTTGGTTCCAGGCTCAGATTAAGAGACAAACTACCAAGTAATGAGTTGCAGGACTCCAGTGGCACAAAGAAACACAGAATCATAGAACCGGAAGGGATCTCAAGAAGTCTTTTAGCCCAGTCCCCTGCACTCAAATATTATCTAGATCAGTGGTTCCCACATTTTTCAAGGTTGCTCCCCCACTTATCCCATCTGCACCCCCCGTTATGAAGCCAGGAGCTAGACCCGGACCCAGTCTCTGCCTCTGTATCGGGGACACAGAAGGGGCCAGGAGCCGGAGTTGCGTCCATTGGCCAAGGCTGAGGGTGGGACTGGGAACAGAGCTGCAGCCAGGCCACAGTCGGGGCAGAAGTTAGGGGTGGGGCTCATGTTGATTAGGCCTCTACTGGAGTACTGTGTCCAGTTCTAGGTACCACGTTTCAGGAAAGATGTAGACAAATTAGAGAAAGTCTAGAGAAGAGCAACAAAATTGATTAGATATCTAGAACAGCAGTCCTCAAATTTTTTTCGCTGCAGCCCCTTTCCGCGCTGTGGCATCCACTTGCACCCCCCGGGATATGTCCGCTGAAATGCCGCCAAACAGAAAGCTTCTGCTTTCTGCAGCAGCATTTCAGCAGTATAAAAATAGACCACTGCCAAGTTTGGCAGTTTCCTGTGAGGGATCGGCAGCACCGCCGAGGTCTTGCACACACCCAGGGGTGGTCTCGTGCACTCCACTTTGAAGACCACTAGTCTAGAAAACAGGACCTCTGATTATTATTGTAAGAATTATTTCTTGTGTCTTGCTTACAGTACTCCTGCTAACACATCCCAGAATGATGTTTGCTTTTTTTACAGGTGTTATACTGTTGACTCATATTTTGCTTGTGATCCACTATGACCCACAGATCCCTTTCTGCAATGGTCCTTCGAGGCAATCATTTCCCATTTTGTATGTGTGCAACTGATTACTCCACTTAGGAAGGAACACTTTGCGTTTATCCTTATAGAATTTCAGCCTATTTTCTTCAGACCATGTCTCCCATTTGTCCAGATCAATTTGAATTTTAATCCTATCTTCCAAAGCACTTGCAACCCCTCCCAGCTTGGTACAGTCCACAAACTTTATAAGTCTGTTCTCTATGCCATTATCTAAATCACCAATGAAGATATCGAACAGAACTGGGCCCAGAACTGATCTCACTTGATCTGCCCATCCATCTACACTGTGAACTACTGATAACTCTCTGGGAATGGTTTTCTCACCAACAATGTTCACTCTAATTTTTGACAGGCATGTGCACAAAGAATTTCTTCTGTGCAAGTTTTTGTGCGTGCAGTGTTTCGCGGTGTGCACGGGGCTTAGGATCTGTGTGCACACGCACACAGCTTAGAGGGAACAGTGCCCACCAATAATGCACCCACCTTATAGTAGCTCCATCTAAAAAGTGTATTTCTCTACTTTGTTTCTGAGAAGGTCATGGAAGACAGTATCAAAAGCCTTACTAAAAATCAAGATATACCACATCTATCATTTCCCCACTATCCACAAGACTATCAAAGAAAGTTATCAGGCTGGTTTGACATGATTTGTTCTTGACAAATCCATGTGGTTACTGATCATCTTATCTTCTAGGTGTTTGCAAATTGATTACTTAATTATTTGTTCCATTATCTCTCTAGGTACTGAAGTTAAGATGACTCGTCTGTAATTCTCTGGGTTATCCTTATTCCCCCTTTTATAGATGGGCAAATATAGTGCCATTTTCCAGGCCTCTGAAATCTCTCCCATCTTCCATGAGGTTTTTTTGAAGATACTGGAGTAATTAATGATTATCTCCTCACTGAGCTTCTTGAGTATTCTAGGGTATATTTCATCAGACCCTGGTGACTTGATGTATAAGTTGTCTAAGTAATTTTTAGCTTGTTCTTTCCCTATTTTAGCCTCTGATCCCATCTCATTTTCAGTGGCATTCACTCTGTTAGAAGAGCTGCCCTGAGCAATCCTACTAGATAAAACAAAACATGTCCGTAAACAGCACACAGCTGTTGTGCTAGCTGGCAAAGCAGCAGAGATTTATATTATAAACTAACAAAACCTCTAGGTGGAAAATTCATAAATCCCTTTCAGTAGTGATGAACACATTATCATAAGGAGATGACAGGTTAGAGTGGACATAGCTGGATGTGATGTAACTACAGTTTCTTGCCAAATTCTTGTCAAGCTTCCCACTGTGATATTTAGCTGGTGTTCATATTCTTTTTTCATCTATCTCCTCAGTCATATCAGAGTGAATTAGTATAGTGTGTGAAAAGCAAAACCAAGGAACCCCTTTTACGCCACTTGTATGCTCATCACAATTGTCACCGGGAAGCAACTGCTGTAAAACATTTTGTTATAAAAATTTTCTTACACCCATAACCTTCTGAGGAATCTCCCACGGTGAGGATGATTAAACCTTTCCAGATTTGGTCTCTGTCTAAAGGTGAAAGTTATTGCTAAGTCTGAACTAATATCACCACTGGCCACTATTGTTGTAAAATGAGTAGCAATGTTGCTCCCTACATCCAATAAGTTTCACTCATGCTTGTTAGGGAAAAAGAGCAGCTAGAGATCTAATCCGCTGCTGCTTCTAAGCTGGGGTGGGTGGGGAGATGCGGGGATTGGGAGGGACTCCCCCTCTCCTATTTTCTACCCACCACCTTCCTCTCCTCCCTGAAGAGTATCACTCTCCTGGAGCAGCAAAGGGAAACTGGAAAGACCCTATCACTTTCATGGCCCTTTGGGAATCAGAAACTGACCAGTATCCTGTTAATTTCAGGTTTTACAGTAACACATACAGTATTTCCAGAGACATTCCGGGCCCCTCCAAAAGAAAATGTAGGTCTTACAAAAGATGCCACCCCCAGAACAATAGAGGCTGGAGAGTTATAATTTAGCCACAGCACAAATGCAGGAAAGGAACAGCACTAGAAGCCTCCACATTTACCTTGGCATTGTGTCTGTAACAGCCAGCAGTAGGGATGAGAGGTTAATGAAATTCTTACGGCCACGGAAACAGTAAGGGCCCCACCCCCATAAGCCTAAGTGAAGATCGGATTCTGATATCCTCACTCACACTGAGTAGTAGCACCTTAGTAGCTACCTTACTTCACAAGTAACTTAAATGGGAGTACTTATGGAATAAGATACTATTTAACCAGAGAGTACCAAAATCTGGTGATCATTATTAATCCTGTGTTTCTCTGCTGGAAAGTTACCTTCTGTGTTATGAACAAATTTTGCTTATTACTGTATTGCACACAAGGCAACTAGATACTGACCTCTACTTTCGTATTTGGAAGAGTGCCTCAATTGCCACTGGATATCGTGTTCAAGAATACATTAAGACAGAGTAGTAGCAGATTACAAAATATAGTAGGTACTAAATATAACTTGGGGGGAATTTTTCTTTATCATCAATGCCTGGTGAAAATAAAACAAAGGAGAGGGTAAAGTGTATACCATCATGTATTAGCAACTGACACTTGAAAAACTGAGCATCAGTAATGGAAGTTTTTTTTCAGAAACTGATTAGGCACAGATAGAAGATCATTTTGTAAGGATGATGTACTCCTAGAAACTTTTCATTTAGTATTCTTCTCGCAAGAGTTTTGTGCTGCTAGAGGATGTCAAAACAACGTACATTTTGGAATACGACAGTATTTCTAAATAAGATACCTTAACCTAACACCAATCAGGTACAAACTCACAGCTGGCATGTCCTTCCAGAACAAAAATATCCCATGGGAGAAGAAGTGGACAAGAGAAGTTGGTATAATTAGGGGTCAAATTAGAAGAAAAAATGGAAAGTACAGTACTCTTCCAAACTTCACACACACAATCCATTCCACTTACACCAGAAGCCACTTAATACATTTTGCAGATGTTAAAACTATGATTTTTTCAAATGCACCACTGTACTGTTTTGCCTTTAAAAAAAATGTAAACAGAGTTTACCTCAGAAACCATAATGGCTAGAGACTAAGATGAGATTCTGGTGAATAAGGCAGCAACATGAAAAAATATACTGTTGTACTGCCACATCTGGGCCCAATCCAATTTAAACCAACTTTAGCAGAGGAGGTTGTAGCAGAGCTAGTCTATAATGCACTTGGGAAAACCTTTTTATTAGAGTTACTCTATATTTTTTCTATTGTAGGAGTAATTTATTCAAGGATTTAAAAGGTTATCAGACACCTGTCACAAAAGTACTACTCCAGCTAGATATGAGATGGTATGAAAGAATGGGGTGGTGAAAGGGAGCATCAGCAACCTCCCACCCCCAATCCCAAGACACACCCACACCACCAATTGGTAAAGGGGAAGGCACAGATTCCCATGAGGGTGCTGCCCTGGGACCCTAGTCAAGTACTTCATCTTCTAGACCAATCTGGCTAGTAGGTACCTGATAAGTTTGAAACTTCCCATCCCCATGCCAGAAGCTAGAAGGATCCATTTTCTCCCTTTGTCCTCTCTTCCCAATTCTTGAGTCTCCTGACTCCTGGACAGAAGTGGGTTCTGCCATTGCCAGCAACACCAAGCTGCTGGCTGGTATGAGAGTGAGGTCCTCTTCTACACTACCCATCTCTTCTGCTTTGTTACATTCTCCTCCCCAACAAAGTGCATTTAGTGGTTACCTCTGCTAGCTTTCTCCAGAAGTAGCAGAGTAAATAACATGTTTTCAGTGTCATTGCTGCAATTAATAGCACCAGTAAAATTTATCTGAGACTCTTCACAGTTTCATTTTTCTGATGCTTAAAGTTCTAAGCACCAGCAAAGGCAGTGGGGCTGTCCACTGACTCAAAAACAGCATTGTAGTAGTGGAAATCCTATAGGTTGTCTTCAGACCAATAAAGGGCTAGATTAAAATATTTATCTATCTATATATCTATATCTCGAGTGTAGATTCTTACAGAAAAGAGTGTCTCCAACTGCCAGGAAACTTCCCTACTTGTCATTATGTGGATTTTTCCAAGCACTAACCATACAGCAAGAACTCTAGCAGCAAATGATATTCCTCAAAAGGAATCTGCCTTCCTGCCTTCTCAGCACAGCTCCTACCTCTCATGGAGATGGAGAGAGAGAGATTTTGTTAAACTGTTCATTTATTTTGTATATATAGGTTTCTTTCTTGACATACATGTGTTGCCCACACTTTTACATATTTATTTCATCAACTAAACACGCATTTAGGGTACTGTGGGCCTGTTGATCACCCATATGATAAAAAACCAATCCCTGGTAAAATGCCTGATTCCGTAATAAGTTACACTGTTACAATCTAAATCAATGTCAATATTGAGTCAATATATTTTTTTAAAATTATCTGAAAATTTTCTATAGGAACAGTAAAATATGGCAGCAGGTTTTCAGGTTTGAAATCAGCAAAATAATGGGTCATTTAGACTGGTTTGTGGTTGTGTGTGGGGCTTGCTTATTAATCACAAAAAAAACTCTTTAGGTTACATCTACTTAAAGTCTGTAATGTCAATTCACATGTGCCAGTTGTTCCTATTTTTATTGCATATTCTTGCTACCAGGAGTACTCAGTTAAATCATACCATACCCATACCCCATCATTCCAAAAATTATTCATAGTCAAAGGAATTTCAGCACAGATAAAGGTGTGCGCCATTTTTCTCCCCACATTGATGCTGTTTATCCACCGTCTATCAACCAACAGTAAATTGCAGCCACTGGGTACAGAATGAAAGAGTCAAAAGGGACACAACACTATGGGGAAAAAAACAGTGTCCCTGGGAAAATGTTAAATATTGCAGCTATGCTTCAGTCAACTTAGTCTACTTTGGTGCTTATTATCCCAAGGACTGAAAAACGCATTAGGGCTAAATATTATCTGTTTTATTAATTATCTAATTATCTAAATTATTATCTGTCCAAACTCAAAAGATAGAAAATAAAATGGTCAGGTGGGGTTTTCACAGATCGGGGATGGAGATGGGACTAGACTGCTCATTTGAGAGTAATTCTTAGAAGATACCACCAAAGAGGGCAGGGGGAGAGAACTGGATAGTACCAGATAATTGCAAAGCCATGCATGGGTCATAGCTTAACACAAGACAGTGAGAGAAAGAATAAGTCATTTAATGACAATGTTGTCTCCTGCAGCAGTGAGATGGAGAAGTGGATGCCTGCACAGTTCCAGTGCTTCAGCTACCTGACACCGCTAAAGAAGGGAGTAGGTTTGGTTCTAGAAAACTAAAGCACTATAATGTCACTAGAACACAGAACCTATGGGAAGGGTCCCATGCCACAGCAACAGAATTTGCCACATAATTGTTTTTCGGCATGAGTTTTTACTTTGAAGTTATATATCTTATATGCAAGGTTGTGAAGAAAGCCTCCCTTCCCAAACGTGAACCAAAATGTTGTTTTTCCATGTGCAGACTGAAAAAGTATTTGAGAAGTGTGAATCACTGAATTCATGTAAGTGTGTTATTTCTGAAGCCTAATTATGTCAGTCTAAAATGTCACGATTACTAACTATGTCACTGCTAATCATTTTATCAGATATTCAACTACTGTAATTATCTCAGTCCTAAACTACATCTCAACCCTTGTGTGAAAAGACTTAATAGTCACCTACTCAGATGCTTAGGCCTCCAGGTTAGCTATGTAGAAATTGTTGGGGGTACTCATGTACAGTTATCTATATAAAAATCTGCAACACACTGAAAATTAGGGGCAGAGTAAGAGAATGAATGATACAATCAACAGTAAAAGTCAATTTTATATTACTAATTTCAGTAAATACTTCATTTTTTAGTTTACCTAAATCATTCATACAATGAGAGATCTGCCATATTGGCAAGCTAAAGAAATCCTGCTCCTCTTTCCACCTGACACACTGGGCCTTGACTATAAACATGAAGTCACTCATAACCCCCTCCGACACACCTGCAGAGATCTAGAATTATGCGGGTAGGGTTACAATTTCTCCCCCTTTTCCCTTGTCTCCTCTGAGCAGATTATGTATATGATAGTGTCTATTTGCCATATTTCTGGAGTTTAGTGGTTGTCCTAGCTGACAGTAAAGGTAATCTGTCTCCACATATTTCCCATTTTCTAAAGGTGTCTCTGCATAACCCCTCTCTTCCTAAGGTTTTCACTGCATGACTTTCCCAACCCTAATTCTTTCTTCCAGTCCAGGCTAATTCATCCTCTTTTATAGCTTGGTAGGGTTAACAGGATCCATCTCCTAGCATGACTCATCACTTAATTATAATGCACCTTTATGCAAAACTCAATTACTGTATCTGACATCAGGATAACTCAGTTCAGGAGACTGATGTTCCTATGCATAGGCCTAAAGTAGATGATCCTGTCGCAATGAATTTAAAGACGTTCTCTGTGTGAAAGTCCTTTTTAAGGAAGAATTTCCAACTTCCAAATTTCTATGAAGCATAGAAACATATGACTGCCTACAAGCAAGATTTCTTTCATGTTTTAAGAATCACTACCAATTTATTTTTCCTGGCAGAGCTTTCCTATGTTCTTGGGGACTAAAAATCAACAGAACAGTAATACAGTACTTAAACTTTCACCAAGAGCTTCGTATGTAACATATAAATAAAAGTTACTATACGAGAAGAGCATATGCATATCCTGTGCTGGATTGGGAGCAAACTGAACAAGAGAGAACTGCAACATTGTATACTTACAAATCACCAGCTTTCTTCTTGCACATCTCATCTAGCTAGCCTATCACCTAATTATTTTTATTCCGGTTAGGTCGTATGTACCAGTAAGGCCTTAATCCTGCAAATTTGAACCACGCAGACAGATGCTTGCACTCTTATGGATTCACTGAGGACTGTGGCCTAAATCACTCTATTCTAATATCAGTTCTGTGACACAAATACATAATATCTCTTCATCACACTTGCCCTGTTCCACCATGCCCCAACATAAAAAAAACAATTATATAAAAGAATCTGTACCACATACTGACTATAGGGTTTTTATATTGTTTTATATCTATATATAAATATAGATATAGATGAGGTATAAAATAGTTTATTTCTGGGAAAAAATATACATGTGGAGTTATATAGCACAAAACATTTCCCTGAATATTTGTATCCTCAGCAAGTTTTTAAGTTCATTAGTTTGTCTGTTTTATAATAGAGCAAAACTGCTGAACCACTTAAGGCTAATAAACGTTTCATTTGAAACAAGAAAGTTTCACCCTGGTCCCTGCTTGTTGTACACAAGAGTCTTGAGATGCATTATTATGACAAATAATGGTATGTCCCAGGGTCTATCCTTAGAGCAATCAAATTGGCTTTCTGACTTGTGACTCACGAAAGAGACCAAAAAAGCAATCCGATTTTGAAGTGTACGGTACAACAAATTTTGAAGTGTCCTTGGGCATCACAGAACAGGAATATAGTCCACAAGCACTCTAGGGAGAGCCAATAGATTTTTTTCAGCTGTCATCTTTTTTCCCCCAGATATGGCACTATTACTGGATTTTCAGTTGCCTTTGGATCAGTATTTCCAGAATAATGAAAAACAGTTGTAACAAATTGAAAAAGAAATCATATTTTTCAGTAATCACTTAAGCATTCAAGCAAATTGTATCGTTACCCAAGCCTATGTTTAAATTATTCACCCACATCAACCCTGAGATGAAATATATGGTACCTCTGACATCTCAGTATGGAACTGTTTTTATTTAAATGTAGAATCAAATGAATTAAAAATCTTAAATGAATCCACATGCTCCATAGAATCTCTATGGATAGTAATTCCATGCTCTAATAAGAATATAACAATAGGGATCTGTTATTGACCACCTGATCAGGACAGTGATAGTGACGATGAAATGCTAAGGGAGATTAGAGAGGCTGTCAAAATAAATAACTCAATAAAAATGAAGGATTTCAATTATCCCCATATTGACTGGGTACATGTCACCTCAGGACGAAATGCAGAGACCAAATTCCTCGATACTTTAAATGACTGCTTCTTGGAGCAGCTGGTACAGAAACCCACAAGGGGAGAGGCAACACTTGATTTAGTCCTGAGTGGAGTGCAACAGCTGGTCCAAGAGGTAACTATAACAGGACCTCTTGGGAATAGTGATCATAACATAACATTTAACATTTCCTTGCTGGGAACAAAACCTCAGCAGCCCAACACTGTGGCATTTAATTTCAGGAAGGGAAACTATGAAAAAATGAGGGTGTTAGTTAAACGGAAATTAATAGGTAAAGTGACTAAAGTGAAATTCCTGCAAGCTGCATGGACACTTTTCAAAGACACAATAAGAGAGGCCCAACTTAAATGTATACCCCAAATTAAAAAACAAAGTCAAAGAACTAAAAGAGAGCCACCATGGCTTAAAAACCATGTAAAAGAAGCAGTGAGAGATAAAAAGGCATCTTTTAAAAAGTGGAAGTCAAATCCTACTGAGGTAACTAGAGAGGAGCATAAACACTGCCAAATTAAGTGTAAAAACGTAATAAGAAAAGCCAAAATGGAATTTGAAGAATAGCTAGCCAGAAACTCAAATGTTTTTTAAATACGTCAGAAGCAGAAAGCCTGCTAGACAACCAGTGGGGCCCCTGGATGAGAGAGATACAAAAGAAGCACTTAAAGATGATAAAGTCATTGCGGAGAAACTAAATGAATTCTTTGCTTTGGTCTTCACGGCTGAGGACGTTAGGGAGATTCCCAAACCTGAGCGGTCTTTTGTAGGTGACAAATCTGAGGAATTGTCACCGATTGAAGTGTCACTAGAGGAAGTTTTGGAACTAATTGATAAACTTAACTGTAACAAGTCACTGGGACCAGATGGCATTCACCCAAGAGTTCTGAAAGAACTCAAATGTGAAATTGCGGAACTATTAACTAGGGTTTGTAACCTGTCCTTTAAATCGGCTTCTGTACCCAATGACTGGAAGATAGCTAAAGTAACACCAATATTTACAAGGGGCTCTAGAGGTGATCCCGGCAATTATAGACCGGTAAGTCTAACGTCCGTACCGGGCAAATTAGTTGAAACAATAGTTAAGAATAAAAATGTCAGGCACATAGAACATAAATTGTTGGGCAAAAGTCAGCATGGTTTCTGTAAAGGGAAATCATGTCTTATTAATCTATTAGAGGTCTTTGAAGGGGTAAACAAACATGTGGACAAGGGGGAATCCAGTGGACGTAGTGTACTTAGATTTCCAGAAAGCCTTTGACAAGGTCCCTCACCAAAGGCTCTTATGTAAATTAAGTTGCCATGGGATAAGAGGGAAGATCCTTTTGTGGATTGAAGACAGGGAACAAAGGGTAGGAATAAATGGTAAATTTTCAGAATGGAGAGAGGTAACTAGTGGTGTTCCCCAAAGGTCAGTCCTAGGACCAATCCTATTCAACTTATTCATCAATGATTTGGAGGAAGGGGCAAACAGTGAGGTGGCAAAGTTTGCAGATGATACTAAACTGCTCAAAATAGTTAAGACCCAAGAAGACCGAAGAATTTCAGAGATCTCACGAAACTAAATGATTGGGCAACAAAATGGCAAATGAAGTTTAATGTGGATACATGTAAAGTAATGCACTTTGGAAAAAATAACCCCAACTATATGTACAATATGATGGGGGCTAATTTAGCTACAACTAATCAGGAAAAAGATCTTGGAGTCATGGTGGATAGTTCTCTGAAGATGTCCATGCAGTGTGCAGCGGCAGTCAAAAAAGCAAACAGGATGTTAGGAATCATTAAAAAAGGGATAGAGAATAAGACGGAGAGTATCTTATTGCCCTTATACAAATCCATGGTGCGCCCACATCTTGAATACTGTGTACAAATGTGGTCTCCTCATTTCAAAAAGGATATACTGGCATTAGAAAAGGTTCAGAGAAGGGCATCTAAAATGATTAGGGGATTGGAAAGGGTCCCATATAAGGAGAGATTAAAGGAGGCTAGGACTTTTTAGCTTGGAAAAGAGGAGACTAAGGGGGGATATGATAGAGGTATATAAAATTATGAGTGGCGTGGAGAAAGTGAATAAGGAAAAGTTATTTACTTGTTCCCATAAGAGAAGAACTAGGAGCCACCCATTGAAATTAGTGGGCAGCAGGTTTAAAACAAGTAAAAGGAAGTAGTTCTTCACACAGCGCACAGTCAACCTGTGGAACTCCTTGCCTAAGGAGGCTGTGAAGGCTAGGACTATAACACGGTTTAAAAGAGAACTGGATAAATTCATGAAGGTTAAGTCCATTAATGGCTATTAGCCAGGCTGGGTAAGGAATGGTGTTCCTAGCCTCTGTTTGTCAGAGGGGGGTGATGGATGGCAGGAGAGAGATCACTTGATCTTTACCTGTTAGGTTCACTCACTCCGGGGTACCTGGCATTGGCCACTGTCAGTAGACAGGATACTAGGCTGGATGGACCTTTCGTCTGACCCAGTATGGCCTTTCTTATGTTCTTTGTAGGATTTAAACAGTGTGCGAGATACACAGACAACAGTTTATTGCCTTCAGTGCAGCATAAATAAGGGTCCTTCAATCTGAGCAAGCAGAATGAAAATTCTATGAACAAGATGAGAAAACATCAAAAATAAAGCAACAAAATGAGCTTGATAATCACTCAATGCACAAAGCAATTCTAAATAGTCATTTATAAGGTGGATAGAAAGTTGGCTAATTCAGTTGGCTCAGTGGTAGCGATCAATGGCTCAATGTCTCGTTGACAGCTGGTATCAAGCGGAGCACCCCAGGAGTCTGTCCTGGGGCCAGTTTTGCTCAACATCTTCATTAATGATCTGGAGGATGGGATGGATTTCACCCTCAGCCAATTCACAGAGGACACTCATCTTGGTGGGAAAAGTGGAAGAGGTAGATACACTGGAAGGTAGGGGTAGGGTGCAGAGTGACCTAGACAAATTGGAGGATTGGGCCAAAGAAAATCTGATAAGGTTCAATGACAAGTGCAGAGTCCTGCATTTAGGACAGAAGAATCCCATACACTGCTACAGGCTGGGGACCAATTATCTAAGTGGCAGTTCTGCAAAAAAGGGCCTGGGGATTACAGTGGATGAGAAGTATGAGTCAATAATGTTGTCAAGAAGGCTAATGGCATATTGGGCTACATTAGTAAGAGCATTGCCAGCAGATTGAGGGAAGTGATTATTCCCCTCTATTCGGGAACGGTGACACCACATCTGGAGTACTGTGTCCAGTTTTGGGCTGCCCACTACAGAAAGGATGTGGACAAATTGGAGAGAGTCCAGTGGAGGAAAACAAAAAATGATTAGAGAGCGGGGCACATTACTTAAGAGGAGAGGCTGAGGGAACTGGGCTTATTTAGTTTGCAGAAGAGAAGAGTAAGGGGGGATTTGATAGCAATTTTCAGCTACCTCAAGTGGGGTTCCAAAGAGGATGGAGCTAGGCTGTTCTCAGAGGTGGCAGATGACAGAACAAGGAGCAATGGTCTCAAGTTGCAGAGGGGGAAGTCTAGGAGGGTGGTGAAGCACTGGAATGGGTTACCTAGGGAGGTGTTGGAATCTCCATCCTTAGAGGTTTTAAAGGCTGGCTTGACAAAGCCCTGGCTAAGATGATTTAGTTGGGGTTGGCCCTGCTTTGAGCAATTTGGATTAGATGACCTCCTGAGGTCTCTTCCAGTCCTAATCTTCTAGGATTTAGGACCTGATCAAGAAAATAGTTACTTACCTGTACAGTAACAGTTCTTCGAGATGGGTTGCATACCTGTACATTCCACTTTAGATGTATGTGCTCTCAATTCACTCCACTCAGACTTTTTCCAGTTGTACCAGTAGGCAATCCATGTGCCACCTCTTTCTCCATGAGCCAAATCAAAGGCATATTTAGCTTGTGATTCACTTTGACCCTCAGATCCCTTTCTGCAATATATTCATGCAGAGAGCTATGTAGGTACATGCTAGTCAGGAGTACAGTGACTGTACAATACATGACACTGTAAGCACAGACATAGCCTGAGACCTGGCTCAGAACAGACTTCTAACTAAAAGATTACTGTTCTGGATATCAGACTCCACTCTCTCAAACTAGCTAATCAACCAGGTGGAAAAATTTGAATTCCTAGACAGCACAGATGACCCATCACCACCAGCATTTTGTGAATATCTTTGAGGAGCAGGAGGAGAGACTGAAGGGCAGGACTGTATACTAGTAACGTATACCATTTATTATGAATTTCAGAAGCTTTCATTGGCCAGATGAATAGCCACATGAAAGCAAGTGTCCTGCAGGTCAAGGGCAGAATACCAATATCCAGTCTTCAAGGAAGGGATAACAAAAGCAACGATTATCATCCTGAATTTGATTTTTTTGATAAATCAGTTCAGCATTCTTAAGTCCAGAATGGGCAAAAGATAATTTCTCTGTGAATCAGGTAGCAGAGAAACTTCCCTCCGTGTCAGTAAGGAACTTCCTCTATTGCTCCCAATTCTAACAAAAAATGGACTTCTTGATGTCAAAGCAATTGCACAAGAAGAGTCCCTGAAAGGAACAGGGAGGGAGGAAGATGTGTATCCCTACTTTACTATGCTGAGCACCCATTTGTCCAATGCAATCTCTGTCCACACACTAACGCTGCTAGTGAAGATATGCCCTGAAAGCCCTGCCGTGGCAGTACTTTAACATGGCTGTGTAGCAGTGGCACCTATGCTGGAAGAGAGTTCTCCCAGCGCTATTGAACAAACAAATAATAAAAAAAAACACACCACCTCCACAAGGGAAGTAACTACCAGCACTGGAAGAGCAGTTCCCAGCTCTGCTGCACTGTCTACACTGCCACTTTACAGCACTGAAATTTGCAGCACTCAAGAGGGTATTTTTTTCACACCCCGAGCGAAAAAGTTGTTATGTTGGAGGCAGGGGGAGCTCAGTGGTTTGAGCATTGGCCTGCTAAACCCAGGGTTGTGAGTTCAATTCTTGAGGGGGCCATTTAGGGATATGGGGGAAAAAATCTGTTGGAGGACTAAATCAGTGGTTCTCAAACTGGGGGTCACAATCCCCCGGGGGGTCACAGAGTGATTCTCGGGGGGGTTGTAAGCTCCCTGTGCCGCAGAGCTGAATACTTTCGCTTTCGACGGCATTTCAGCGGACATGCCGAGCGCTTCACAATGTTCACCCAAAAAGCAGCTGAAGTGAAAGTTTTCGGTTTTGGCGGCTTTTCGGCAGACGCTGTGAAGCACACCGAAATGCCGTCAAAACCAGAAGCATTCAGCTCAGTGGCATTTCAGTGTACACACAGGGGCTGCGGCGGCCCACGAGACACAGGAAAAGGGCCACTGACCCAAGGAGTTTGAGAACCACAGGACTAGATGATCTCCTGAGGTCCCTTCCAACCCTAATAGTCTATGATTCTATGACTAGTATGTGCTGGAATCCAGGTGCATTCTTTTCCAATGGGTCCACCAGGTCCAACGAGACCCTTTCCCTGGGAAGGGGTATCAGTGGGGCCCAGGGAACTTTTCCCTTGATTTGTCCCCTGGCATTCCAGGCAGGAGACACAGTACACTCATACTGGTCCATAAAAACAAAGTATCACTTGGTCAGGAGTTTTTTACCCCCAATGAACGTGCCCCCTCAGAGGATAGGGCACATGCCAGGTGCGGTATTTCCTTTCAGTACTTTTTTGAGACAAGCAGCTGCACTTTAACTTCCCTGTCTGATGGGCCTTCTCTGCTCTATACATTATCTCTCTCCTCTAGCTTGAAGTATGGCCATTGTTTCACAAACTGAGGTTTCAGCAACTCACGATTGACCCCATTGTCCTATTTGTAGGATCTTTCCAACTTTGGTTCATTTCTTTGTTTTTCAACAAAACAGAGATTACCAGAAAACATGTCAGTCATTGGCGGCTCACTTAAGTCCATCCCACGCCACTCTAGGCAACATCCATGTAGCCTGCCGTTCCTTCTCACAGGTACTCCTTCTCACCTATGCTTGCCGTGGCTTATGGCTCTGCTGTCTCTCCCTCCATTTGTTGGCATCAGTCCTTCCCAGAGGTTCCCCATTCTCAAAAAACCTCCAATCGTGCCTGATTATCACCATCATCCATAGGGAGTATTCCCAGCAGCTGTTGAAAGGCAGGGCCTTCTTGGCCCAATATTGTTCCACCACTCCTTGTACCTTAGTGTGGGCTCTGGAAACCCCATCTCAGAGCTTCTCAAATTAAAAAAAAAGTCACAAATCCTCTTTAATGGAAAGTGGCAGGCAACCTCAACATGGGGTCACTACCAACCCTCCCTCACTTGTCAATTTATTTAGTTAGAGCACATTTACAAAACAGCAAAAGTTTTTTTGTTTAAATTATTAATGGAAGAGACTATGACAAAGCATGGCAATTCAAACAGTCCCGGTAATTAAAAATTAGTGGACAGAAGAGAGATAATCTGGAATGCATGGGTACAATAAAACAGAATTCACGAGCACTTGCATATTCATTATAACAGCAGCAGCAACAAAACAAGACACACATTATACATCTACGGACTTCATTGATTTTTCAAACTCAGTGAGGCAATTCACACCACTGAAACAATGGAGCAGGATTTAAACACCACAAAAAAATGTTCAAGTAAAATGGTAATCATATGACGTGCACCTACCAATGGAAGAAAATTCAGTTGGTTGATTAAACAATCGCTTAAAAGATTACCTATAAAAGAAATGAAAAAAAGAGCACAAACTCAATTTATCTTGAAAATTCTTAAGAAACCTCAAGAGAAGAGACTTGACTTTCCTGTTTTCATTAAGCTTCTCAGGTGACTCAGGCTATGTCTACACCACCACCTATGTCGGCAAAACTTATATCACTCTGGGGTGTGAAAAAAACACCCCAAGCAACATAAGTTACACCACCATAAGTGCCCATGTGGGAAGTGCTATGCTGGCAGGAGAGCTTCTCCCATCAGTATAGAGCAGCTACACAAGAGATCTTACTGTAAGTGCTGACATAATGTAGACGTAGCCTAAGAAATGCATATTGGAAGCTCTCTGAGTCATCATTTGGAAGAATGGAGAGTTGAATCCTTAATAAAGAGCACTTTTTCCTTCAATATTTTAATGGAGAAGGTTTAGAGAAGAGCCACAAGAATTATTAAAGGATTAGAAAACATGTCTTACAGTGAAAGACTCAAGTCTACTTAGCTTGTCAAATAAAAGGTTAAGAGGTGACTTGATCACAGTCTATAAGCACCTACACAGGGAACAGAAATGCAGTATTAGAAGTGTCTTCAATCTAGCAAAGGTATAACACAGGGGTGGGCAAACTGCAGTCCGCTGGCCGTTTTCTTTTCGGCCCATGCCCCCGGGCCGGGGCACTGGGCCGAGCACGGCGAGCCACAGGGCCCCGTGCCCAGCTGAGCACAGTAAGCAAGTGTTGGGTGAGGCTTAGGTGGTGGGGTCCTGGGGAGGGGATCTTGGGAGGAGGCAGGAAGTGGGTGGGAGTCGGATAGGGGGTGGGGCCAGGCTGCTTGGAGGGACACAGCCTTCCCTACCTGGCCCTCCGCACAATTTTGAACCCCAATGTGGCCCTCGGGCCAAAAAGTTTGCCCACCCCTGGCATAACAGGATCCACTGTCTGCAAGTTGAAGCTACACTAATTCAGTCTTAAAATGAGGCACAATTATTTTCAGCAGTGAGGATAATGAGAATCATTGGAACAACTTACCAAGTGTTATGAAGAATTCTTCAACACTGGCAATTGTTAAATCAGGATTGGATGTTTTTCTAAAAGATATGCTCTAATTCAAACAGGAATTAATTCAGGGAAGTCCTATGCACATACAAAAACAGCATTATTTTTATAGTTAAATAAAAACTACCTTAAATGTGCTGTATACACAAGAAAAAGAAGTTTTCTTTTGTTTTAAGTTTTAGATGCAAAACATGTAAGTATTATCTGTAGTTAATGATTGAACTGAATGTTTATGGTCACCACATCCTTCAAGATTTTAGAACTACAGATCTCATCCTTTCAATTTGTTTTTATTCATACTGAAAGAGGAAAACAAGCTCTGTAGCTTTGTCAACTCTCAGTTTCTCAGCTTTGAATGAACTAGTTATTGGGCTGAATTAGCTAAATAAATTGAAATGCAGAAGATAATCTCTGTACACCTGCAGAGGACGATACTGTTGGCTACAACTGGTTTAGCACTTCAATACACCCTAGCCAGGTGCTTCCCATCAGCATAGTAGGTGGACTATCTTTAAAGAATTAGCAGCAAACACATATTAACTGAATATTTTTAAATTTAATTTAAATGATTTTGATAATAAAGTTTGGGTTTTAACCTAGGTTGTTAGTTTAAAATTTAAATTGGTTTATTTTTTAAAAAATGATTTTACTGTTTTTTTAAATCCATCTGACTGAATTACTAATAGGGGAAGGGAAAGCAGAAACAGGAAATGTACAGGTCTTCTTATATATCAGAAAAGCAACAGAATGGCACAAACCTATGTTTTCCCTCTACAAGTCCTTTAATCCATTTCACATCTACTAGGTAATTCATGATATGGTAGATTAAAATTCCAGTTGACAATTTATCTTGAACAAACTCTGTTGTATTTCATGGACCTGTTAGTTTTATATAGGGCCTTTAATCCATCCACTTATAACTGCAATGCAATTTCCTTTTGATGGATGGGTATAAATAGGTATAAAGAGTATAAATGTATATTTAGTAGAATTTCCAACTGCATATTTTCACAAGTCTGGAAGCTTGAGTCTTGAGGGGGAAAAAAAACCCTGCCTACCTGAAAGCTAATTAACTTTGTGCACATAAAAATAAAATACAACTAGACATATTATAAATGAAGTCTGTTAAAAGTACTTTAAATAAACCCCAGAAAGTGATTCTGACCCACAGGTCAGCAGACACCTGCAACCACAATTTGTAATTTGCACTCTTAAAAAAAAACTGCTGAGGTTATTTTTTAGAATGATGGAGAGAGAGATTTAAAAATGCCACCACGAGGCTCAGACCTCACATCCAGCATTCATGCAGGAAGCATATTTTAAAAACACACCCAAGCCGGGAAATGCACCTGCCAATTGGGCGGTTGCTATAATACAAAGGCTGCGATCCCCTGAACTCCAGGGGTGTAGGGGGCATCCCAGTCTGAAACTGCAGCGCGCCCAGCAGCCGACCCGCTGCTCCCCACAGACTGTTCTTTTTGTGACACTACACAACTTAAGCAGGCACCTGCTACATGACAGCCCGTGTAACGGGGCACGGGCAGCGCCGGGCCGAGCCGTTCATTTCCACCTCCCTGCAGGGCTGCCCCAACACCCCGTCCCAGCTCCAGCGGGGTTGGTACCCGGGCTGATGCCCAAAACAACTTGCGGAGGAGCGTGTCACACACACACACACCAGCCAAACTCCCTCTCCCTTGCCCTGCCTGCGGGGGGTTCCCGCCTCCCCACCCCCCTCACGCTTTTCCCCGCTGCCCTTACCCGTAGGGACTGTCCGGCCGCGGGAGCACTCGCCGGCGCGCAGCAGCCACCCAACGAAGCGGCGAAGGGCAGCGTCGCGGAGATACATTGGCGCCCCAGCTGTTCTCTCCCCTCCCCTGGGCCGTACCATCGGTCCGCTACCGCGCGGGGGGGGGGGTAGGAATGGAGACGACAGGAACCAGCACCCCACGTACAGAGCGCGGGGCCTGAGCCCTTCCCCACTCCCCCGCAGAAGGCTGCGCGGGCGGCGGCCTCCTGTGATCAGAAATCAAACCTCCGTGCTCGGGAGGGGTGGCCGCCGCGTCTGCCCCCCCCCCGCCGCTGGAGGGGGAATGGTTGGGCCCGCACCGGGGACGCGGCTGCTCGGAGGGGCGGGCACGCGGCGGTGCTGTGGTGTCCAGTGCCGCCGCGAGGCCAGCGCGGGGCAGGCGCCGCCATGGCTCCCCCGCGGAGGGGCGCGCTGAGCCCGGCGGAGAAGGAGCTGCTGGCGGTGATCGCCCAAGGTGAGGCCGGGGCGGGAGACGCGGGGCGCGGGGGGTTTTAGCGGCTGAGCGCGGCCCGGGGCGGGACTGACCCGGCGGCGGTTCCTGCGCTAGTACAAGCCGGGAGTCGCCTGGCAACCCCGTGAGGCCTCCGGCGCCCGGGGAGCCAGGGGGCGCTTGGCCCCGCGTTCCTGCGGCGCTGGCCGCGGGGCGGGTGGCCCGCTCCGTGTTCCGGGGCCGGGCTGTGACTCTGGTTTGCCGGGGGAGAGCCGGGCATGGGCAGGGCCGCTTTGAGGCCAGACAGGGGGGATGTTTGTTTCCGTTTCCAGGGTCACTCCCGCTGCTGCAGCCCAGCTGCTGGCGGGGGCGCCGTTGACTGGGCTCCGGACCGCCGGCTTCCCTGGCAGGCTGGGATCTGGGTCCGTGTCTCCCCCGCAAAAGGCCTCGGGGGAAGCGGGTGAAACACTAAGCGCCTGGAGGGCTGGGAGCTGCTGACTTTCCTGCCTCTCTCTTTCTGCCCCAGGCTGCAAAGCCAACAGGTGTGGATCGCTGCAGCCCTGTCTCCATAGCGAGCGAGCTCCCTGCTTGAGCAAACAGAGACAAATCTAGTCAGTTTCCCAGGGAACCAGCTGCCCCCTTCCCTGAGTTTCCTTCTTGCTCATTTTCCTCATACCCAGAGCCAGATTTAGGGTCAGGCGACTGCCTGCGATGCCAGGCTCGGGGGATGCTGGGCTTGGGGTGCTGTTTTTCTTGTTAGTGACAGAAGGTAAAATAGACTGTTTACAGAACAGGTTTTAGATATTCCACATGGGGATTTATTTTTCACTAACCTAGAATCCCGTAGAACCTTCCACGCTGCATCTTCCTCGAACATCCTACAATGTTGTGAGCCATGCCCTCGGAGGTATGCAAGGGGTAGGACATCCCCAGTCAGTGAGATATAAGACCAACTCAAAGAGAAGTGAGATATTGTGAACCTTGTTCTGTTGTGTAATTCTGAAAGCGTACGTGTGTTTTAAGACTTGAAGAGCGTAAGCAGCGACTATTTAATGATACACCAGAGATATCTATCGAACCTCTATTACTTTCTTTGCTGTGCTTAACATGTAATCTTTGACTTTCTAAGATTATGGAACATAAACTTTTGCACTCCCTAATAGTATCTTTTTTTCCCCCTGTAGAAAATAAGAGAGACCCCCCAAAGAAGCCATTTCTCATTAATGCAAGTCTTCTAATTACTATAAGTTGATTTTAAAACTTCTTGGCTTTTAGCTCCTAGAATTTATTATTATTCATCCATGAGTTTCTTCATGCTTGGTAACTTGACAAATTTAGTCTGAGTATTTCATTAGAAATAGAAAGATTTTGCATTGCTTTGATTTTTCATTTCCTCCCTTTTTAGCCTCTTACTTTTGATGGAACACCATTTTATTTTATTTTTACCTCCTTTTTTAAGGAAACACTGAGGAGGCTGGAAGGCTCTTGGGCAGCAAGAATGTCCGTGTCAATTGCTTGGATGAGGTACTTTTAATTTAGAAGTTTTGTTGTATCTTAATGGTCTGTTAAGGAGCAGTATCAGGTTGGAAAGCTATTTGAAGGTCTGCAGACTTCCAAGGAGCTCAATAACACTATTATTTAGCACATAGGAAGCGGCAGACTTCTGAATAGCTTTTTAACCTGCAGCTATTAATAAGCCTCTGTACTACTCTTAATCTATAAAATTGGAGACTGTCCCTTCCAGACACTTCAGTTTAGAAACTGAGATTCACTAAAATGCCTTTCTCTCAATTCTCCAGTTTTAGGAGGGGGCACAGTGCCATTCCTCTTATTCTCAATTAGAAGTGTTTGTAATTTTCATTCACTTTTCAATCAAGTCAGGTTATAGTCCTCACAAGAAGTCATCCTGGTTGCTAAAGCTTCCCTTAAGGTTTGGCTAGAATGGGGAAATATACACTAATGTAGCTACATAGTTGTAATTGCATCAGTACAAACCCTTAACGCAGGCCCACTGAGCCATTAACTGCAGCTTACCCCCCCCCCCTTTTTTTTTTTTGCACTAGTAAAATGTGTTTACAGACGGGGTTAGAACCCATATGACTACACTGCTGTAGTTGCACCAGAGAAGTTCTAGGGAAAAACCTTCAGCTATTGGTGAACTCTTCCCTCATGTGTTTGGTCCTGTGAATAGATGGTATGTGGGAGGGAGGAGGGTTAATATAGTTATAGCTCCATCAATTATTATTAAGAATTGACAGCATGACTTTCACAGTTGGGTGTCTATAAATCTTGGTAATAGACTGAGAGGAGCCTGAACTAAATATTCTTACTCCCACATGTGTGCAGTGGAAAAAACTTTCATTTGCCAACCTAGGAGGCTGGCAACTTTCCTAGGTTTCTAGAGTATAATCTGTCTTTAACACTAAGTACATGTAGAGACCTTTGGCAAATGACAATACGTATTTTGTTTTTTGAAGATTGAATTGCATGGTAATAGTACAGAAAAAAAAATGCAAATAAAACTGTGTAATGAATGAGTGGTGAAATCCATTGTACATACAGTATAGTCCTTACACCCAACACTTTGCTTTATAGTCTGGTTTTGTTAACCCACACGGCAAATGAGGAATTGAACAAGGATATGTAATTACCAGATGGGAGTCTTGACCAGTACAAAGATCTGTAAATGTAATTACCACAAGTGTGTGTGTTTCTTTCTTGATTCTTCTCTCATTAGCATGGCATGACCCCTTTAATGCATGCAGCATACAAAGGGAAAGTTGACATGTGCAGGTTGCTCTTGCGCCATGGAGCGGATGTTAACTGCAATGAACACGAGCATGGATATACTGCCTTGATGTTTGCTGGACTCTCAGGTAAATTCTTTTTAAATTTGTATTTTCAAATTTCAAATACTGCTGTCTGGACAACAGGCCAATGAACAGTTTGCAATAGTTCATAATTCAGGACACTGCTTTAGGATGGAATAATAAAAAGATGTTATCACTTAAATAACAGGTGGATCTGTGTAACTGCAGAAGTACTAGTACAACCCAGCCTGCAGGAAAGGTGCTATTAACTCATTTTGTCCTACATTAAGTTGATTTGCTCATCTGTTTCAGGCATTTGCTGTATAATTCCTACTGTGTAGGGAGGAATACTGCCGTGCTTAGTCCTGGAGCCTTAAAATTCCATTTGTCATGCAATGATTTTCTTGCACAGCAGGGTGAATTCTGTTTACTTCCATTGAGTTCCTATGAAAGACACTCCCTTACCAAAGGATGGGTGGATTTTTAAGACTTTCTAACTAGCTAGTTTTTAATAAGCAATGCCATTTTAATACTTCGGAGGCTTGTCAAATTCAGTCTTTCTGTTGAAACAATGGCTGCAGTTCCTCTGAATGTATTTAGCGAAACTTTTGCAAGGGATAGCTCCCTCACCCAGTTTCCTTCCTCTGTGGATTGATCACTAACAGTTCTCTGCATGTATCTGATTCTTGAACTTTGAGCGCCATTTATTACTGGTTATATGGTATTGTTTCTGTTCTCTGATTTAGATGAGCAATAATTCTCTTACAATCAGGAAAAGGGCTTTAAATCACTGAGCGGTAGAAGATAAGGGCTAGGGAAGTTTGATTCTTTTTAAACTTCTTCCTTTCTGGGTCACTCAGATCTTTCCCACAGCATAATTCCTGGAGAAATTAATATAAACTCTTAGCTAGGTGTGGAGACATTACTGTACGATATTAGTTAGATGTAGAGTGAAATCAGTAGTCCACAATCTCCAGTATAAATACTCCTGGATGTTAGTTTTCAGACTCTTTTTGAGCTCAAAGATTAAAAATGTGAGCACAGCTGAAGCAGTGTCACTCTAAAATTAGAGCAAATGCAAGAAACATTTATATTTTTTCTTCTTTGTAGTTACACCACCCTAGTCAGCACTCCCACAAAAACATAAAGTAAAGGAAGAGTACATCTGGAAAATAGAACCAACAACCCTGGTCACAAGTGTCTTTATTAGTCTCCCTGAAGGGCAACAGTTAAGTGATATAATTTTGCCATCAAATTTAGCTTCATCTTATTTATTTGGTATTTATCCCAGCCTGAACACCTGCTTCCCATTGGAAAGAAAGGGACAAACTGTTCTCTGCTCTACGCTTCTGCTCCATAAGAGTACTGAATTTGTTCTTCTCTTAGAAAACAAGATGCTGTAGTAGTACTGTCAAACTAGAATAGCTGGCCTTGCATCTATATTGCTACACATTGCGGGGCCAAATCTTGGCATAGAGAGATACACACTGGATTCAGGTGGAATTGAACATGCATAACTGAGGGGAGAATCTGATCCTGCGAGTAAGAATTTTTGTTCCTCACGCTTTGCAAATAAGAGAAAAATACTGCAGGCTCTTGAATTCACTATTTTAAACTAAGGACATCAAGGATTTGTTGGGTCAGTGTTTTCCCTTTTAGGTCTTGAAGTTCAACTTGAAATTAGCTACTGGTCTTCTTAAATTATGTGCATCTACAAAAGACAAAACAAAACTCTGTACATCTTCTCTCTCCAAACACAGGCAGCAAAGAAATCACCTGGATGATGTTAGAGGCTGGAGCAGAGACTGATGTTGTCAACTCTGTGGGAAGGACAGCAGCTCAGATGGCTGCCTTTGTGGGTAAATTGAAATTCTCCTAATTTTCGCCAGGGCTATGATTATATGGTATGGTGGATTAAACTGTTTATTCTTGGAGGAACATTACTTTACATTTCTGCATTAATTGATTAAAAACAGAGGATTAGATTTTAATCTCATGTCTCCTCCTATATTGAGCAAGCAGTCAGATTTCATTCTCACCAATGTTAGAACAGCTATCATCTTCCACTCAGCTGAAATCTGGAAAGATAGTTGCTGCTGTGCTAAAAATGTGTATATTACACTGGGTCATCCCAGTCTGTCTTATATGGTTTGAAAAGTGAAGTTCTTAAGGTGTCTCAAGTAAAGGTATGTGTTTCAGCTTTAACGCAACATGTGCTAGTGTGAACCTACAGTAACTCCTCATTTAACGCCCTCCCAGTTAATGTTGTTTTGCTATTAGCTTGCTGACCTATTAGAGAACATACTCTTTTAAAGTCCTGCAATGTTCCCTTATAACGTTGTTTGGCTCCCCCGGCTCCACCTGCTCGGTGCTCCTGGCAGGGACCAGGTCTGGGAACTTGCCCCACTCCGCCCACCTAGTGGAATGGGGCAAGCCCCCATGACTGCACCCTGCTCCCTGACTGGAATGCATGGCAGACAGAGCGGGGCAAGCCCCTGAGCCCACTATGCCCTGCCTCAACCAAGCTTCACAATCATCATTGGTGAGTACAGTATTAAATTGTTTGAAATTATTTAAAACTTATACTGTATATCTATATAATGTTTTTTGTCTGGCAAAAAAAATTTCCTTGGGAACCTACGTCTTCCCCCCAACCCCCACATTAATTCTTACTTGTCAATTGGATTCGCTTAATATCGTTTTGCTTAAAGATGCATTTTCAAGAACATAACTAGGATGTTTAGTGAGGAGTTACTCTACTCAGTCTGGAGGAATGAGAATGGGGGTCGGAATCAGATCCTGAGTTCTAATATAGACTTTGCCACTGACTTGCTGTGGATGAGTCATTTCACCCTGTGCTCAGTTTCCCCATCTATAAAAAGGGAAAATTTCATATCCCAGGGGTGTTAGGAGAATGGAATAGCAAGTATTATCTATCTAATGGTTACAGCAGGAGATTGTAGACCTGAGATCTGTTTCCAAGCTCTGCTGTTCATTTGCTGTGTGTCTTTGGGCAAAGCACAAAGCCAGTCTGTGCCTCTCTTTTTCCATATGTAAAATGAAGATCCTTGTGCACCTTTGCAAAGTGCTTAGAGATATTTATATGGCACTTATTATCCAGATACAAAGTATTAATATAGCACCTTTTTCTCCTCCTGTCCAAAAGAAGATAGGTGATTACGACTCTCTAGTTTCTCTGGTTATCTGTTCCTTTCTTGTGAATTAACTAGTGCTCTAAATCCTGAGATTGATGTCCATTTCCAACAACCAGTGTCTCGTCTTTTCTTCTCTTCTTGTAACAACCTCAATGAACAGTTCTAATGTGTCTTAGGCCTGGAGAAAGGTCCCTCCTCCCCTGCTTACGTCCCATGCATCCTACAGTCAATGCTCTGACCTACTTTTGTGAATATATTACTTTCTCAAAATGAATAGCAGGAGGGCACAACTGCTAGAGAGCTCCTCTTGAAAACTTGCTGACACCAATATGGCAGACCTCTGTATGTTTTTTGAATAACAAAATATGTGGGGATTATTGAGAGGGAATACTGACTCCCCTCATGGCTTAATCTTAAATATATTATTTAAAAGATCTTGTGGAGAAGAAATTAGGGGGCTCTCCCTCTCAGCCCCTACAGCCTGACATCTCGTATGTACTGGTTTATTGCCAACATCTAAAAATTTGTGCTAAACCAGCTTCTGAGGGGATTGGGGGTGAGGGAGAGTAATAACTAAATTACATTTTCACTCTTAATGCCTTTTGTTTTTTAGGTCAACATGACTGTGTGACCATCATCAACAACTTCTTTCCACGGGAAAGGCTAGACTACTACACTAAACCACAAGGATTAGATAAAGAACCAAAACTGCCAGTGAAGTTAGCTGGGCCGCTTCACAAAATTATTACTACTACAAACTTGCATCCTGTTAAGGTGCAGTAATATGTACATCTTCTTTATTGGCATAGGACCAGCTTTTGTAACTCTTGTGTTGAGAATTATCTTATTGGTAAGGGGATTACTTGCAAAATAAGGTGATTTTTAAAACGCAAAGGCATGGCAGAATCTGGCCCATAATTAAAAATATTAAATCTGAGATATCAAACTAAATGATGATATTACTGCATACTATGGCTTAGACTTCATGCTCATGCAAGAAATCATGAGATTTAATATGGTACAGGTAAGTCAGAAACTGAACTCACATCTCTGGTCACAGAGGTTCATACTCTAAAATAGGATTAAGCATTTATTTCAGTTTCCTTCATTCACTTCAAGCAACATCCAATCTTAATGCTAACTCACTGTTCTTTCCATTAATGTGTGTCACAGCAGATCTCTTACTACTACTTTTTTTCTTGAATCACTGTTTCATTGCAGTAATGTCTGCTGCTGCAACTTGACATATGTTTTTACCTATTGGTATGACAGTCACAAAAAAAGGAATTATACCTTATGGCTTATTTCTGTGTCTAGCTCAGGAAATAAGTAGCCCTAAATTCCTACAGCTTGCCATTGAAAGTTAGCATTTGTCAGCTATCGCCAGTTTGAGATGCCATAGTTTTCATCTGTATTTAAAATAAGAAATAGTTCAGGTACCATTGTGGTATCTATGGCATGTGGACGCAGGTGTTATGTACAGCGTTACTTAGAGTAGCAGTTTGGGCACCAGTCTTTGAAAGTGTTTAGTTCAGTGTATGAACAGTCTATTTACTGACTGTAGGCTTACTTTAGACTTAAGTCCATAGTGGTAAACCTATATCATACAATGCCATCTCGCACAGGTACCTCAGCGAGGGAGATGTTGGGCCAGGGTGATCATTATAGTGTTTTGAGATAATAGTTACACTGTAAATGATTTTATTTCTTGATGCAGCTTTCTTTTTTTAGATCTGTTTGCAGTTATTGATCAGTCTGAGGGCAGGTCTATAGTAGAAGCGCTACACTGGTGCAGCAGCACCACGTCTAGCAAAGATGCTAACAGGAGAGTGCTCTCCCGTGAGCATAATTACTTCATCTCCGTGAGAGGCAGAAGCTATGTCGGCAGGAGAGCGTCTCCCACTGGCATAGCACCGGTGTGGGCAGCACCTAGATTGCTGTAAATTGTGTTGCTCAGGGGGATGTAGTCCTGCCCTTAGTTTTGAAAGTCTTGGATGGTAACTATAAATTGCCATATATTTATTACTCAGTAACATGCTCCATTAGCAAAGGAAGGGAGCACAACATAGGAAGAGAAAACGGACTAAAAATGGAAGAACATCAGAAGCCCTACTAAAGTGAGCTATTTTCATCCATCTAACCTACATGCTTTAAATCATATGCTTAAAGGAAAAAAGTTCCTCATTACATTAAACTCTCTTCACTGTTCACTGTAGATTGTGCTGCTGGTCAAAGAGAACCCCCTTTTGGCAGAAGCAGAAGCACTGCTGAAATGTTACAGAGTCTTGGATCTGATTTGTGAGAAATGCATGAAGCAGAAAGATATGAATGAAGTACTGGCTATTAAAATGCACTATATCAGTTGCATCTTCCAGAAATGTATTAATTTTCTCAAAGAGCGAGAGGATAAACTAGATGGATTAATCAAAAGGTATGCATTTATACAGGATTTAAAAGGAGTTTGAAGCTCTGTACATTAATTCATTTTATACATGCATCTGTTGGGATGAAGTGGAGCTGGAGCACTGTTAGTTGGGCTTTTGTGATTTAAAAGGTTAAATTGCATTATTTGAAAGACTCCAGTTTAGCATCGCCCAGGGGAGCTCTGATCCCCTACCGCTTATGTACAAAAGGCATCCAGTACTCATTACTCCTAGGGGAATTGTGCACCACTGCGCAATGCAGAATTTTGCAGAAATTAATGTTGCGTGTGCAGAATTTCCTTTAGTCTCCACAGAAATGGGCTGCAGAAATGTTGGCTGCCCCTAGGGGCTGCTGGACTCAGCAGAAACCAGCTCATACATAGAAGATGAGGCTGAGGGGTTGGGGAGGAAATTGGAGGGTTCCCAGCAGCTGCAGTTCCCAGCACAACCATCTGGAACCCAGCATCAAGCTAGTATTTTTCCTCTGGATCCCTGGGCTCTAGGAGGGTAGGGGATGCGAGTGTCAGGGCTGCGGGTGAGGGATGAGAGTGTCTGGCCCACTGGCAGGGCTCTGGGGGAGGTGAAGCAGAGAAACTAGAACTGGGTTGTTTATAGGGGTGTCTTGAACTCTTTACTCCTGGGGAAATGTTTGTCTCTCTCTATTGAGGCATACCTGCTGACTGGTATTTTGAAATAAATTACCAAAAGAATTGAACTGGTGTGATTATATAGTGCTATTTTGACAAATAAAATTAGCAGAATATTAAAATGTGCGCAAAATTTTTAATTTCTTGGCGCAGAATTCCCCCAGGAGTAACTCGTAGTGTAAAGAAGGGTGCAGTCATCAGCACTGAACACCTCATAGGCCTGGGTGGGTTAGACTGGGTTGGCCTGGGTCCTGAATGCCCTGGAGCACTAGAAAGACACTTTCAAATGTATAGTGAAGGTCACCTGAGAGCATGTCACTATCTACTCTGCTCCCCACTAGAGACTCTAGCAGACATAAAGCAAAAGTCCCATTTAAAGTCAGTGGAATTTCTGCTTCTAAGCCAGTTGGGTTTGTAAATCTTGGGTGGGGTTTTCAAAAGTGCCTAAGTGCCAAGAAGCTATTTTGATTTAGGTGCTTATCTTTTGATGGTGTTGAGTATCTGGAATTCCCACTAACTTCGATGGATATGTAGGTGCTTCTGAAAACTGGGTTATAAATGAAGCAAATAACCTTGTCTCTAAAATATTAAAATCAATGAATATAGCAGTGATTCAAGAATTAGGAGTATAAATAAGGGAAAAGAGATAAGATAGCTCAGTGAAGTCAGGACAATAATGTTGTATTACTAATAGAATTTTAAACAAGAACTGTACCTGCATGTCTTATAGTTTAAAGCAAAGCCTCTCTAATAAGCTGTATGTCTGGCATTGCTGATATTGAGCTAGGTTGTTAAAATACATTGGGTCTAGGTTTCCAAATCTTAGATGTAATTATTTCATACTGCAAAATTGTTATGTAATTACATACAAAGAGATTCTTTTGTATTTTTAACTTCACTGATTTTGACACTACAGAATTTACTTTGAATCAGAATTTTAGCATTAAGTTGCAGTAGGAGGAAGGAAGCTAGGAGGACAGCGGAATAAATAACAACTTGGACCATGCTTGTTAGTAAACGCTAATCATTAGTTGCTAGTGGATTGTCATTTAACTTTTGCTTTAAAAATTTCAGTCTGTTGAAAGGCAGAGATACAGATGGTTTTCCTGTGTATCAGGAGAAGCTTATCAGAGAGTGCATTCGAAAGTTTCCTTACTGTGAAGCTACCCTGCTCCAGCAGCTAGTGAGAAGTATTGCTCCTGTTGAAATTGTAAGTGTCTCCTATTAAACAAATAAGTGCTATTTTATAAACAGATTAACATAGATTTCCCACATAGTAAAACCCTGATATTCAATTAAATTTAACATGTCTTTTTGTCCTTGACTTATGTCCTCTAGGATGCAAAAGATTTGAATGTCCCCTGTGATATTTTAAAAAAAAGGGGCGGGGGGGATTCTAGGGAATTCTTCTTTACCAAATACAGTAGAAGTTCTCCCCCCAGACAATTGGGTTCCTCTAATTTCTGTTTTCTGTACTGTGGCTTTGACTATGGATCATTATTTATTACAAATCTTTACATCAGAAAACTAGAACAGAGTATTCTGATGCCAGCACTTTGTATTTCTGTCCATTTGGA
The DNA here is from genome assembly GCA_007922305.1 of Dermatemys mawii. Taxonomy (NCBI): domain Eukaryota; kingdom Metazoa; phylum Chordata; order Testudines; family Dermatemydidae; genus Dermatemys; species Dermatemys mawii. Next base: position 39,079,012 of record ML677349.1, on the reverse strand, counting down.
GAGGAAGGAGGAGAGACTCTGTCTTCCTGTCTCTCCTCGCAAAACTCACTCCAGAAATTCAGTGGTGTTAGATAGCTTAATAGCCTTATCTTGCACTTGGGCAAAACAGTAAGAGGTGTAAGGACTGCAGGATCTCCTGGGACTCTTGCAGTCATTATATCCAGTGGACCAGACATGGATGGCAGTAGGTGGTGGTAACTTGGAAGAAAAGCATCTTTTTGAAGCTGCCTTTACAAGCGGAAGAAGCAAAATGAACAGCTGTTGGTGTCCACTGCCATGGATGCCTAGTAAGAAAACTAACTTTACATTATCTTGTATGTCTCTGACAGGAGACTCTTTTAAAGAGCATTTTAATTGGCTTATGATAAATCTTGTACAAGAGACTTATTTTTCAGAGGAAAGCACATCAGATCTATTTCTGAAAGCTATGCAGTACATGTGTTAAGATTGGGATGATTAATCTTGTGACACAACTGTTATACACTTTAATGAATTAAAAATATCCTTCATTTTACAGAATCTGATAAATTTGACTGTTTTACAGTTTAATTCCTGCAATAGTAATCCGTACAATTTATCTAGATCAGAACAAAAGGCAGCACAATGATTTGAATGTTCATACACAATATCAGATTGTTTAAGGCGTGCTGACTAAACATTTTTTTCCCCACGTTTTTTCTTTTTTCTCTATTCCTGGCAATCTCCTCTTCCCCTACTAACTCCCCTCAAAGAAATCTCTTTCATTGCACAGGCTTTGATACTTTTGGGTGTACCTATAAAGCTCTAGAAGTTCTGTCAGTTACATTTGTCCAGGAGTACTTGATTTTAGGCATGAACAATTATGCAGCTTCAGGATGAGAAAAACCCAGTCTCTTGTGCACAGTTACCATCTTTCTCAGATGATTTAATGGTTTTTAATTTGTTTTAGAGCTGGAACAACTTTAGTTCTTCCCCTTCCCCCAGTGTTAGCATCATTCCAAGAAGGGATTCTTAACACTTTCATAACATTACCAAAGGTAGCATATAGCGATGGCTACTGCTTGTACTTTTTGAAGGAGAAGGATGTCTGCAAATTATGTCTAGTATTTTAAAGATTCCAAGTTGCAAATATTCAGTCTAGAATATTTGATATGGAACACTCCAGTACATCACTGCCAGGAGAAACTTCTCTGTGTGTCAGTACAGAAACTAGTTTGTACAATCCTGCTGCATATAGTTTACAAACTGCCAACCCTAAGTGAAAAGAATATCACGAAGTACAGTTAGTTAATTCATCAAACAAATAAAAGAATGTTTTAATTATGACACAACAGCTAAAACAATGGAACATCGCATATGTTTTCTGATATCAAGATGCATGGGCATATCTGTGAAATAAAATGAAGTGGTGCCCCATTACGCAGAGATACCGAAGAACCACCTCACCAAATGCCGCAAATGGGAGTCAATACAACAAAACATTTACATGTTGATTTCAGCAGCATTAGATACAAGGACAGAATCCATTGTTTCCAAATGGGGAAAGAACCTCAGTAGGGAAAGACATTCTCTTTTAACATTTCTTCAAGCAATGGCACATAATGAGTGTTTAAAAAAATCCATGGAAAAAAGCTTTTTGTTTTAGGCTCACAAAGGACACTTTGTAGTAAGTGCAAAGGTTACAATAAGAAAATAGTCAGTGACATTAAGAAGTCCCTTGTGCTCTACCTAAATCCACACTTAATGCTGAAGTGGTACTGGTAGATTTAGCTTTTCAACTGTAAATATGCTTCATCAGAAGCAGAGATGCTGCTCTGTTTGTGTAGTGTTATCCTTTAGGGCTAATATTGGCCAAGGCTAATGGTGCACAGTCCCTTGAAGTTATCGGGTGTTGTGCATGTTTAGCCAACAGTAGAATTTGGTCCTTTGTATCATAGACGTACTGGACCAGCTACAGTATTTCGAAAGCTACTATAAAAGCTCTGAAATCCTGGCCATCAGTGTTCATGCAGATCACATGGTGGAAAGGACTGGTGGAGGATTTTGCACATCCACTGCTTTTTAAAGTGATGGCAACATGAAAATGTGGGTAAAAACGTTAATTCTAAACTGGTTAGCCTAAAACTGAATTCAAGCTTCGAAGAAGAAATAAAATAATTTCTAACCCCCTCGATTAGAAATTGCAGACTAGACAAACGTAAGCTACAGTTGTTTGTGTAAGTGTAATGAATAATAGTAGTGGAGGGTCCTGCATTACAGCTGGGCTCACATGATTAGTTTTCTGTTCCTCTTGCTACAGTAGAAACTTCAGTGAAAATGCATAGAGCCACCAGGCTGCTTGCTCTTAAGTTATGAATTGCCAAAACTTCTTGCTAAACATACATGTCATATTTCTTCAGTCTTTAAATTATGTTTTTTCTCCTCCTTATTACCCAACCTTTTCCCCTTCCCTAGGGCTCTGATCCTACTGCTTTCTCTGTACTTACACAAGCTATTACTGGCCAAGTAGGTTTTGTGGATGCTGAATTCTGTACAGCCTGTGGGGAAAAGGGAGCAGACAAAAGATGTTCAGTATGTAAAATGGTAAGAGACTATAGTTGAAGTTTAAAAAAGGCAAATCCAGACTGGAAATAAGGCACAATTTTTAATGGTGAGACTAATGAACCATTGGAACAATTTACCAAGAGTCGGGGTGGATTCTCCATCGATAACAACAATTTTTAAATCACGATCAGATGTTTTTCTAAAAGATATGCTCTTGAAATTATTTTGGGAAGTTCTATAGCCTGTGCTATACAGAAGGTCATACTAGATGCTCACAATGGATAGTCCTTTCTGGCCTTGTAATCTGTCAGTATATTACTGCCAGTCTAGAAAAGGAAGGTTCCTTACCAGTAATTGTAGCTGTCTGAGAAATGTCCCTGTATGTTCAGGCTCAGGAGATACAAAGCACCTGCTTGCGGTGCAGGTATCTTGAATCCAATAAATAGGAATGTTTAAAGCCCCAAATAAGACTGTGTGGGTTAGAGGGTAGAGTTACAATACATTGTGGATTTCCTAAATGAATTACAATAGAACAATAGTTTCCTTTTTGAGATAATATATAGCACACCCCTTCTGTGTGACTTTATTAACTGTTTATAATTGTAATTTAAAAAAAATACTCTGTTACATAACCTATTGTTCCTATATCCTGATTAACTTTATGGGGAGCTAAAACTACAAAATTAAACTTTTGTACTGCCCTGTTATATGAAGCTGAAGTAATGGCTCTGGAAACTTTCAGGTTATTTATTGTGACCAGAACTGCCAGAAAATACACTGGTTCACCCACAAAAAGGTTTGTAAGACGCTGAAGGAAATTCATGAGAAGCAAGAGCTAGAAGCTGCCAAAGAAAAACGGAGACAAGGAAAAAAGCAAGAGAGAGGTTAGGATCTACGGTTTGCTAACTAAAATTAATCTTACACTACAAATCCAGCAAGAAGCAAAAGTAAATTCTGTTACTGCACATACTAAGTGAGGTTTAAGGGCTTGTCTTCACTACCGCGGGGAAAGATCGATTTTATGGCGATCGATTTATCGTGTCTTGTGAGGACGCAATAAATTGATCGCCAGCGCTGCCCCCGTCGACTCCGGAACTCCAGCTCCCCCCGAGGAGTAAGCTGGAGTCGACTGGGGAGCGCGCCGCTGACTGCCCTCGCCGTGAGGACGGGAGGTAAGTCGGCTGCAAATATGCAAACTTCAGCTACATGATTCACGCAACTTCAGCTACGTGATCTGCAGTCGATCCCCTGCCCTAGTGAAGACCAGCCCTAAGAGACTGTCTTGGTTGGTAGAAAAAACAGCAGTAATTATTGGGATGCTTGACTTGTTTGTAAAAGGATAACTTTGTATACAATAACAGAAATACACATGACTCTTCAGTACAATAGGGCTGTTTCAAAATCTTAAAGCTCTGATTAAAAAAAAACCCCAAATCCTAACTGTATAACTGGAAGACCAAGTGACAAATTGAATAATTAAAACAAAACAGCCAACCCACACACTAACCCACTCAGAAGTTAATTCTTTGCTATATTGTGGGTATGGGGAGAACAACAAGTAACTCTTGTGAGAGTATATATGGGGGTGGCTGTTTGGTTGTTTTGAGTTCTTTCCTTACAGCCACTAACAAAACGACAAACTCTGAAGATCCTACAACAGAGTTCAATTCAAAGGAAAGTCCCTGAAGTAACATACATGCTCATTCTCACTTCCAGTCTCTTAGCTTCCCTTTCCATTATATTATCATTACTTTATATGTTTTAACTTTATTGTAGGCCGTTACAAAGTACAGGAGTCATGGCATGCTTGCCTTACTCATAGGAGAGTAGCCCTTCTCAGTTGGGCTGTGAAAATACTACTGCAGAGCAGTTATTAGTATATCAGGAAATAACTCCATCTAGTGACCATCCGTGTAAAATTTAAGGAGTGAAAATGGGCTTTTTTAATCACTCTGACCCCTAAGTAGACTTCCAATTCCTTTTTAAAATCAGGTTTTCTAGTTCTTTTTTAAGTTACAGAATTATTTCTTAGAGTCAGCAAGTCATGCTCTGGTTTCCTATTCCTTGATATACCAAGTTATTAGATTAGAGTAACTTTGAAATGAAAGTTTGATTGGAGTAGGGCATTAAGTTCACCTATTCACCTAGTATCATAATAGCATATGCCAGTTCCTGCAGTCATGATAGAGGCAAAATTAATTATTAAAGAGAGCGCATCATGGGAAGCTTTGTCTGTGTGGTACACAGGGTTGTTTCCAACGTAGCCTAACATATTCTTAGGGTGGGCAAATATTTTGGCCAGAGGGCCACATCTGGGTATGGAAATTGTATGGTGGGCCATAAATGCTCATGAAATTGTGGGGTGGGTTGGGATGTTGGAGAGGGTGAGGGCTCCACTGGGGTGTGGGCTTTTGGGTGGGGCTAGGAATGAGGAGTTCAGCGTGTGGGAAGGGGCTCTGGGCTGGGGTAGAGGATTGCGATTTAGGGGGGATGAGGGCTCCAGCTGGGACGGGTACAGGCTCTGGGGTGAGGCTGGGGGTACAGGAGGGTGCTCTGGGCTGGGACCAAGGTGTTCGGATGGCGGGAGGGCGAGGAGTATACAGGCAGGAGGTTGGTGGAGGGTCCAGGTGGCACTTTCCTCACGCAGCTCCGAGAAGCAGAGGCTCGGCTAGGCAGCTCTGCCTGCTTACCTGTCCGCAGGCGCGGCCCCTGCAGCTCCCGTTAGCTGTAGTTCCCAGCCAATGCAAGTTGTGGGGGTGGTGCTTGGGGCTGGGGCAGTTTGCAGAGCCCTCTGGCCGCCTCTACGCATAGGAGGTGGAGGAAGAACATGCCGCTGCTTTCGGGAGCTGTGCGGAGTGGGGCAAGCACCGGACTCTGACTCCAGTGGGAACTCAGGGCTGGATTAAATGTCTGGAGGGCCGGATGGGAGAACTCCCATGTCTGAGGTCTCTTAATGTAGTCCTGCTTCCTTATTACTTTTAGAAGAATAAACATTAGGAAACTTATTGATAGCAGGGTGAATAAATGAAAGAACCTGCCAAATTCAGCCTTGAGAATAACAATGCCACTTCTTGTGGGTGTTCCGGGGGTTTGTAGATGACGGGATTTGCGAGATTTTTGTCTTTTTTTATTAGATGAAGCACAAGCCGCAGATCCTAGTTTCGCAAATGAGGAACGGTCAGACCCTCACCCAGGAGCTACCAAAGAATTGGATCCAAATCATGCAGTTGACAGAACAGAGGACAGTGTTCTTAACAATGAGCCAGCGGCCCCAGAACCTCATCCTGACAATCAGTCTGCAAGTGAGACTAGCTTAACTGACATTGCTGTGCAAAAAGTTCAAGAATCTGAAGAGTAAGATGATGGTAGGCAGGGGCTAAGTGTCTCAAGCTGAAGACCCTGTCCTTCAATGACATGAAGCATATTCTAAGCTGAATATGTTTATAGCCCTCATTGCATAGCACATGCAAGACTTCCTGTGTGAGATAGCATATGTCTATTTTTTCCTGAATTAAGAAATAGGCCAATATAATCACACATTTTAGACTCCTTCATAGGTTGTCAAGACAAGTCATTTATACACTGGTCAATAGTATATTTTCATATATCCCTCCAGCTGTACCTACAATAAGTGTAGTAAATCTATGAATATCCGTGGAACATGAGCCACTTGCTAGTGAAATGGGAAAACATTCAGATCACTTGGATTATCCTTGTTCTCAAAAATTAAAATCCTACATATAATAAATTAAAGATTTTTCTCCACGTGCAATAGAGGTGAAGCTGAGAGAGTCTTATGAAGTCATATGAGAGTTTAGCAGTTAAATTGCTTTACAACTCTTCAACATTTTTTTTTTTTATTTTTTTTGAGAGAGTCTTCATCTGGATTCTGAACACTCTTCACTGTTCTTTAGTGTGATGAGTTAGTTTCTGCTGTTGGTACACAGCAATATATAATTTGTCTGTTTTGTGACAATTTTCATTAAATGATACTGCTGATCCAGCTGTCTCAAGTTGACTGTGAAATGTATCTTTCAAATAAATTACTTATTTGTTCAGAGAGAGAAGATGGGTGAGGTGACATCTTTTATTGGACCAACTTCTGTTGGTGGAAGGGACAAGCTTTTGAGTTTCACAGAGCTCTTCTTTGGGCATGGGACAGGTTGCTACAGATAAGTGGTTCACAGATGCTTTAGGAGACCACATCAAGTGAAGTAGACAATTTGTTTTTTCAAAGATATTCAAGTCAGTCACAGACCAATGAAAAGATTAGCCCCAAGATTTTAATATTAAACATTTATATTGATGAAAGTGAGAGAGTTTCTAAATTTTAGTTTTAAAGACAGATTTCCTTTCTAGTGCACTGAGATTTTATGTTAATGAAATGTTTGGTAAGCATTGACCACATGCTTGATGGTCATACAAGGCAAAAAGGTTAAGTCCTGGCCTATTGAAGCGAATGGGAAAATTCCCAGTCACCCTTGATTCTGTCTCCCTTATATTTAATGAGTGATACATTATTTTATGAAATCAATGGGACAGTTCACAAAGTAACAAATTTTAGAGGGAGAGCTGTGCTAGTCTGTATCAGTAAAAACAACATGAAGCCTTTGCAGCACCTTAGAGACTAACAAATCTATTTGGGCATAAGCATTCATCAGCTTTAACCCACTTCATCAGATGCATGGAGTGGAAAATACAGTAAGCAGGTATAAATATACAGCACATGAAAAGATGAGAGTTGCCTTACCAAGTGGGGGCAGGGGTCAGCCCTTCTTGTCAACTGTTGGGAATGGGCTATATTCACCCTAATTGAATTGGCATTATCACTGACTAGAGAGACTACTAATTGGAGTGGAATTTCAAGAGAGTCTAGGGGCAGGTTTACGCTACTCTGGGATCGACATGCTGAGATAAATCCACCAGCAGTCAATTTTGCAGGTCTAGTAAAAACCCGCCAAATTGACTGTAGAGCAATCTGCAGTCGACCCCTGTACTCTACCTGCAAAGAGAAGAGTAAGATAAGTCAACGGGAGACTTGATTAGCCTGAAAGTTACTCCGAAACCTGACAGAAATAGTAGGCTGTTATCCTCTATGTGGACCAGCCACTAGCTGGGGAGGACACACACACACACACACACACACTTGCCAGTGGGTTTCATAGCTATTTGCTGACAACAGGAGTATAGAGATGCAGGACTCCTAGGTTCAATTCTAGGTTCTGGAAGAATGTGTACTTGAGTGGTTAGACTTTTCTGTACCTGTCCCTCCCACACAAGCCTGTATCTTTCGGCCTCTTTCTATCCATCCCATCTTGTCTCGCTCTCTCTCCTATTTACCCCCTCCCCACCTTAGTTCCTGCCTCCTTCCCCCACCTTTCTCCTATCCAATCCCCCACCATTTTCTACACTCCAATGGCCCCCTCTGCTTCTATCTAATTCCCTCCAGCCTCTGGTTTATATCCTACTGTTCTGTGCCTATATTCCCCTCCAGCCCCTCTCCTTGCACTCCACTACAGCTCCTGTCTCCCTCCACTAACTCCTGTGTCTGCTGTCCCCATTCTGTTCCTCCTCACTCTCTGGCTTCTGAAAACCACCTTCCCCACATGCACTTCTCTTCAGTCAGGCACCTTCTTCCTTCTCTTCCATATTAGCAGGGAGAGCATTGAGAGCACAGGAGAGACAGTCTCCTTCCTGTCAGTGCCAATGCGTGGTGGCACATCGGCCCCTGGCAGAAGGGAGGAGCACTTAGAAAGTCGTGCTTGGGTTCTTACAGCCTTAGGCTGGAGAATGCTGAGTGCACACAAAATCTTCAAAGAATTTAACATGAAATTTATTTTTGTGATTGGGTAAATCAGCATGTAACCTTACATTGCAACTGTCCCAGTGCAATGTACTTCCCTCTTCCCTGGAGACTAAAATATTTTCTTCCACACCACACTTAGCTTCATACTGCTGTGAGATAAAGTATTAGATCACTTCTAACTGTATATCCTGGGATAAAATACCCACAGTGTTTAACTGCTGGGATGCAGGCTAGTCTCTGGTCTCAATCATGGCGCTCTGATCCACCAAAAACTCTCCCCTATCCCCCATGCACTGGGAGATAAAACCTGCTTTTCCTTTGATGGAACAGCTCAGGAGGTTCTCCATGAGAGCAATTCAGTAGAGTTTTCCCATGAGGAACGATTAATGCCTCTGTCCGAATAGGTTGCTAGTGTTTCATCTTTACCACTATGAGCATAATTGCCAAGACAGGTTTCTGGCCAACAGGAGCTAAGAACGATTGGGGGACTTGTAAGAAGCCACTGTGGACTTACAATGCATCTTCTCTACATTCTTAATGTGATTAGCTTTCCCCTGCTGCCAGTTCCAAACACTTTCCTTTGAAACAGCAATCAGCAAAGGAAAAAGTGGATTGTAGCCAGAGTTGGAAACAGGAAAAAAATTAAGATATAAGAACTATATAACAACCTTATACACAGAGAACCTTGCCATGATTTCATTTGGGAAAGCAATAGGCCACATGAAGCCTTATTCTGACCTGGAAGTGTTGGAAATGAAAGTGGTAAGAGAAACCTGATTAATGTAGAAAAAGGCAAACCAGCAAAGAATATTGACGATTAATATATTGATCCTTAGTGTCCTAAAAATTAATGTACAGGTTTGCTTTGTTAATTTGTTACAGACAATATGGTACTCATGAGAATTCAATTAGTGGCATTATGATAAAGTTACAGCAAATCTGTGACTGTCATTTTCTAACTTTAATCCTTAAATCCCCACATTTGGAATTAAAGGAAATGGATTTAGAGTTTTCCTGCTGAAAGTTCTTTTAATCAAGTATAAGGTATGGCATACATGTCTTATGGACATTAACTTATAATAAAAGTTTAATATCCAGCATGTAGGTACATATTTTCCTAAGGACCAAACAGTTATCTAAATTTGACTGTCAGTTTCTCAGGGGGTTCTTCTGGTTTGTTTTCAAGGCGTATTCCTAGACAGGTGGATATTTTATTCCAGTCCACAGAGGAAAATTCCATTATAGATCTCTTCATTGCCCTCACAAAAACAGCATCTTCAGGGTTCCCAAATGGAACTCTACAAAAATAACAAAGCAAATGTAAATAATTGACATGATAAAAACAATTTTTCCTAACCACTTTGGAATTAATTTCTGGAAACAGTTATGTGGAAAGTAATGGTAGAGGCAATTATTGCTTAAACAGACTAGTCTATAACTCAGGAGTTGGCAAACTATGGCCCACGGGACACATCCGTCCCGCAGGAAAATTCTGTCTGCCTCCCGCACTGTTCCACACACACACACCCACCCCGCCACAGCTTCAGTGCACTGCGCGAGCAGTGCTCTGGGAGGCAGGGCTGCATGCTCCGGCGGATCAGTGTGGCAGTGCGTCTGGCACTGGACCAGACATGCTGTTCTGTGTGGTGTGATATGGGGGCTGGGGCTGAGGGCAGGGGGTTGGATAACAGAAAGGGGCTCCTGGGGTGGTGGTGGTCAGGGGAAAGGAAATGGGGGGGTTGGATAGGGTGTGGGAGTGTCAGGGGGCGTGGTGTGGCTAGGGGTCAGGGCAGTCAGGGGTAAGGGAGCAGGGGAGTTGGATAGGGGGTGGGATCCTGGGGGCGTGATTAGGAGCAGGGGGGTCTCTGGAGGGGGCAGTCAGGGGACAGGGAGCAGGGAGGGCTTAGATGAGGGTGGGGTCTTGGTGGGGGTGGTTTGGGGCTGGAGTCTCTGGAGAGAGTAGTCGGGACGGGGGCGTTGATGGCTTGAGGGTTCTGAGGAGGGCAGTCAGGGGGCAGGAAGTGGGAGGGGGACAGTCGGGGGTGGGGCCAGGCTGTTTGAGGGAGGCACAGCCTTCCCTACCCGGCCCTCTGTACAATTTTGAACCCTGATGTGGCGCTCAGGCCAAAAAGCTTGCCCACCCCTGCTATAACTACTCAAGATTTTTTTTGTATGCTTCCTCTCTAAAACTTGAGATTAAAATGAGACAAAACAAAAGAGAATCAAAAAAGGTAGAGCCAGAGAAATCCAAGTAAAAGAAACTTAATTTTTGATTAAACTAAATGCAATAAAGAAACTAATTAAAATATATTTTCCTTAACTTTAAAAAACAAGTGCATTCAGTGCAAAAAGATATATTAATACAATTTTAATTGTTCAGAGTTAACTTTCACACTATCACCACATTTATATACAGGAATATGATTCTGTGCATATAGATCTGGTTACAGTAGGAATTATCACTGAATTTTATGACTTATATGTAAGCAGGGTCCGAATGACTTCTCCTCTGACAGCTAGCTGGGGAGGGGTAGAGACTTCAGGAGCAATTTGTATTTACATGAACACACTTAATCTGCCAAGATACACAGCAGATAGAGCTGTGTTACTCAAAGCGATCAACTTTTGCTAGTGTTGGGTTAGAAATCACCTTAATACTGAATACAGGGTAGTGAAATGTTATCAATGTGGTCTTTATTGTATGAATAAAGAGGAGCAGAACTGTTGCTTAACTTATCCCACATGAGGGAGTCACCCTCAGCTGAAAGTCAGGGGCTCGAATGCTAGACCCCTGTGACACTAAGAGGTGGTGGAGATGGGTATTTCAATTGTGAGGTGTCAAGGTTTGTGAGCTGGTTCAATCTGTTTCTACCCACTGCTAAATAGGATTAATTAGGAGCCTTTTATTATTTCAAATACTCAATAAAAGCTAAAAGTATGTGTGGTTGGACCAGTGTTTCTTCTCAGCTGGCTGAAAATCACTAAGGGTACATCTATATTACCTGCTAGATTGGTGGATAGTGTTTGATGTATTGGGGACTGATTTATTGCATCTAGATGCAATAAATCAATCAATCCCTGAATGCACTCCCCATTGAGTCTAGAACTCCAACTCTGCAAGAGGAGTAAGTGGAGTTGACGGGGGAGCTGCTATGATTGCTGCCGTGAGGATGGCCAGGTAAGTCAAACTAAGATACTTTTGACTTCAGCTACGCGAATAGCTGACAGACAGACAGACAGCAAAAGAGGCAAGCAGTTGGCTGGTGAGGCAGCCAGGCAGCGAGTTACCATGCTGGTGGGATGGCTAGGCTGCAAGGAACTGCGACTGGTAAGGTAGCCAGCCAGAGCAAGTGCTCAGATGGTAGAGCAAACAAGGTGCCTTCTTCCCTAGGTGGGAGGTGAACTCACACAGATGTGCCTAGGAACTCGGGGTCCTCACTGACCAAGGACAACCACTGTGAGTGGGGTATGGTGAGGGAGCAGAGGGGGCATAGTAAAGGAATTTTTGGTTGTAGAAAATCTTCTTCTGCCCCACGCACCCTGGGATGGGTGTCCTGCTGACAATTTTATGTTTATGAATCCTCCTTGTGGCATTTTCCCTAATTAAGATCAAGTGACTTCTTTCATTAAAAATTTATCTTCTACACTCAGACTGTGCTTGCAAGTGGGGAATTATTGCCTCTCAGAGATGCCTAGGGGTGGTGTGTAATTTTCCTAAGTTACTGAGTTGCAGCTTGAGCCAGTGCTGTGTTGTATTGTTGAAAGGGAACTCCTGGATATTGAACCCAGCCCTGGTTGCTGCCAATCCCACCTGGCAGAAGGGTTACATGTAAAATCTTAATCATTACACTGCATTTATAGTCTCTCTTGAAGATGTAAGTGATCACACACTCAGGCAAATGCAACTGATGTTTGTTTCATTGTGATTCTTCTGGATAATCAAGGTGCAAACTTCTGATTAGCAGATTTTGAATTCAAAAAACTGAAACTCCATAAGCTCGTTTTGTGCCATGTCACACTTTAGTTGTATCACGGGAGATGTGAGCTGTAGACTCACAAAATCAGTGAGGAGAGTAGAAGCAGAAAGAAACTCAGTAGTCTAGTCACTCATATATATGGGTGCTCAGGTGTCGGGCACATTATAAAAACTGAATAGAAAAGCACTCTCTGCATAAAGGCATGTACACACATTAGCATGTGCCTAACTTTAATCATGGGAGGAGTTCCACTGACTTCAACAGGTCTATTCCAGTGCTTATAGTTAAGCATATGCTTAAATACCTTGTGGAATCTGGGACCTGAGCACCTAAAAGCAACAGAAAGTACATGCAGCAAGCATAGTGGTATTGAAACCAGCACAGAACTCTGTTTTCATTATGATTTGCCTGACTGTGTCGGGCTATATTCAAAGTAAATAGCCATGTATACTTAGGTTATCAAAGGAAATGGTAGCAAACTTATGTGTGCTAACATGTACATGTTATTTTAAAAATATATTTCTCAACTATGTTTAAATAATAGCTATTCACACATGTTGCTGACTGATAAATTAAAACAAGCATGAACTCTTAAAATAACTTGTAAAGTTGCCTCAAAAAACTGCATCTAAAAACATTGCAGCGCATTAATAGCATTCTTTCCCCTCCCACAACACAGAGAGAGAACTTAGTTTTATCTTTATTTCTATTATACATGAAAAATCCAACAAAATAAATCAACTGTGGGATGAGAAATTTTATTCCACAGGGCAGCATTTTTTCCAGGAAGGTGCCTATTTAAGACAAGGCAGTTAGAAGGAAATTGTCTCACCCATATTATAGAAGAACTACTCAGTTGCTCTAACACATTAATGTAAAATATTTTTAGCACTTAGTACAGAGGTGGGCAAACTACAGCCTGCAGGCTACATCCGGCAAGCCAGCCATTTTAGGCAGGTCCTTGAGCTCCTAGCGAGGAGTGGGGTCTGGGGCATGCCCTGCTCCAGACAGGGAAAAGGGTTGGGGGCTGCTCCATGCAACTCCCAGAAGCCAATGCATGGCACCCCCCTCTAGCGCTCCAGATGGGGAGCAGAGTTGGGGGCCTCCCTCCAGCTCCTATAAATTCCAACAGCCCTCTCGGTCACTCCAATGGGAGTTGCAGGGGCAATGCCTGCGGACGGGGCAGTGTGCTGAGCTGCCTGGCCACACCTCTGCATAGGAGCTGGAGAAGTGACATGCCACTGTTTCCAGGAGCTGCTTGAGGTAAGAGCTACCACTTCCCAGCCTGGAGCCCCCTAACTCCTCATTTCTGGCCCCATCCCATAGTCTGCACCCCCAACCAGAGCCCTCACCACACTCCAACCCCCCCAGTTCCGTGAGTATTCATGGCCCGCCATACAATTTCTATTCCCAGATGTGGTCCTCAAGCCAAAAAGTTTGCCCACCACTGACTTAGTGTTTGATATTACAAAATGAACTGCATTTTAATCATACGCTCATTTCCTAATCAACAATACTACTGACAATGCATTGAAGATAGCAGCAGGTGGATTGTCTCACACTGATGGACACAGTAGTTTATCCCACCACAAAAAAGAGCAGAATATTTTTTTAAAAGTTACTGCTTTTTGGTGGGGGGGAGGGGAGCAGAGAGGATTGAGTGAATACTTCTGATGTGCAAAAACAAAATAGGCACAAACTACTTACTTATTTATGTGATTTGCAACTTCATAACCTGTAAGAACAAATTTATGATAAGTAGTTAATATTTCTTCAGCACTTTGACCATTTAAGAACTATGATTTGTTCTAGCTCCCATTGGCCTGAATGGTGCAAGATCAATCCCTAGGAGTGCTAGCCATTAAAACTGAATATTAGTAGTTAAATCAAAATATAGGTTATTGCTTTCTGGTTATTAAATATTTTCTTCTGTTTATGCTGTGTAATTATTCACATTTTACTTACCCCCAAAAATGCTACCATACATTTTTTCTTTAAAAGAAATGATAGCACCAACCCTCCACTAGCAAAGCAGTGTGAGCATATGATGAAGAACAAGATACATTGTTCAAAGATTTCAGTTTCCAACTTCCCATGGGTCCTTATGAACTATGAGATTAAAAGATTAAAAATAACTCATTTAACCAGCACTTTAGAAATTATTATTAAACTAGTAAAGCTTATAGTCATTGTTTTGCATATGATTTAAAACATTACACTCAAAATCACTTGCAATGAACTTATTTTTAAATCCAAACCTCACACTCTGAATCTCTGAAATGGGTTTATTATAATCAAGTGCATGATGTTAAGTCTACAATGAGAAAATTTGTAAGTATTTTTATCTGCAGTGGACACAGTATTATAGATAGGGTATCAGAGTTTTTAGAGCAGGCTCAGATAATGTGACAATAGAATCACCTGTGACCTTTCTCTACTACTAGAATATTCACTGCTGGTTGTAGTGAAGCTGCAGCAGTGTAAGAAGTTGTCGTCATTTTTGTTATAATATAAACCTATTTTCAATGGCTCCTGAGTTCCATGTTTAAGAAAGAGTGAGGCTAATTCACATGCTTAATGTTAATTGTGCTTTGCTACATCAGGGCCATACTGCATTGTTCTAGCAAGATATTTTAACAACTTTTAACAAATTCCACCATACAAAATAAAGTACCCCCAGCATTACAGTGGTAGAGCTGACTAAAGTAAATGCATAACACCGTTTCAGAGAGAGTCATCTCTGCTTACTGGACTGATTAAAGAAAGTTTTTACTATTTTGCTCTGTTAAATTCAGAGACATAAAAGAGAATTACCTGGATTATAGTTCTGGGCTTGTCTACTGGGGGAAGGGGTTAATCTGCAGCTTTTTGATGTGCATTAGATACTGTGAAATATACACACCACACTAATGTAGTACACATGGAGCAGTGTACCCACTTTTAATGTGCATCATTTTGCATACACAGTGGTGAATTGCTGAGTGTGGTGTTCGTGGAGTGTGTCCTGAGTATTGGCCTAGTGTTCTTGGAGAGTATCCCACTATCCTTTGCTTTGTTGCTAAGCAGTATGCATTCTGGGATTTTTCTTGCATTGTGGGATGCATAATAGATGCCAGGAGATTCAAATTTTTTAAAAATCACAGGCTCTCTCTGTCTCTACCCCATACTTCCTTTCTTGGTGGGCTAGTGCCATTTTCAAATTGCTGTCAGCCAGCATGGATCCAGCAATGTGCCAGTGGCCTCCTGATCCTCATCCTCTGATGAGTTTTACTGATTGTCCTTGGTGTAGTGGGGAAGAAAGCATGCAGCAAGCTGCAAGCTTTTTCTGGCTATGGTGGTCATGTAGTTGTGTAAAATCCTGTCCAACTCTTCAAAAAATGGATAGGTTTCATGTCTCTTGATGGATTTTTTCCTCTGACCCCTGGTTTTAATATAGGTCCTCCTGAGCTGTTTGCTTTTTATCTACTACTGGCTGGCATATGGCCATGAACGCAGACACCTGCTTAGCAATCTCTACAAAAAGATCTAACTCCCTGTATAGACAAAATCACAGCTTGTCTAGAATGAGCAAATTGTTAATTAAATTCCAACTGCATTCATTTACATCTGCCCAACCCTATGGAAGACAATGGGATTGCATATTTGTCACTGAGAACATAATTTGAAGCCACTACAGTTCATGACTGTACCTTAGGCCAGAAGTAGGTTTGCAGGATCTTTACTAGTAAAGATGGTGTGCAAGACAAAAAAAAAAAAAAAAAAACCTCTAAATTTGTCAGGAAAAAAAAATCATCTTTCTTTTAAATGGATCAAATTTCATCTGGACTCACACAGACCCAAAAAACATGCCATGCTATGTTGTCATTTTTAGAAAGTCACAATTCAAAGCAGAACCACATTTTAAACTTCTACAAATAAAACAGATAGTGAGAGATGTTAAGTATGTAAGTCTACTAAAAAAAAACCTTTTGTGTGACTGATATTTTTAATATGTATACATTTGTAATATATTTTAAGCAGAATTATCCAGACCTTTTTTGTATTGTTTTGTGTATTCAGATGCTATGGAAAACGGTGATGCACCATCTGCAACACTATTTAAGAGAAAAACTCCATTTTCTTTGGAAGACTGAAAAGGTCTATAATGTCAAAAAAGCGCCAGAGGGCATCAAAATTCTAAACAGCCAGACCTGTCTGTGACAGATTTTGATGAGACAAGGTGGGTGAGGCAATATCTTTTATTGAATCAACTTCTGTTGGTGAGAGAGGCAAACTGTCATACTTACACAACAAAAGTTGGTCCAAATAAAAAATATTACCTCGCTCATCTTGTCTCATTACTACCTTGTGACTGATATGACTAAACCAACACTAAATACAGACATTCATGATCAGTACACAGGTACAGTACCCTGGAAAAATTCATTTCCCTGTGAAATCTGTTTATTAAACAGAAAATGTGAGTAAAAACTTCAACACGAATGAGAATTCATTTTGAAAAGATAATGAAATTCTATTGGGTAGCTGTCATAAAGGCAATTCTGTTATTCCAGAGTTTGATTAAAACACAAAGTATAATGTACAAATTAGTAAGAAAGGACACATTCACTGCATGTTGCTACAGTTTGTTAATTAAATAAGGAAGCAATCTGACTGCATTCATATAGCATATCTATTTCATTATTAAATCTAATATTTTTCACCTATTTGGTTGTAAAATTAATTTCTAATTCAAATTACCAGGAAATACATTTTTCCCTAAATCATTATAAATACCTGGAGACGGCAGTAAACATTTGGCACATGGAGTGCTTCTGGTAGATACTGTCTTAGCCCCCAATGGCATATCTATTCTCTTTCCAAAACCTATAGACTGGAGAACACGAGACCTTTCATGGTTGTAAATATGTAAAGCTGATTCCCTTTCTTTTTGAGTAACTTCTGTTAAAAGAGAAATAAAATCTGTTACTCTTTCTATACCAATGAATAAAATCTAAGCTTAGCTGCTTGCTAGCATTCAGACGAAAACTATTTTCTCTACAAAATTAGGACCAGATCTTCAGATGGTGCAAATTTGTATAGCTCCACTTACATCAAGACAGAGAGAGATTGATTTATACTACTTGAAGATTTAGGGTGAAATCCTGACCCCACTGAAGTCAATACCAAACTCCCATTAATTTCACTGAATCCAGGATTTCACCCCTAGACTCTGTTTGCATAGTGTTTAAATGCATTATACTAGAGAACTAAATGAAGTCTTAAATTGTAAGACTCATATCGACAATAAAACAGAATTCCAGTTCAAAGTCAGTAATAATTGCCACCACTCAATTACAGAAAGTTGTAGGAGTGCAATCAAAAAGTTTTGCAGCTTCATTTGTCCTTTTGTTTGAAGATCACTTGTAAATTTTAAACAAAGAGGTTAAGATTGTAAATTAGAAGGAGAATTTTGACATTCAGAATATGCACCACCTACTAATCTGAGCACTTTCAAACTGGGATAAAAGTGAACTAAAGACTCAAAACAAGAAACTCTAGCAGAAGCATTTTGAATTCAGTAAAGTCTTTTAATGCTGATGTGTAGGGGACCAATCACAAGAGAACTGCAGGAGTTATGCCTGGGGATAACAAAAGTGTGATCAAGTGTCTTGGGTAAAGGAGGAAGACAGGAGCATATTTTAGTAATTTTCCAAAGTAAAGACAGGAGTTTGTAATGTTAAAGAAATAGTTCTCAAATTGACAGTCAAGGGTGAAGCTTGGTAAAGAAAAAACTGCATAATTTCTTAATTCAGGAATGATCATTGTACTATGGTTGTACTTAAAGGAAGATTAAATCCATGAGTTTAACAAGATTATCTCTGCATTTTGTAAATATCAATATAGTTTCCCTAGATTAAATTATAGCCATCTATCCTCTATCCAGTAATGATCCTAACTGCAAAAGTAAGAGAAGTACTGTCCTGAATACTGAAAAGGTTATTGTACACTGATAAGCCTCAACTGGAGTACTGTGTCCACTTCTGGACACCACACTTCAGCAAAGATATAGACAAACTGGAGAAAGTCCAGAAGAGAGCAACAAAAATGATTAAAAGTCTAGAAAACATGACTTATAAGATTGAAACCCCCCCCCTTTTTTTAAAAAAATCTGCAGAAGAGACGATTGAGGGGGACATAATAATCTTCAAGTACATAAAAGGTTGTTATAATGAGGAGGGTGATAAATTGTTCTCCTTAGTCACTGAGGAAAGGACAAGAAGTAATGGGCTCAAATTGCAGCAAGGGAGATTTAGGTTAGACATCAGAAAAAAAATAACTAACTGTAAGGGTACTTAAGCACTGAACAAATTACCTGAGGAGGCTGTGGAATCTCCCTTACTGGAAAGTTTTAAGAACAGGTTAGATAAACACTTGTCAGGGATGGTCTAGATCAGGGGTCTCAAACATGCAGCCCGCAGGCTGCATCCCTTTCTTGAGGCCCGCCAAGCTCCCCGGCACCCCCACCACCACCACCCCGCATAGCAGTTTCCAGGAGGGAGGGGATAGAAGCGGAGGCTTCTCTGCTGCCTGGCTGGGCCACTGCCAATCCCCAGTTTCCAGGCGCTGCTGCTGCGGTTTCAGTGGATGAGCTGGGGTGGCGCTTCGCAGGAGCACTCTGCAGCGGCAGCCAGGAGTGGTAAGCCAAGCTCCTGGCGCCCCTTCTCTCCCCCTACTTTATTTCCTGCAGAGGCCAAGCTCCCCGTACCCCCCGTCCCCTCCCTGACTACCTCCAGGTGTTTCCCTCTGCCAAACAGCTATTGGTGATGCTTAGCGCTTTCCAGGAGGGAGCGGGGAGAAGCGGGGAGCTGCGTGCATAGGGGAGGCGGCGGGGTAGGGGCGGGACCTCATGGAAGGGGTGGAGTGGGGGCGGGGCCAGGGGCAGCGACGGGGTGTGTCAGTGATGTGGCCCTCGGGCCAGTGCACTAGTCCTCATGCGGCCCATGTGGTCATTTGAGTTTGAGACCTCTAGCCTAGATAATAATTAGTCCTGCTTTAGTACAGGAGATTGAACTAAAAGCTCTGTTGAGGTTCCTTTCAGTACTACATTACTATGATTTCTTTGTTCAGAAGCAGGCTTGAGGTCCATCAGCAAAACCGTACGTGTATAACAGGGAAGTGCACGTGCAAATTGTCATGTGGGCCTGACCTTGCAAACCATTACTTGTGAGGACAATACTTTCTCAAGTAGAACCAGCAAAGCCAATAGAACTCTTTTATTTTTAATATTTGCACCCTGCTTCTCAAACACTGAGGAAGAGGCAGGTTTCTGTTTGGAAGAAAGTACATTGAAAATGCAAAGGGGAAAAGTGATGTATCATACAGACGTAATTATTATTGTTATGATAGATGAATCTTATTAGTTACACAGTTGTACGGTAGATTTTTAAATTTAAACAAACTAAATTCCTCTCATCCCACCAGAATTAAACTCACTCATTCTCCCTTTCAGGAATTCCCAGTTTCAATCCTATGGGTGAAATTTTGTGTTGTAGAAGAGGCACAGTAAAGAACTGATAGCTGAGGAGGACAAGGGGGGAAATCCAAGATGACTTTAAGTGACTTTATACCCTCCTGATTCTGAGCTACTCCAGGTCTGTAGTGGCCCCCAGAATAATTTAGACAAATCCTGGTGTGTTGTTCAAATTATGGCAGCCTCCCTGAATGGGTGTTGGGCAGCAGCACTGCCCAGAATCTCCACAACACTGTGTGCTGTGGCCCTTCCCACCACTTAACCCCTCCCATCTCAGCCACCCCGCATCACTAGTACTGGTGAGAGGGTGCTGAGCCTCAGGTATTGCACTAGGAGAATTCTCCCCTGGCCAGATCTGGGGCTTCAAGGGCCTCTTTATACCACTCTCACCCTATCACCCAGCATAAAGGAACTGGAGCAGGGGTGAGAATCTTCCCCATTGTCTCCAACATTCCTCCTCCTAATGTTCAATCCCCTCCTTCACATCACTGAACAGTTCACTCCCATGATAAATAAAAGTCATGTAGGTAAATACCCAAAGTAGGCATTTACTGAAGAAGTTGATCTTTAGGATTTATTTCTTCTGTGGCATCTACAAGAAAACATATATTTTATTTACTTCTTGTTTAGTCTCAAAAGTAATGGTGGCAAGATAGAGCCCTACCTGCCCAGGTTTTACCTTGAGTGGTTGCTGGGAGAGATGTATGGATGATAGTTTTATTTTTACTGGGATTAGTCAGTTTTATGTGGATAAGATCAATTAAGTAATGTGCATGCATTTATTTAAAATCTGCAAAGGTTCACAGACCTATGGGTGAGCACAAACTGAAATAAACTAGCCATTGTACACGCACTTACCCAATTTATACACATGAAGTTATGTGCATATTTCTGAATATTGGCATTAACTTCTCTTAAATTTGGTCCACAGAATTTTATGTAAGACAAATGAGATCTCACACTGGAGACTGACATTTTTAATAGCAAAGAAGCCAAATCTTTTAGTCAGTTTCAACAGGAAAGCTCTGATATCAAGCAGAGAATTGTTTAGTTCACACAAACTCTACCTCTATACAAAATCTCACAATTCATTGGATTAAATTAATTATACATTTTGGTATATAAGCAAGAAGGAGGAGGAGAGAAGGAAGAAGGAGAACAGCCACAGGAAGAATTCACCTAGTTTTCTAAATGGGCTAGAGTCATAAGTGACTGTCAATGCACTGTGAAAAGAGGAAAGCAGTCCTTACTCTTCCTGTCGAGAAGTTGTACTGAGGGAAGGAAGTATGTCACATAAAGACGGTATCCTGGATCTTGTGACAGAGGATTGTGAAATAGATCTGCAAAAGTTTAAGGGGGGAAGAAAAAATATAAAAATTAGCAAGCCTGGGAAAATCACCATTTGGCAAAGATATTGCAGGAAATACAAATGAAACAGAAAACACCCAAATTGTTTTTATATTATGAGCCAAGCCCTGCAGTCTTTAGTCAGACAAATTCCCTTGCCTTAATAAGGACTGCAAGATTTGGCCCACTGCGAAATATTCAATGAAAATAAATGAATTAAGGTGCCACCTAATGTGCTGAGCCTTTGAAGTTCCTGCTTGATCTTTTATGATTAAGTAGGAGATCTTTGATATACTGACAAAGCCACAAAGATTTTTACTTTGATTTTCTTATGTACTGTAAGACAGGTATATACTTACGTACACAGCAGCTTTACCATATACTTGGAATATAAAATAGAACATAAAATGTGAATGAAAGTTTTCCAACTTGTGAATATATCTAGTTGGAAATGCCTTAGACAACTCCAAATACATATCAAATAATGGGTGAAGCATACAAATTTCAAAAGTGCTTACATCATGTACGATTCTACATCTTGTGCATTTATGCCCTTTTCAGAATTTGACTCAGAGTTCATAATATTTATTATGTGAATAAACAAGCCCTTTTAATTAAAGATATTTATTTTTCTTTAAGAGACACATGTATCAGCCCAATATTGACATTTTGCCAGGAGTGGACACACAAAGTCTTCCTAGATCAAATGCTACATCATTTGGGTTCACGGGAATGATGTCATAGGACACAGTAAAATTCAGTGGGTAAACCAAAATGGAGACCAGCTCATTCTCTGATTGGCTAGCAGACAGGCAGGAAGACATGGTTTATAAAATGGGTTGTGCAGCAAACCTATTTTTTTTCTTTACATAACAGCTGTGTTTGTCAGCCATGTAGCAGAGAAGGTGCTATCTGGCCAGAGAACTACTGTGCTGTATTTCAAAAGGAAAGGATAGGAGTTAAATCGGGGAGCAGGACAACTCTGCATGGTGATTAGAGGTGAAAGAGAAATCCCCAAACCCGTTAGTTTCACCATCACCAGAGGGCCTAAAAGCCATCTTGGAATTTTCCTCCCCCTCTTAGGACTTGTGTGGCAGATATTCCGCTACTCTAGGGGTATCTACACTGCTGACTCTATACATCACCAGGCATGCAGTTGTATCCAAAATACCCTATTGTTCACCCAGAAACTCCTGAAGTGCGTGTCTCAGGGCAAGTAGATGCCAAGTTATCTAGCTCACCTGAGGAGGTATAGATAGGTACTCAGGTGAGCAGATACATACCCGGATGAGCTGTGGCCCAGCCCCGTATCAGCTCACTTAGAACTGTGGATGTGGTGAAGGAGTGGCTATGAGGTGTCAAGTTTCAAAAGCCCTCCACTTCCACAATTCACTGTACAAATATCTTCCCACTCCTCAATCTATAAAGTTCTCACTTCCCCTGCATACAACAGAAGTAGCATGCTGCAGTGTCCAAAGCTTACTAGCATTCTGTTTCAGTGTCCACAGTTCAGTATCACAGCTGAAAATGGCAATAGCTCAGTGATTGCTTGTAAGCAAGGAACATTCTCCTTTCCCTTTTGACTATGATCAGAATGGGGTTTGTCAACCCCATTACACCCTGTTCCTTTTTTTCTTTTCTTTTTCTTTTTTCCATATACAACAATTTAGGAAAACTTTCAATATAGCAAGGTTCACAAAGGCATTCAGTATTGTATTCACTCACCTTACTGTATTGCATTATAATGCATAGTAAATGGGTACATTGGTAGTGTAATCATGTGCCATAACATATGCATTTACTTTTCACCGCGATGTTGTGTACGGAAATGAACACGCAGCTGAGCGCACTACAGAATCCCATAATTTCCCTGATGCACATCATAAAACAACATCAAGGACAGAATGGCGAGTTCTGCTACAATTTCTCAATTGATTCCCCATTCTGTCATTGATCTTACTCCATTTTTGATTGCTGGAAAAATGAAATATTTAATTTATACATGTACCTTTTGGAATTAAGGTCATTTAACTATCTGGCAGTGTAGGGAAAATTCAGTCCATAATTTATGGACGATGAATACATTAAAAAAGTTGAGACAAGGTGGGTGAGATAATATCCTTCATTGAACCAACTTCTGTTGGTGAGAGAGAGAGACAAGGTTTTGAGCTTACACAGCTCTTCTTCAGGTTTGGGAAACTTACTGAGGATAGGTCTGCACTTAAAACAGCACCGCTTTACCACTGATTCAGTGAAGATGCTACTATACCAATGGAAGAGCTTCTCCCATCCGAGGAGTTAATCCACCTCCGGGACACTAGCTATCCCAGGGCTTGGCTACACTTGAAATTTCAAAGCACTACCACGGGAACACTTCTGCGGCACCGCTTTGAAGTGTGTGTGTGGCCACGCATGAGCGCTGGGAGACAGTTCTCCCAGCAATTCTGCTAATCCACCTCCAAAAGGGAATTAGCTCCGGAGCCTGTCCACACTAGCACTTTAAAGCGCTCAGACTTGCTGCACTCAGAGGGGTGATTTTTCACACCCCTGTGTGGTGGGGTAGCTGCCCCACTCCTGCAAAAAAGGGCTTAAAACAGCCCTGTAGAAGGCTGTGGCAAGGGAAAGGCAGCCCAGCAGAGGGCTACAACAGAAGGCAGAGCAGCCACAGCTGCAGCTGGGTCAATCAGGGCCCAGTTGGCCTTGATAAAAAGGCTCAGAGTTTGGAGCTGAGAGAGACAGTATCCTCTGTCTACAGAGGCAGACAGGCCTGGCTGCTGGGAGCTTGAGCAGGGTACCTAGAGTGGTGCAGGGCTGGGGCAAGGCAAGAGGAGCTGGGGGAGCTCTGGCCTGGAAACCCCCAGGCTGCAGGGCCTAGGGGACGGCCCAACAAAGGGTACTGGGGTTGCAGGGGGCAGCCCACAGCTCTAGAGGCAGAAGCAGCAGGTCAACCCTCCTTGCTAATGATGAATAGCAATGATACTGCAGTCTGCCCAGAGAATGGGGGCAAGGGATGACTGGCAATTGCCTAGACTGAGGCAAGGTGGGGATAGTGGGTGAGGGTTCCCCAGGGAGGGGGACCCAGAGCTAGACCGTGGGGTTACTGCAGTGGTGCAGCACCCCAGGGAAGTGGGCACCAGGGTCCAGGGAGGGACACGGAGCCAGTGGCAAGCGGGATAACGGTCTGCAGAGGGTGCTCCAGAGGCTGGATGAGCTAATTCCCTGGATGACCAGCAAGAGGCGCTGCAGGATGAGTCGCTGCTCCGCTACACCCCAAACCAGCAAATTAAAGCACTATAAAGCGCCAGTGTAGCCAAGCCCTCAGTGGGAGAAATCCTCCCATCAACAGAGCACTGTCTACACCAGGGACTAGGTCAGTATAACGGCATTGCTTGGGTGGGGGTGGATTTTTCACACCCCTGAGCAACATAGTTATACTGATGTAAGTTTATAGTGCAGACCTGGCCTCGGAGTGCCACAGTTAAATACAAGATGGAACACACTGTTTAACATAAGTAGTTAACACATATTTCAAGGGACCATTCAAGATGAAATGGCCCATTAACACCCCACCAGTCATAGGGAGGAAAGGGGGGAAAGCCAAAGACAAACAAATTTGTTTACATTTACAAGAGATAACGCTGGCTGCTGCTTAGGGCTTGGCTACATTTGCATGTTATACCGCAATAAAGCCTCCCAGAGCATGTCTCTACCTTACTCCCCATCCGCACTGGCAAGGCACATAGAGCGCTCTGACTCCCTGGCTGGAGTGCTCCTGGTTACTCCACCTCAGCAAGAGGATTAATGGCTGTTGCATATTGGGTGAGACGCTTCAGCCTCAGTGTGAACAAGGAGTTAAGTTACTGCACTCTGACCTCCGGAAACATCCCATATTCCCCTTAAGCCAAGTAGTCACTCTTCCCTTTGTTGTGAAATCGCTGCAGGAATGTGGAAGTGCCTTTTCAAAGCTCCATTTCAGACAGGGGCTGCTTATCTACTATGGGGCAAAGCAAACAAAGCAAACATTTACTGAGTGGGGAGCATGGAGGTCTGAACTTACAAGACAGCATGCTGACATGCTCTCAGCACTCCAAAAACCCACTCTCTCTCTCCCCCCCACATACACACAACATACTCCAGCCCACCCCCTTCATTTGAAAAGCACATTGCAGCCACTTGAACACTGGGATAGCTGCCCATAATGCACCACTCCCAATGCCGCTGCAAATGCGGGCCACACCAATGCGCTTGCAGCTGTCAGTGTGGAGAGACTGGAGCGCTTTCCCTAGTGTGCTCTCTGAAGGCTGGTTTAACCCAAAGCGCTCTACAGCTGCAAGTATAGCCAAGCCGTTATTTACAATGTCACCTGAAAGTGAGAACAGCACTTGTGGTCTGTACCTAGGTCGGCATATAACATCATGAAAAGGTTAAATTAGTTTTACATAAAGGTGGCCCACAGCAGCAGCACAAGTGAGATGTCATCTTCTGTCTGGCATCCAGATGAACTTGTAGGCAACTCCAATGAGCCTTGAGCCTCCCAAATGCTGCAGCTGCTGAACTTGAAATTGAATTCCTTTTTTTTTTTTCTTTTCAGGGCCACAAGGTTTCATCAGCCTTAGCAGGAGTGGGTGTGCAAAATAATAGTTGGCACTGATACTCTGTTCATAACATTTCTGGAGACTAAGGTCTCTGCTTCCCCCTTCAGGTACAAGCCAGATTTCCTCTGCCTAATATCATGAACGTTTCCTGTACTTCCCATGTTTGTGTTAAAGAGCTTGCCACTGTGGTCCACCAAATCTTGCAAAACAGTGGAATGTTATCCTCTGCAGTTCTCATACTCATTTCTACCTTCTGATGGATAAACTGTGAGCACACAACTGGAACCCCATCCTCTGAAAACTAGCTATTATTTCAGGCATGTTTCTTATGCCAATCACCAGAGGTAAAAGACAGTGTTAATGGCCTCACAAACCTCAACTACCATTAACCCAAGAGTTAAGTTTCCAACTCCAAAGTGATTTGCTAGAGACCTGTGGCTGTCCAGATAGGGCAATAGTGACACTTTTGTATTATTATGGTTCCCTCAATTGAGTGTTCTGGTGTTGGAGGGTTGTTGCAAGCTCCTCACATAGCTCGATGAAGGTCTGTTTCCTCATGCAGAAGACCCAGAGCCACTGCTGGTTGTCCCAAGTCTGCAAAATAATGTGATCCAACCACACCATGCGAGTTCTCCTATACTAGAAGTGACAATAAACCACAGGGTATTCCATGGCAAAAGCAGTTTTCATCAGATCTGTCCAGCCTGCCATAAATGAACTGCCCTCATTCTACATGGCCTGCTGTCTTCAGTGACTCAGAAAATGCTGTCAAAAGGCTATCCAGTGTCTCAGTAAGTGCCTATTTCACTGCACCCACATTCTTCTTGGAATAAGGAGCACGAGTAGGACCAGCTCATCCAGTTCTGCAAGTATAGAAGTGAGGGGTCACATTATCTGGAAATGCCATCGGCCCATATGTGAAGGTGAAGAAAATTGTTTTCTGTGCAGGGATCCAGGAAAATACTATATTCCAGTCCAACAACACACCACAAATCAGTTCTTAGAGTGCCTCTGTATGCCACAAAGAACCCTGGGATTTGAACCCTGAAATAGAAGTGCTAAAGTGCTATACCTAGAGCAGCAGTATGAATGCAGGTACATACTGTTGTACAATGTCAAGCACAGCAAATGTGGACTCTCGGGGCAGATTTGCCTGGCTCACGCCTACATGAATAAAATCCAGCACTTAAGTATGCGCATCGGGTAGATGTAGCGTAAGGCTGAAACAACTCCTGTGGATTATGCAACTTCAGTGGTTATAGAGAGAGAGGCAGAAAGAGGGATAAGATATTGAGGCAAACAGTTTAGTGAGATTCATAAAGGTTTAACTTAACTGAATAAACTGTGGCAAATTTCTGGCACTGTTATGATGGGTCCTGCGCTTTCTCTTCTTGTGGGGGGTTCAGGGAGCTATTTCTTGCCCCTGAATAGGGTATTAACTGCCCCACTAGTATCCTAGAGGAGGAGGAGTGGAGGGGGAGGGACCCGGGCCCGCCCTCTACTCCGGGTCCCAGCCCAGGGGTCCTGAGGATAGCGGTAAAACTACCTGAAGTAGCTATTCCTTCCAATGGGCTACTTCCCTCTCCTACCCTTCCGTTTGTGGGGCTTCCTGCCCTCTCTCTACACAGGTCAAGTGTCTCTTTACCTAGGGTCTGGGTGGTCTTGGTTCCAAACTCTCCTCCAACTGCTCACTGCTCCAACTCCTATCCTGCTCCAACTCCTCCAAACTGCTCCAACTCCTATCCTCGCCTGAAGCAGGGGGTTTTATTAGGTTCTTAGCAGGGCCTTAATTGATTGCAGGTGTTCCAATCAACCTGCAACCTTCCTTAGTCCACAGGGAGCTACGCCTCAATTAGCTCTGAGCTTACATATCTCCCCTCAAGCACTCTACCACAGCTCCCTGACCTTCCTCTATCACAAAACACAGAATCTGCAGATATTCTATACAGGTTAGAAAGTTATAAGACGTTAATCCTTCTTCTTCAGGGCATAAAGCAATTGCCAGATAGGATTGGTTAAGAGACATTCTCTTATGTTATAGAAAGATGCTACTGGCCAGTTGTGTTTTGGGGGCCCATTGATTAGGCAGGATATAGATAATTGGTCTTTCCCATGCTGGAAATGGCTATGTTTATAATATTTGTGGGGGAGGGGAATGGAGACGGGGAGCTCTGTGAAACATCTGCATTCTTCTTATGCTCCTGGTAGAGATTTTTAGATCAGAATTTTTTTCTTAATCACTGCATTTAATTGTATTAGGAGAACCACAAGATGGCAGTAATAGAAAGCGTTCCATTCTTACTGCTGCAGAGTTCAGTCAGTACATTCTAAAACACTATATATAGCTCATAAGCCTACACCAGTGAATAAAACGAATGCTACTGTTTGGGAGAGGTAGGTCTTTAGGAAGGAAATACTAGAAGCACCTAAGCCTTAGGAAAGTTTGGTTTAGTTTTGGATTTGATGTAATATCATTTTGGAATGGAGTGGGGCTTCAGAAAGGGAGCTTTGCAAAGGCACAAATGACAGCTAAGTACCTAATTCCCATTTATGAAAGACACTTAGGCACCTCCCTCACTACCCAGCCACCAATATGGTCTCTCTGGGTCCTGTAATCTTGTTTGAGAACAGATGGACTATTCTGTTGTCAGTTTCAAACATAAATCTTTCTAGGTGCTCTGTCCATCAGCATGGCATCATTGTATAAGAGATTTAGGTTCAGTTCCTTGGCTCCACCACACAATTTTGGTGTGGCCATGGGCACTTAATCTCTATGGTTCAGTTCCCCATCTGTAAGTTAGTAATAATTCTATCTTGTTCATTCAGAACGTAGCACAATGGGAAACTTATCTTGGCTGGAGCTTATAGGCACTATCATAATTCAAATATAGAAAAGAAGAACCACCTAGTTAGAAGTAGCAGCAGGGTTCTGTTGAGGACTCATATTTATGGAACTTGCTGCCTCCTGCTGCTTGCAAGAACCTGAGTCTGGTGATCTTCCAGTGAAAGGTGCATTTATTAAGTCAGTCTTTTTCACTCAGCCCAAGACAGATTGTGGCTGATCCTGGCACAGCAGAACACTGGAAGGAACACAAAGAGTTTGTATGTCAAAAAGTTTGGGTGGGGATGAACTGACCGTGCCCTCCATTGCACACGCTGCATCCCCTGAAAGGGTGCACTAGCAAGAAAGCCAGCCTGTGAACCTCAAGTGGTACAGTTTTTCTCATGAAGTCCTGCTGCAGCAGTCCTGCTGCATACCATGTCCAATGTAGGGCAGTGTCTAAAAGGTAAAAATGTGCCCTAAAGGAGGGAAGTAGATACTTTGGCAACTGATGTAGCTATTGGGATGAACAGTAATGGTTTATTAGGCTGCTCAAATAATAATCTCCACATGGGTGATTATTAAATTGATGTTTTACTTTCAGATGTTACATTGAAGAGCGCTGATTTTTAATTGGACCATCCAACAACATAAAAGAACCATATAGCAAAAATAAGTATCTTCTCATTCCCACAGTAATCTTTATTTCATAAGAAGAATATTTGATAAAGGACAGCCATAGGATCTGGCTGATTCACACTAAAGATTGGTAGGTTCAGTTCAAATTTCCAAACGCTGCAAATTAGCAAGTAAGCAAACCGATATTATTTATGAAGGATTTATAAGGATACTGCTTCAAAATGTACTCTTGTTCATTTATTTGACAGTCATTTGCTTCTAATGTGATAATGAAGGGTAATATACTGTATTCCATTAAAATAATAGTCTTCATAATACGAGACCTCATTATCACCTTAACATAAATTCTTGACTGAAAGGGATCGCTAATTGCTTGTATGGGTTATAAAGTCCAGTGAGTATATATTTTCCCCTATAAAATGGACTTTTTTCCTGTATCCATAAATGAGAATAAAATTTTGTTTCAGAGCAAATCGGAGTGTTCTAGCTTTTATTTTTATTTGCTAGTGGTTGGACCAATGGGAACTACATTACCATGTCATTCTGACTGATGTATGCATCAGTTCAGCATTAGAACACTGCTTTGAATTCTTGCTATTACTGTTTGTTTCACAATACTGTGAAGCAAATTGTTTGTGCTTGTTGAAGCTCCGTTAATTGCTTTCACTGTAACACTAAAGCCGAGTGACAGCACCACTGAGAAATGGGCTGTCTGTCCAAACTTTGTCTAATCATTTCAAACTTCATTTTTAAAGGTCTATTTTTAGATTTTACACATAATGGAATAACTTACAACAATTTGACTGGTATGTTGTCATTATAACACTTGATTTGTTTTTCAGTTCTTGGCTCAGTTTCAGGTTCAATTTAAAAATGTACTTTTCAAGCCATCTTTTTATTTCTTGCCATCAAACACCCAGCTTTTTGAATGCATAAGCTAGGGGTTGATGATATTACACACCTCCATTAATTATGTTACTAAGACATGAAATTAGTTTCCTGTTTCTTAAAGTTCTGAGAGCTTGGTATGATCTATGAGCACATTCCTTTAGGAAAGATGGAGAAAGATTGCTTATACTTTCATTTTCAATAGGTTAATAGCATATAATCCTACTTCCCTTGAGGCTACTTCACACAGTACAACTTAGTGGCGCCAGCACTGTCTTGTTCATGTTAATTTTAAATTTCAGAGGCTATGGTTATTTCATTTACCACTTACTCCACACAGTATATCAAAATGCCTACACTAGTTAAAACAGATACTGGAATGCTTAATTTAAAAAAATATTGTATGTGAGAATCCATTTACTCTGAAGAAAAGAGGTGGAAAATATCTTGGACATCTGAATGATTTAGTTCCATTCCTACTTATAAAAATAGTAAATTCCCCCCCATCCCCCCAATTACTAATGTTACTAATTGCAGCTATGCATAATAAAAAGTAACACATTACTTAGGGTCTGCAGACTTATCATTCCCTTTAGTTCCTTCACTGTTGTGTCAAGGTTTTTCAGCTGGTTGTTGTGAAGCAACAAGATCTGCAATGCATGCAAATGTTTCAGAGCACCTGAAATAAAATGTATTATAATAAATGATTCTCGCCATAGCTGACTAACTTGACTTGCTACTTTGTTTTGCAATGCTACATATTTAGTTTGCCATCCTAATTATCCATCCACTCCCACCACTACATACAGCACTTCTTATGCTCACTATACTTATCCTCTGTTTCAGCAACTCTGCTTCTTGTCTTTCCTCCTTCTCTACATCATCCCAGAAATTTTGCATCCCTTATTTCCTGTTTTCTATTCACAGCATTTGCATCTTCATCTTTTTCTTTCCCATCCCCACTCACCTACTTCTCTCCCACACCCTCACCTCCAAAAATCTACATTCAACCTCTACTGCCTCCTTCTTCCCCTGATAGCCACATCAATCTTGGATCATCTATCATCCCCTTCCTATCATTCAGGTTTCACCCTTTCCCATTACCACCTCTGCCTCACAGGCTCCATATTAACCAATTTCAGCTCCATTCCTTCTAGAACATTAGCTCCACCACAAATAATCTTACTTTTTTAAAAAAAAGTCACCACCAGTCACCCACTTGCCTACTCAGACTATGTCACTCTCCTCACTAGGATGTCCAGTTTATGATTGGAACACCCGCTCAATAAGGGACCCAAGTGGCTCTGGTCAGCACCACTGATCGGGCCATTAAAAGTGCAGGTGGCACAGGGCTGGAAGACTCTCTATCTAGCTCTGCACGGCTCCCAGAAGTGACGACATGTCCCTCGGCTCCTAGGTGGAGGCACTGCCAGGTGGCTCTGCGGGCTGCTCCTTCCCCAAGCACCAGCTCCACAGCTCCCATTGACTGGGAACAGCAGTCAATGGGAGCTGCGTGGGAGGAGCCTGTGCGCGGAGGCAGTGCACAGAGCCACCTGGCCATGCCTCTTCGTAGGAACCGGACATGCCAGCCATTCTGGGGAGTTGGCTGGAGCCTGCACCCCATCCCGTTCCAACCCCTTGCCTCACCCTAGAGCCCCCTCCCACACTCTGAACCCCTCAGCCCAAGTCCAGAGATCCTTCCTGAACCCTAAACTTCTCAGCCTGGTCCCACCCCAGAGCCCACACCCCCAACTTGAGCCCTCAATCTCTCCTGGACCCTAACCTCCTACCCCAGCCTGGCATCTCCTCCTGTACCCTGAACCCCTCATTTCCAACCCCACGCCAGAGCCCACATCCCCAGCCAGAGCCCTCACCCCCTCTCATACTCCAACTCCCTGCCCCAGCCCACTGAATATAAGCAAATGAATGAGAGTAGGGGAGAGCAAGCAATGGGGTGGGGGGATGGATTGAGCTGGGGTAAACCCTCATAGAAGGAGTGGAGCAAGGTGGGGCTTCAGGGAAGGGGCAGGGATGAGGCAAGGGTGTTCGATTTTGTGTGATTAGAAAGGTAGGAACCTTACCCCTCACCAATTTTATTTTGCCAGTGAAGCCAGCCTTGCTGTTTCTTTCCCCCACATCTTGTTACCTTCTTCCATACTGCCCCCTATCCTTGGAACAACCCTTCTTAAAGATTCACATTTCCCATAAGTCCCACAAACACTAACCAATGTCATTTAATTTCCTTCTCCAATCTAACATTATATAAAGAGAGAGATAAAGTATTAACATGAACAGTTTTTTTAAATACTAAGGGACAGATTTTGTGACAAAACTGAAATAAAGGCCCTTGAGAGATAAGGATGGAGCTTCACAAGCCAGCTTTACAAAGTAACTTAACAGAGTACTATTGTACTTTAAATGTAAAGGACAATTATACTGGTAGGGAAATTGCAGAGCCTTTGTGAACATACTACATAAAGGACAATGTATTACT
Organism: Dermatemys mawii; assembly: GCA_007922305.1. Classification (NCBI taxonomy): domain Eukaryota; kingdom Metazoa; phylum Chordata; order Testudines; family Dermatemydidae; genus Dermatemys; species Dermatemys mawii. Next base: position 39,046,409 of record ML677349.1, on the reverse strand, counting down.
TTACTATCCTTTAGTTTCATGGTGTGTCTGCCTGTCTTGCTAATCAGTTTACTATCATATACATTTATACGGTTTTGAAAGGGTACTTTTAATTAATTATGAATTGTCTGACCAGCAAATCTTGCATATTCATTTGAATAAGAGAACTTGCCACACTAGATCAGGAAAGTATTTCAACGGCATGAATTTTTCCACCAAAATGGTGTACCATGCTTCCAGAATCAGCATAGTTTCAGTTCATTTTTAACAAAAAAATATAAATGCAGTCTTACTAAATTAGTATTGGTTATTTCAATCTACTTATCATCAAGTAGCCTCCTCTAAGCACCCCCTTTGTGGCCTCAAAGCAGCCCTGCAAGCAGTCCCTCATCTCAGTTTCCAATCTTGGTTCCTCAATAAACTCAAAAAGAGTCTTTTACAAATCTAATAACAACAGTCCTCTTCAGGGTCTGGTTTAACTTGCAATTCAAAAAATAAACACGAAAGTCTTCCTTCCAGCCTTAAGCTGGGCACAGCCTGCAAACTCCCCTGATGTCATGTCGTGTCGTGTCGTGTCTTGCCTCATCTCAGACCAGGCTGCCTTACCTCTATTGCCCATTACAGGGGAATCAGCTCCTGCATATCCAGCTGGTTGTAATTAAATCCCATACATCTTCCCAGGTGTGGCAGGAAGGACTAATTGTATGGGGTTGGCTAGCTCAACCCACTACACTACTGTTTACATTTTAAAGTAGCCAATTAACAACAGTTACAGAGTAAGGGGCAAATGTATCCCTGACTGAAGTAGATGCAATGAAGCTGCACCCACTTACATCATGGTTGAATCTGATCCTAAATATCACTATATAATCACTCATGTGTAGTGTAATAAATCATGTTCCCAAAACATAATTTTTGTGTATGCTGTTACAAACTGGGAGAAGTTGTTTTCAGCTACTATCAGTCAGTCACTGACTATAGATCACCTAAATGAAACTCAATTAGCTTGCTAATAACACAGAAAAAAACTTCACATTTCTGCTCTAAAGTTTGAAACGTAAGACAATACCTGCTATATCTATGAGCTCATTATTGTTGAGGTAGAGTTCCGTCAAGCGATAATTATTGATCAGGAATGTTAGCTTCTGGATCTGAAATATGAGAATTAGGGAAACAGGTACCTGTCAGTCTAATTTTAATTTTTGAGAACTATATATTAATATATAGTGTATTTTTAAAGCAGTATTTGTTCTCGTTTCAGTGAAAATGGTCACTTGTTTTAGGACTTCTTTGAGAGTTGAAAAATTGTCAATAATATTCATTATGTGTGATAAATACATATAGAATAACTTTATATAACATTTCTGTGTTGACTTAAGAATATTCTCAAAGGTCTTAGAATAAATTCAACATCCAAATTAAAAATTACAACAGCACCAACTGAAATTACATCAGCATCAACAGATCTGAGAGAGTATGTATTTGTTCTAGGTTTCTTAAAAACATTCAAAGTTTAGTTAGGCTTACAAACCCATACAGATTATAATTATAGTGCAACCTGTATGTATAGCAACCTTAAGGGTCAACTGTATTATCCTCTGAAGAAATCTCAGGCTATGGAAATTCTTATTTTTTCCATATAAGTAGGGGTCTACTTAAATCACAGAAAATCACACATTTTTTGCGCATTGATCACAGTACAAATAGCCAATTTGCTTCTTATGCTGTAGCCAACTCATGAAAAATGTATGATTTCTCCGCAGAATTTCTCAAACTGGGGGTCCTGAGTCAAAATGGAGTCACCAGCCCATTGTAGGGGTGTCACAGTATTGCCACCCTTCCTTCTGCATTGCCTTCAGAGCTGGGTGGTCGGAGACTGGTGGCTGCAGGCCACCCAGCTCTGAAGGCAGAGTGGACAGTGGCAGCTGCTGACCGGGCATTCAGCTCTGAAGGCAGAGTGGAGATTGGCAGCTGCTGACCAGGCATTCAGCTCTGAAGGCAGAGTGCGGAGTGGTTGTTGCTGGCTGGGTGCCTGGCTCTGAAGGCAGCACTGTTGCCAGCAGAGCGCAGAACTAAGGGTAGCATGGTATGGTATTGCCACCCTTATTTCTCGCCTGCTGTTGGCAGTAGCACCCCTTCTTGTGAACTATTGAGAATAGACCACTTTCACCCTAACTGAATTGGCTCATTAGCACTGACCCCTCACTTGGTAAGGCAACTGCCATCTTTTCATGGGCTGTGTATTTACACCTGCCATTGTATTTTTTCACTCCATGCATCTGATGAAGTGGGTTTTAGCCCATGAAAGCTTATGCCCATAGAAATGTGTTAGTCTCTGAGGTGCCACAAGGACTCCTCGTTGTTTTTAATTTAGTCTTTGTTACTGTTTAGGTTTGAAAATGGGGAATATGGACAAATGGGTCTGATTTTTGTTTTGTTGATCAGCGGGTTCAATTTTGTTTAGTCATCAAGAAGTCCTATCTTCTCATATTTTATGTCCTTCAGAAATATGCAGCAATGTCATGAACCAGTTCAGCTCATTTATGTATCCATAATTCAAAGAGTTTTTAAACATTTGAATAACTACAAGTCTTTCAACAGAGTTGATATGAGATGCTTTATAATTAATGTTGGCTTGAGGCAGCAGGAATCCACACACTCCTAAGTTATGTGGAATGTATACTAATATTTCTGTTCTTCACAAAACTGCACACTTATCTTGGCAAGTACCACTGCACACAGCATCCTCAGATACTGAGCACATTGAGAAATCATGTGAACTACAGAACAGTAACTTATTAAAAAGTTTTAAATATTTGAAACTACTATGGGTTATCAGTTTTTCAGTACAAATTGATAGTTATTTTCATTTTTTAAAAGATCAGTGAATAAATGTGCAGATTTGCATTCGATAAGGTCAGGGAGGGGCATGAGCTGGTTTTGTTGCCAATTAGCTGATTTTTGAAATATTTTGGTTCTGGGTGTTATACTTTGCATTTATATCAGACCTTCCATCTGAGGGTCCTGAGTACTTTACAACATTGCCTCAAAGCCCATAGGAGATATACTAAGTAGTATCATCTTCATAATACCGCCCCTAGGGCACTGAGTGAAAGGCATATATCCACAAAACTAGTTAAGCACCTAAACCTCAGGTTTAGATGACTAAACCCAGTTTTGCCTCCCTTCAAGCCACAAAGCTCCCACTGTACACTGTCAGTGCCTAAACTCACCTAGTGCTTACATTTTCAGGGTAAAAATTCCCTAGGTACAGAAATTTCTGCCTCTGAGCACACTCACCGCTTCCTCCCTCTAGACATCCAGATGCTCCTCTTCTATCTAAGCCCCAGAGTAATTTACGAACCAGGGAAATAAAGGCATTCGGGGAAAGACAGACTTAAGTCGCATGAGGGGCATGATCTGACAGATGGCCTCTGAGCACACCTACTGGAGCAGGTCTCATTCAAAATCCAGGAGGAGGACGTGGTGGTGGTGGTGGTGGTGGTAACAACCACTTTATAGTATTTAGCCCAGTGGTTAGAACACTCATCTGGGATGTGGGAGACCCAACTTCAGTTCTCTCCAGCCTCTGTCAGAGGAGGGGAAAGGATTTGAACATGGGTGTCTCTATGGTCCAATGCATTTTTAAATATTTATCCACAGTGGAACTATCACTGGGCCAGAGAGAGAGAGAGAAGACTCTGCAATCCAGTGGTTAGGGCACCAAGATAGGAGACGCAGCTCCAGTCCCACTGCTCTGATCACCCTTTAATAATTTATCCAGAGGGAAACAGCTTCAATAGGAGAGACTGAGAAAGTCCCACATCAGAATGTCCCATAGCACAGTGATTAGAGCACTCTCCTGAGAGGCAGGGACCCCTGTTCAAATCTTTTCTCCCACTCGGGGGAGGGAGAAAATTGAACTTTGGTCTCCTACATTGCAGCTAACTACCTCCTTGGTCTCCTACATCCCTTGGTCAGCTTTATGGATCACAGCGTTGTTCCTGTGATTGTTCTAGGCATGTGAAAGTTAGGTACCATGACTCTCAACATCACAACACCTAAGTCCCTTCATGGATGCCACCCTAAGTGACTTTCTTAGGGTCACACAGTGAATCAATGAGCTTACTTATGGAACAAAACATAAGTAAACTTACACTAGCTGACGGTCTAGCTCAGGGGTAGGCAACCTATGGCACAGGTGCCGAAGACGGCACGCAAGCTGATTTTCAATGGCACTCACACTACCCGGGTCCTGGCCACTGGTCTTGGGGGCTCTGCATTGTAATTTCATTTTAAATGAACCTTCTGAAATATTTTTAAAACCTTATTTACTTTACATACAACAATAGTTTATTTATATATTAAAGACTTCTAGAAAGAGACCTTCTAAAAACATTAAAATGTATTACTGGCACGCAAAACCTTAAATTCGAGTGAATAAATGAAGACTTGACACATGACTTCTGAAAGGTTGCTGACCCATGGTCTAGCTCCTAGTCTTTTGTTCTTACAAGCAACTGATTTAGGGAGAGATTGTGGCATGTCTAGCACACTGGCGCAAGGCACCCCCTTATTTTCTTATACCACTACTCTCTGTGCGCACGGGGAAGCAGACTCCAAAGAGCTGCTATATCTTCCCTTTGTAGAGATGGATAGAAGGATGGGGTGGGAAGAATCTAAATTCTACTTCTGTCCCCAAAGTGTCTACCAGGGCAGTTACCCTGGTTTGTCAGAGAGCATATACTGAGGCAGGTATAGACCTGTTACAGTTTACTCCCTTCTTGAAACAGCAGGGAAATCGACAGGGAAACTGCCTCAGAATCATAATAAATTTCCTTCTGAGGGTGCTCTAGGAGCAGCAAAACAATCTACTGCCTTCTGGTAAGGTCAGAAACTGACAATCTTAAGTATATTAGCAAACACATTTTCAATACCTTAATTCTGGAAGGTCTTTGATTTGGAAAATATATCAGATCTTTCTAAAATCTCTCTATTTTTATAACTCTGGTAGAGATACTTAACCCTTTCGATGAATTAAATATGAATATAATTCATTAATATTTTAAAGGGAAAAATGTCAACTTGTACTCTACTATACATTTCAAAACAGGTTACTTAAAAATATCACATTTAAATTAATTGATTCATAGTTTTGTAAAGAAATGAAAAATAATCTTTTAAAAAACAACTATATCTACCAATTTTGTAATTCTTAAATGTTTTGTAATAGCAAAAGTATTAGGTAGTAATAAAATTTTATTTTAGATACAGTATTAATATTTTAATAAAATGTCTTATTACCTTATTGTTGTTAAGCCACAAATACCTTAAGATCTGAAATCGGGACAGATTAGGAACTTCTTTTAGTCCACTGAGAAGAAAAAAAAGTTGTCCAACTTCAATATTTATTAATTACTCTGTAAATATAATTTAACCTTCCAGTCAAATTATACTATACAAACATTATAAAGCAACAATTTTACAGAGCCTTTAACAGAAAAAGACATACAGAATAATATGGCAATGGTAGAGTAGTCATGATCAGTGCTTGGAAGTGCAATCAATCAAAGTAGTAGAAGCAGTAAAGAAAACTCATTTGTAAAGAAAATAAAATCTTATTTTTTTCTAAATTGAATTCCATTTACCCAAAGAAAAATGTCATTTAAAAAATATTATTATAGCAGGAATCCCAGCTGCTTTGCATTTCCCAGAAATACTACTTATAACACGAGGAGAATTCTTACATTAGGTCATGGCAGAGTTCCTCTAATTTGGAATAGTTTAAGTAATTATACTTAGTCATAGCTTTGTAAATTGAGATTCTAAATTGGAGCAAAAAGAGGGAGGGGCACATGTGCAGTCCAACAGGCACTGTTGATGAAGATCTCAGATCCCAGGCACAAGGGGCACTGGCGCACCTACAAGTAGAGCCCCCACAGGGACATCACTCAAAGAAGAAGTCACGATTACTGTTATATTCCTCCTCTCTCCTGCATTCCCTCCTATTTTTTAATTACACTCAGTTAGTGTGTCTTGTTATAAATTAGACTGTAAGCTTATTGGGGCAGGCACTGTCTCTTTTGTGTTTATATAGCAACTAGCACGATTTGGCCTTAGGTCACTAGGGCAATATAAATTACAATAAACTTTCCTCACCAGAAAACCCAAGTTGAGCTGCCTAATAATTCTTGTAATACTTGCTTCACTCTCATTTTTCATTGCCATAAAGGATTTTTATTTCCTCTATGATATTTATCTTAAAATAGATTTTGGTAAATAGACTTGATCAAGCTGCAGGGTCAGGACCTATGTTTGGTAAGGAAGCAATAGGATCAGAAATGATTAACATCATATCATCAGCCTAAAGTGTCTATTGATTTGTTTATGAACTAACTGTAAAACTTAGTATTTGATTTTTCGACAATCTTTTGTGCAAACTGCTCCCTATCCAGGAAAAAGAGAAGAATAAAGATAAGACTAGAAACCTATGCTTAGTCCTGCCTTTAAAAATACTCTGCTTGAAGCATACCCCACCAACTAAGGGTAGAATCATAGACTCATAGAATATTAGGGTTGGAAGAGCCCTCAGGAGGTCATCTAATCCAATCCTCTGCTCAAAGCAGGGCCAACACCAAATCATCCCAGCCAATGGTACATCTATACTACGAGCTGGTGTGATTCCTAAATCAATCCCTGCTCAAGGAGACATACCTGCCCTAGCTCTAATCAAGCTAGTGCACTAAAAGTAGGAGTGTAGCCACGACAGTGCAAGAGCTTAGCTACTCTGAGTATGTATCTGTCTGAGACCATAAGCATATACTTGGGGCAGCTAGCTCCTCACACCATACGTGCTATGTACTTTTTTAGTGTGCTAGCTCAATCAGAACTAGCAAGTATGTCTCCTTGATCTGGGAATTACACCCCCACTCAAAGCATAGACATACCTTTAATCTGGGATTATGCTTCTATGCATTTTTTGAAGACTAGATAGTCCTTTGTTAATTTGATAAATCAGCATTCCTTAAAATAATCCATAGATATGATCCTGCAAACACTGATTCACATGCTTTAGTACTGTGAGTAATCAGTAAGTAGATTATTCAAAGTAGTGAAACAAAGCATGTAAGTGTTTATTGGATCAGGATCTTCATATTTACACTACTGTTTTACAGGGCTATTATATGATTCTTTTATATAGTTTTATTTATCAAATCCTGCATTATTTCACAGTCCAGCAAGCTGAAGTTTTTCTTTACTGTCTCTTAGCAGAGGAATTGCCTTTACTACTCTTAATTTTATAAACTACATTTTAATTCACTTTCTTCCCTCCTAATAATATGCTCATTTTAACTATCTCAACTCTTGCTCTGTTCTTTCAGGTACTAAGGCATTTAAATGGCCCCAAGTAGAGATTAATTCCTTTCACATTTTAAAAAAGCTTGTCCCTTTACATATGCCTTCCAGCCTTTGCATGTCTTTTACAAACTCATCCTTTTCGGCCTCCAGCATTTCTTTCCAGCTTTCGGTGTTCAAAGGTATATTTTTTCATGTTCCCTTAATAGCACTGGTTTTAAAATATAATTTCATCTCTAGTTTGACAGATTTTAATAATTTATTTTTCATCTTCTTAGTTTAGCCAGCAGAACATTGTGTTAAGTTAAAAATAGGGGATATCATCTGATACTGAGACTGACTGAGGTTCAAGGACTGCATACATTGGAATGGGAAAAACAATCCCTTGCTGAGCATACTGATCATTTCCACATCTGCCATCTGATCTGTTCTTTTTATTCCAGAGCAAAAGCTGTTGCAAGAGTACTACGATTACACATTTATCACTCCAAAATCAGGAAACACAACTGGTAAGGTTACATTCAGACTTAATTCTTCCCCCTTATGTGTATGCATAATATTTTTTAATTACATGATCACCTGCTATTAATCAAATACTACAAAATAATATTACATATCTTTTTCTACAATCATAGATGCATCTTCTAATTTTTTCCATTATTTTATACTTACACTCATTTTATATTCATAATGGTTTATATCTTTATTGATTTATACATTCTATATGTTAAGTTCTCTCTAACATATTTTAATAATTTTGCAGAACCAAGGTACAGGACATTTTCTTTTCAAACAGTAGCACAGCCTTTTAGGTGCAGTTCAGGGAATGAGTCTTTTAGGTGCAATTTAAGGGATAAGGCAGATTTTTAGAAGTACTTAGGCACCCAAAGTTACAGATAAGCATTTAGCAGGATTTCCAAAAGCACCTAGACCAAGATCCTCAGAAGTATTTAGGCTCCTGACTTCCATTGAAAATAAATGAGAGTTAGGGGCCTAAATGCCTCTGAGGATCTGAGCCTAAATCTGGCCCCTTATGCCTAACTCCTGTTGAAATCAATCTGGGCAATCAATGTAAATCCCAGTAGGTACATATCCATAGATACTTAAATACCTTTTAAACTGGCCCTATATTATTATGCTAACATAGCCGTGTAAATATGATTTGCACAGTGCAAGTATTCTTAGGTGCAATTGTGAGGTTGGAGCCAGGAACACAATTTCTTGATGAGACCTTAATTGGAAATTCAAAGTGAGCTTCTAAACAAGTTTCAAGTGTCCCCCTTTCTGCTCCCTACACCTTATAGCATCCTATCAAAATGTTCATCCTAACACATCACTTAATAATCTGTCATTCTTTCCCCCATCACGTTCCTGGTGTCTTTGACCCCTTCCAACTGCTGTGGTCTCCCTCCCTTTCCTTCCCATTTCTCCCAAATCTCTGGCTACTTGCTACAATTGACAGTAGGTAGTAAAAGAAGCCACTATAGCTATCTTACTACTTCTCTGGATGAGTGGTCTTCAAACTGGGGTGCGCGCACCCCCAGGAGTGTGCAAGCCCACCCCAGGGGGTGCGTGAGACCCCGGCACCACCACCGAGTCCATTCGGGAGACCGCTGAACTCCTGGGCAGGCTATTTTGGTCCCACCGAAATGCCGTCGCGGAAAGCAGAAGTTTCCGCTTTCTGTAACAGCATTTCAGCGGACATACCCTCCGGGAGCCGCCAGACTTTTCCCTCTGCAGAAAGGGGCCTCGGGAGGAAAAGTTTGATGACCCCTGCTCTAGATAGCAGTGAATTGCTCTCATATCTGGGAATTCCAGGGCCATTGCAGGAAGTGAGGGATGGACAACGTACAGATAGATATGCAGGTTCTTAGCCCACGATGCTCCTGTACTCTCAGCTTGTGCTTGCCTTCTTGCTGCTTCTCCCACCCAACTTTACAAGCTAGTCAGACAAGCGAAGAGCAGCCCATGGAGTCTGATTTCGCTCCTTGTGCTGGAAGGTCATGCAGAGGTCTATGAACTCATGTACCTTCCAGCAATGCTAGAGCTGGATCTACATCAATGGCTGAGGCAGTTCACTACTTAGCTGTGAAATTACTTGCCCTATATATGTCAGCAAAATTTCACTATTTCTCTCTATTTTTATACCTGGTCCACCATCTGTTGTGTAAGTATGATTTACTGTGTGCTTCATATATAAATAATTTTCACAAAATATCAGACATACACAGCACTACAAAAAATAACATAATCAGTATCATCTGGATCTATTAAATACAACCCCCCCTCTATATTAGTAATATGAATAGTACTTACTGTCCAGCAAGGTACAACACTGAGACATCCATATCCCTCTTAAAGCCACATATCTTTAGCTGATTTTCTATTGCCTGATAACAAAATTAATTTGTCAGTCTTCATCCCTGCAAGTAAAGAGCTTGCAAGTAGTAATAACACAGATTAAAGCAGGGATCTCAAACTCAATTTACCTTAGGGCCAGTGCCAGTCCTCAAATCTCCCAGTGGACCAATAATGTCACCTCGCTCCTTTGACCACATACTGCCCCAGCTGACTGCCCAGCGACTGGTGACTCGACATCCATAGCTGACTCTGCCTGGCAACTAATGATGGTTTCTCTGTCCCTCTCCCCGAGTCAATGGAAGTGGGGCGGCGCCTGCAGCAGATAGATCCAGCAACATGGCTGCATGGGTCTATCTTCTGGGGGGAGGGGGTTATGTGAATCTCTCCTGCCCGCCCACCTACCCTCCATCATTCCCCACCTCCCCCATCAGCCATGAGGACCAGATGAAATAACTTTTTAAAAAGTTTCCACTGGCCACAGTGGGGAGGTTCTCGAGCCACAGATGGCCCGTGGTCAACACTTTGATACCCCTGGTCTAACAACATAAAGAGAGATGAAACTGGAAGCTTCTGTTTTACACTGATAAAAAGAAGACACCTACAATGAATCCAGTTTTTCTTATCCTTGTCATATTTGTTTCTTTAAATAGATACATTGCTATATATCTGGGGGAAAACACCACTGCACAAGTAGTGCATTCTCAAGGGCAGGATTGAGACAGAATAAAACCACCACACTAATTCTTGCTAATGGCCAGCAGACCCTTGTAGATGATCAAATCTTGAAGATTAATAAAGTGCAGATCTTGCAAACACATATGCAGCTTAACTGTACATAATGAGCATTAATGTACATAGATAAATTGTGCAGGATTGGAACCTAAGTGATTAAACATGATTTAAAAAACACAACTACTCAATCACAAAAAGTAACATACATTTATTTTGACAAATGTAGTTTTAATTGTGATTTTCATGATATACCATACCAGTAAATTACCATGGTATATTTTTAAAAAAGCAATGTAGTCTTAGAAATATGAAGCATCATTATGGCTGTTGGCTATTAAGACTTTTCTGAAACATAGGAGAGAACATGATATTTTCTGCCAGAATTAATAGGCTTACTATGGGAGAATTAGCAAGGTTTTTACCATATATTGCAATGTACGCAATGTGTCTGAGACTAGTTTGGTGCAAAACTTCTAAAAAATCTATTTATAGTATATAGTAAATGATATCTGAGATTAGTGTGGTCCAAAACATCTAAAAAGTTAAAATCTATCTATAGTATGTAGTAAGCATAGATGCTGACTTTACTTTAGAAATACAAAATTGCTTGGGAACATTAACATGTGGTAAAATGAATATGTTACAACCTTGCTTCTCTGGGGATGAAGGGTTTTGCAGTTTGTAGAGTAATTATTGCTGGATAGAAATTTTAATGAAAAATAGAAAATGGTATATGCAAAAAATGTTTTCTGACCAGTGGTAATAATGCTCAGATGTTCTTAAAATGCAGATCAGGATAACTGCGCAGCACAACTGTTTGTAAGAGAAACATGCACAGCACAGTTTTGACATCTGGGAGAAGGTTACAGAAAAAAAATTTTTTTTCCTTAAATCCCAATATTTCAGCCTCCTTCCACATTCCCTCCTTATCCTTCAGGCATGTAGTCCTCCCTGCCTACCCTTTCCCAGCCAGCCCTCCCTGTGTTCCACAAGAACCTGATGTATCTTGGTCCTACTGCTGCAACAACTTCCTTCCCATTTTGCTGAGAGGGGTTCTAGCTGTGCTTGCGCAGGGCCCAGATTTGCAGCATCTCCATACCAGATATTTCCTCACTGAATCTCCTTCACTACCAAAAAGTAGTTTATAGGGTAACTCATACTGAGCACCGTAATCCAACATCCATATCTACAACAATTTTACAAGGAAGAGGCAAACAGAGGAAATAGAGCAGTCAGCTGATCATCCAGCTGCCTGGCTAATACAATTGGCATTGAATCTGAGACCTTAAAATTTGGACAATCCTAATATTCCATAACATCTCATCATCCTAGTTGTGTGTCAGTTTCTTCCTATCCCTAGATGATGAAATGGAGAGGTAACATGCTGTTTATTTTACAAGTTTTTCTTGTAAGGGTGGTGTAATGGGGTTCCTGCAGGGCCCTCCTAGCTCCTGCCCCAGCTTGTCCCAGAAAGTCACTCAGAAACCCTGTTTGCAGTGCTCACCTATGCTTTATTGTACAAGATGTGCTCCCACCACCTTCACAGCACAATATATACAGAGTTCCTGCTTGTTTATCTCCTAGCAGGGGAGGAGAGCAAGCTATTCCTCCCCGTTTCTCCTCAGAGCGCTCCACCCCATACTTTCCTGTCCAGTCCCTCTTGGCTTGCTTCCTTTGAGGCTTTTAACCAGCCCCAGGAGGCAGAGACAGCAGCTGCCCCTGCTTTGCCAGTCAGGGCCAGGCAGCCTCCCCAGCTCCAATTTACCTCCCTTCAGTGTAGCTGGGGTGACAGAGGGTTTGCTAAGCAGTTCTCCTGCTAGCACTCTGTGGGGAAGTTGCTGCAGGTATCAAGGCCTCTTTCCCTTTAGAGATAAATTGGCATTAGGGTAGAGTAGGCAGTCTTATTCAGCTGGGATGGCAGGGTTTGTAGATTTTTTTTTTTTTTTTTTTTTTTTGTACTTGTTTCTCTCACTGCAGCAGGGATAGGATGGAAGGTAATTTTCCTGTGTGGGTCACTGCCTGTCACCCCAATGGGAAGAAGTTGGAAGGGTTGCTGTGTGTGGGTCACTGCCTCATTCCCTGGGGAGGGTTCTGGGGGTCACCTTCTCACACCAATAGAGAGGGCATGGGTGATACTGTCAGAGTCAGTCTCACCCCAACAGGGATGGGAGGCAGGGGTTGCTGTGGGGGGTCATGGTCTTAGCCCACTGGGGGTTGCTGTCTCACCCCCATGGAGAGGGTGGTTGTGGGGGTTGCTGTCTCACCC
>ML677349.1:38985684-39033615 GCA_007922305.1 Dermatemys mawii | reverse complement strand
TTGTTGTGGGGGTTGCTGTCTCACCCCGTGGGGAGGGTGTAGAGGGTGGTTGTGGGGGCCGCTGTCTCACCCCGTGGGGAGGGTGTAGAGGGTGGTTGTGGGGGCCGCTGTCTCACCCCGTGGGGAGGGTGGTTGTGGGGGCCGCTGTCTCACCCCCGTGGGGAGGGTGTAGAGGGTGGTTGTGGGGGCCGCTGTCTCACCCCGTGGGGAGGGTGGTTGTGGGGGCCGCTGTCTCACCCCCGTGGGGAGGGTGTAGAGGGTTGTTGTGGGGGCCGCTGTCTCACCCCCGTGGGGAGGGTGTAGAGGGTTGTTGTGGGGGCCGCTGTCTCACCCCGTGGGGAGGGTGTAGAGGGTTGTTGTGGGGGTTGCTGTCTCACCCCGTGGGGAGGGTGGCTGTGTGGGTCACTGCCTCTCCTTCGGGGAGATGCTGAGGGGTCAGTGGCTCACCCCAGAGGGCGTGGTTGTGTCAGCCTCTCCCGCACACCGACCGGGGGGCGGGGTGGCGCTAGGGGCCCGGATATACCAAGCGAGGTTAGGAAGATCTGGAGCAAAGGCTGGCGGCTGGGCTCAAGAGCGGGGCGCGGCGCTCCCCGGGCAGGGAGGCGGGAGGGACTCACCTGACAGCAGCTGCCGCTGCGAGGAGCCGCCATTTTAGCTTCTTGTTCCTAAGCGACCGGGCCTCCTGGGGGTGGGGAAGGAGCAAAGCGGCATCAAAGCCGAGGGGGGCGCAGGCGAGAGGGGAGGAGGGGGTGGGGTCAAGGACCGGGGAGCCGGGAATTGAGAGGGGAGGGGGACGGGCTGGGGAGGGGGGGAGGCGCGCGCTGTTCAGAATGTCACGGGGAGCACGCGTGGGGGATGGGGCGGTGTAGGTTTGTCCACGGTGACAGCAGTGGGAGAATATCGTGGGGGACATGCCGGGGACAGTGGGGACTAAATCAAGTGATAAAACTGTCTGGGTGCTTAGCTCAGAGCCGTACATTGGTGCTGGAAGTAGGGGTGAGCCGCACCCCCTGGCTTGAAGTGGTTTCCATTTACAGGTTTTACTGGTTCATTCAGTGGCTCTTAGCGCCCCCAGTGTAAAAATGTTTCCAGCACCCCTGAAGAAACAGGAAAGGTGGCACGCTGAGCCTCCATGGGGCCCCAGGAATTGAAGGCAGATCTAGGGCTTGGCTGCACTGGCACTTTATACCGCAATAAAGCCCGCCCAGAGCAGGTCTCCATCTTACTCTCCATCCACACTGGCAAGGCAAGTAGAGCAGCGGTCTTCAAACTGGGGTGCGCACACCCCCAGATATGCATGAGCCCACCCCAGGGGGTGCACAAGACCCCGGTGCCACCGCCGATCCCATGTGGGAGACCACCCAACTCCTGCGCAGGCTATTTTTGTTCCGCCAAAATGCCGCCACGAAAAGCAGAAGCTTCCGCTTTCTGCGGCGGCATTTCGGCAGACATACCCTGAGGGGCTGCGAGTGGTCGCCCAAGCGTGGTAAGGGGCCACGGCCGGAAAAGTTTGGGTACCCCTGACGTAGAGCACTCTGACTCCCTGGCTGGAGGGCTCCTGGTACTCCACCTCCGCAAGAGGATTAACAGCTGTTTTATATCTGGTGAGGTGCTTCAGGGTCAGTGTGAAGCAGGAGTTAAGTTACTGCACTCTGATTGACCTCCGGAAATGTCCCACAATCCCCTTAAATTGAGTGGCCTCTCTTCCCTTTGTTGTGAAATGCTGCAGGAATGTGGAAGTGCCTTTTCAGAGATCCATTTCAGACAGTGGCTGCTTATCTGCTATGGGGTGGGGCAAAGCAAAGGGAAGGGGGGCAAGGGATAGCTCCGTGGTTTGAGCATTGGCTTGCTAAACCCAGGGTTGTGAGCTTAATCCCTGAGGGGGCCATTTAGGGATCTGGGGGGAAAAAAAATCTTTCAAGGGACAGTTGTTGGTGCTACTAGTGTAGGCCGGAGACTGGACTCAATGACCTTTCAAGATTTTTTCCAGTTCTATGAGATAGGTATATCTCCATTATTTAAACAAAGCAAACATTTACTAAGTGGGGATTAGGGAGATCTGAATTTACAAAACAGCATGCTGACACACCCTCAGTACCCCAAAAACCCATTCTCTCTCTCCCCCCACATACACACAACACACTCCAGCCCACCTCCCTCATTTGAAAAGCATGTTGCAGCCACTTGAACACTGGGATAGCTGCCCATAATGCACCATTCCCAATGCCACTGCAAATATGGCTACACCAATGTGCTTGCAGCTGTCAGTGTGGACAGACTGGAGCGCTTTCCCTAGTGTGTTCTCCAAAGGCTGGTTTAACCCAAAGCGCTCTACAGCTGCAAGTGTAGCCAAGCCCCTAGAGCAGTAGTCTTCAAAGTTTTTCCACTGCCGCCCCTTTTCACTCTCCCACTGCTCACGGCCCCCAGGGTATGTCTGCCAAAATGCCGCCAAATAGAAAGCTTCCACTTTCTGCGGTGGCATTTTGATGGGATAAAAATAGACCACAAGTATGGTGGTCCCCTGGGCACTATCAGCGGCGGTGCCGGGGGTCTTGTGCACCCCTGGGGTTAGTCTCACGCATCCCATTTTGAAGACCACTGTCTTAGAGGGGTGTATGTGGGAGGAAGGGGTAGCAGATGAAATAGCTAATCTCAGGGCTTGTCTACACTGACACTTTATAGCACTGCAACTTTCTTGCTCAGGGGCGTGAAAAAACAACACACATATGTAACCCTTCTGCCCATCAGAGTTGGCAGCAACAAGGGCCGGGTTCAGTATCCAGGGGTTCCATTCCAATAGCACAATACAAAAACCTGCTCGAGCCCCCACCCAGTGACCTGGGACAACCATATACCACCCCTCTGGGCGTCTGTAAGAGACAATACTTCCCCTCTCGCAAGCACAGAGTCTGAGTGTACCAAAAGCCTTTTAATAACAGGGAGAAACAATGTGGCATTATATTGGGGAAACACCACAAACAAGGTTAATAAACCAAACCATGAACCAGAAGCCCCCCTCCCAGCAAATAGGTCGTGGCCTTCCCTTTGGCTCTTGAGTTCCACAACCCCAAAAAGTCACTCAATAGTCTCAAAAGTCCAGCAGCCCAAGAGTCTCTGTTCTGGGTCAGTGCAGAGTTCAAAAGTCAATTGGCAGAGTCTTACCTCCCAGCCTGGGTGGAAATGGAGGGTAGGGCACGGGGCACCTTATGTGGTCCGAGGCCGACTGCGCCGCCTCTCAGTGGGGTTCTGCTGCAGCCATCACCGCAATCCGCTCTGCTCTGCTCGCCGACACTCGAACTGCTCTGCAGCACCAGTCACTCCGCTAGTCGTCCTGCTAGCCGACACACGGACAGCTCTGCGGTGCCAGTCACTCCGTCAGCAGCACAAACAGCTCCGCTAGTCGACACACGGACTGCTCTGCTGTGCTAGCCACACGAACTGCACCCAGGAACCACTTGGCTGAGTCCACTGCCAGTCGCACAAACTGCACCCAGGAGCCACTCAGCTGAGTCCACTGCTTCGCTCTGCTAGCTGCACAAATTGCTTGGTGCCACCGACATGCCTTTAGGCCTGCCCCTACTTAACACAGTGCTCAGTGGTTTCAGCTCTTAGTGGGGAAGGGATAGTGCCTTGGCATAGGTACACCAACAGAGCCAAATTGAATTCAGCTTAGCAGGCTGAACCTAGACTCCTAAGGGAATCAAAATTAGCTCTAATATTCCACAGTAGAGAGAGACAAGGTGCAGTAGACCAGGGGGGGCCTTAAACAAGTCCCTCACTAAAAAGTATAAAGATCTACCTATAGCCTTTTTCAATCTTAGAGTGTTCTGAAATGCATGGCCCTTGCCCAGTGAGTGCTACCTAGATGATGGTGAGTCCCTCCATCATAACAAGGGCCAAGTACGTGTCCATAGTCCTTCATTCACAAAATCAGAGTAACATCACTTTATATTTCCTCCCCCAATAACATAGAAACTGGGGCTCCCACATCAGCCGAAGTGGCCCTGTGGGCTGCTGTGGGCTCAGGCTAGGCGCAGTGGGTGTGTCTATGCAAATTGATCAGCCCCAAAGTTATTTTCCAAAACTCACTGCAATTCCCATAGTTCGCCACCAGATGTTAGAATATATCTCATTCCTGACACTGCTTACACATATATACAAGCACTCGTGAAAATGGGGTTTTTAGAGTGCTGGGAGAACTCAGCGGGCTACACAAGCCTTGTTAAACCACTGCTGCAGCAGCGCTTTAACATTGCCAGTGCAGATAAACTCTCAGTTAGAGTTATGTTCGTGAATGGAGCCTGTGCCCCTAACATCTGAACTCTTCTCTGAGTTCATTGAGCATTGGGGAGAAAGAGAGGAGGATGGTATTAAAGTCAGCGTGCCCTGGTGTGAGACCTCAGGGAAAGGAAAACCTGAGAGCAACAGAAAATGCTTGACGTCATCTTTAGCTTTAATGGGTCTTGCTGGTTTATGATCTTGAAAGACAGAACATTTTTACTGCCCTGTATTTCTGTCATTATTTGAGTGTTCTGGGCAGTTGGGCAAATATCTGTGAACTTTAATGTACAACAAATGTATACCATTTACACTACTGATCTGCAACTTACAAATCACCTTCACACCTTAATACATGTATTCTGTGTCCAGTTCCTTCAACACGTACTTTTCTGTGAAATAAAATGCATTCAATTTAACACAGGTTTTAAACCAACTCGAAATATTTATGACTTCCACATGTGCAAGCAGATGTTACCATGTTATTTGTACTACCATTTATGCTACTTAGATTGAGAGTAAAATAGCATAAGGCCATTTCCGGAGTCCGAATATATATGTGTGGAATAATGGAAAATGCTTGATCTAGCTTCAATAAAAATCTGTCTGAAGACTTGGAATTATATTTAGAATTTCAGTTATATGGAGTTAACAGAAATAGGTGTTACAGACCATGTGCAATTAATAAAGAACTGTGCATGCAAATACATAAACTACCATTCATGGAATTAATTATGTGCACATCTCTGCTTGTTCAGACCACTAAAAAAAATGGATGGAGTATGTGTGTGGTGGATGGGTGGAAGTACAAATATATTACATGAATGAAGCTGTCATAGAAAAGTTGTGCGAGCAGCTTCCATTCCAGCCAGGTGGCTTTAGACAAGTAAAAATCTTAAATAAGAAAAATTAGATTTCTGAAGAGTATATAAATAACAGGAGGAAAGTCTTTAATCACTCATTTTAGCTGCTAAAATATCTCTTGGGACTTGAATTGAAATGGTGCTTTACTGATGAGGAAATGCTTGAGAGGCAAACAGATATATAGAAAGACAATCTATTCATTTTAGATTTCACAGAGGAACAAGCTTTAAATTAACACAACAAAGCTATTGTTTTGGAACTCCGTAAAGGGAGAAAGGAAGTCAAAAATGGGAACCATGCTTTCACCTATAATTGTAAAATGAAATTTCCAGCAGTTGGCTGTTTGAACACACTTTTAATGTGAAGATGCTAATCTATGGAGAATTAGTTATTCTAGCTTGGAGCTTGAAGTCCTTATGCAGGCACAGCTCTCACTTAGGCAAATGGAACTTGAAAACAGTATATTTATGCTTTTAAAAACAAATTAAATATTTTAAACAGTGAGTACGTATAATCTTACCTCTTACAACCATTACTTGCCTGGCCCCTTCCCTTTGGATGTTTTTTCCTCTATTGTTGGATCCATCACTTACATTTTAAGATGTTCATGGATGTGACTTATTACAATACGCACATATAACAAGTGCACTTTTGTTGTATTTTGAAATGTAAGGTCAGAGCCTATATCTGTTTTTATGTCAATATACAGCTGCAGCAATAAGCCAGACATGCTCCTTCTTAACAGAACCATTATCCAACAGCAGTAACTTCTGCTCTGCTCCATTTTCCCAAAGAGCAGTACGAGCAGTGAAGCATAATACCAGTGTAACAGTTGTGATGGGTGTGTGACATACCGGGTGGGGCACAATCCAGACTAATGAATAGCTGTATCACCCTGCCCTGTAATCTGCGGTGCCCTTTATAATGCCCTGCTGATGTGGCCTCCAACCTGAACTGTTCACAAACAGCCTCCGGCATATAAATCACTCCCAGCTATATCTGTGTGTGCAGCAACCAGTCAGACACACCTTGGCTCATACCAGCCCTGGTTACACTTCAGGGGAACCCCAATGCCCAATACCGAGAAATAGCCCTCTCCTAGATAGTACACATATGTTAAGTCCATTATTCCTTTAAGGGAATGATGTGACAGTTTATTATTTTAAACAGTTATTCAGACACTTCAATTTGATCACACTGGATTATACAAAACAGTACAGCAGGTTTATTAGTTACGAAGAAATTTTAAGTGAGTACAATTAATGAAGCATCAGTCAAAAATGGTTACAAAAAAATAAAGATAAAATGCTTAATGGTGCCTAACAACTATGTTAGATTCAAACCAAAGTTTTCTCACAACATGTTTTCAGGTGACCAAACTCTTTAGGTTAGGAGGCTCCTCCCCTGGAGTGTAATGTCTGCTTCCTTTGTCTTTTCAGGTGCACAGAATGCAATGGGCAGGGAAAAAGAGAGTGGCATCTTGGGATGCCTGCCCCTTTTTATAGTCTTGTTCCCACTTTGAGAAGCATTTCCAGTTGGGAGCAAGGCAACACGCAGTCTGTGTGGAAGGAAACTCAATGTTGTTTCTTTGCTAAGACTGATTTTTTTGCCCCTGCTTGCTTTCCTAACAAAGAATGTCCATTTAGCAGTAATGGTCCATCAGCCTTGTTTACACCTGGCTGAAGCGTCATCTTGCCCTTTGTGTCTGAGGAATGGTTTAGCCACTCTCCTCCCAGAATTATCTGGCAAACATACTTTTAGTCATGATCTCAGCTTATGTTTATAACTTCACATATAATGCTGCTATGTGCATTTTTGCCATGATATTTTTGATCAGCAAACTATGCGTTTTTAAGTGATAGCTCAAAAGGCATACCTTATAAAAACATTCTTACAATAGCGTGTAGAGTGTAAACACTGGTATATTCTGTCACAATAGGGGAAAGAGGCCCTCCCTATTCCTGATTTACAGTAGTAGCTCAGGCTTTTCATGTGGTAAGAGCATGTGGCTCTCTGGAGAAACTTTGATCCTCCACAGTTTACTGCCATAAGACTGCCAGGCCAGCCCAACAGATTCATCATGCTGTAGATATCAGGACTTGAGAGGACCACTGGGTCATCAAGACTATTCCTCTCTACAGTATTGGAAACCACACCATTTCATTTGTGGATCTGTGATACCTGACTTCCTTATCTCTCTCCAAGTAGCCCTCCCTGACTATCCTTTTGTAAAGCTTCTAACATCATCCAACCTAATTGGCCCTGGCACCACCCTATGCCATTACTCCTGGGCCAATGAATTCTTTTATGTTAGTGACCATCTACATGTCACTGACATTCCCCCATGGCTTAAGGTGCTCCTCATGGAGCACGACACCCCTTGGGCGGGTTTCTCTGGACAATCCAAGACTTAGCATGCAGTAGCCCACTCATTCTGGTGGCCACAAATATGGGATGATGTCTGACCCTACATCAAGGTCTATGACACCTGCAGTCAGACTAAGACCTCCTGAAGCAAGACTTTCAGCCTCCTGACAATCCCATTCCCAAACCTAGTCACATATAAGCTTTGATTTCATAGCAGAACTATCAGAATCTGAAGGATACAACACAATAGTAACTATATGGATCGATACCAAAATGGCACATTTTATGCTACGCATATACTTCCCGACTATGGAACTTGCCACAGAATTCCTAATTATTCATGTTTTTTGCCCCCATAGCTTCCCCAGTCATCTTACCACAGACTGAGGCTCCCAGCTTATAATCAGTTTTGGAAGGAACTGTTTCACCTCTTGGATGTGCATTCTAGTATATCTGTCTCCCACCAGGCAGAAAGACTTAACCAGGTTGTTGAACAGTATCTGAACCATTGCCAAAATAACCGAGTTGTATTACTCCCATTAGCCAAATTCACTTATAACAACAGACCTACTTTCATCCTTTCTACTCCAATTATTTTTATCATTCACAATTCCATCCATCCCTCTGTCTCCTCATACACAGCAATTCCTGATGCCTCAGATCTAGTACAAACTAATCATAAGACTCAGGCTAACCCCATGCTTAATTTGTAATGAAAGATGCTGGGACTCAAGCAGGTAGATGCCGGGGCTCAAACAATTTTTTTACTTTCATAACTGATGCGGCAAGCCCAGAGGTAGTGGGGCTATGAACTGCCAAGCCTAGAGGTGCCAGGGGCTCAGCACTGGCACAAATTAAACACCAGACTAACCTAAAGGAGCACCTGGAAGCTGCCAAAATAGCTTACAAATGTCACATTAACAAAAATCATCAAGGCCTCACCTCTGAAGGATGGTCAGAAAGTTCGACTGTCCACTGAATATCTACAGACTGGCTGACCTATGCATACATTGGATTATTAATATAAAGGCCCTCACACCATTCTTCAGCAAATAAATCTGATGGCATTTGAATTTGCCGTTTCTTCGGTCCTGGAAGATCAATCTGGTATTTCATATATCCTTCCTGAAACCTTTAGTCAAAAATTTATTTCTCAGCTGGTGTCCACTGCCCCACCCCAGTTCAAGTACAAGACCACAAAGAGTACATAATTTGGGATATTCTGGATTCTGAAATATACAGGGAGGAACATGTATTTGAATGTCTGGGAAGGTTTTGGGGCCTGAAGAATGCTCTTGGGAGTCAGTTCATCTTGTTCATACCCCCTGCGAAAATTCAGGCCTTCCTCAGTGATGACGTTGAAAAGCCTGGCCTCCGGGCCAACGCACAGGGAGAGGAGTAGGTAGCATCAAGTGCCACAACTCTTGAGCCCAGGCCTGCAGTGTTACAAAGCAAGAGCCTTACCTTCTATTACACAGTTTGGCTGCAAGGACAGATGAGGGAACTGCAGATGATATCCCACAAACAGGGGTTATACCAACTGACTCAGAAGGGTCAGCTGACTAGCAGCAGACTGTTAACTGGACACTTCTTAGAATGAATCTTTCTGTTCCTGCCACTCTAACCTGGTTTGAGCAACTCTGACTCTGCTTTGACTCTTGGTGTGGCTTCTAACTCTGGCTCTGGTTTTGACCCCAGGTGTGACTTCAGGCCCTGACTCTGGCGTTGACCCTTGGAATGACTCCAGAGCCTAACTGATTCTACTTTGGGTTCTGACCATTAGGTAAGACTGCCCACATTTCTGGCGCCAACACACAAAGTTAGCTTAGCTAATCTCAGTCAGAAAATTTAAAACCTGCGTACCAGGTTTAAAACAAATAAAAGGAAGTTCTTCACACAGCGCACAGTCAACCTGTGGAACTCCTTGCCTGAGGAGGTTGTGAAGGCTAGGACTATAACAGGGTTTAAAAGAGAACTGGATAAATTCATGGAGGTTAAGTCCATTAATAGCTATTCGCCAGGATGGGTAAGGAATGGTGTCCCTAGCCTTTGTTTGTCAGAGGGTGGTGATGAATGACAGGAGAGAGACACTTGATCATTACCTGTTAGGTTCACTCACTCCAGGGTCGGTAGACAGGATACTGGGCTAGATGGACCTTTGGTCTGACCCAGTACGGCCATTCTTATGTTCTTATATGTTCTTAAAATTGCTAGTTTAAGGTCATATCGTAGTCATTTTTTTTCAGCAAATCTCCCCATTGAAATCAATGTTGTGCTCTGCTCCTATAAAACAAAAGGTTGTTAGTAGAGGGGGCCTCAAACAAAATGATAGGATACTAGGATATGATCAGTCCAAAAATGGAGGATTTTTTTTCTGACCCAAAAGATTAATACTTTTAATACTCTCTCTTACTATATAGAGAGAGTTTCATCTACAGATCTCAAAGTATTTTACAAAGGAAGGTATCCTAATCCCCATGTTACTGATGGAGAAATCAAAGCCCAGAAAGCTGAAGTAATGTGTCCAAGATCACACGATAGGTCAATGGCAAAGCTAGAAGAAAAAAACCCCTAAAGTATCCTGACTCCCAGTGCTATGCCCAAACAACACTGCCTTCTGTGACTTTTTTTAAAAAAAGCTTTTAGGTTGTGATGTATCCTAAGAAATTTGAGCCCCACACGTAATTTTTGAGAAAGTTATCAGTGACTGAAAGTCAGTATGTAGAAGGAAAATGCCATTTCAGCATTAATTCTAAAGCTGTTTCCATTATTCTCTAATACTGAATTCTTGAGATAAAGTGAAGAACATTATATTATAATAGAACATGGTGATATTTTCTCCACAACAAAAACAAAAAAGGCAATTTGCATTGCATCTCATTTCTGAAAAAGCAGATGTTTTGTTATGGAAGAAGTATGTAATAAAGTAATATACAAA
Organism: Dermatemys mawii; assembly: GCA_007922305.1. Taxonomy (NCBI): domain Eukaryota; kingdom Metazoa; phylum Chordata; order Testudines; family Dermatemydidae; genus Dermatemys; species Dermatemys mawii. The sequence goes on along the minus strand of ML677349.1, from coordinate 39,023,168 downwards.
ACAGAAGATAAACTAGAAGTTGGGCTAAATTTTAGAAACATATTTTCACATTTAGGTGAAAGAGGCACAACATATAAAATGAGAATTTTTAAAGAAGTAAGTAATGACAATCTGAATGTCTGGATTGTGCAGTCATGCTGATTTTGGACATTAAAAGATTATTAACTCTGGAGAATGACTGATGGGACTTTGTCTTCAATACTCAATTGTCAATATAAATATTATGAACTTGTTCAACAGTAAGGGGATTGTTTGGCATTTTGGCAATGCTCAGAGTGCAATCAACCATAGATTATGAATGCCATTAGACAATGTGTGTTAGTGAATAAACCAATCAATTATCCCCACTTGCTAGGTTATTCTGGCACTTGGACTGAAAATCATGTTCTACCATGAACTGTATGTACCTCAAAGATACATATGAAATATGTCATTGTTTCTCTTTAATTATTTTAATATAAATTGCAATCCCACCCATAGCTTGCATGGGAATATCTGTGCTACAGTTTTCACACTTCTGTCTTATGGGTTGTGAAATTTAGTTGGGTATTAAAACAGTCACTTTAGAAAACTGGTGTATATCTTGAACATTGTGCAACTATTAAAAAATGCAAAAATGCTGTGTAGTGCTGTTTATTTAAGAGTTGATAGACCTATCTACACACAGTTTTCAGACTGACAGGCATCATTAACTCTCAAGTGAAATGCTCATATACAAAGTTTGTCTCACACCAATATAGGTTCCAGGGCCGGAAAGGACCATCATCACCTACTCTGTGCTCCTGTATAAGACAGGTCATAGAACTTTCCCAAAATAATTCCTAGACAGATCATAGTATTTTTTTTAAAAAAAAAAATCTAATCTTGATTTAAATATTGTCAGTAATAGCAAATCTACCACAACCTTTAGTAAGTTGTTCCAAGGGTTAATTATCCTCACTGTTAAAATTGTATGCCTTATTTCCAGCCTGAATTTGTCTTGCTTCAACTTCCAGCCATTGGATCTTGTTATATCTTAGACTGCTAGATTGAAGAGCCCATTATCAAAATATTTCTTCCCCACGTATGTGCTTATAAATTGTGATGTGTCACAAGTGTTATGCCTAAAATCGTTGACATACAATAGTGTTTTTGCAACATTTTGTGGTGCTCCTGAAAGTGAGAGAGTTGGGACATATTGCGAACACGTACTCTGCAAAATTCCATCCACAATTCAGTCAGTGCAGCTTTATCCTGACCTCTGCCATCTCTGCTATTCTAATCCTGAGTCTCAACAGACATGGAGAATTCTGCCATAGTGTGTGCCCTGCCAACTCAGTCATGAAACTCAGCAGCATCAAGGAAGCTTGTTGTTGAGAGCTACACTGGCGTCTCCCATAAAGACAAAATATTTGGAAAAGGAAAACTCATTATACTCATCACCCTATATAGCACTCCACCTTGTTCAAAATGGTCAAAGACCAACTTTTCTTGGATGAAAAAAATGTTCTTTTTATTCTTGGTTTTTAAACTCAGAGCTAAATTAAAAATGGCCATTTCCTTTCTTCATTGATATAAGGCTTAGAACAGATGGATTTTTGTATATTCCTTGCTATAAATCATCTTTCAGCATATATATCTGAATAATACACTTAGGCCTGGTCTACATTAGCAGGGAGGGTTGACATAAGATACACAACTTCAGCTATGTGAATACTGTAGCTGAGGTTGATGCATCTTAGGTCGACTTACATGCTGCTCCCCCGATGACTCTGCCTTACACCTTTTGGCGAGCTGGAGTTCCAGAGGCAACGGGAGTGCCTCTGGGGATTGATTTATCATGTCCTGATGAGATGCAATAAATCGATCCCCAATAGATCGATCTCTACGTGTCGATCCAGCCGGTAGTGTAGACAAGGCCTTAATGTCTTGACAGCTTAGAGTCATGGTCTTCTGTTAGAGTGGCATGGTGCCTACTCACATGTTGTTCAAACCCTTTCTACATGAAAATATGGCTACATAGTGAAGACTTTGGAAGGATACGCCATCTCTTCTGTAGGAAGTCTCTGCTGTGTTCCACTATAAATATGTTATAGAAGTGGTTCTCAGTCAGGAGTCCGCATATCCCTGGGGGCAAACAAAGATCTTCTAGAGGGTACCTCAACTCATCTAGATATTTGCCTAGTTTTAGAACAGGCTACATAAAAAGCACTAGCAAAGTCAATACAAATTAAAACTTCATATAGACAACATGTTTATACTGCTCTATATACTATACTCTGAAATGTAAGTACAATATTTATATTCCAATTGATTTATTTTGTAATTATATGGTAAAAATGAGAAAGTAAGCAATTTTTTCAGTAATAATGCACTGTGACACTTTTGTATTTTTATGTCTGATTTATAAGCAAGTAGTTTTTAAATGAGGTGAAACTTGGGGTACACAAGACAAATTAGACTCCTGAAAGGGACACAGTAGTCTGGAAAGGTTGAGAACCTCTGTATTATAGGAAAATACTGCTCATATAAGTCATTATCCACCTCGCAATACTATGGTGGATAATGGCAGATGACAAAGTGAATCACAAAGGAGTGAATCCAGCAGTGTAAGATGTATGTTTGTCCTTGCCATAAGAAATAGGAAGCCGTCAAAGGGGGCAAAAATTTTGCAGGTCCACAGCATGTGGTGCACTGTCTTCACCTATTGAAGATAAATACAAATTAGACCACACACTTTTTTTGCTACGTGTAGCCATAAATTATCTGAGGTGATAGGGGTTTCTACTGAAAGAATAGGCAAATTAGGAGTAAAAGCTGTCAAATACAAGATTGGAAGATACACTTCCCAAATTATAAAGAAAAGGTTTCTTCTCAAGCTTAGAACCAGTACAAACCACAGAAGTGCTGGAAGGTAAAGATTAGGAGAGGAAATGTTGATCTCCAGAAAAGGCAAAAAGTAAGCATTCCTCAAAGTCTTTGAGGAAGAGTTTAGAGCAGTTCAATATGAACTAAGATAACTAACCACCCCAAGTACATATCTGTCTGAGGCCCTATGTGCATACTCACTACTCACACTGCAGTGGGTTATGCTCTGTTTTTAGTATATTAGCTCGATCAGAGCTAGCACAGGTATGTCTCCTTGAGCTGGGAATTACTCCCCCAGCTTGAATGAAGTATAGATATATCCTAAAATAGCTGTAGCTTCCCTTGATAGGTAAATTGATGCAATACCTGCTAATAAATGTATTAGAGTAAAATATAGATATTATGAAATTAGAGAAATGTACAAAAGATGTTAAGCTTTGTAAAGGCAGTGTAATGCACTGTAAAATGTTTCATGTTGTGCTCATGAATGACAGTATATTTTAAAATACTGGGCTAGAATTACTAGAAAAATCAAGCTATAATTCTCAATATTAATGTTGTGAGCCTTAGAAATAAAAGCAGCAAGGCATACTTCTACCCAACAAAGGCAGTTTTCCCCCTCAACCATCAAGAAGTCATCAAATCAATATTTTGCAAAACTTAACTTTTCTCTTGGCAATTGCCTTAATTTCTTGGGTTCCTTTGGGACCCAGAATCTGCTGAGAAATTGCTAAACAAATGAAAAAAATGCATTAGCTTTTTGTGTAATAGTATCTAATTAAGAGTTCATAGATCTATCAATAGACAGCTTTCAGTCCAACAGGCATTTAACTCTAAAACCGAATGCTCATATCTAAAGCTTATATAGTTATGTTTTTGTCAAAATTGTTTTCTTTAGAGGTGTTTAAATTCTACTTATTTAAATCATATTAAAGTAAAAAATTGGCCTATGTGTTTGAGGCAGTTTCTGTAAATGATGTTCTCTCTTTATATGAAGATTTCTGAGATATTGAGTTTGCAGTTAGATTACTTGAGGTTTAGATTTTGGGCTGTATATTTTAGAAAACTCCATTTGGTTCTATGCTCTACCATGTACAGTACTACAGGTTGTATGCTCTTGCTAATTTATAGCCATGCTTACCCTATAAGCCAGCATGCTAGAATGTCACAAGTGTATTATAGCTTGTTAGAAATAGTGTGCCCATAATCTTTCCCATCAATAATACAGTGCTTTATTTTTTATTAATGAAGTAAAAAAGTCCATACCTATAAAAATTACTTTGTTGCGGGAAAAAAGCCTTGGTTGTGTGAGAATTTTTAGGATGAGAATACAACGATCAGTAACTTTTCTTTTTGATGTAGCTAGCTATAACTATACACAGATGTGTCTATTCCTTTGACTTTTTAGAGCACTGGCCTCTAACCTGGATGCTCATGCAAAAAGTAAAAATTACAAATAAATATTTCAAAGCAAAATTACCAATACTTCCCATATCATACATAATATCATCTTTCAAATATTAAGGACTGCCACAAAAATAATGGTATACAATCTATTACTCTTAAACTCTGATACTTCCCCCTGCTGGAAAAAATTAGTATTACAGCCTTCTCTAAAGATTGGCAAACCTGGGCTCCATCTGAGCAAGAAAAGAACATTTGTCACAACTTTTTGTACTTAGATACCACAATATTATGCAATGTTGAAATATATTACAGATAGAAATTCAGATGGTTCAGGCTTCAAAATTCTCAGTTTCTCTATTTTCAAGTTAATTTGCTGTTTTGTTGTAATTTGTTGCTCAACTTCACAAACTCCTCATTAATGTACTGACCAGTATTATTTCTAGGCATGTCCAGGTGAGTCATACTGACACATTATGGTACTTGTGTTCAAAGAGAGGTTTGAGCCCATATTACTTGACAGGGATAATTTATAAAGACATCTGCATTCTTGAAAGATCAGTTTCAATATAAAACTTTTAACCTTCAATCTGAATGAAATTGGATAAAACTGACACTTGACATTACAAATAATTGTGGGAGTAGGTAGATCAGAGATGGTCCTTACATACTAAAGAACAGAACTTGCTTGCAAAGTACACATTTGCCTCTCCTACAGTTCCCAGTAGATGGTGTTCCTTAGACATGCCATTTTAGGGCTGACTGAAAGATGAATCAATCTAGTTTTATTTCACAGCTGCACTGCCATAATTCTGAATCTCATGAGACTGTCCAAACTGAGTGCTCTCACAAGTTTTTCAGCTTTGAAATTCAGCAAGAATCTGTTTTAGACAAAATAAATAACCTAATTAAGGTGTAGAATAATTCCCCTTTGCATGTTTTCATTTTTTAAATAATCTTAGTAGAGACATTATAGTGTGCATGTTCTATAAACAATTTAAAATGGACTCTTTATTAAAAATGTGTATTGCATAGTTCATATCATATGGGAACTAAAGATGTTCGGTAGTGGAGTAAATATTGGCCATGCCATATTTAATACAGCTGAACAAACAGAATAGTTTCCTTCCTTCCAGGACAAGACATGTGACAGTCAGAGGAAAGGATATAATGAAGGATTCTAGTGAATTTCCACTTACTGTATCCCACGAGGGACAGGACATATGATAGCATAAAAGGGCAACTCTTGGGAAGCCTTGGAACAAGAACCCAAGTCAGAAATGATGCAAATGACCTTTTTACAGATCCTTCCAGTGGCAAATATGAGTAAATAAAGAAGACTGATATGAAAGATCAATCATTGACTCTACTAATGGTATAGGGAAGAGGATTTTGAATTTGTGGGAAAGTTAGATTTATAAGGCAATATCTTAAGAGTCCATGGAAAAGAAATAAGGTTACATTCTCCATTCAGTCACATTTGGTTGAACAGGGCTGCATATGTGTAACTGAGCAGAATTTGGTTCCCAAAAACAAACTGTCTCCTTCTACATTTTCTGCTAGCAAATTAGCTAGACAGGAAAACATTTTTATTTTAGTTTGTCTGTTTGTGTTAAGCATGTTTTTTTCAAGAGTGTCTTGCCTTATTTGTCTGTTGACTTGATTGTAATATATCAAGGCATGGACTGTCTTAATGTCTGAACAGTGCTCAGCAAAGCATACTTCCAACACAAAGTCCAGAGCAGGGAGTTGGACTTGATGACTTCTGGAAATCCCTTCCAGCCCTATATATCTATGATTTTAAGATTTTCAAAAATGGGAGCCTAAGTTAGGCTGCTTAATTAGTAATTGATTTGCAAGAGTGCTGAGAATCCCTTAGCTTCCACAGAGGTAAATGGGCACTGCAAAGTGGTCAGCATTTTGACAGTTTAACCACCACAACAACAAAAAACTAAAACAATTGTTCTTTGCAGCACTGTGTAAAGACCACAAAGAAAAGCAAATTGCTAGTTAGCTGGAGAAACATGAACTGAAGTCTGCATATAACTTCACAGAGAGAAAGCTAAGGCACAAGTAACCGTCCAAATTTGAGATTTCTTAAAACCAGCAGTGAACAAGACAAAGAAGAAAATTCAAAGTGAGAAGAGATAGAAGTAGAGAAAACAGGGAGAAATGGTTTCAGACAGCAGGACTGAAGAGATACAGGCCAGGGTGTGGCTATCAATGAAACCAGCGTGTCTGCAATTGCTTCTGAGACTTTATAAAAACCCTTAGGAGGCCACTCCTATTGGAAAAAAGACACTTGTATATTGAGTAAAAGACAAGTTTCTAAAAGACTGAAAGACATTGTCTGTGAAACAATTCCATGCCTGAGCTGGAAACACAGAGACCTTATGTTATGTTCTTATCAAAGTATTATTATAGTGCAGTATTGGAAGTTCTGGACTCCCTACAGCTGTGCTAAGAGATTTTGGTTAAGTGGCTGAAGTAAAGCTGAGCATGCTGATGTGATAGTGGTTGGTAATGATGCACAGTTATATTGAGCTCCAACTAGAAGGCAAATAATTAGTGTGTTATGTGATCACTTGTGGTGAGAGGAAACTGTACACCCACACATTTTGTTTCCTTGGATTTAACCCTCTTTTATTCACCAGTAAGAGTTTGCATTTTTTGCTCTTCATCATCAGCAGACTTCGCCAAACTAGCCTGGCACCAAGAAGCAATGTAGTTCAATACCTAATGACTTAAACATGCCTTTGTGTGCCCTAGGGGGACCTAAAATCCTAGAACTTAGCTACTGCTATGCTCTTGCAAACACAAAGGGCCCTAAGCCAGAAGCTGATCTGTGCAGATAGGACCCTGTGTTATGGACCAGGATGGAGGCAATCTGGTCTAGTAGTAAGCAGGAGTCAGGTCTAGTGGGCAGAGCAAGCATCCAGGTTGGAGAACAAATCTAGGGGTCAGCACCAGAACCAGGCATCAAGTCAGAGTCAGAAGTAGGAATAAAAACTGAGGGTCAGATACCAAATGCCAGAGCAAAGGGACAAGGCAGAGTCAAAAATTGGAGGCCAGGCTGTTCACTGATGGTTGGAGCAAGGTGTAAGAGCAGGAACCCAAGGAGAGGCCAGGATCAAGCACAGAGCAGGAGAACAGTGGGAACAGGAGCCTAAAAGGAATCAGGAACAAGGTTGGGTGAAGTCACAACGGAAACCACCCTGTTGCTCAGACAAAGTTCTTCTGGCTTAAATAATGTACTTGGGCCAGTTGGTGGAACTCGGTGATCATCCAGTCAAGGGTCCCATGACTGGCATCTTGGCTGAGGCTATGGTCCTACTAGCTCCTCTGCCCCCATGATTTCAGTAGATGCTGGGTGTAGGCCAGAATGCAGCAGTGGTTGGGGACCCAGGATATCACACCATCTACCCATGAGGCAGCCAGCGAAGTTGATAGGCCTGTGTGCAACTGCAGGAGTCTACTCATATGAAGCAGTTTCCAGGATAGTCGCCATAGTCTGACAATCCTTATAGGGAACCTAAATCCATTATCTCATATTTAAGGCTGCCCAAAATAAGCAATGTCTTTCCAAAGCACACATCAGTTATACAGTCATATCAGTCACCTTGCTGAAAGTTCTATGAGTACATAAATTCCATTTGTGTGTCCGCCTAGGCTCAAAACTACACAGTTGTATGCTTGTTTAGCTTTGACAATCCCAGCCTCACTTTTTAGCATGTTAGCATTTTACTTTGAAAAATTCCAAAACTCAAAGGATAACATGTCTATTACTTGCCCAAAACACAATGCATTTCAATGAAATCAACTTAAAGATTCTGGAATTTTTACTGTAGGAAAGTAGATATTACATTTGCTTTCAGGTAGGAAGGCAGAACTGGATTATTCAGATCAGTGGGTGGCCCAACACCACAGTCAAATTCTTCAGTCAAATTTAAAAGGGGCATTTTTCTTGATCTATTGTGTTTGTGCCGGATAACTGTCTCAGTAACCCATTTTTTCCACTGAATAGGTTGCAGAACAATCAAGCTTTCTACTTTACAAGATGTGACAAGGCTTCTAGATGATGGCCACATGCAGCTTTTTTTTTTTATCATCAGCTAGAACATCACATCACACGAAATATTCCACTTTTGTGCTGCAGGCTGTTTGATTGTAGTGTTTCCAAATTAGAATTTTCTCATATAAGGCTTGACATTTTGTACTCTGTGTGTGTACAGTAGCCATTGTGTGAAAGCCTATCAGGCTCGTCTACAAAAATGGCTCCTCTCAAGGAAGTAAACAGGGTAGCTAGAAATTGCTTCCGTCCCTCAAAGGGCAGGCAGAAGTAGGAAAGAAAGAAGTAAAAATTCAAGAGATGATTTGATTACAGTGTAGAAGTACCTTCACAAGAAGAAAATAGCAGGTACTAAAGGGCTCTTTAATCGAACAGAGAAAGGTATAACAAGATCCAGTGTCTGGAAGTAAAAGCTAGACAAACTCAAATTAGAAAATCAGTACAAATGTTTAACAGTGAGGAATAACCACAGGAATAAACTACCAAGGGAAGTGGTAAATTCTCCATGTCTTGAAGACTTTAAATCAAGACTGATGCATTTTTGGAATATGCTTTAGGTCAAGTTATTGGGCCCAATACAAGGTAACTGGATGAAATTCTACAGCCTGTGCTATACAGGATGTAAAGCTAGATGACCTAATGGCCACCTTAAAATCTATGACTCTATGAGAAAAATCCTCAGGGACTCAGGATAAACATGAGTCCACCCTCTGTGTGTTGTTCCATAGAGAAAATAAATAGTAGCTTTAACAAATGTTTAGCAATTTGCTAAATTTGCAATTTTCCTTCTTTAGCCCACCTTAAATTTTCCAACCAGAAATGGCAATTGACATAATCCTGTGGTTTCCAGTATTTTGCCTTATTTGCTTAATTGTCTCAAGAAAATAAATCCATTAATGTCTTGCATAGCCAACAGGCTGGGATTTGCAAAGAAGCCTAAGGAAATTAGACTCTGGATTCTCATTAAAGTCTGTGGGAAGTGGACACCTAACTCTGTTAGGCCTTGTCTGCACTATGAGCGAACGTCGACTTTCTAGAGTTCGAATTAAAAAAGCTGATGGTATTCATTCGATTGTGTGTGTCCCCAGTAAGCAGGCTAATTTGGCGGATCGCGTTCATAGTTCCACGGCTAGCGTTGACTCTCAGAGTAGTGCACGGTGGGTAGGTATCCTGCAGTCCCCATGGCCTTTTGGAATTCTGGGTAAAGCTGGCATTGCATGATGGGGACAAAAACAGTCTCACGGCTTTTTTGTTCGTGCTTCCCGCCACTCACCCCTCATCTCTCCCTCTGTGCAAAGTGCGGCAGACGGCCGTTCTGTGTCTTTCGGGCCTGCAGATGCCATGCTGCTTTTGACAGACAGAGCGGTGTCAGCCAGCCACCACTCCTGCTAGAACTCTGCTCTCAACTCGTCTGCTATCCTACTGTACTCCAGGCAATCCTGAAACTACGTCAAGTCGCCTGCTATCCTTCTGTGCTCCAGGCACTCATAAAAAGTACTTAAAGTCTGGTGGCTTCAGCAACTCCCGCCGAGTGGCATCTCTTCTCCAGCCAAGTGGTATCTCTTCTCTCATCTTTCTCCTTTCTTCTTCAGTCAAATGCTTCCTCTGCCAGCTCTGCCCTTTTCCCTGGACTGCCCGTGCAGACTCCATAGTAGTGCGGGCATGGAGTTTGCTCAGCTCATTGCAGCAGTTACAGGCATTGTAAACAGCTCGCGAATTATAGTGCAATGTACGCAGAATGGGAAAACTCATGCGAGAACGCGAAGGCAGGGCAGTCACGAGAGTGAGGAGGACATGGACACAGGCCTTCACAAATGCAGTGCCACCGGCAGCTTAGGGATCCTGGTGGCAATGGGGCCAGCTCATGCAATGGAATGGCGATTCTGGGACCAGGAAACTAGCACGGACTGGTGGGACCGCATAGTGCTGCAGGTCAAGGATGATTCCCAGTGGCTCAGAAACTTTCACATGTGTAAGGGCACCTTTATGGAACTATGACTTGCTTTCCCTTGTCCTGAACTGCCAGAATACCAAGATGCGATCAGCCCGCACAGTTCAAAAGCAAGTGGCGATAGCCCTCTGGAAGCTTGCCACGCCAGTCAGCTACCAGTCAGTCAGCAATCAGTTCATAGTGGGTAAAGCTACAGTGGGGGCTGCAGGGACGCAAGTGGCCAACGCAATCATTGAACTGATGCTGTCAAGGGTAGTGTGGGAAATGTGCAGGCCGTAGTGGATGGCTTTGCAGCAATGGTGTTCCCTAACTGTGGCGGGGCTATAGACGGAACACATATCCCTATCCTGGCACCGGACCACCAGCGCTGCGAGTACATAAACTACAAGAGGTACTTTTCCATGGTCCTGCAAGTGCTGGTTGATAACAGGGGACATTTCACCAACATCAACGTGGGTTGGCCAGGCAGGGTTCATGATGCTCATGTCTTTAAGAACGCTAGCCTCTTCAAAAAGCTGCAGGAAGGGACTTTCTTCCTAGACCAAAAAATTACTGTTAAGGATGTTGAAATGCCGATGTGGGGGACCTGGCCTACCCATTAATACCCTGCCTCATGAAGCCATACACAGGTGCCCTGAATAGTAGTAAGGAGCTGTTCAACTACAAACTGAGCAAATGCAGACTGGTGGTAGAGTCTACATTTGGTCATCCCAAGGGACGCTGGTGCAGCTTACTGTCCAGGATGGTCACACTGGAGCGCTCTGGGATAGCTCCCGGAAACCGGTAACGTCGAATTGCATCCTCACTAACACTAGTTCAACCCAGAAACATCGATATCAGTGCTACTCCCCTTGTCAGGCAGGAGTTTGGAAATCAATTTAAAGACCCTTTTAGGTTGACCTAAATGGCATCGTAGTGAGGATGGTAAAGTGGAAGGATCGACTTAACGTGGATAAATTTGACTTTACCATGTAGTGTAGACCAGGCCTTAGAGTCCTGTGAAAATCCCAATTGATTGCATGCTCCTACAGCAACTATAGTCCCAGGAACAAGAGAAGTTTGCATTCTCCTGACAAAATAAATAAATAAATAAATACAGGACAGGCTGTTTTCCTGTGTTTTCCCATTTATTAGACAAATGCTCTAGAAACAAAGACATCTTGTGTAAAAGCTTTAAGACACAAATGGTCTAAAACATTAATAAAAAGCTCACTACTCAGTCAATAGACTTTGTGGGGGGAAAGAATGACAAATAGATTTTCTTGGACAAAGCATCCCCAGGGATGTCATTATCATTGCAACCTTTTAAAATTTAATAGATTTATTGTCACAGACTTTAAAAAAGAATACAAAACGCACAAGCTTTGTGAAGAGTGGAAGTTACGCTATATAGGAAAAGACAAGGAATGAAAAACTATTTTAAAAAAGAAATTAATTCAATTTTTATAAATTCTGTGATCTGTACTAGATGAGCTGCACTTGAAGTATATGTGTTATATTGATAATTAGTTACAATACTTAGAAAAGGATTGACTAATTGGCAGGTGAGATAGGTGTCATCTATTTCCTTCTTAAAAGTGATTATCTGTGCTTAAAAAAAGTTAGATTGAAAATGTCATAACTGAAATACTTGTCTCGATACGTAAAAATGCAGTTTCCATTGGAAACAGCTATTCTTAATTTCCTATCCTAAACTCATTTATTATGCACTCTTACATAGCTGCCAAATTCCATCCCTGAATTGGCAGCACTTCAGTGATGGTTGAAACCGATCCTGAACATACTACATCCTGCCATATTTATGCTAATATAACTTTAATTGAAGTCAGTGGGAGATCTTTGCTCTGAAAAACTAGAAGATCAAGTTGTGTGTCAAATAGAGCCAGATCAAATTTTTTATCATTACTTTTTTTGCCAAAAAAATACAGATTCAAGTTAATCAAAACATTTCATGTCAATTTTGCTGAATTGTTTCCCGTGAAATGAAAAAAAAAAAGAAAGAAAGAAAATCTCAGAACATTAAAATGAATTCAAACAAAACATTTTGATTTTTTGGGCTAGATTCAGGCGCCATTCACAAAAAAAGGAGAACATGGTGTCATGTGCTTTGGATTTTTCAGTAAACTTGACACACAGTACATATACAGTATATTTTTTCCTTTACATAACAATTCTGTAGGCTACAGAAATAAGCATCTAGTACATCATCTGCTTCCTTTCCACAATAATAAAAAAACCCACCACTATCCAAAGTGGACGTTATTACTATGATAAAGTTTCTTATGCACAATTATTTTTGGACTATATATATGTTGTTAAATTATTTATATGGTTGTTGTTTTATAGTCATACAGAAAAATTCTAGGTCTTATCACTAGTAGTTAACAATTTAGGGTACAACCCTGCAAAAAATTGTATTTGGACAGACTACTGAGCCTGGGGAGACCCACCAACTTCAATGGTGATGTGGGAGGCAGACTGTGTGCCTGGAATGAAATCTCATTGAGGTACACAGGCTCTGCCCAGGAGCAATAGGCCATCATCATGTAACATATTTCAGGATTGATACCTACATTCATATACATCTGGAGAGGATGGCTTAATGGTCTAAGCTGGGGTTGGCAACCTTTCAGAAGTGCTGTGCTGAGTCTTCATTTATTCACTTGAATTTAAGGTTTCGCATGCCGGTGATACGTTAACATTTTTTGAAGGTCTCTTTCTATAAGTTTATAATATAGAACTAAACTATTGTTGTGTGTAAAGTAAATAAGGTTTTTAAAATGTTTAAGAAGCTTCATTTAAAATTAAATTAAAATGCAGAGCCCCCCGGACCGGTGGCCAGGACTTGGGCAGTGCGAGTGCCACAGAAAATGAGCTCGCGTGCTGCCTTTGGCACCCATGCCGTAGATTGCCTACCCCTCGTCTAAGCATTAGTTTTAGGATACTAGACTCCCTAAACCAAAGTTTGTCCTGCTTCTTTTAATCCTTGCTTAAATCCTTTAATCCTTGCTTTAATCCTTGCTTGTAGGACAATTAAAGAGTCCTGAGTCAATTTCACGTATTGCAGCATCTCGAGGTAACATGATGTCAGCATGATGAAGCGGCATCATGTCATTATGTTACAATGATGCAACATTACAAATAGGACTGGGATGGAATGGAGGTCATTCCTCAAACTAAATTTCAGGGAAGACTCCAAATTCCTTAGACTGGCACTGCAGCAAAGACAGCAACAACTATTTGAGGCATCAGCATTGAGATACAGCAACTTCCTGGTGTCCCATAGAATGCTCTCTTGTCTTCTTATACATAGGAACAAATATCCAAAGGGAAGAGTATTTGCTGGAAGGGATATAGGCTACTAAATAATGAAGGAATGAGTTGGACCATAGGACCCTAACCTTTTGTCAAGGGTAATGAGAGAAAACCAATTCAGATTATTGGAATGATGTCTTAGGAGGGACTGCTGCTACCACATAAAAGGCATCACTGTGCTGACATGAGTAGCAATAAACAAAAAGTTATGCAGAAACCCCCCAAAATGTCAAATATTTTAAACTACTGGATAAGTCAGATACTTTATATCCATAATACTAATAAATGTGTCAAGATCTTTCTTACAAGGAAATCTGAACCCAATAACACTAATTAAATAAAAGTCAGTAAAAAAACTACATTGGATTCTATAGATATAGTGTTATAGTATATTCTTGCTATAACTGGTAAAATATTATTTTTCCTTGTCAGTGGTAATATGTATTTATGTTTAAACCATTTAGATCTCATATGCCATCTACTGGACAGAGGTTTTAAGTCAGTTTAACATGCACACTATGAACAAGAGAGATTATGGGAATATTGCTATTTAAGTCATACGCTCTACTTTTGTTTTACATCACTGAGCGCTTGATCCAAAGCCTCAACAGGTTTTCAAGAGGCTTTGGATCAGATTCTTAGGTAGGAAGGTGGTGACCATCTTTAGAAAAAACAGATAGATATATCTTCCTTTTGTCCATTGTGACATAATATATATACCTTAAATATTTCATCACTGAACATCAACACCTTCTAATGAACATTTTTGACAATATGGATTTTCCAGCATGCAGAGAGAAAAACTATGTTCTCACTTTCACACACCTCTTCTGTTCTGTATACAATATTTAAACAGCATGTTCACTCATTGCTGTTTATACTTGTTGACTAGATGATGAACAATAATGAAATAATTACTGTCTTTGCATCAGTTAAAAATGAAAAAGGTAATTAAATGCTCAAGTAAATTAATTCCTGTAGCTCATTTTAATATTTTATTGCATTATAATGGTACTGGGTAATTACTTGAATTACATGCTGATCTGTAAAAACAAAAAGTTTTAGTTTATGTGGAAACTGGGGAGGCCATCTCTATTTGATGCTGTCCATGTTATTTTCAGGAGGAGCAAAACATGCGTGTCTCCAGCACAATTTCTAATATATAGCCCATGTAAATACTGTACAGTGCATGTAAAAAGCAGATGCAAGTCTGTATCAGATACCAGGATGTGGGCAGTCATGCGTGGTGGTTGGAGCAGAATCCAGGAATAGGTGCAAGGGTCAGAGCTGGAGTAAGAGGCCAGTTTCCAGAGCCAAGGGTCAGATCCAGGATACCTGGAATGAGGCAAGGCAGGAGCTGGGCTCACAGGCACCATCTTCTAATTTTTTCTGGGGGTGCTCAACTCCCGCTTAGCCCCCATCACCACTCAACTCCTGCCCCAAGGCCCCACCTCTTCCTGTGTCCACTGCACCCACACTCTGCCTCTTCCTTGTCTCTTTCCATCCTGTCCCTCCAGCATGTCCTGTTCCCGCTCTTCTCCCTCCCTCACAGCTGTTTTGCAGGGTGAAGGCGCAAGCTGGAGTTGACGGTGGAGCACGCTGCCGCCATGAGGACAGCAGATGAGTTGGCTGAAGATACGCCGACTTCAGCTACATTATTCACGCAGCTGAAGTTGCTTATCTTCAGCTGATCTCTCTCCCCCCGCCCCCTGCCCCCAGTGTAGACCAGCCCTAAGAAAATACTGGAACTTCCATTTAAACCAGGACACCGGTAGCTTGGAAACCTCATCTGTTCACAATGGCCATGATATCATACAGTGAGGACTAGTCTATGTGGAAGCTTGGCCTCCTCAGAGGATTAAGTTACAGCAAACTAAGGCCATTTTACATCTCAATGAAAGTATCCACACCCTTGTGGGATTAACATATTTTAATTTATGTGCATTGTCTTTACATCTTTAGCTGATTTGCCATAACTTTTCTGAGTGTCCTCATGTAGACAAGCCTACACTGTCTGATACGATGGCCATTGTGATCAGTTGAGGTTTCCAAGCTACCAGCCCCTGGGTTTAAATGGAAGCATCACAGCTTTCTTAGTGAAAGGAATGCACTCCCCCAACCTACCTCACAGGTCATGCTTCAAGACATGTTTTTCTCCCAAGCTATTTCTACAAAGGAGAGTTATATGGACTGGAATGCTAATAGATTCAGTAATGCTGATTCTGAGTTCAGGGAGTTTTGAAGGGTCTTTTTGGTTTTGGACAGTGCTCAAGTTACAGGAGGGTATAGAGGAAAGAATGTTGAGTTTTGTGAAGGCTCTTAATTTTTTTTTTTGATAATGAACCAATGGGGATGTATTTCTTTGTTAATATTGTGTACATGCGGCCAGAGTTTTGGATGGGTGCGTTTTAATGAAACAACTACATTAATTTTGCACTAGGTTTTATTCCATGATCCTGATTTTATTCTGGATCACACATCATCAGCCAAATTATTTAAAAATTTCTGATTGCCTGACCTTTACTACTGGTAATAATGCATGAGCCAGAAAGAACACAACTAGACACTCAGATTCAAGGCTGCATTTGCAGTGCTGGTAATTAGGAAAATATGAAACTTTTTTTACTTTTCTTTTCATCAAATAAGCAATGAATGTAATAAATAAATAAATATGGAACCTTACAATACCATTTTTAGGCTCTTTTCCAGAGTAAAACCCCAATTTAAGCAGCTGTAGATTGCTACTGGAGGATTGTGTCACTTCCAGATTTAGCTTCTGAGAATTAAAAACATATCCTTTCTTGAAACCAAGACACTGAATTTATCACTGTGGATCTCCAGAGAAAGGCCTGCCATTTCTACTTCTAAAAAGAAGAGATTATTATGCCAGAATAAAAGTTAGTGCGTTCTGAGGCAAAGGATAGCAAATATTTTGCTCTGAAACGCTATAATTTTCAATTATATTGCAATTATTAAAATTCTAATTTGAGGACTCTACCCTCAGATACTTCCTTAACCTCAGTGGGAATTGTGCCATGTATCCAACTGAAGAATTTGGCTTTAAGGTCCTGCATTCTTTGGGCAGACATTTTCTTTTCTTTAACAAAGGACACAGATGCACTAGCAGAATTCTGAATATATTAGAACTAGGTTGGAAACACAAAGTAGTAGGTTTTTTTGGTTCTGATGAGGTAAAGTGATTTCCCTGTAGGAATAAAGGATTGGAGGAGGTGGAAGGCGAGAGAGATTTCATTACAGATTCCTTCTAAGCCTTGTTTTTATGACTATATTGCTGGATCACAGAACAGGTCTGGCAAATGTTTGCTTAGGAAAACCTACAATTATGCCAGATTTTCTTAGCTGATTTGTTGTAAAGTGTGTATTTCTTTAAATGCACTTTACACAACCACTTAATTAGAAACACTGAGTGTACTGAGACAATTCATGAGATATTGTATTGAGTTCAATTAATAAAATACAAACTAATAGGAATAGACTTTGAAGTCCTTACTTAGTTTCCACTACATCTGTTATCCAATAACAGGGCAAGTCCCACTGAACTTGATGGTAGTTTGTCTGATAAAAGGATGAGTATGGATTTCAGGGTTTGTTCCTGGGTGTAAAAATTTCAAGCAACTAAGTGACTCATTGAGAGCCAATGGGACTTAGGATCCTAAATGTCTAAGTCTCTTTTGAAAATGGTCTTAGGTGCTTTTGAAAATTTTACCCTATATTAATGAAATTATTCTGAATGTTGGGTAATTTCTCACTCATAAGATCTCTTATTATTTCTTCTGTTTTTCCTCATTCATGCAGAAAATAAGTCAATTGTAAAACACATTTTGAATGATGAGAATATATAAAGAACATGATTGACTGAAACAAGAACATTTCAGCTCCTTCAGTTACGGCCCTAAAAGTCCATTGCAACAGTTGAAGAAAAGAAGGCAGTCATAGCTAATACAAGGAGCGCTTCACTGTACAGGAAACGTTCCTAAGATTTCTAAATAAATAATTTCACTTTCCAGTCAACATTTAATGTCTTTTTGAATAAAAGGCATAAACTGATTACTTAGCAACAAAATGAACCTACAGTGAAAGCCCACCCTAATTTATTCTGTCTACATTATGTTTGAAAGAAAGTAGAATGAAATAAAATTACATATGCAAAAATGGAAGGAAACATAAATCAGAACTGATTATTCATTCTCAGTAATGAAAGCACATGCTCCTGTTTCGTATTAAATTCTCAAAATGTTTGAATAGATTAAAAGTTCACAGGAAAATGAAAGTGCCATTTTATTTAGTAATGACTCTTCAGTCTGATTTTTTTTTTTTTGCATTTCTGTTTTCTTTATGAGCTTTCAAACCATGCATCCTTATTGCACAACAACTCTTTTAAGTTCTCAACAGTTTTACACTTATTACAATTTTATGTTGCTTTTGGACTAGTTCTCTTATCATGCTCCAAATCACGTTTAATGCTGCTTTGAAGTATGTTTCTAATATGCTTATTGCTTAATGGAAAATAGCCTGATGTTCACTACTGTTTCACGGTGCAAAGCAATAAATGTCAACATGTTGGTTTTTTGCAGTCACTTGTCTGAACTTTTATTTCTCCTCAAAATGCCTGCATTTTCAAACAAGTTAAAGGTTTAATATATTAATTGTCTACATGGCTTGAATGATAAAAAAAATGTATTTGTTCCATGCTGCCTTCATTTCAACTCACGCCTTTCACTATAAGCATTGCTTTTCCTGTCAGTACTGTAATTAGGTGGGCTCTTTCCCCCGTGAACCTCTTTTAAAATGCTTCCCAAGTTTTACCAAAAATTAGGAATTACACATTACTTTTTTGAATGTATGATTAATTTGGAGGTTGCAAAGCTACTGCTCTGGTCTACTCATTTGTACTTGTCTATGCATATCCTTCTTTTCCTGGGGGTGTTCTGTGCCACTAGACAGGCATGTGCTCTACACAAAATTTTACACTTTAGATATCATAACACTTGGGACAAATGGGGAAAAGGATTCTAACAGACATATATGACCATAAAATAATATAGTGTAAGGGAAATTATCTTTTATGAGGTTTACAGAATGTACACATTGAATTTTTCTGCACACTGTGAGAAGAAAGTGTGCATATTTTTCTATCCCAGAAGTTGCAGGAATCAAGATTTAATGTGTGAATAACTATGACCACCCATCTTTGCAAGAATATATACATACGATGAGAGATATTATCAGTAAATTGTGAGTTCATTCAGAAGTGTGACTATTCAGATGCAGAAAGTAATCAGCTAGCAAAAAGCATGTATCTGTAGGCTCCAACGCTACCTTTTATTTAATTATTTTGAGATTATGTAATGTATTTATCACACAGTCTATGTACACATGTACAAACATTTAAAACAAACCACCTAGCAGACTCACGCCTTGCCCCAAGGTAAAGCTTTGAATTTTCCCCACAATTACCCCTTTCAAGGAAAAATCTGAGCAAATAGATGGGCCTGATACCATGCCCTGATGTCAATAGATTGAGGATCTGATGAACCAATGCAGGAAGTGGATTCCAGAGTCAATGCCCATCACTCTGAACAGCCGAGCTCAAATTCCAGATATTCAACCCTAAGTGTGCGCCCCAGCTGATCTCAGCTGTCAAATTGCACATAAAGAGTCGGGGATCACTCAGGACTCAAAACAGATTGGGCTTTATAGATCAATAGGAATATTCAATGACCTTCTGTAATATACCTATGGCCAACACTGCTAATTAAACAGGAAACAATGTTTTATATAAGTCATAGCTGCTGATCTGCAGAAGGGCAGCCAGGGTAGAGCACATTGCAGTAGCCCTGTGTGGAGGTCACAAAGGAATGGATAAATTTATCTACATTCACATGAGAATGGAATGATCACAATCAACTGATTAAAAGTCACAAAAGATATTTAATTCTGGGAATCTATGAAGAGTTGGACATCAAGAAACACTTCCAAACTGTGAACTTCTTTTACAAAGTGTGAGCAAATCTCCTAATGTACCATCAGCATGTCCATCTTCTCTCGACTGAGTTTCATGACACTGACTCTTATACATAAATCCCTATCTCATCCAGGCACTAAAAATGTAAAGAGACCGCATTATCTGGGTGTGATGGAAGACAGACAATCCTCCACATACTTACAACACTGTAGCCCAAATTATCTCACCATCTCCTGAAAACGCTCAAATCCATGTCGAACAGGAGGGCTGAATAAATCAAATCTTGTGGAACATCACAGGAGAGAGCTCTTGGGACAGATTTTCATGAAATATTTTTAACATATGGGAAAGCAAGGGCTTAAAATAATAAAAACAGAACAAACTATCTACAACCAACTGGCACACAGGGGAGATGGGATCTTTCCTATCACCACCAATTTCAAAAGAGCTAGTACTCCTTCAAGTTTTCAGGAGGCCTGTCTTAGTCTGTCTTCACTAAGTCCAGCAGGAAGTTCTGGGCAGTTCTAGGAGGTTTCATGTATCCCAATCTTGCAAGGTGCTGAGTGAGCACCCTCAACTTCCATTGAAGTCAGCAGGAGATGAGAGTTTCTTAGCACGTTACAGAATTGGCACCATAGTCACTAGAAAGAAAATTCTCAGCATTCCTCTTACAAAAAGGGGATCATTATCAGAGAAAACAATTCCCTCTCCAACCCAAGAAAGAACCATCTTCCTTCTAAAAAGAGGTGCCCTGTCTTCGGGACCAGGGATAACTGCACAATAGAAACAGTACTTTTTAAAATTTGTATTGTGAGGTTTGGGCCATACCAGTGCAGAAAATATATTATGGGAAAAGCATGTGAGGCTCTGTATAATCTGCAGTTGGGGAGAAAAATTAAGATAAAATTTATAAAACACAAAAAGCATATATTTGGTTTGCCATAATTACAGAAAAATCCCTTTCTAATATTGCTAATTTCATAATGTACATCCTTTCTTGAATATCTTAAAGGAATCTTTACTTTATAACTGGCTTTTAGAAAGGAAGGTGATTTCATAATATCTCTATCTTTGTGAATGAATTTAATGTTCATTAAAACAAAAAACTGATAGCCTTGACTGGGGCTAGTCACAATAGAGCTAAGTACTAACCACGCTTCTCCACACATAGGAGTGCTAGTAGATCTTGCAACATTCTTGTTATTCCAGAATTGGGTGGGTCTAGTCATAGTACAAGCAGATATTAATCAAGCTTCCCTGCACACAGCTCTGCTGATACACTTCACTTCTGCCTTGCAACACTCCAGTTATTCCTCTGTCTCTCAGGCATAGCCCGTCAGCTGAGTGGTGATTTTGGACCGGCTCCTGTTATTGAAGTCAACGATAAAGTCCCCATTGCTTTCAGTGGTGCAGGATCAAGGTTTGAGAGATGTAGACAAATGTCCATTGGGGATTAGGATGAGATGAACTTATTTTCTTTGTGAGTTACTTTGGTTTTAACCCAGGTCTTGAAAGGTAATTATTTGAGCCAGGTTCTGTTTCACTACTGCAGTGTCAATCCAGAGTAACTCTACTGATTTCAAATGAATTACACCAATGTGAGCACTGGCAGATTTAGTTAATGGGGCCCTAGGTGGAGCTTCATATTTGCACCCCCACCCTCTGGACCCAACCGAGAAAAAGAACATTCTCTCTTTACACCTCCCTCCCCATTTTTCATTCTTTTTCCTTTATTCTCCTCCTATATTATCAGTAATGGGAAATAAATGAAAATAAAGTGAGGTACCTTAATTGGGGCAGAGTAGGGATGCAGAAGGAGGGGTGGGGGTTGGGCTCTGGGAGGAAGTTTGGGTGCTGGGTGTGGGCTCTGATGTGGGGCAGGGGTTTGGAGTATGGGAGGAGGCAGGGAGGTGGCATTTACCTTGAGCAGTGCACACTCCTCTGGCAGTGACACCTAGGCCGGGGTGTGTGTGTGTGTCTCCACTCTCTGCTGCCTGCAGGCGCTGCCCATGCAGCTCCTATTGGCTGCAGTTTGTAGCCAATGGGAGCTTCAGAGTTGGCACTTGGGGTGGGGGTAACATGCAGAGACACATCCACCAGGGGCTGTAGGGACATGCCGGTCGCTTCCGGGAGTGGCATGGAGGGAAGGAGGCAGGGAGCCACCTTAGCCCTGCTGCTGGCACCTCTCTGCATGCCCCTTGGGGCAGGGAGGCAGCAGGTCTCTGAGCTGCTTCTCCTCCCCGCCAGGGGTGTGAAGAGACTTTCCGGCAACTGACTCCTTCCAGGAGTAGTGTGGAGCCACCGGGCATGGCATACAAGCAACCTGCCTGCCTGAGCCCTGCTGCGCTGCCAGCCGGGACTCAGGGGCAGGTTGTCAGATGAGATTTGTCCTGCATTTTGGGGGTCCCCTTGTCTTTGGGGGCCCCATGCCACTGCATGGTTTGTTTCATGGTAAATCCACTCCTGAGTGTGAGTTAAGAATCTGACCACTAATGTGTTACCCTTTGTGTGATCTGACTTCCTGTGGGGCTGTTGTGTTATTTCCCCCTAGAAAAAGTTTGCTTGTAAAATATTGTAGGTTTTAAATATCAGTAACTCTAGTTTTATTTATAATGGATGCCAAATTCACCACTGATGTAAACAGGAATTGGTTTCATTGGAATTATCCCAGTTTATACCAGCAGCTGAGTTTAGGCCATAGCTTTATGTTCTGGATTTTATGGAAAACTGAGTAAGTATCAGATACAAGCAAAATGTTATATGTTGAAATAAGGATTATTCTTTCCTCTGTGAAACAATTTATTATTGTATGGAAAATATATTTACATTTTTTAAAACTATTTTACTCTTCTAGGCAGTCTACTAAGGAAACTGAGGTGAGTCTGGTGAATGAGTATAATGCAGGTCTATGAATATGGATGATTGTACTGAGGAACTTCTTATTACCGGGTGGAGATACAGAACTATATCCTTGTAACTCTCTGCACATGGAGAAGAAGCCAATGCTCCCTTTCCCAATGGTCCATGTTGATCAAAGCTGCATTATTTTAACCTGCCTAGTGGGAACTTTACATTTTCCACGGTGTATTTTTTGAAAAGTCTTATTCTTAATAGCTAAAATGTGTATTTTCGGTCAGATTTTCATTCTTTCCACAGCTGGCCAGTTCTCCCAAAGGCAGGTTGGAGGAGAGGGCACAGCGACTCTGTGGAAGAGGAAAAAGACAGACACCCGGTTACACTTTGTTTCAGTCACAACACACACAAATCCCAGACGAGCAGGGGGCTTGGTTGGAACGGCAGAGCCGAGCCCGCCGTCTCTCCCTCGGGCTGCTGCTGCTGTACAGTGCAGCTTCCCGACATCCTCAAAGCCCCAACTCGGAATCCCGCAATTCGTGTAAACAGGCTCCTCCTCTCCTGCAGTCTTCTTCTTTTCGATTGGTAAAACGTCTTGGCTGGCTCCTGCCGGGATCCCACCCCTTCCCTGTGTTTTCATTCTGCATCGATCCACAACTTTACACCTGCAGGAGTGCCGAGCCGCGGTGGGTATATAAGGGAAACCTTCAAGAGGCAATTCAGAGTCACAGGGAAGAAGCTGAAGAAAAGGGATTCGCCCAGCCAGAAACCGGACCCCCACCATGATTCTCCCTGCTCTTCACGTCTCCGGCTTTCTCCTAGCCTGTGTCTCCATGAGAAGCTGTTCGGCTTTCAAGAATGATGCCACCGAGATCCTTTATACACACGTGGCCAAGCCTGTTCCAGCGAGCCCGAGCAGCAACAGCACGCTGAATCAAGCCAGAAACGGAGGCAGGCATTACGGCAACACTGGGCAAGATCGTAACAGTAAGTGCTTCCCTTTTAGCGTTTCCCATCCGATTGTAGGGCGGGTTTATGCCTAACCAATGTAACCCTCCTTTTCTCTTCGAACCCATGTCCACTTTGCCGTAAGAAGAACCGTGCGTTTGTCCATGAGCACGTTTTCCTAGGCAGTAATGCCTGAGAGGGGTAATTTAGCAAAAACCTGCTGGATGTGTTACTAACCAGAGCAACACACTCAGCAGGGCATTTTGGCTTTGCCTGAACACGTTTTGCCCCTGCAGGTTCATCACCCTGGTGATATGTCAAGGAAAATAAAATCTCATTCTCTAGAGAAGGAAAATGTGTCCTGTTAGTTCTTTAATCCCTCTGGACACATACCGACCAATTTCGCTCTCAACTTGTATGGGGCATCACGTGATGAACTGTAGCTCAGATTCAGTCATTCAAACCGGGTGCTCAGTTTTTGATCCTGCTGCAGTAGAAAAGAGGAGAAAGGCCAAGAAAATGGGGGAAAATGACCTTTGAAATGTGCTCGCTTGCTTAGCTCACCCACTCTGGCTTTCAGTGTAGCAGTGTGTAGGTACAGCATCCTGTCTGGGCTACTTCAGAAATGCAGCTCTTCCAGACAAAATCTTTTGATTTTGTTCCAGCTTTTTGTTTTTCACTTCCTGGTATGGTACTTACCTGCTTAGCGCCTCTAGCAAAAGTAAACAAACAGGGTCACAACCTACCTGTGATCTCTGCTCCAGCTTACTTTTTTTTTTTTTTTTTTTTTTTTTTGAATGTTATGGTATTTTCTCCTCCCTGATGAATTATGAGTATAAAGGGTCCGAGAGATACTCTGCGGATGTGGAAACCTTTTTCTGGCTTGATCCGTTCCCTCCCATCCCCACTTTATTAAGCTAAGATGAAAAATCGACCTGCATTCATTCAGTAAGAACAGTGTCATCACAGGAAAGCAAAGGCAAAAACTGATGGCAATATGTTTCAGCAAAGCCAAGACCTGTCAGCTTTTATGAATAAGGGTGGTTTAAATGCACAGGAAATGTCTCATCATTATGAGATTACTGGAGCACCCCAGTAGGTATTCATTGTCAAGGAACTGTATATATGTAAAAACAGAAGGCAAGACAAATCAAAGCTGTGATCAGGTGCTTCCAGGTACATTCCTGAGCACAGCTGCAGGGAAGAAGACCAGCTTGAATCATTCAGGCAAGTCAAGCAGTCCAGAAACCAGTCCTTTTGTAAATCATCTATCCAGAACAGTGTTCAAATTCCTAATCCCCCCCTGGACTGGGCACCTTGCAAGCAGTGGGAAAAAGGAAGAGAAATTGTTGTCTTAACTCAATGTCTCTAATTAGGGTTTGATTCAAAACCCAAAACAAAACAAAAGAATCTTGTAACTCATGGGGTGACGTACCTTTAAACCTTTTATTTGTACTCTAAGGTATCATTCTAGTGATTATTACTTCTATTTTTAAAAGCATTAATTGTGAGCCCTCTTGTATAATATGTGTACAATGTCCACTGTACATTTCCTTGAGAAAGAGGAAGAGAACAGCCAGCAAAGGACTGCATATTATATTACCTTCATGTCTAAGTGTAATTACTGAACTAAACAGTTGTGTTTATTGCAGTGAGCAGAGCTGCACATAATAGCAGGTACAAACATGCCTGTATTTGCAGCTCTGCACCTTTATACTATATCAACTTACCCAGATAACTAAAAAGTTGCCTCGAGATTTACAATATTCCCTCTATTAGGTATAAGAAGTATAAGGAATACTGCACATACTAATATGTTATCCGTAAGACAAAATGACCAGAGTACATGGTTAAAAATTTGAACATCGTGTGCAAAACATAATTTTCAAACACTTACAACTTTTATTATTTATAAAACAGTTTTTCTTCAGAACACTAGCCTTCACTGGAGACTAAATCCATAGCAAGTATGAAGTTTTAAAATAAAAAATTCTTTATTCTAATTCATTAGAATAATTTCTAAAATCCTAAAAACACTATTTTTCACACTAATGGTCAAACAGACTTTTACCAAACATCACAGAGCAAATTCCTTCTAAGACCAAGCAAGAGACAATTCAGCCCCAGGAGATTTTTCCCTCCATGAACCTGACCATATGGGGTTTAGAATGAAATTACCACCTCTAGTGCAACTATATAGCTCCTGCAGTGCTATGACATAAATATCATTATTTGTGTCGTAATAGCACTTAGAGGCCCCAATCACGGATCAAGGCCCTATTGTGTTAGGCACTTCATACATACTAATGTATGTATATAATCAAAAGATCATCCCCAAAAGCTTATAGTCTAAGCCCGTGTCATCAGTTGCAATGTATGCTCCTGTGATCATTTGAAAATGAGTTGGAGTCTGAAGGTTGGCTTAGGAATCTTTTCTTTGAGTCTCAATGTTCATTGTTCTGTGTGTTTTGCAGATCGTGTTCAAGTTGGCTGCCGGGAACTGAGATCCACCAAGTATATTTCAGACGGTCAGTGTACCAGCATAAATCCTTTGAAAGAGCTTGTGTGTGCTGGTGAGTGTCTCCCCTTACCACTGCTCCCCAACTGGATTGGAGGAGGTTATGGAACCAAGTACTGGAGCAGAAGGAGCTCCCAAGAGTGGAGATGTGTCAATGATAAAACTCGCACACAGAGGATCCAGCTCCAGTGTCAAGACGGAAGTACAAGAACCTACAAAATAACCGTGGTCACGGCCTGCAAATGCAAGAGGTACACCAGGCAGCACAACGAGTCCAGCCACAATTATGAGGGAACCTCTCAGGCAAAGCCCACCCAGCATCACAAAGAGAGAAAAAGAGCCAGTAAATCCAGGAAGCACAGCTCAAGTTAGAAGTCAGGCAACCCTTTCCCCTAAAATGAACTCATCTGTAACCATCTTCTTTACAGATCTGACTGCTTAAAAGACAAGTCTGCCATTGCTGTATTCTCACTTGACAATGCATTGCTTTGACCAAACTCAAAACGGCATTCTGTGCATATGGACCTTTTTGGTGATTTTCCAAATGGGCAGTAGCACAAGCCTTCCAACTCTACACAATGAAGTCCTACATTTTTTTGAGATGCAGAGGCAAAGAATTGTTCCCATGAACATTCAATGAAATTTTATTTTTTAGAAAGGTGCTTTGTTGTGAGTTTTCATGGGAACAGTTGAATAGGAAATGTCTCTTGCCTTCCAAATAATATTTTATGAACTTTTAACACATCTTAAAAGCAGCAACCAGTAACTGTTGTCAGTTTCATTCTAACAAAACAATGCCTTGCATGCTGATCTTTTTCTTCTATCTACCAAAAACTAAAATACGCATGGCAGCAATTGAAAAGTAAAGCTGAATAAACTATTTATTTGTCACTGTAATTATTTAATGAGCTTTCTACATTAATTTTTTTTCAAAATGTTCACCTTATGTTTTATACCTTTTTCCATGTATCAAAGTATTTTCCTATGATTTGTGACTGAATTAGAATATACATTTTGTAGATAATGTAAAATAGATGTTTTAGCTTTCTTGGTGTACACACACACACACATACACTTCATTCTGAACATTAGTTTGGGTTTTATTTTGCAAGTAACATTTTAAAAACTGTTTTGTACATCATAAGCTCTGTATTATTTTTGTTTAAAGTACACAGTCGAAAGATAGATATGACTTCATTTCAAATTCATCCGTTTCTCTCTCTCTCTTTTTTTTTAACAAAATAAACTGCTATAAAGATGTATAATTTTTGGAGCTCTAACGTATGAAAATGCACACATTTTTGACCAGTCATGGCATGCAATCTAATAAAGTGGGATGTTTTACACTACTTGATTTAAGACAAGTGCCATAAAAACTCTAGCAGCAATATTTAGCATAAAAATAACCTTTCAATGGATTTCTTTGGCTTGCAGAAGTCTTATATGACCATCTAACAGCTGGTGCTTATTAATGGTCTAAACCAGGCTCATATTTAACAATTCTCAATGTGTACGTTGTAGAAAATAAATATATATGTGGGAGGTTTTACAAGCTAATAAAACTACCCCAATTTATTTATACTCTTCCATTAATGATTATCAAGTTACAACCTATGGTTAAAATAGTAATCAATATAATCTTTCTTCTAAACACAATTTAATCCTGCACCTTATTCACCATATGTTGTGAAATATGTACTAAGCAGTCAGTTTTTCAATATAGACTATGAATCATCTGTTGTTCATCATTCAGACTATATTAAGATTGAGATTATTTTCATTAATACTTGCACTCAATGGTTACTCTATACTGGGGTAAACAGCAGGGGCTAGATTCCCTAACCTGCTGCATCATTCTTAACTGGTAGCCTTTTACATGCTCTTAGCACTGATGTAAATGGCTACCCAAGGAACAGGGCAATGGAGAATCTGGCCCTAATAAAGTATATTGTACAAAACTCCTCTTTGACAGAATACTTCAATCAGTCCACCTTACATTGTAAATTAATAAGGCCCAAGCACCATATTTTTCCATCATTTTTAAAGCAGAACTCCTCAGTGGTTATTAATAAAGAGCGCTAGTTAAAAATGCATGCCACAATTTGGCTCCTAGGATCCTAAATTTTAATGACACATTGCAAAAGTCTTTCTAATGACATTTTCTTCCACTTACCTAATTTTTTAAGAACACATGTGAAAATAACATTATGTATGAGAAAAAAAAGAGAAAATGTTCTTGTAGTTGTGTTTTCCTTCCTATGGGGTTATCACCTTAACTATGGAAATGGAAAGAAAAAGATGAAATCTATCATCCTATAGAACATGTAGCATTATGTGTTTAAGGAAAACATATGTAAGTTAATAACCCAATTTGTTTTCTTTAAATTAACTTTGGGAGATCATGGAAATGCCAGACTAATTGGCCAGGAGATGGAGCGCCTGAATCTCATTTATACCAAAATCTCTGCACACCACTCTGGCAGTTTAAATAATCCTTCATTTACATCCAGTTTAAGGCCCCTACACACTACCAGAGTGGTGTAAAGGGGTTTTAGTGTAAACGAGAAAATGTTTTTACACAAAACATATAGCCTGGGAAGCAGTATATCATGCGTCACCCTGCCTTCCTGCGAAGGAGTCTCAACCTTATTAGGAAGAACCACCTTTAGCACTGAGAGGGTAGTTCAGTCTCCATTCCAATTCAGTCTTTGTCTTCTTCACCATGTCTACACAAGGATAATGGCCCTTTGCTGACAGTGTTGTAGGCAACTGATCTCCCTTGGGTCCTACCCAATAGATGTTTAAAATGTGTAGGCAGGAAAAATCATACCCAGCATTGTTACAGAAAATGTCTGGCATTATGGTCTATCAAGTTTCTAACACCCTTTTTGTAATGATGTTGAAAATAATTTTATTCTCTCTACACTAGCAGCTAAACTATTTTCAGGGCCAGTTGAGGGAGGACAAAGAGATCTTGTGTAGAAAGGACCAACAAGTTAATATTGTTTTTTGTTATTGGACAGTTTTTAGTCATGCGGAGACTAGGAACTAAATGAAAACCTTCAACACATTTCACAGGGGACACAAAATAGCCATCAA
Organism: Dermatemys mawii; assembly: GCA_007922305.1. Lineage (NCBI taxonomy): Eukaryota > Metazoa > Chordata > Testudines > Dermatemydidae > Dermatemys > Dermatemys mawii. Next base: position 38,994,178 of record ML677349.1, on the reverse strand, counting down.
TCACTACATGCAGCCAACACAAACAGGTTGTGTGTGTTCTGTTACCTATTCCCTGATCAACTGAGTTACTAATCCATTAAACAGAAGAAGGATGGTCTTGTGAGCTGGGATTCCAGCAATCAAAGGTCAATTCCAGGTTTTAGAATTACAGAGTCTGCTGTCAAGAATCAGAAAGGTAGCTGTGTTTGTCACTTCTGCAATTCCAGACTAAGGCCATGGTTACACTGGCACTTTATAGCGCTATAAAGCCCCCAGGAGCGCTATAACCTCCTACCCGTCCACACTGGCAAGGCATGTAGAGCGCTATAACTGCGGAGTTATAGCGCTTCTGGTAATCCACCTCTGCATGAGGAATAAGGGCTGTAGCGCAGCTGCTGTAGCACCACAGTGAGAATGTGGACACCCACTGCGCATTAATTGGCCTCCAGCCCATCCCATAATTCCCGTTCGAGCCACTCTGGTCATCACTTGCAAACTCTTTTGTCCTGTCCTCAGGTGACCACACGCCAGACCCACCCTTTAAAGTTCCAGGGAAACTTGAAAATCCCCTTCCTATTTGTTCCAGCCAAGCATGGCGTGCTCTCAGGGAATCCTTGCAGGTGATCGTTCTGCTTGCTCATGACTCCACGTGCCATGCCTCCTCGCAATAGGTGATCCCCAGCATGGAGCAATAGCGAGGTGTTGGACCTCATCAGCTGTTGGGGGGAAGAGGCTGTTCAGTCTCAGCTGCGGTCTAGCCGCAGGAATTATGATACCTATGGGCAGATATAACGGGCCTTGGCGGAAAGAGGCCATGAGCAGGACACTCTGCAGTACCATGTTAAGGTAAAGGAGCTTAGGAATGCGTATCGCAAAGCCCGCGAGGCAAATGGCCGCTCCGGGGCAGCCCCGGTGACTTGCAGATTTTATAAGGAGCTGCACACGATACTTGGTGGTGATCCTACGGTCACTCCATCGATCACCATGGACACTTCCCAGCCCACCAGTGAAGGGCGGGGGGTGATGAGGAGGATGAAGAGGAGGAGGATGCGGCAGTGACCCAGGGCACAGAAGAGTCCCTGGGTGCTGCAGCCAGGAGCTCTTCTCAAGCCAGGAGGAGGGCAGCCAGCCACAGCGTCCAGCGGTTGCAGGGGGCAGCGCAGCAGCAGATTGCAGAGGTAAAGCTGCTTTTCTATTGGGAAGGCAGACAGCTTGGGGTGGAAAGGGATGCTTGCATGCTTGCATACATGTGGAATAGTGAATTGATGTAGTCTATCACATCATGGTAATCGTTATTAGTAATCTCTTCAAAGGTCTCAATAAGAGCGCTTGCAATGCGCCTGTGCAGGTTTCCTGGGAGAGCCAGTGTGGCCCCCGTCCCGGTCATGGTCACTAGTCTCCGCCACTGTGCTACAATGGGTGGGGGGAGCATTGCTGCACAGAGGCAAGCTGCATATGGCCCTGGGCGGAAGCCGCATCTTATTAGAATGCCCTCCCTTTCTTCCTCAGTGACCCGCAGCAGCAAGATATCTTCCAGGACAAACACCTACGGAGAATGTTGGAACAGTGTGCAGAGTAGGGCTCCCGCCACTTCCTGGCACTCAACCCCCCCACTTCCCCGCCACAGCACAGACGACAGGGAAACAATCATTCCCCCTGCCTCTGGAGAGGATTCACCATGGCAGGGGCTCCGTTGTTGTCTGTGTGCTCTCTGCGGGACAGGCAAACGGGGAATGCGGGGGAATCATAGGCATGTCTGCTGTTTACAAGGGAGCCACTGTTACATGTATTTTTTTCTTTTAGAACCATCAACCTTGAGCCCTGTGCCATCGCTGTTATCAACAGCTGAGAGGCTGAGGCGACTGAGGAAGAGGCCACGAAAGAGCAAAGAGGATCTAGTACAGCAAGTAATGCAACAGGCTGTAATGGAGAATCGAATTGCACAGAGGTGGAGGGAGGACCAGAGCAAGTTGAGGGAGAAGGCACAGCAGGAGAATGTGATTCATCGGCGGAAAAGCACCGATAAGCTGCTCTCATTACTGCAGCTTCAATTGGAGACTATGCAGTGGATTGCCACCCTTCAGGAGGAAAAGCACCGCGCTGTCCGCCCTCTTTATCATTTGCCCCCAGACCCTTCCCCTTCTGGCCCTCTGTACCCTCCAGGCCACTATCATCAGCTATCTGTTTATCACCATCCACAGCTGCCTCCAACCCCTCTGTCTTCACCGAACAACCCCCAAACCCAGGACCCTTATCCACTGCAGTCAACCCCTAATAACATGCCTTATTGCCCTCCGCAAATAGGGTTCGGGGGACACAGCAATTCTGAGGGCACTGAAGACTCAGAGATCCGGACATATTCCAGTCTCTGACTGACTCCATCCCACCCCAATTGCACCTCCCCCCACTTTCCCCTCACATGCATCAAAATATTTTCTTTCAGCAACCGAAGTAGCTGTTGAATAAATGAATTGTCTTCTTAATAAATGGGTTTCTTTATTCAGTGTACATAGATTATTAGAGGCTACAGAAAAGCAAATGCCTGTTCCTATTAAAAGAATTCACGCTCCCTCCCTCCCTCTGCACTTCCCTTTAGAACTGGCTTTCAGCCTCAAAATTCTCCCTCAAGGCTTCCCTGATCCTAACAGCCTCGCGCTGGGCCCCTCTAAGAGCCCTGCTCTCTGGCTGTGCGTATGTGGCCTCCAGGCATTGAACCTCCGAGGACCACGCCTGAGTGAAGCCTTCCCCTTCTGCTCACAAAGATTATGTAGGGCACAGCATGCAGAGATAACCGCGGAGATACTTCCCTCAGCCAAGTCCAGCCTCCCATAAAGATAGCGCCAGTGGGCTTTGAGACGCCCAAAAGCACACTCCACAGTCATTTGACACTGGCTAGGCCTGTAGTTGAACCTTTCCTGACTGCTGTCCAGGCTCCCTGTGTAGGGTTTCATGAGCCAGGGCATTAAAGGGTAAGCAGGGTCGCCAAGAATCACGATGGGCATTTCGACTTCCTCCACGGGGATCTGCTGGTCTGGGAAAAAAGTCCCGGCTTGCAGCTTCGTGAACAGGCCGGTGTTGCGGAACATGCGTGCGTCATGCATCTTCCAGACCAGCCCGCGTTAATGTCAGTAAAACACCCACGGTGATCCACAAGCGCCTGGAGAACCATGGAGAAGTACCCCTTTCAGTTAACGTACTCGTCTGCTAGGTGGGCGGGCGCCAGAATAGGTATATGGATCCCATCTATCGCCCCTCCATAATTAGGGAAACCCATTTCTTCAAAGCCAGCAACAATGTCATGCACATTACCCAGAGTCATGATTTTTCGTAGCAGGATGTGATTAATGGCCCTGCACACTTGCATCAGCACAACTCCAACGGTTGACTTTCCCACCCCAAAGTGGTTGGCCACCGATCGGTAGCTGTCTGGGGTGGCCAGCTTCCAGATCGCGATAGCCACCCGCTTCTCCACTGGGAGGGCAGCTCTCAATCTGGTGTCCTTGCGTCACAGGGCAGGGCCGAGTTCAGCACACAGTGCCATGAAAGTGGCTTTTCTCATGCGAAAGTTTTGCAGCCACTGCTCGTCGTCCCACACTTGCATGACGATGCGATCCCACCAGTCAGTGCTCGTTTCCCGTGCCCAGAAGTGGCGTTCAACGGCCGTGAACATGTCCGTTAATGACACAAGAAGCTTTGTGTCAAACGCGTTCACCACTTCGATCTCATCTTCAGACTCATCACTGTCATCCTGCATGTCAAGGATTAACTCCACTGCACACAGAGATGTGCTGGTGACAGTTGTCAGCATGTCCCTCAGCAGTTCTGGATTCATTGCGGCACACAAAAATGGAAGACGGAGCGCGCTTTGCTGAAACTGTTGAAAGATGGCGCCTGAGGTGGATGGAAACCCAGGAATTGCTGGAATATGCCACGAAGCATCATGGGTAGTTGGAACAGGATGCAGAATGCCCTGCAAGTGATGCCCCCCTACCACAAGGCATTGCGCCAGATCAGAAAGAGGTGTACTGTGGGATACATGCCCTAACGCGCTGCTCTTAATGCCGCACGAAGTGTCGCAAATGTGGCCATGCTATACCGCTGGCACGTCTCAGTGTGGACATACAATAACGCTATACATATTGCTGTATAAGGGGACCGCTACAACCAATAGCGCTATAATCCTGTGAGTGTAACCATACTCTAAGAGTCCTGTGCATGCATCCAACGAAGTGGGTATTAGCCCACGAAAACTTATGCTCTAATACTTTAGTTAGTCTTTAAGGTGCCACAGAACTCTTTGTCACAGAATCTGGTGTGAGCTAGGGCAATTCTGCCCCCTTTGTTCAGCTTGAATAGTACTTTACTCATCAATTAAGTCAATGGGACTAATCAAGGAATAAAATGCTACTCAACATGAATGAGGGTGTGGAAATCTGGACCTTGATCTCTCCACCTTCTGTAAAATGGGAATTATAATTCTTTTCCTATCTCACAGGAATGTTGTATGACAAATCCATAAATACACAGAAGGGGATCTCATAGATTACAACCCCACAGATCAATCAAATCCAAGTCTTTAACATAATACAGAATTTATCTTCTTTCATTTTTATGAGTAAAGCTATTTCAAATGCCAACAAATGTATCCATTTTTCACACTAATCTTTAGGCGTTTATGGCTTGTCTAAATGGCATAGCAATCCACACTAGAAGAGCATGAATTCTAAAGCACACTGATGCATTGTGCACTAACTGCCCTGCGTAGACCCTGAATTTTTAGTGCACACCAGCAAGGTCTACATAAGTTAGTTAGTGTGCAACAGTCGATATGATTTAAAATTCATACTTCTCTAGCGTGCATTGCCGCATAACGTAGATAAGCCATCATTCAAGGATGATTAAGATAATGGCTGAGGATTAAAATAATTAACTAACTTCAACTGCTGTACAAACTGGCACAACTCTTTGAACTCAGCAGAAGTCTGGAGTTGCTCAAGCCAATGGAAGTGTGTCTGCTTACATATGCAGTGAGTTTGACTCTAATGTGATTGCAGTACAATGCCCATAATAATAATAATAAAAGGGCATGACTATCATGTCCTAGTCTTACTGCCCTTTAAGGAGTTTCAGTTGTAAAAATAAAAGATAACTTTAATAATGATTCTACTCTTAAGAATAATGTTAGTAACTTTACACCAGATCATCTGTTCTTGCAGTAACATGTACAGGGGTCTTAGAGGAATGGACAATTCTGAACAGAGAAATTTCTATGAGAATGGGAACGTGGTTTGCTCCTCCTTTCCCCCAGAAAAGACAACAGGTCCACCCTCAAATTTGGTAGATCTTCAGGGACCTAAGGAGGTCAATGCCATCCTAGTAGAGTCCCTGTGTATCTGCAGTGGCTCTGGCATTGCAGGCCCTCCTTTGCTCTCTGGCATTGCATCTCCCTTAGCCGTGGAAGTTCTGAGGAAAGAATAACTAGAGACCTGAGCTGTATTAACTTTTCTGGGGAATCACCATTCATGGGGCTATACAGGGCAATGTGTGTCATTCGCACCCACCTCTTGGCTCCAGCCTGCCTGCATCTCCCTCTGGCCTGTACAGTCTCAGCTCCTTCTCCTCATGCTGAACTTGAATGCACAGAGTCCCATTCATAGGTTTCAGATGAGGAGGAAACGATGTAGAGTCAGTTGATTTTCCTCTTCCATATATGGAGATTCCCCTCCCTGTGAGGATGCAGTGGTATGCTCTGGGCCACTGGGTTTATAATGAGCTTTTGGAGCCATGCTGTTATAGTTAAAGGAAACAAATACTAATGTTCAAAAATGGAATTGAAATAATTTAATATATGATAAATAATATTATATTAAGTCCGATTCATACAGCTGTGTTGAAAAGGACAGGGTGTTAAGCCAGATCTTGAATATTTTCATTGAAAACTAAGTAATGTAAATAGACAAAAGAAGCTTGTAAATGTATTGAATAAATACAATGTAGAGGCAGATTAGGTCATTGTTACATGAACAGATAGTGAATTTTCTTCTACAAAACCTGTTTATATAATATGCTCCTCAATGGGTGGGGTGAGGAGGCCTGGGGCTTCTGAAAATAGTGGTTCTCTGTAGTTATTGTAACATCAGCCTATATAGTGTAAAGTGATATGGTTCATCTCAGTGTCTTCTATTCAGTGGGTAAATAAATACTTGTGTCTGCCCTTCCGATTGATGGACACCCAGTCACAAGACAAAGGAAGGATATCTTCACTCTGATGAAATGTGGGTCCTCTGCAATCCAATCTCTAGAAAAAGCAAGCTAGTTTTACATTGAAAATCTAGTATTTTAAAAAAATATTTTAAAAAAGCCTGCTATTTTCATTTTTTGAAAATTCAGACTGAACAAGCTCAGTAGAATTGGGTAAGATATATCATTTCAGTACTTTCCTGTTGATGACAGTAGCCCACAGCAAAGGGGCAAATTGATTTATAATGAATGAAAATCAATTTTCCAAAGACATCATTAGAAACCAGATGCTGATTGTTTTGATAGCACTGTAAATACTCAGAGGAAAGGGAATGCTGTGAAGTTGCAGAGGTGCTGTGGGGTTGTCATTGGAGCATTCTTCATGTTGGAGGTCAAAAGTGCATGACTCTTGTAGGACAAAGATTAGAAAGGCTTTTGAAAGGTTTATTTATTCACTCTCTAGTAACAGTCACATACCCATTGTTCCTTCCCCACCAGCAGCCTTGAAATCAAAAGTGCCAAATCCAAGTTCAGTCACTTATTTGGAAATAGAGCAGACTTTTTCTGAATAATACCCCTGGAAATAGCTACCAGATTTCTGTTAGTAAATCACTGTAGTTCTCCTAAACTTGAGCTTTACATCCTTCCTGAAGAGGTATAGCATTAATCACAAAGGGACTGTTCAACACATTCCACTGTGGGATTCTTGTTGCTATAGTATTAACCTGGAGGTGTTTAGTGGAAAATTATAAGGAGCCTTCAGTGCTGGAAAGCATTCTCTTCTCATGATGCATTTCCTTTCCCGTAGGCCAAGCAGGGGGCTTTGATTTTAATTTCATTGACATACATGTAAATATAGCTCCAGGATAAAATTGGAATTTGTCTACAGATTTATGAGTCAAGCAGACATTCTGTCACTAGATTTGTTCATTTTACTTGCACATCATACCAACAACAAGAAACCTGCCTGAGCATCTTTCTGAAAGACATCCAACCTTTCAGATCATTTCACATCTGAGCTGTCTTGACACATTAGTTCCTCCCTACTCTTACAGTTTTTGCAAGTTATATTGCCAACCACCTGGAAAATCTTCTTCAAGACTCCCAGTTACAAGTAATTATTCTACTTTCCCTTCTTAATTAATGCTGGTCATGCAGTACAGCACAATTACTTGAAATATTTCTAAATTTATTCTTACCAAATTTCTAAAAAAACCTCCATAAACATGTAAATATATAATTCATTTTTAAAAACACATACTTGACACACATATATAACTTTAACAGGTAATGTAACCCTGCATAGGTGTAACAATGGGTAAATGTAATCTATACCCCCTTTAAGGCTTCTTTAAACTGCCAGAGTGGTGTAAAGATGTATTAGTGTAAATCATAATCAATTCTATTGATTTCAGTGGAGCTGATTGTGGAATAAAGTACTATACAATATACATAGATATCAAAATCTGCTTTGCTATAAGAGAGATTTATACCAGAATATTTTATAAAGTTGTTTTGCTTACTAGGCATTGAGGAAGCCATTTGCTGTCACATCAACAATATCACCTATTAAAGACTAATATTACATAAAATAAAATGTTAATTTTATGTTATTAATTATGTTGTCTATATATTTTTTCTTGTTCCATTTTGAATTCTATTGCTATGTTTTAGTAATCCTACTGTAACTGTATTATTGCCTTTCAAATAAACACACCTGTTTTTCCTATGGCTAAAGCACTTAGCTCTTTTGAGCCATATACACTAAAGCACCCTGGTTCATATTTTCCTGCTTGGAGATATTTTCAGTAGAGTGAATACATTATTATTATTAATTATGGCAACTGAGATGAGAACTCATTATCTAGTTTGGCCTAGAAGTTCCATATCTGATTTACGTTAGTGAGGAGTGATTTGGGGGGCAGTTAGTGGGGAAATTACAAAGATACCTAATAAAAACATAAACCAGTTTGTGCTATCTCACGCTAAAGTACGCAAAAGAGGGGTTCACTGAAGCAGTTTTATACATAGGAAACTGTGGAAACCTGAAGGAAGAGGCTTAAGAAGAACAAGAAGTGCTTGTCCAACCTGACCAAAGGAACAGGAAGCAAAGAATAACTAGGAAACTGAAGAATCAGAGGGGTAGCCATGTTAGTCTGGAATTGCAGAAGTGATAAAGAGTCCTGTGGCACCTTAAAGACTAACTAAAGTATTAGAGCATAAGCTTTCGTGGGCTAATACCCACTTCGTCGGATGCAACCGACGAAGTGGGTAT
>ML677349.1:38923648-38984222 GCA_007922305.1 Dermatemys mawii | reverse complement strand
CCCCCCACACCATAACTTCCCCCCAAGACTTCCCCCCCACCCAAGTCCCCCTGCTCCCTGTCCCCTGACTGCCCTGACCCCTATCCACCCTCGTGCCTACCTCTTGACAGACTCCCGGAACTCCCACTTCTACCCAACCCCCGCATTCTCCGTCTCCTGACCGCTCCCCCCCTGAACCTCTGCCCCATTCAACCGTTACCTGTCCCCTGACTGTCCCCAGGACTCCCTGCCACTTATCCAACCCCTCCGGCCACCGGCCCGGCCCCCTTACCATGCTGTTCAGAGCAGCATCTGGAGGCCGCATGGCCTGCCTGAGCTCGCAGCCCTGCTCCCTTACCATGCTGCTCAAAGCAGCAGGAACTCAGAATCCCTGGCCCACCTGACCTAACGACGGGAGATGCTCCCCCACCTTCCTCCCTCTCCCAGAAGTGCTGCCCAGGAGCGGCAGGTCAGAGAGCTGGCGGCACTAGGGCTCCTGGAGAAAGCGGGGGAGCCTCCCCAGCCAGGAGCTCAGGTGGGCTGGACAGGATGGTCCTGCGTGCCGGATGTGACCCGTGGGCCTTAGTTTGCCCACCCCTGCTTTGGAGTGTTCTCTGGATTATACTTCAACACTGTTTCAATATTAACTCATCAGTAGTGTTGTGCTCTTTTTGCTTTGTAAATAACAATAAATGTTTAAAATATCTTGAAAATGCTACATTCGTAAAATGCTTGATTCCCAAAAGACTATCGCAGTAGCACACTCATATTTTGTGCTGGTACTGTTGCTGCTTCCAACAAAAATTCTCAGCTGCAGTCATAAATCTTAACGAACCAGTATCTTGTTTGAATGAGTTACCTTACCCACTGTATCAGATGAAAATGACCCTTAACACTACCTTATTCCAAAGTGTACATACCATTGGGCACTTCAAATCATGCACCAAAGGACTTCTTGCATTTCCAACACTAATGTGAGGATGTCATCATTAGTATTTGGAAACAGGCCTGCAGCAATCTTTTGAACATTCTTGCATAAAAACACCCTGTTTTGAAGTTGGATTTGCAATCCAGTTTTGTGCTCCAAGACCACCTTCTGATGACCCATTATGACTTTCTTATATACGGACCTGCTTTTTGGCCAACAATACTACACTGTTGGAGGAACTTTAACAGGGCCATTTCCTTTAACACCAGTGTTGTAAGTTTAAAAACCTGACTTGGTGCGATGTTTCATTGATGGCATGTCACAGAGCAGAGGAAAGGAGTGGAAATTGTGTCACGAAAGGCCTAAGAACAATACGTGAAGGCCTGCAGGAGCTATATTGTATGTTCCTTCCCTTTTCCAAGACCATCAGAACTTCACTTGAAGACTGAGAAACTGAGACTCCACTGGATTTTAAGTGGTGCTGACCAGCAGGTGGCAGAACCAGAGTGCAGCCAATGTACATGGTATCCTCTCCTCAGGACTCTGTGGATTTTCAGGTGGAAATACACACAGGAACTAATCCTGCTCCTAGTTCCATCTCTGCAACTTCTACCCCTACGCACCTGGACATGGAGGACAGTACATACCCACAGCATGTATGCCAAGGATGGATTTCAACTCAGCCATGTTACAATGATATGGAGAAAGCCCAGGAGGCACTGGGATCTGATATCTCTACAGATCCTCATGTACCACCCTCTTGCAAAGACACCCCAGCCTCCTCCATGTGGCCATACACCTCCCCCTCTAAGTGCAGAATACAGCAGAAACTCTGCAAGTTTATACTTACAGAGTTCTCAAAACCATTTCACTCCACCACACACCCACCGCACACCACAGGAATGTACTATTGTTTATCAAATAGATCAGTGCTACCCTTACAAAATTATTAATTCATATTCAAATTTTGCGACCAAGATTTATTAGGAACGGTGATTAGGAAATCATCCACAGAAAACCTTCAAGTTCTATACAACTACTTAGCTCTCTCTTTCTTTCACGTTTAATATCTGTACTCATATATCTTGATACCCCTTCCCAAAGAAACAAAATGTGTTTGCAAGATCCTCTGCCAAGATTAGTGCAAGTGTTAATTATATTAATTATAACATTCCGGTTTTTATTTGCTTAATTATTCTCTGCATTTTTTTTACATAAAAAGCCTTAATTATATAGTCCTTCTACATAACTGTCTGGAACTTCCCTTAAAAATTAATATTTGTTGGGATTTTTAATCTGTTCAAATACTGCAGACATCCTACAAATCTGACTGCCTTCACATTTTTACAAGTATCTGCTGACGACAAAATTTCCCCCTTCTTTCTTGACAGATGCCCCCCTCATTGGCTTGCCATTTGGATTCCCGTTCACTGCAGTGGAAAATTTACACATTCTTCCACTCTGTCTAAACAGATTAAGAAGCTTCTAAATTGTACTGAAGAAAAACTGAATCCTGTATTCTCAAAATGTTTAATGTTGCAAAAGCCAGAACTTAAATGGAAGCAGGAGATACAGAGATGTATGCCAGAAAAAAATATTTAAAAGCACATAAAATGGAAGGATAAGGGACTGGATATCTCAGAGAACTGGTAATAGGATACAGAGCATTTCTTATTTAGTCATTGGTTTGTTTCTAGCAGATCAGTAGTGAATAAAAGTAATTATCTGATGGTTGTTCAGTGGAGTCTGTGATGATAAATTCATAGGCCCAGAGTCCAAAAATACCTTCCAGGATATGGGCCACAATCTCTTTACAACTCCTAAGGACAGGTAGCCACATCACACCATGGAAATTGGGAAAAACTGGTAACTTGTTGAAACTCTTGGCAGACAAACCTAAGACCAAAAAGGACTGAAAGACTGATCTCCTCCTTTGACCATTAGAAGTGGACCATTCAGAAAGGTCTGAGACTCAGTGGCAGGGCAGAGCAGAGCACAGCTGCTGTCTATGCTGTGTCTATCAGTCTTTAGGACTGTCATTCTAGCAGTTTGTTAGCTCTAAAATAACATTTTTAAAAGAGATTAAAAGGTTCACAAATCAGTGATGTACAAGGCAGGCATTATGTCAATTCACTTTCCCCAAGGCACCTGTTAAAAAAGGTTACAGTTTAAAAGAAAAAAAGAAACCCACATACCCCATTTTGTTTAAAGCAAAAAGATCTACACCAAACAGATGTTTGTTTATACCAAACAGATCTATGACTGGTGAATGCAGCCTCAATTTGCTTCTGGCTGTTATCTCACCTTACCTGATGCCATTTTAGATCCCCGACAATTTAGTTGCGACCAGCATGTTTGTTGGGTAGTAACTTCACATATCAATGTTATCTCTTTTGTGCTTCTTGGACAATCAAGTTTGGACCCTCCTGCATTCCCCATGAAGCTCAGATGAACCTTTCTGGCACACTAAGGTTGAGTAAAGAACACTATTAATACAACAAGAGTCACAGAAGCAATATTGTCAGTGTAATAATAAATACCAATAATACTTCCCACTTCTATGGGGGTTTTCATCTAAGAATCTACAAAAGTTTTTCACATTAATCAAGTCTTACAATTCCCTGATAGGATAGGTACGTAGCAGTACCCCCAATCATGAGCATCTTGGTACTTCTGTGAAGAAATGACTCAGAGCACGTTATGGTAAAACCAAAACCCCATCTTCACTAGGCTGGCTGGTGCCTCTCAAGTCCTGCCAGTTTTTTTCAGGAGTCTGGCTTGATTGCTCTTAACAAACCCATTCTCTCTCTGGATCAACGTATCCCTATTAATAATCCCTATTATAATCAGAGGTGATTTTTCATGAGCTGAAACGTGAGTGGGAGGAGATTAAATTTAACATAGGCTTTCTCTTTAGGTATAGCCAGGTATGCCAGCTCTACACCAGTGGAAGATTCCCCTAAATAGATGGAATCTTTAGCTGGCCATTTCAACCGGCTTTAAGCCTGTTTTGTGCAGTTGGAATAGATGTGCTAAGACAAAGGATCTGGCCAGTTGGAATCTTCTCCTATCTTTAATTGAGCTGTGATCACACTACAACATGTAGTCATCAATTTAACCCCATAGTGAGGGACAAACACAAAAATTGTTTTCCTGGATGTTTTGAGAAAGACAGATGGCTGCAATGATTTAAAGGAAATGAAGGGAGGGGAAATAAAGGTAGTTCCTAAAAATAACATTCATGTAGATGACTGCACAAACAAAATAAAGGAGTTTTAGTACAAAGAAAAGGGACTAGAAGCTGAGGGAGAACATCCTCAGTGCCTTGAAAGAGGGAAAGAATAGAGCTTTTAACCTCCTCCTCCAGGAAGGCTCTACAGGTGCCACAAAAAGATAAAACAAGGTGAAGGCAAGAGACCTTTCTTTTTCTTTGCCATGAAGATTCCCTAAGAGCTCTTCCTTGCCAAACCTGATATTACTAAAATCAAGGAAGGAAATATTATCTAAAAGGACAAATCAATCCCCATCTGACTACAAAACTGAGGAAGAGAGACTGGATTTTTCAAGTTTGACTCTTCTTTCTGTGAGATCTGCTCTACACAGGAGAGAAGGGTCATTAGGACACCATAACTAGTTTTCTGCTTCTCAAGCCACAGTATTTCCAGCCCAGATGAAAGTTACAATAGCCTAAATGCTGCTTCCATTTATGAGAGCTGGCTAAGAGCGCTAAGGGACTAGAAATCAACCAAGAATTTGCAGAGATGAGCTCCACCTACCCCACTGGGTAGGAGAATTCTCCAGTTGTGTAGAGCCAATGTAGTTGGTAGAGGCTGTGCTGAAGGAAAGGGTTCCAACTGGAGCAAACAATATGCTAGTGATTCCTGGCTACTGGAACTACCCCTGGGATAGGGGTGGGGGTGGTATCATTGAAATAAGACATAACTTAGTGGACAACTAAGGCTTCCCTAGATTATACTGGAGTCAAACTGGTTTCCTAACAGCCCCAGGATTGTGGAAGGATATAAAGATGGTATAAAGTCATCTTTCCCTTGGCCCCCTCAATTTCTGTGCTGAGCATAGCTCTGAAACATACAAGGAATGAGCCCAGAAATTTGCTTGGTTAGTTAATAGTTTACATGATTTTTTTATACTTTATAAGCATTGTTTAAAGGGTTCAAAGTAGGAAGATGCAGAAAAGAATGTGATATTTTAACAAATTCAGTACATTACAATATGAACAAAGTTATCAATATACAAAAAACACACAACACACAAGCAACTTGCAACGTTTTTTCAAGGTTATCTAAACTAGGAGGATATAAAAATAGAGAAGAGAAACTGTTTAGATATATACAAAACATGAAGATTATTTGAAAACAAGGTGCTGAAGAGGGAATTGTGCCCAAAACTCACACTTAACTAAAATTTGAACTAAAATTCTCCATAACTTAAAATTCTTACTAGAGCTAGATGCAGAGGCAGTGAGAATTTCACTTCACACACAAAAAACCTAAATATTACAGGAGGAGTTATTTTATTATAATTACCTATATTATGGCAGGGTCTAGAGGCCCCACTGTTCTAGGTGCTTTAAAAACACACAGTAAGAGACAGCCCCATCCCTGAAAAGCTTATCATCTAAATAGGCAAAGGAAGTTTTACTGTTCAGAACACCTTTGGCTTAACCCTACAGAATCAGGCACAGAGTAACTTGGCCAGTCTGCAGCAGAACCAGGAGTTGAATCCAGGTTTCCTGAGTCTCTGTCCAGGGCCTTCATTATCTCATCCCTCCTCCTTAGAGTGGTGAAGCAAAACTTAGCACCCTACAACCAACAGCCAGAGAGCTGAGTTTTTCACAACTTCCTCTTACTTCAGCCGCCATGGCTAGATTGCACCATATAAGCATTGTGTTCACATCCCCTCTCCATAGTTGCTTGGAGTATTAGGGATACTCACTCCAGGCAAAAGCAGCTTTCCACACTGGCCAGACACAGGCTGTCATACAGACAGTTTAGCAGGGCACAGGAATATGCAGGCACCTATGCATCTGCTCAGTTGACTTACACCCCCTGCCCAAACCCCCTATACCGGAATTAAGTGATGTGATATTCCTAGCATCAACTGTCAGCACTAGGATGAATTTCACCAACAGGGATTTTAAGGGGAGAATTAAAAAATAGGGGAAAATGTAAAAAAATCTGTTCCATCAAAAAACTAAAAAGCTGAGGTTTTGCAACCAGTTCTAATTACAAGTGACTTGTCCAAAGTTGTAAGAAAAAAAGAAAGACTGTGGCAAAGTCAGAAATTTAACTCAGATTTCCTGAGTCCCAGTCCAATGCTTGAAATATATGACAATCCGTAAAATAGGGGATAAGGTTACAGATGGGGACCTGAGGCACAGTGAGATGAAATGTAACAAAACTTAGTGACAGGTGGTAGTTTCCATCATCTCCATATAACCAATCTATTACTGCTTGATTTCACCAGTATATTCCATGCTGTGCTATCAAGCAGAAGAGAAATTTTAAGAATATTTTTAGGATGTTGAATTGAAAAGAGAAAAAGTGTTCAGAAGGTCTGGCCTAGCCCCATGAGCTTTCTCTTGAAATTAAACACAAACAATGAGAAAGTTTAAGGTCTTAGAAAGTCTTAGGTCAAGATAACTTGGAAGAATACGCTAAAAAGTGTCTTATTCTAAAATAATTCAAAGTTTAAAGCAACATATCTTGAAATCTATACCTTAAAACTGTAAATACATTATTTTGATGTAAATGTGTAAAATATCAGTCGGAGTTGAAAAGGCATCTAAATCATAACGCACCCCTTTAGATTCAGATTTTAAAAGGTTCGTAATTTTAGGTCAAACTTCAAATGAACAATACTTCATGCAAGTATTAGAACAATTTTTTCCAGTACTTGCATAAAATATCAGTAAGCCTTATTTGTCTCTAGAACAAATTTAAATTATCTACCAGAACTAATTAAAACCTTGTTACTGGTGAGACATAAAATAAATGCAACACAATGGGTGAAACTTGCCATATGTCAGTCAACACTTATCCACAGTGAAGTGCAAGTAGTTATGAAAACATTTCCTTGTGCACAGATACCACATTTCACACTTTCCTTTCTATGTGTGTCAGAATACTTTGTTCTCTATTTACTCTCTAGCTGGTGAATTCTTTTTTTAAAAACACATGGAATATTTTTTACCAATTAACCAAAATTCAGTCCCCACACTACCATTTAGTTTGGTGGACAAAAATCATAATCACATACTAAAATATGTAAGATCTGTTGGGCATGCAAAAATGTAATATGTAAAGTAAAATGAAGGTGAAGTAGTGTGCTATACACGAAGGGCCAGATCCTGCATTACTTGTGTAGCTAAAATTCCCTTTAAAGAGTTAATCTTACAAATATTCATGCATGTACTAAACTTTAAGCAAGTGACATAAGCAGAACTATTCTGATTAATCAATTCCAAGGCTAGAAGAAACCATTCGTGGATTGTGCTGGGGTTCAAGTGGGGGATATGTGGCCTAATGCCTACAGTGACCCTGCTGTTCACATGCCCAGGAGCAGAAACTTTGGCCATCAGGCAAAACGTTTAGTGCATAAACTTAGGCACCAAGTGAATTTAGGCACCTACTGGGTTAGGCTGGAGCCAAGTGGGGGTTTTGTGGATCTAAGTAGTGCCTAAAAAGGGTACATACATGCATAAATTTGCTGTTTAGGAACCTAGATTCCTTTGTGGATCCAGGCCCATAAGAAATAGGAACTGAGATGAAAAACAGCTGTATCAAGCTCAATCCAGTGAAAACCAAGGCAAAGAAAATTATTTTGAGGAACTAACATTTACTGTGACTGCATAAACTTGAGGTCCTTTTCAAACCATCACTACACATGGACATCCAAATAGCTGTGGTCTTCAGCTTTCAGGTAGCCTAGAGACTAACCCTACAGAACACAGTCCTATCCATAACCATCCATGTGGTGCACTTTGAGCACTGCCAGAGGTGGAAAGGCAAAGGTAGCTTCGTAACACCTTTCCATTACCCTAAGACCAGTGAGGGAGAGAAAGCAGGGTTCTGTTGTTAGGGAGCAAGCCCAGCAATCTGGAAATTCATGTTTGAGTGTGCAAAAAAACCCACCAAACCAACCCCCTAACCAGAAAGCAGAGTGATATGCAGGAGCAATGAAAGGGAGGAAAAGGAGCTTTAGTTTGCTATAAAGGAATACTACAGAAAAGACCTGAAGAGCAGCATCTGGACATGACTGGACTAGTGAGCAGGAGATACTCTTTACAACCACATTTTGTATGGACTAAAGAGGGAGTGAAGCAATATTCAGGAGGTCACAGAGAGATTGCTATAGATGATCATAGGTGAGGGTTTTGGGGTTGGAAACAAAAAAGAACAGATGCATTTGAGGACACTTCAGAAAAAAATAAACACATTTTCAGGTACAGCACTGATTTAGGGAGAGGAGAGAGTAAAGTAAAAAGAAAAAAATTTGGCCTACAAACTTTAGGGTCGGAAAGGATGGCAAGTTGCCTATTTTATTAAAGAAAAGAGGAAAGATGAGGACTTTTGAGTTTTAGTAATTTTGAACTTGAGTTGGCAAGTGACCTCCAGGAAGAGATGTTGAATAGGCATCAGAGACACTATGAAGGGGTAAAGGTCAGGTTGGAAAGATAGATATGAAAGTCTCAACATAAACACAGCAAAGAAAGCTGGTGCACCTACTGAAGTCAACCAGGAATAAAATGTAGAGGAAGAGGACACAGCACTAAGAGATGCCTACAGAAAGAGGGAGAAGGCAAGATACATTCAAAGGGAAAAGAACCAGGTGAGCACAGTCTCTGAAACCAATGGGGGAGGAAATGTCTGAAAAGAGGAAGTGATTGACAGTGCTGAAGACGGTGGACAGATTGAGAAGTATGAGAATACTAAAGAGATCTCAAGACATACCTAGAAAAAGGGCATTCCTATTTTTAGCAAGAAAATCTATTTTCAGTGCTCTTTGATCTCAAGGTATGACCATCAATTCCACAGACTCTGCAGCAATGTGTTCATCATACTCTCATTCCTCACTTTCTTACACTCTTCTTCCTCAACCCAGCTTAGTCTGTTTTTTTGTTGTAACAACCCCAAACAGCCCTCCTCGTCTCTTGGAATTGCTTCTGTCAATGCATTCTTCCCTTAAGTCTGTTCCCCAAGCAAAGACCATGCTCTGTCTTTTCTCCTTTAAAATCTCTTCCTTTGTTTCCCAACAATCCTGATGTGGTTTCTGTTCATTACCCTAGCTGTGGGGGCCTCTCTGCATTTGAACATCATCCATCCTTATTATGGATAATGGTTCATTTTGGTTTTGCATCTGTGGCTCTCTAAGACCTTCCTGGTTCCATTGGTACCATATCTCTTTTCTGTTTGTTAGTACTGTTTTATTTAAAACGTTATATATTCTGGATTTTTTTCTTCAACAGCAAATATATAATATTTTAACAAAACAAGCATATGAATTTTTGAATTTAAACATCAAGTTTTTTAAAATCGGATTTGTTTTTATTCAGGGTGCAGAACAGGACTCAGGGCTGGGGTAAAGGGATTCAGGGTGCAGGAGGAGGTACAGAATTAGGCCCACCTAATTGGGAGAAGCTTGGGAGGGGGTATGGGGTCAGGGATGAAGGGTTTGGGATGCAGGAGGAAACTCAGGGCTGAGAGGGGGTGTGGGACCTGGGAGGAAGTTAGGGTATGAAAGGGGGTTCTGGCCTGGGGCAGAGGGTTGGGGTACAGGGTTCAGAGTATGGCTCCGGCTGGGCAGTACTTATCTCAGGTGGCTCCTGGAAGCAGCCAGAATGTCTGGAGCAGCCAGGGGGCTCTGTGCAATGCCCATGCCAGACAGGATGACCAGACAGCAAATGTGAAAAATTAGGACAGGAGGTGGCGGGTAATAGGAGCCTATATAAGAAAAAGACCCAAAAATCAGGACATCTGGTGACCCTAATGCCAGCAGACACCACTCCTTGCAGGCACTGCCTGCACAGCACCCATTAGCTGCGGTTCCAGGACAATGGGACCTGCGGAGCAGCTGCTTTGAGTGGAAGCAGCGAGTGGAGCACCCCCGGCCACCCCTGTGCCTAGGAGATAGATAGGCCAATTGCTTCCAGGAGCTGGGAAGCCTGCCTTAGCCCTGCTGTGCTGCCCATTGGACTTGTAGCAGCCCAGTCAGCAGTGCTGACCGGAGCTGCCAGGATCCCTTTTCAACCGTGTGTTCTGGCCAAAAACTGGACACCTGGAAAAACCATCTGGAGATGAAAAAACGAGCTAAGCACTGGGCCAGGCTTTTCTAGGGCAGTTATCAGCACAGTGGCCTAGTACCAGTTAGGTGGGGCTAATTCTCCACTACCTTGTCCGTGTGGCCCAGATCGGACCTGCCTCAGTCCACACCTGCAAGATCAGGCCAGCGACTCACTGCCTGGCACAGGGCTGGCAGCCCGCGGGGGCCAGAAGCCAGGCACTGCTGCACACCGCCCTGTTCAGGCCCTAGCCTGGTGCCAAGGGTTACACTAGCCCTGGGGCTGCGCTAAATTACACTCGGGGCGGACCTCAGTGGCTGGGCGCTGCAAACAGCGGCCCTGTGGCTTTGGGGGAGCGAGGGGAGGATGTGGAGGAGCCCCCGGAGCTAGGGCCGCTCCACATGCAGACAGGCGGATTGCGCAAGCGCATTGAAGAAACCAGCTCTGGCCCCCCCCCCCCCCCCGAGATTTAAAGGGCCAGCTGCCAGGGGGCCTGCCAGGCTGCCCCAGGGTCCCAGCTTCGTGCGAGGCCATTCCAAGGCAGGCGGGAGTGACGCGCCAGGCCCATGCGGGGAGCGGCCGCCCCCTTAGTCTGGGCGGATAGGGCCAGTCGGCTGGATTCTCTGGTTCGCGGACATTCCCGGGGAGATAAACGACGCGGGTGGGCGGGGGAATCGGCCACTTGCCCTGCTCCGCCCGCTCCCCGCGCCCCCGGGGATTCCAGCTGCCGATGGAGCTCGGGAGCGCACGCTCCAGCCTTAGGCCTGTTATGGAGCCAGGGGCTCTCCTGGGCGGTGGAGCCTCGGTGGCCGCGGTGCTGCCGGCGGGCGGGAGCGGGGAGCGCCTGGGGGGCGCCACCCCGAAGCAGTTCTGCGCCCTGCTGGGCAGGCCGCTCATCAGCTACACGGTGCGGGCGCTGGAGAGGTAAAGAGCCGCCCCACCCCCTCCAGGCACCCCCGGGACATGGGGCCCCAAACCCCCCGCTTCCCACAGCCCCGCCTGCCGCCTCCCTTCCGCCCCACAGCCCAGCCCCTCCTACACCCCGGCCACGGCCCCGCCTCTTCCCTCTCTCCCATCGCTCCCTCTGGGACTGAACTCTCTGTTGCTCTCTCCTGCCTTCTGCCTGCCGCAGCCTGGGGGGCTCTGCCCCTTTCACCCCCAGCCCAGCGGCCGCCCCGTGAACCCCAGATCCCTCCCCGGGCTGCTGGCACCCGCTTGTCTCCTCCTGCGCCCAGCCTTCCGAGGCGCTTTGCCCCCGGCGTCCTGCTCCAGGACTCGTCCCCTGCTGAGTTCCCTCTGCCCCGGCTCCTGCATGCTCCGCTCGTTCGCTGCCCCCTGAAGTTACGTGTCTCTTCTCCCCTGGGCTCCCCTCTGCTTTAGATCCCCGGAGCTGTTGTCACTCGCTGCGTGCTCACTCCCAAATACGTTTGCTAAAGTCGGGGACCCCCCACCCCACCTGTACTCAGCTAGGGTGGCCAGACAGCAAGTGTGAAAAATCGGGATGGGGGGTAATAGGAGCCTGTGTAAGAAAAAGCCCCAGATATTGGGGCTGTCCCTATAAAATCGGGACATCTGGTCACCTTATCAGAATCATAACCCATTCTATGTCTACTCCTGGAAAAAAAACCATGGGTTTTGTTGCAGGCTGGAATAAACAAGTGCAACTCGTGATGTGGTGAGCATGAGCTGCATTCACTTATGATAGTGAATTTGGTTCTGTTTCTACAACAATATAACTATTGTTAGAATTACATACTTTGGATAAGGGTTTCTCTCTAATATCCTCAAAATATTTATATATCAAACTGATCCAGTTAAATCAAACAAGTAGGATGACGAGACAACAAATGTGAAAAATCAGGATGAGGTGGGGGTGTAATAGGAGCCCATATAAGAAAAAGACCCCCAAATCAAGACTGTTCCTATAAAATCGGGACATTTGGTCACCCTACAAACAAGTCACTGACTGTTCCTAAGATTCCCCTGAGGTTTCTTTTCTGCCCACAGCCAAAGCTTTTGGCAATGAAGGTGGAATTAGTGTTGATTGACATTTCTGAGAGAGAGGGAGAACTCATCCTGTGTGTGTGTGTGTAATGCTGTGCTCTCTGTCAGAAATCACTACAGGCCTCCTTTATGCCTGCCCCTGGCATCATATATGCATTAATACCCTGCCTTAATAGAAAACATGAACTATCTTGTGGAATTAATTAAAGTTCAGTTGAATTGGAAATTGATACCTAACATAATGCAAGGCTGCATCTGTGGCTCTTTGTTTATGCTGAAGTATTCAAGTATTGGGACACTTCAGCAGTTAATATTTTTCCCATTTTACAAGGTTGATGGATTTTAGATATGTGACTGTGGATGGCTAATACATCTTTAATTTATAATCTCAAATGTTAACATACTATGCAGGCCTGGACCTTGAGTAATTTAAAATGTGGGAGACGCATACTATATAGTGTAGACAAAGTATGAGCAAACTTTGGCCTACCAGCCATTTTAATCCAGCCCTCAAGCTCCAACTGGGAAGTGGGGTCTGGGCAGGGCCAATGTAACCACGAGGCGAACTAGGTGGTCCTGTAGGGCGCCAAGATTTGGGGGCACCAAAAAGCAGTGCTCCAAATTTTTTTTTTTTACACTTGCTGGAAAACGAATGATTAAAGAAAAGAGAAACATTGTTGAATGTGCATTTTAACTTGTCGTTCTCTCATACGTTACAGCTATATCCAATGCCAGCTCTGAGTTGCGGGCACATGCACACTGCTTCACTACGGTACAAAGTGGCAATGATGTCATTTTTCTGGTTGTGCACAGCCATTACCCGTTCTGACAGGCTGTTTATAATGCTAAGTTTACTAGTTTTTGGAGGTTGTCGACTGAGGCGAACTATTTTTGTTGAGTTGTTTCAGATCTGAGATTCTGGCAAGTGCTGCTGCAACATTTTGCTAATTCTTTGTGTCAATTGTGTGTGTATGTTAATTATTCGAGTGTATATATTTATGTGCGAATATGCGTGTGTAGGTTGTTGAAATTTGTCATATTCATATTGTCAGTGGTATGACAGATTATCCACTATTCTAATTTATAAATTTTATTAATAACAATAATTGGATATTCTAAAGGTAGAATAAAATGTAGTTGACTTTGATATGAAAGAAGGAAGGAAGTAGATGTGACTAAGAGGGTGTATTTTTAAAAGTGTTTTCAAAGTGTATAATAAGCAATGCTCGGGTGCGGGGCAGGAGGCAAAGTGGAAGTTTCCCCTAGGGCGCAAAATATCCTTGCACTGGCCCAGGGTCTGGGGCTTGCCGCGCGCTGGCGCTCCAACTGGGGAGCAGGGACGGAGGGCTGCTCCATGCGGCTCCTGGAAGCAATGGCATGCCGCCTCCCCCCTCCCTGCCCCCATGGGTAGGGGCAGTCAGGGGCCTCTGCTCTGCATGCTGCCCCCACCCCAAGTGCTGCCCCCACAGCTCCCATTGGCTAGGAATCACAGCCAATGGGAGCAGTGCCTGCGGATGGGATAGCGTGCAGAGCTGCACTTCACGTAGTAGGAGCCGAAGAAGGGACGTGTTGCTGCTTCTGGGAGCCGCTTGAACTGAGCGCTGCCTGGAGCCTGCACCCATGAGCTTCCTCCCCGTGCTGCAACCTCCTGCCCCAGCCCTGATCTCCCTCCCATCCTCCTGCACCCCTCAATACCAGCCCAGAGCACCCTCTTTCTAGAATGACCAGATGTCCCTATTTTGGGATTTTTCTTATATAAGTGCCTATTTACCCCCTCCCCCGTCTTGATTTTTCACACTTGCTGTCTGTATACTTTCACCCTGTCTCCTGTATCCCAAACCCCTCATCCCGAGCCCCATCCCAGAGCCTGCGCTCCTAGCCAGAGTCTGCACCCCTTCCCACACCCAATGAAGCCAATGAAAAGAGCTGAGGAATAAAGCCCAGAAGCCCTAACTCCTAGCTTCATATATACCAGGGGTCGGCAACCTTTCAGAAGTGATTTGCCAAGTCTTCATTTAT
Source organism: Dermatemys mawii (assembly GCA_007922305.1). NCBI lineage: Eukaryota > Metazoa > Chordata > Testudines > Dermatemydidae > Dermatemys > Dermatemys mawii. Next base: position 38,969,991 of record ML677349.1, on the reverse strand, counting down.
TCACTCTAAGGTTTCGCGTGCCAGTAATACATTTTAACATTTTAGAAAGTCTCTTTCTATAAGTCTTTAATATATAACTAAACTATTGTTGTGTGTAAAGTACATCAGGTTTTTAAAATGTTTAACAGGAAGTGTATGGGGGTCACATGGGGATTGGGCCAGTCTGTTTGAGGTGGGGGGGTACTACCTTCCCTTCCTGGCCCTTCATACAATTTTGGAACCCTGGTGTGGCCCTCTGGCCAAAAAGTTTGCCCACCCCGACTTAGAGAACCTATACTCTTTACTCCTGTTTTTTTTTTTTTTTTTAAAAAAAAAATGTCTTTATTGGGTGATGATTAGAGTGATCCTCTTATTTTTGTGTGTGCAGAATTAGGTTCAAGATTAGAGCTATATTTTAATCTTGTTTTGAAAATACACCATTCTTTTGCTTTGTAGCTTATTATTATCCAGATGGGTATGCGGGTAGTAAAATATGTGCCTTTTATAATCATTCCACAGTTGGCTAGATTCATGTATTTTTTCCACTTCTAAAAGTAATTGTTGTACACATAGAAATTTATATACTGATTTTATTTGGTTGGGATTTTTAAATTTATGCCTGCATTGAATTTTAGGAAACAAACATGGCAATGAATGAACTTGGACTGTGCTGTTAAATATTTTGAAATGCAGTAGATGAACAAAATCTTTATTTTCTGATGCATATGTAGAACATAATCAAGATATAAATAATGTTACTTCAGTCAACACTTCAACTAGTTCATTTTTTAAAATCTAATCCACGTAGATTCTTCTTTGTGCCCATCACAGTGCTATTTTTGGGGTCAGTACATTTAGCAAACTGCCTCTCCACCACCCAAAAAAAAGTTTAACTAAATAATGGTGCTGTTAAAAAACATCAGATTATTGTCTTCATGGTCAAAACAATGTTGTGGGACTTGAATGTTTTTACATTTTGTGAAAGTAGCTTTATAAAAAGGTAAATATATATGCAGAATACCACTATTTCCAGACCACTGTTACAATACTACATTATAACAATGTTTTAACATCTAGCTTCTATGACTGTTGTTTGATGCACATAGCAGCCTCTATATTACTGTCCGTCTTCCTTGACAATGATTCACTTTCTAGCATCTGTCCAGAGCCTCTTCGCTGTCTGACTCTCATTCAGTTGTATGTGCTCTGACACACAGTAGAACTTGGAATAGTCCAAAATTCTGTGTACCAAATGATCTGAGACAGAGGTTAACAGCAGCCAGACTTTAACTGTTGATTAGAATACACACACATTTGAAAAGGAAGTGACAGGTCATTGGGACCCACAATGGGATTGGACTCAATTAATTGATAGGGTTGGTTGACAAAGAGGTTGCTGGCTGAAGTCTTACTCCCTAGTCCTGCAACTTGTTCTGTGTGGACAGACTCCTGCACAGAGTCCCATTGACTTCACAGGGGCTCCGTGGGGGTGGGGGTGTCCACCCATAAGGCTCCTTTTTTCAGATTCAGAACCTTAAAGTAGCAAACTGGTATAGCAACTTTAAAATGTTGGGAAGTGGTTTATTATGCTAATATTTTTACTGATAATTAAATTGCTTGCTACAAAAATTTATTAATTTTTAATCCTAATCCAGGTGCTAAAAGTTTTATTTATGCATGCAAACAATATTTATACTTCTCTATAATTTCTTACAGAATAAGCTGGATATCAGATATTGTGGTGGTGGTGTCTCTAGAGAACATTGAAACAATGAAGTCTATCACTGAAAAATATGGCCACAAACGAATTACGGTTGTTGAAGGTGGAATGACTCGCCACCGGTCAATTTTCAATGGACTGAAAATCTTTGCAAAGAGCAAGCTTTCTAGCTGTCCACTCCAGAAACCAGAAGTAGTGATTATCCATGATGCCGTGAGGCCATTTGTCGAGGAAGATATTCTTCTTAAAGTGGCTTTGGCTGCTAAAGAACATGGGGTATGTACAGCACAACAACTGAACTCTGTAAAGCTCTTACATGGTACAAAGTAAAATACGAACTATATTAATACCTCAACATAGTACCATACATTTTAAGTGGAACAAACATAGGACCCAGTCATGTAAGCAGGTCAGCTTGGATGGACATGCTTACAGGATAAGGGCCTTATTTGCCATACACAATAATCTATAACTAGGTTATGGTGTTAATATGCGATTATGAAGTAGGAAGTTACTGCCTGATGAGAATTTACTGTGTATGTTTGATCCTGCTGGCCTTTAGTATGCAAAAGTCTGTTGACCGATACCTAGATACTCCAGTGATGCATACTTTATACATATCTTGAAGTGAGATATGTACTTTATACATATGTAGAAGCGAGAGTAATTTTTTTTTTTTTTTGTGGCATAACAAAATGCTTTGCTATTATACTTTTCCATCTCACTCTTCATCGTGAATTCCTTAGCAAAGTTGCAAAAGTACTGTTCCTATTACATTACTTGATTTCCTTAAAACCCTTAAACAATGACATATTGTGCAGAATTACATATAAGTCTTGTAGATCAGTGTTTGCTGTTTTGGATGGATACAATGAAATTGTGATCTTATGCTGGGAATAATTAAGCAATAAATGGCAGAGAGGTTAGCTAACAGTTAATTAATGATCAGCTGCAGGCCCTGAAAACACCTGGTCATTAACTGCCAGGAAATGTCTGTTATGGAGATAATTATTTCTATTGTTTTCCTTTATAAAATAAGTTTTTGTGTTTGTTTGTCTTGAGCTTTGTCTGATGCTGTTGATACAGTTTTTGTTTATAAAACGTGTTTTTCTAGTCACGAATCATTGGTATATTAAAAACAGGATATTTCGCAGTTATAGGAGACATCTTATAAATATCAGTTAAATGGAATTAAAATATGACACTTTAAACTGATGCACAGGTAAAGCATAGAGGATATGACCTGTAATTTAGCAAGTAATCTTAATGAAATTATTGGGGACTATGATTGTGACTAAGGTGAGCAGCACTTGGCCTCATATTTTTAAGGAAACGCCTAACATTATTATTCAGCAGTCATATGGTAAAACTTATGTTCAGTTATGTATCTGAAAAGTATTAAAGTTCTACATGTGAACACGTCTTATTACCACTTGTCTAGGGGGCAGGGATTAAGTCCCCGTCCCCTCCAGGCTCTATATCAGGCCTTTATGCTGTCCTTCTGTCTTTCCCCCAAGTGGGTTCTTGGAGCAAACAAACAAAAAAAGAATCCTCTCTCCCCTTATGGGAGAGGGGAGTTGATGGGAAAATAAAGAGAGGTAAGGGTTGGAACTCATACAGTCTTCTTGGGTCTACCCTTTGGTCTTAGACTCAATGGCGGTCTAACTGCAGCCTTGCCTTGTGGGGTGTACTGCTCTGTGGCTGGGTCTTGCAGCTTCAGGAGCAGAGAGGATTGTTGCTATCTCCCTTTCAGCAAACCTTTCTAAGGTAGGCTACCCTCTTTTGGTCCACCACCCCTGCCTGTGGCAGCTTTTCCCTTTAAGTCCCTCCTGTCCCCCCCCCCGAGCTTTGCAGATGCCCCTCATTGGAACTGAACAGACCCAGATGAGTTTGTTAGTCTCCGCTCTGTCAGTGTGAGGGTGAATGCCTCTTCATATGTTGCTATGATTTGTTTCACTTATGTACCATATACTTTAATATGGGATTATTAGCATAGTGTAAATTAACTGATTTTTACGTTGTCCGTGGTGAAGTGTTACACTTGGGGAAAATCAAAATGCATTTTTACATACCTCTATAATAATCATCTTGAGTCATTGCTTTATTCTTTTGATCACTGATTCTGAGAGGTGCTCAGTGATCTCTGTTGCCATTGATTTCAGCACGTAGCAGGCTCAGGCCTTTTTCTTTACCAAATTAAGGTCCTAGACCTGCAGTTCTTTTGCACATGGGTGAACTGCAGTATTCAGATGGAGACTCACTGACCTCATATGCATAACAGGTTGCAGGATTATGGTGTACAAATTCTAAATATTTATTTGTTGTGTAGGCAAAAAAAGATCTCGAACTGGAGTTGAAGAGTATAAATATCAGTAACTTAATGGTTTTAAATAATAATATACTAATAATAATACAGTTGTTACAAGAATATAATAATTTTTAAAAATCACTCGCCTAAGAAATCCAGAGTTCAGGTTAAACAAAACAGAAACTCAAATGTTTAAATCCTACAGTATACAAATTGTGCATGAGGCAGAATAGAAATGTTGTATTGGTGCTTATGAAATCATACATTCTATAATTCTTCATCATTTTCTTGAGCTTTTTTTACTTTCCTTTTCTTCTTCCGCTGCTGGGGTCAAGTACCATCAACATAGGAAAGCGTGTACTTCATGAGTTGGGTGCATGTGATATTTTGGATATCTATACCCAGCTTGGGAAGTTGTAAAGTTTTATTGCTACCAGCCTTCCCCATTCTGGTGGCTGAAGACAAAACTGTGTCATGTTCAACCTGTTGCTTGCAGGGGATCTTATATTAGGTCAGCAGCATCAGTACATTTTTGTCTTTTCCACTGAGACAAGGCTGCTGCTGAAAAGAGGATGAGGCCTAATGCTTCAGTCTCAGTGACATGGAAATGGCGATGTCTCAGATCCTCACAAGGAGAGGGTCATTTTTTGGAGTTTCCTCAAAGATCTTACAGAGACGTCCCCTTACTGGGACTTCATTTCGTCAGGGAGTAGTTGATGCAAACTGTGACTCAGGTAGTAGGGCATGGGCATTGAAAGCACTTACACAGGTGGGGAGGTTGGTGTTGTAGGTAGGGTATTGAACTGGGACTCAGGAGATCTGGGTTCAGTTCCTGATTTACTACAGACTTCCTTGGGCAAATCAACCCCATGCCTCAGTTCCTCATGAGTGCAACAGAAATAATAACTTTCCTATCTCAAAAGGCTGTTGTGAGGATAAAATCTGTTTGACTGTGAGGCAGGATACTAGAGTGGCAGGAGTATATTGGGAATAAAATTCCCCTGGTGCCCGTCTACTTTGGGGAGTGAGGTAGAGGAGAAGAAGTCATGGAGCTCTGGCAGTGGTGTATAAGGCTTAGGAGTGAGTTGTGGCATTTCTTAACTTGTAGGAGTGGTATGAGCCATCTGTTAAAATATGTACTATGAACATTACTTTACGGAAGGGCTCCCAGAGTATATTTGATTATAAATCCAAATACATAAAGCTCCATAGCAGTCAATCGATTTATATTTTGGTAGGTTGTTTTCATTAGTAAGAAAGGAAACAGACTCTACTACTTTTGCTTTAGTGACAGTTTAGGATGTGCACCAGTCATTTGTGGACTTTTAAAGTCTGCTGGAGCTTTACATTCCAGTTGGCTTACCTGATTTACCAGAATTGTTCCAGTCCATTAGAGCTTGCCAAGGTCTTTCAAATGTATCCAATTTGAAATTTCTAACACAAGCCATTTTTGAGAGAGGTGATGACAAAAAGCACTAGAACTTTCCAAGTATGATTGTCACTTTGTTCTTGAGTCCCATATCTCAAAATAATTTTCCTAATCATCTCAAACTTGGGAAAATATGGCTTTCTGGCCACATTCCACGTGTGTCAAAATTTAAGAGGAAAAATAGTCTTCAGTGACACTTTTAGGGGGAAGGAGACAAAAGTGGATTACAATATAGTGGAAAACATGTCTCAGTCTTTGTTCTGGAGAGTCTGCTGCCTTTCAATGAGCTTTAACCACAAATGAAGTGATAACAGTGATTCATCACAGGGGTCCTTTCATGGTAAATTATCTTTTTCTTCCTGAAAAATCATTTTTCATTATAAATTCAAATGTCTTTTAAAATGAGCATCCATGATTATTCAGATCCTGATCATATAATTAGCATAATGTTTTGTAAATCTGGTATTTTAATATAAAGTTCTTTCTAATAGTGATAGAAGCATGGGATTATTTATGTAGATGTGAACTTTCAGGTAAAATTGATGTTGCAATGAGACTAGTATTTTTGTTTTCTAAATGTCTTTGTTTTTACTTATCCAAAGGATATTTTTGGATCAGTTCTGTCCTATCATCTCTGACTCTTACTGTTTTGAATGTTTAAATTCTCACTTAATGCTACAGGAAATAAACTCAGACATTTCATCTGCAACTGAGTAATATTATATTTGTGATACAGTGGATGTTTGTTTTTTGTTTGTTTGCTTTTGTTTTTTCTTACTAATTTTCTTCTAGGGTGAGTATAGTATCTAGCTGCATAATCTTTCCAAGAAAGTTGGGTACAGGACAAAGGCAACTTTATAAACATTTTCTTTACCAGTCAGTATGCCCTGGTTTGTCTGATCATCCCCTGACAATAGATAACCAATCCCTAATTTGCTATTGCTCGGGGCTTGCCCAGGTAATCATCTGTTTCCAGTGTTTGACATAGTCTTCCTTTTTTAATGTATATCCAATCTATTTTAGGAATTTATAAGATGTTCTTTGGCTATCTAGTGTCTTTCAATAGGCAGCAGGTTTAAAAGAAACAAAAGTATTTGGAACTCCTTGCCAGAGGATGTTGTGAAGGTCAAAACTACGACAGGGTTTAAAAAAGAACTCGATAAGTTCATGGCAGCTAGGTCCATCAATGGCTATTGGCCAGGATGGGCAGGGATGTTTGCCAGAAACTGGCAACAGAGTATGGATCACTTAATGTTCTGTTCATTCCCTCTGGGGCACCTGGCATTGGCCACGTCGGAAGACAGGTTAATGGGCTAGATCAGGGGTCGGCAATCTTTGAGAAGTGGTATGCTGAGTCTTCATTAATTTAAAGTTTTGTTTGCCAGTAATACATTTTACAGTTATGGGGATTAGTGGAGGGAACCCCAGACTGGCAGTGCAGGGGGCAGATAGAAGTGGGGAAGGCTATGGAGCAGATGGGAATGGTTGCGGGGGGGGGGGGGGGGGGGGGGGGGAACAAAAATGATCGGGTAAGAGGGGGGGGGGGAACTGTGGGAGAACCCAAAAGGGAGGGGGGGGGGTAAAAGGGAGAGAATGTGGGGGCAGATGGGAAGGGGCAAGGTAGTGGAGGAGGTAGTGGGGCAGATGGGAAGGGAGACAGTGGCGGGTAGAAGGAAGTGAGGGAGGTTGTGGGGTAGAGGGAGTTGAAGGGAGAGGATGTCCAGGAAATATGAGGCGGGGAGGGGTGCATATGTGGATGGAAGATGGGGGAGGCAGTGGGGCAGACAGGAAGGGGGTGGAAAGGAGGTAGTATAGGGCGTAGATGGGAAGGGACTGGGATGGTGGTGTGGGGGCAGATAGGAAGGGGGAAGGGAGTGCACCACTGTAACTCCTCATGGCACCCTCCCACGCTGTCCTGGGCACTGCACCGACGCCCACCTATTGGGGCGGTGGGTGGAACGAGCGGGCGGGGAGCCCAGCGGCAGCCCCCCACCACTGCGCTTCCTGCGTGGCATGGGGGTATCGCTCAGTGGTGCCTGATCTCTGGGCACCGCATGGTCCCCTGCCCAGGTGGCTCAGGGGAGAGTTTGGGCAGCTGTGGCAGCCTGCAAAAAGCTGCTCGCCCCACTGCACACACGCCCCTTCCTGCATGGGAGGCAGCGGACAGTGCCAGACATGTTCTGTCCTCCCACGGCCCTAGCTCTGCACATCACCCTGCGCCCCCTCCTGGCCTGAGGTGGAGGTGCCCAGGGCTTGATCTGGCGGGCCGGGGATTGGCTCCTGCTGAATACACAGGGTCAGTGCCTTGCTTCTCAGGACAGACGAGAGTGCGCCACTGCCAGCTGAGGTCCCAGCCACTGGTCCCGCTCAGCCCACTGCTGGCGTGGGGTTCCGTCCTTCCAAGCACGCAGCTGGCTGAGCGGGGCTGTCGTCCGGGACTGGCTGGCAGCAGCGTGCCACTGAACAGTAGCTTGTGTGCCGCCTTTGGTATGTGTGCAGAAGGTTGCCGACCCCTGGGTTAGATGGACCTTTGGTTTGACCCAGTATAGCCATTCTTATGTTCTTAAGTTCTTTGTTTGGAGTTGAAAGTGGGCCAAAACAGCTCATCTTCCTTGCATGTATTTAACTTCCTCCTAACCAGGAACAAATGATAAAACAGCTACTTTCTCTACTAGCATAGCTGCACTTAACTCAGTCGAGTAATGCCAGCAGAGAATATGACCCAAGAAGCTCTTGGCTTCCCTTGCTACCTGTCAGCATAGGATCATCTGAGGATCTGAAAGTTGTGTAACAGAAGCCTTTGAGGAAATCACTGGACAGCCATGAACTCTCCGTCTCAAAATTGACACTTGCAGTTTCAGAATATCAGAGAGAAGTTACCCTCTCCTGTTCTCTCTTGTAATTGTGTTCTTACCATATCTCCAGGAGTCAACTCCTCAGTGTTTCACAACAGAATGTAATTATTTCCTCTTACATTATGGGTAAAAGATTTTCTGATACAAAATCTGGCAGAAACATTAAATCACTAATGCGATAAGGATACTACTACACTTTTGTTCATCTGCATACCATATAGATAGTGTAATTGTATGAAGTTTTAATGTTCTTAAAATGGCAATTGATCAAATAGGGGATTGTACTCCTTAATTCTACTTGTCAGACAAATAAATTACTTTATTACAGTTACTAATCAGTTTGTTATTTGCCTGTAGGATTCAAAATGTTCATCTTATCCAAAAATAATAAATTATGCCTTAATAAATTAATTCTCTGAAACAATGCCCTTATTATGTAGCTTTGTAACCAATTAAATTCATTTATGTTTTTTGGGGGGCAATTTATAAGTAAAATTATATGTTTCTAGAAACAAATTCTTCATTGCCAATAAAAGCTGGGGATGGTAGAAGCTAAAGAAGAAACCAATCCAAAGCCCCTAGCAATATGTCATTGCCAACGTTTTAAGCAGTATCGCCAAAAAATGTTTAAAATTAAAATAAAAGGAAAAACCTGTCAGTTCTAGTATTGGAAAAATTATATTATGGCAAGAAAGAGTTTTTCTTTGTCACTGTGCCTAGTTAAATTTGCAACTAGATTTGATTAGAAACCTTTTCTTTTTTTTTTCATCCCTTCTCTAACTCAAATTAGAAGCTTCATTCTCACAATTGGAAGTGGACTCTAATTTAATGAATAACTGTAGTTTTCAATAATCTTCAAAGAAAAAATCCTTATGTTCATAATTAGCAAGAATCTGAAGATTAGATTAATTTGTCAGAACAAATGGAATCAGTTGAAGGGAAAATGCATGCTGAGGGATGAATTTTCAGCAGTGGCCACTGTAATGCACTGAAGAAACTAGGATTTGGGGAAAAATTATATGCTTAATAAAATGCTTGATGACAATTGTTGCTTTTTATATAGGCAGCAGAGAAAGTTGGATCTTAGTACCTCATTGAATATTTGTGTAGGGAGCCTACTCAAGGAGGCCAGGTCTGTGGGAACTTCTCTACTGCATACATTGTAAGGGCTTCCAAAGCTTACTGAAATCAGTGTAAAGACTCTGAATTAACCTTAGTTGGTTTTCTCTCAGGCCCAAGGTGCAAAGGGATTCTTCCTTCAGCTCTTGATGTCCTCCGGGAGAGGAGCAATGCTTTTGAACACCCCTTAGTTTCTGTGAAACAACCTCCTCCTTCTCTACTCTTGTGAAATGTCACGTGTACAGGAGAGGAGCGCCACTGTTCTGCACCTGGGGAAGTACACGGCACCATAGCTTCTCTATCCACTAACTCCTTGCAGTCTGATGCCATATGATTTATGTGCCTCACAAATCAATTTTTTTTTATTGATAGAGCTGGTAGAATACTACTCAGCAAATAACTTATTAGACAATGAGTGGAAAAATTGTTTGATATTTTTTCCTGCTATTCAGTCTTCCTTAGAAGGAAGTTGCATCCTTTTAACATTTATTAAATGAAAAGTAGATAAACAGTGTGTTACAATTCAGTCCCCTATCCTCTTGCTCCCCACCCCAAAATAAAAACACATAACTGGTGGTTTGTTTATTTTCAATTGAAGGAAATGTGGCCTTTAGGAAAAAGTGGAGTGACCTCAGAGAGAGTTTTCATTCTTGACTAGTAGGCTTACCCTTTGGAATAGTGTGTCAGGTAAAGTTTCCAAGCCCTGCACTTAGGCATGTATTCTATGCATATGACTTTCTTTCTTTCTTACTGCCCCTTTTCTCCTGAGGGTAATACACTGCCCATATCTGTAGGAGATTATTATTTCACAGAGTTGGCTCATCTGGGCTTGCCAGAGCATTTGAGAGATGGAGTCAAGGTTATGCCCTTTCTCTTCCACTTCCTGTTTGTGCGGCTGGGGAAATACTGTGTTGCACAGCCTCTTCTTACTCTTCTGCACCCAGTGGGGAGGCCATGCAGGGACATAGTGGGATCTTCGACCTCTGTGTGGCAGAATAGGTCATACTGATGTGTAATAATTGCTGTCCGTTATTTAGTTTGTGATAAGGGCCACATTAAATAGTAGCTCATGATGATTTGACTATACTTCTGGATACAGTGTGTGTTTAGTGAGTGGAACAAGGAAAATGAAATGATTTGTATATTCTTCTGCTGTATTCCGTCTTGTGGAAGGGCAGGTTATATCTCCCTCTGAAACCGTTAAAGGAGGTTCCAGGGACCAGCTGAAAGTTTCTCTGAAGTTTGTCATTTTATCAACAGAGGCAACTTCATTGTTCAAGAGTTTATCTGCGTTGAGGCTTGAACTTGTTTTCTGATCTACATTCTCTCTCATAAAAATGAGCTGCTGCGTTTGTACAAAAATGAGTAGTAGGTCATTTTCTGAAAGTCAAGCCAATAGAGTTCATGTACAGTATTAGAGTGTAGAATCAAGCCTTTCTCTGATTTTTATAAATAAGGTAGTGTATATAGGGGAGATGTGAGTAAGAATTGGTAGAGGCCCAATGAAGGAGGTCTCTCCAATTCCATGTGCATAGAGTATGCACACACAACTCACACAGTGTGTGTTGACAGAGCAGATCTAGGAGAAAGGCAGTGAGAATCTACAAAGAGCAGAGACCAAAGGGTATGAGAAGAGGCTGTGAGACTTCAGAAGGCAAAGAGACAGTTGATCAGATTCACAGAGCTGCTTAAAAACATTAGACTTGCTTCTATTCCAAGCCCTTGTTTAGGATGGGAGTCAAACTGGGGAGTCCATGATAAGGTAGGAAACTCAGAATTTTATAGAGATGAAGAATGCTTCTGTTCTTCCCCTATTACGTAGGATCTGGGCTTTTGGAAACTATTTTCAAACAGGTGCCCCTGTTCTAAACTGCAAACAAGTGCAAGACTGGGTCAAGAACAGACCTGAAGATATGAAACAATGAAAGTAGAAAGCTGTTCCCAAGAGAAAAGAGAACACTCCTTCATAGGGCAGGGAGCCCTGTGGATGAAATGGCTTTTTGTGGACGTTTTCAAGTGTCTTCTAAAATTAGATTTTGTGCTAATTGCCAAGCACCATCGACTCACTTGGAAGAATAACATGAAAGACAGAAAATGCCTAAATTACTGGGTGATATTTAGCATTCCAGCCATATCATTCCCTTTTGATTGTTTGATCCTCCTTTGCCTGCTCTGGTATCCTCAGGCCTTCTTTGGATGCTGCTCCAAAGCATTTTCCAAATCGAAAAATTTCAGCCTTTCCATGGTTTTGACACAGACACTCACTCTCTCTCTCTCTCTCCAACGCTCCTTTCACTGTCTTTTTTTGAACACAGATTTCCATTTTCTTTGAAAACCCTTTGTCACAGATGCAGCTCACCAGACTGCAGTGAGGTGATTGTTATTGAATCCCTGGGTTTTAACCCTCTGGCATCAGTTACTGTCCCTGTTTTAGGGTCCCTAGATACACACTCAGGGTGCAGCTCTCCCATGCAGCACCTTGTACTGTGACAGCTGCAGCCATTCAGTCTCTTGCCCAGCCCTTGGAAGTGTCCTGACACTTTCCCCTCTGCCTACGGTTGCCAACTGTGACTGATGCTATTCCGGGAGAGATTTTTCCCCAACATGATGGAATGTCATTTTCTTTAAATATCTTATTAAAATCTCCTGGTTTTGCTTTCAACAGTCACCGGGAGATCAATGTCGATTCCAGGAGACTCCAGGCCAGTTGTGGAGGGTTGGCAACCTTACGTCTGCCCCTGCCGCTCCCCTGGTAGCGTAAACACACCATCTTCGAGAACCACACCCAAAATTGTTAGCCTTCTGATTCCTCCCCATCCCACCCTTAAGGGTGGAGGAGGAATGAAGAGCATGAATAAAGAGACAGATGGTTATAAGCCAAAGGTTATCAATGGACTCTGAGAGACACCCAGAAAATGCTCCCAGCTGGAGCAAACTCCCTTAGCATAGCTTTGTCAGGTCAAAGCACAATTGTTAAAGTAGTCCCCATTGTCCTCAGCCTCGTGTGTACCTGTTGCCGGTCCTGCCGGCAATGGTGGATTCCACATTTACATAAGGTATTAAGTGATAGCAATTTTCATAGAATCATTTCTGCTTGATATTATGAAATTGTTAAGTTGTACATACAGATTCTCCCACCCCCATCTTCACACCCTTATTAGTGCTTTTCTCAGCCTGAACATTCAGAATCCAATGTATTTTAGAATAAATCATAGTGGCATTTACTGGCATTTTACAGAGAGAGATGATAAATGTTAGTTTTTATTCTTATGATTTTAATATATAACTATGCACAAGAAGAAAGCTAAGGATGCCCAGATGACCTCAATTAAGGATTAACAGTTTCCTCTAGTGATAGAGTCCTATGGCACCTTAAAGACTAACTAAAATTTTTAGAGCATAACTTTCGTGGGCTAATACCCACTTCGTCGAATGCATGCAGTGGCTCTAGAATCTTGAATGGATTCCTCTAGAATCTTCTCAATTCCCAGCTTGTCAGAACTAATGTAGGTTCTGACATCTCTTGAGATAGGTGTCCTCAATTACTCAATTCAATATAATGCAATGATAAAGGTGACCTCATTAGAAGAGTTATGGTGTCATAAATTTACATTACATTTGTTTAAGCCATCCTGTCTTTTTAAAGTTGATTCAATGTACAGTATGGTGTCAGCTGGTTAGTATGGGATCAAAGAGTATATTAATTTTTTGATTAAACAGCCCTCTTCTGCAGTTAGGAATAAACACAATTATAACTTCTTCCTTCCTGATGTTGGTTTAAGATTCACATATGTCCAGTTTCAGTGCGTTCCACCATTGTCCTTACCCAGCTGGGTAAACAGACTTTAAGGAAATTAAGTAAATTTTAGCATACAAACCATTCACCTACCATTCAAAACTCCTTGCACATGTTCCAGCGGATCCTCTCTTTGCCTGACTAAAGAGTATGTTTAGTGTCTTGGAGCACACTCAATGTTTCAAACCCAGTTTATGCCAGTTTTTTTAATAGTCCAGTCCCTGGTTTCCAGGTTAATAGATAAAAGTGGTCAATTCACATACATCAGGTAAAATGAGAATTGGACATGTCACACTGTGTCATCAAATTCTGAAAATAACAGTGGGTCTTCCAGTCATTAACATGAATAATTGATATTCTGCTCTACATTCTCAAAGTAAGTTTCAGTTAGAAACTCAGATTTAGCAGAAGGCAATTAATATATTTTTCTTCTATTTTTAAAATAAAAATAAAGCTTGAGGTTCCTCTCAGTCAAATCTTTATTAAAAGCAAATCTGTAACCTGGCATTAGACTTCTCTGCAGGGGAAAGAATACTTAGAGCAGGGCAAAACTTTTCAGCCAACACTTTTTGACTAAAAATGCACATTCAGCAGAACTGAAGTGCGTTGCTGATTTGTGTTGGTTTCATTGAATTGTGCATGTCTGAGGGAAAAGGGGGAGAGCAAAAATAATTTCCAAGAAAAAGTCAGAATGTTTCATTTTGGCATTTTTGAAACAAAATGTATAGAATTTTTTAATTCAAAATGACCGTTTCAAAAAATGTCTTCAGTTTTACTTAAAAAATTGAAAAAGTTAAACGCTTGAAACTGAAGTGAAACATTTCATTTTGGATCAAATTAAATGTTTAGTTTAACCTGAAACAATTAAAAAAATTCTAAACTGCCAGCAAGCCAAAAAATCAGGTATTTGCACAGCTCTAATCTTCTGTTCCATACCAGCTGCTGCTGTCTTAGGGCTGTAGTAGCCCCAGCAGCTGGTGCACTTCAGGGAGGAGAGAGGCTGGGAGGGTTTGTGCAGTCATATCTTCTACCTGAACCATATTCCCTAATCTAACCTGTACACTGGGGTACATGGAACCCCAGTGGCACAAAAGCAAGGATCCCTTTAGTAGGGTTCTCGAAATCATGCTCTTCCACTTTTCTGCAGTGGGGTGGTGCCATTTCTGCTAGGTAATGATCTTGTGTCTGCAGATGAAGTAGGATGTTACCCTTAATAACAACTAGTGACAATTGGATAGAATTTGGGGAAAGTGCTCTAAGAAAAAGGGCTTAATAAGAAAGAAACATAACATATGATACATTGAGACCCAATATCTTAAATTACTGTAAACCAGCTGTGTGTAAAAGTGATTAGAGGAGTTCTTCCAAAGCTAGTTATAGGACTCTGTTTCATTAATACATTCTCCAATTGAGGTTCACAAACGCAAAAGATTTAAAAGGAATACTATATTAAATATGTGAAATATTTTAATCTGATAATTACCAGTGGTTGGTTTAGCTTTGAAGATGCTATTCTATAAATTTGGAGTAAGCAGTCATTCACTGAAGACAACCCAACTAACTGGAATAGTAATTACTATATGTAGCTGAAGCACATTGATTACTACAGATATAATTAGCCTGAGTGCACATGTCATGCATAGATCCATAGGTACTGCTTTCATTTCTGTTTTTGAAAGTGTATATAGCTGTGAATGCCCACAATTGCAAGTAATTTGATTTGTGTAAAAGAATATTTTCCATGTATTAACATGTGGAAACAGTTGATAGATTAGGTTGAGAAGAAATTAATCACAGTGATTTTGAGTAGATTCATCTGGCTCATATCCAGGGCTAATTTAGGCTAACTCCCAAAGAGACAGAAGTATTTAATAATTTGCAAATAATCTTTCACCTAATCAAAAATTCTACCACAGCTTTGTTAATTGTTGGATATATATCTAGCCTGTCTACATTAATGTATGTTACTAGTCTGGGCTGTTTGTTTGAACAGCACTTTGTGACTCATATTCATTGAAGACTAAAATAAAGTCAGTTGCATTTCTACTAAATTAAGCTTTTTTAAGATTAGTGGACATACTGGGCCAAATTCTCCCTCAACACAATTCCATTGACTTCACTGATATTGCACCATGGATTTATTTGTCTTGTGGTCTCTGAATGTCCCAGCTGATTTCAGTATAAAGCGTCAAAGAGATTATCTTATTTTAAGTGATTTTAAATATACTTCTAAATTCTGGGCCTGTATGTATGAAGACAAAAGGGTTTTTTTCTTAAGACAATGTAGTGCAAAATTTTCAGAACTGTTTCCATGCTGCAGCACTTGTTAGAGCAGAGAATAACTCTCTGACTAAAGAAATCAGCATATTCTGATACAAATGCTAATATTAAGATATGTTAACACCAAGAAATATAGAGATGGTTAAAGTTTTTTCCTTTTGTTAAATTGTCATTTATAACCTTGATATACATGAATGTGACGTCAGACCTACTCTGTGTATTAAAAATCTGAAACTATCTATTAACATAGATTTATGGATTCCAAGGCCAGAAGGCACGTTTGTGATCATCTAGTTCAGGGGTAGGCAACCTATGGCATGCATGCCAAAGGCAGCACACGAGCTGATTTCTCCATGGCACTCACACTACCTGGGTCCTGGCCACCAGTCTGGGGGTGCTCTGCATTTTAATTTAATTTTAAATGAAGCTTCTTAAATAGTTTAAAAACCCTTATTTACTTTACATACAATAATAGTTTAGTTCTATATTATAGACCTATAGAAAAAGACCTAAAAATGTTAAAATGTATTACCGGCACACGAAACCTTAAATGAGAGTGAATAAATGAAGACTCGGCACACTACTTCTGAAAGGTTGCCAAACCCGATCTAATTTGATCTTTCATATAACACAGGCCATAGAACTTCTCCAGAATAATTCCTAGAGCAGGTCTTTTGGCAAAACATCCAACCTGGAATGGCAAACCGTGGTCAGTGGGAGTCGTGATCGGCCAAACCTGCAAACGTGGCAGGTAAACAAACCGGCCGGGCCTGCCATGGGGCTTACCCTAGAGGGCCTCTTACCAAAGGTTACTGATCCCTGATCTACCGCAAACCTTGGTAAATTTGTTCCAAAGGTTAATTACTTTCACTGTTAAAAATGTGCACTTATTTCTAGTCTAAATTTGTCTATCTTCAACTTCTGGCCATTGAATCGTATTGTACTTTCTCTGGTAGATTGAAGAGCCTATTATTAAATATTAAAACATGATTAAATATATATAGATAGATATAAGATGTGCTTTGAGTTGGTAGATCTAGCTGAGGGAGATTCAAGGTGGACGGAGAATGAGTGCTAAGAGATAGGAAGCTAGGTAGTAGAGTGGAGACAATTGCTAGCAGGAGAAAAGGAGAGGAGGAGTGTCAGAATAGACAATCAGAAGAGTCCTCACTTTAGGGTTTGATGCTGCAAACTAACAGGCCCAAATAGCCTGTGAGCCACCTATCTAAGGCCCCAATACAACAAGTTGATCTGTACTTGTGGACTTCAGTGGGACTCTGCATGGGCATCTGTGGTCTGCTTGCAGGATCAGGGCCTAAGATACTGCCTCTCTGGATGTTTTTTTATTTTAACTTGCTGTGGCTAGGATATTTTTTTTTCTGAGACCAGCTATGTCTGGGAATCTGTTTAATGTGTCCGGAGTATTGAGGGCACCCATAGCCTGGGATGGATGGCTGATCTCTCTCTCTTGCTTTCTTTTTAATTTTTTTGGGTATTATACATCTAAATAAATTAATTCTTATTTAAAGTAGTTATTCATACAGGTAAGCAGACCAGGCTATTAGGTGCAGATTAATTCTTTTAAAAATAATATATGGCTTTTCAATATATATTATAAAAAAATATAAGTTATTTTGCATCATGTCACAAATTCCTTTCCTTCATTTTGTTTCATTTTCTTAGTATAGGGTGTTATCATTATTGCTCAGGAGAGCAAAAGACTTGTATTTGCTTTAAGTTTTGATGCTTTAAAATGAATGTGCTAATGTGTATGATCTTTAAGGCTTTATTGTGGAATGTGCAGGTCTGATCAGTATTCCACTCATGCTGCTTGAAATAAGAGAGGAAGCTTAGAAACAGAGTTCAAATTCTGGGGGAAATCTGGGGAAGGATAGCTAGGCAGAACTATGTATTTGCTGGGAGATGAGATCCCAGAAAAACAAATGTATTAAAAATATTACTGGAACTGAACGTTGATACAGCTGCAGAAGTACGTAAGCTTGGGGTTGGCCTAAAATCAGGGCCGGCGCTACCCGTTAAGCGACCTAGGCGGTCGCCTGGGGTGGCGGAATTTGAAGGGCGGCTTTTCGTCCCCTCGGCAACAATTTGGCAGCAGCTCAACGGCTTTTATACTGGCCTAGTGTCCTGTCTGTGGAGAGCTGGCGCCGAAGCGCCACCAAACCTTCGGCAGCAGCTCAACACCTTGGCGGACGCCAGGATGCCCTGTCACTGGCGCCCCCTCCTGCGCTTGCTGCCTAGGGTGGCAAAATACCTGGCGCCGGCCCTGCCTAAGATTGAGGCTCACGGTTTGAAATTGAAGTCAGGAAGATGGAAGACTTTATGGTACACTCTCCCATCCCCTATGTTATTTGGTGCGTGGATTGAATAACATTTCAAGTTAATATGAAATCCATGCATGTAATTATGTATTTGTTGAATATACATATCTAAATGATCAGCTGCTCTGGCCTGCAATATAACAACATTAAAATGAGACAGTTACTGTGTTTTTTTGTTGTTTTTTTTCATGGAAGGAGTTAGTGTGAATCAATGAGAATACTTACAGTAGTACCTTGTTTACATTGGACTATGAGATGTACATATCTTTCCCTACTCTCACTTAAATTGCCATTGTATTTTTGAATATATAGATGTGCTAATATCTGGTGTTGTCACTCAAACTCCACTAAGTAAATACAGATTATGGACCTTAAAGTTTGACCTTAAATGTTTTGTATTAGTGCAAATTTTAAATGAGTTATGGGTATGAGCCTATTAATTATAGAAGTGCCCAATGACAGATTGATCTTCTGTTTATTCAGCAGATGGACTGTTATGAAGACAAATAGAGCTTAATGCTGAGAGAGACTGAGTACTCGCTCCCACTGAAGTCAGTGAAAATTGCAGATGCTTTGCACATTTAGAATTATTCCAAGTAAATGGTTGGAACTTAGGGAGATTAAAGGACAGGTTTTTGTTACTAATGATTTGACCAAGAAAAACTTCTTAGTGGTACCTAATTAATATAAAGGAGCAATAATGCTTATGTGAAACCAGGAAATCTGTTTATTTAGATTATTTTCAAGTGCCTGCCTCGGTAACTCTAAGCGCTTTAACAAATATTTTATATACATAAAAAAACGAAGAGTAAGTGCTAAAGAAAATCAAGCAAA
Source organism: Dermatemys mawii (assembly GCA_007922305.1). Lineage (NCBI taxonomy): Eukaryota > Metazoa > Chordata > Testudines > Dermatemydidae > Dermatemys > Dermatemys mawii. Next base: position 38,951,332 of record ML677349.1, on the reverse strand, counting down.
CTTCCCATACAAGTCAACTCAACTAGAAAATAGTACTTGACTAATAATAATAATGTGTATAACTAACCACCTCAGAACTCAAACCCTGCCTTCATTAAAAGCCCAGGAATGTAGATCAGTGTTGCATAGTGTTCTAAAGGTTAACAAATTCAGGCTCTGTTGGATCCAGGGGGATAATGAGTTTGAGTTAATGACCCTGCACAGAAAACATGCTGGCACAAGATCCCTCTCCATTTTAAAACCAGTGGCTGCCTATTTATGGCTACAACTTTAGACTATTAAAAAGACTTGGGAAACTGTATCAAGGTTCCCTTTGAAAGTAAAGTTCACACTATTTTCACCAAGACCAAACCTACTACCTAAGCAGCCAGGACAAATATCCACAAACTGGTAACTGAAGTAGCAAATCAGAGGGTGCTGATATGGTTTCTGTCGCCACTTCTAGTTGATTTTGTTTTGTCTACTAACACTATGTCAATTTTGCATAGACTAAGCCTTAAATGTGCCCCATTGTGAGTCAACTGTTGGGATGAATTGCTCCACTGCACCATTTGGGTCAGACAAGATAGAGATGTGAAGTCTTTAAACCATGACTGGTGGACTTCAATATCTCAGACATAAGTGAGAGGTTTATTGCAGGAGTGGGTGGGTGAGATTCTGTGGCCTGCGTTGTGCAGGAGGTCAGACTAGATGTTCATAATGGTCCGTTCTGACCCTAAAGTCTAGGAGTCTATGAAGCTGAGTGTCCTCAGTATATCTTTTACAGCCCCCCCTATTACCGGTAGTTTCTTGTCTGTGTGGAGCAGGGATATGTGAAGTACATGAAAGAACTCTTAAAGCAGATGAGCAATTGCCCGAACTACCACTAGGATTTCTGGCAAAGAAAAAGAAAAGAGCCGTGAGTGTCTCCACCAAACCCATTTAGGGATCAAAGATATGCCCATAATACATTTTGATTAATAATATTGTAAGCAACTGACAAACATAAGACTCCATTACAGTCTTCCATCTCCAAACCAACACTACCATTGCAGTTCCTCGAATGTACACAGATCTGAAATCCAGTGGGCTGGGGTCAAGACACTTGTTCAGTTGCTCCACTGCAACCGTCTTCACCATCTTTCCCCAAAAAGAGGGGCTAGACATACACCGGACCCTCACTATAGCCCGTGTCGCTATAGTGTGGGTTCGCATACAGCGTGGTCGTTGCTCTGGATCCCAAATTTAAATATATAAATTAGGATCCATGGCAACATGTTCCCCGCTTTAGCATGGGACTGCACATGGATCCCGAACCCCGGGCTATAGCAAGGGTCCAGTGTATTTATAATTAGCAAGAGTGCTAACTTCTAGACAGTCACCCTGAGCAGAAACTTCATAATGGTTTTCTTAAGGGTAGAAGGCAGCCTGTCCTCCTGAAGGCAAGCGTTGACACTTTCCACAAAGTGCAGACCAGCGCTTCTTAACTGATCCTCAGCCAGGAAGAACAGGAGTCCAGGTCACATTACTTGACAGCTTCTAGAGCTGCAGTGAGCAATGCCAGCTGAAATTCATGTTGTTTTCCCTGCTGATATGGAAGCAGTCTAGATCTCAGCAATTTATATCCACACAAGAACTTGAAAATTCCTTGCAGGTAATAATACTTGGCTCTGTAGCTGAGTGAAAATAATTTAAATCAACTACACTGGCCACCTACAGCAGTCCCACTTTAAGTACTTAACAAATGCCATGGTAGATGTTGTTCACTTTAATTATTTTGAGGAAGTTATTTGGCTTCTGCTATTCAGGAGATCAGAGTACATGATCATATTGGTATTCTTTGGTTTTAGACTCAATGAATTAGATTGTCAGACACAGACACTAAATATGAATTTATACTGTGTACAAAACAATTGTTAAAATAATGTTTCAAAGTGCTTTTAAGAATACAGTTTTAATTTTTTATGCAATTTTCTTTTTTCAATATGTGTCTGATTTATGAGATCTGATTTACATAATTGCATAAATGCAATTTACATTGCATTACATTGGTTTGGTTTTGTGCTGATGCTGTGAAAAAGGCAAATGTAATCCCAGGATGTATTAGTCAAGGTATTTCCAGTTGAGATAGGGAAGAATTAATCCCATTGTCCAAGACCTTGTCTGGAATACTGTGTATAATCCTGGTCACCCATGTTCAAGAAAAGTGAATTCGAACTGAAGCAGGTATAGAGAAGAGCTGCTAGGATGGTCAGGGGAATGGAGAGCCTGTCTGACGAAAGGACACTAAAAAAGCTTGTCTCATTTAGCCTAGCAAAACAAAAGCTGAGAGGGGATGTGATTGCTCTCTCTAAATACCTTGGGGGGGGGGGGAGGGGGGGGGGATTAGGAGAAATAGGAGAAGAGCTATTTAAGGTAATGGATGCTGTTGGCACAAACTGGCCATGAACAAATGTAGTTTGGAAGTTAGAACAAAGTTTCTAGCCTCAGAAGAGTAAGGTTCTAGAATGGCCTTCCATTAGGAGTAGTGAGGGTGTCAGCAAAACTGGTCAAGATAGAGCTTGACAGATTTATGAACAGTATTGTATGATGGAGCTGCCTGCACTAGCAGGGGATTGGATTCAGTGGCTGGGGGTTCACCTCAATTATGTGTCTTCTCTCTGTGCACATAAAATTGTGAACTAAATAAATTTTCTTCATGATAACTCATCAAAAGCTCAACTTATAGAATAAATTTTATCTAACTATACTTGCAGTACTTGCTGTCTCCTCCCTGCTTCATTATTAGGTGGTTTGGAGAAGGAAGGGTAAAGCAGCAAGATTAATTGACAGATTTTTATTGATTTTAGAAGAAATCAATCTGCTTTGTGTTGTACTTTCCTGTTAAATGCCCATGTGAGGTTCCAGGTGAAGTCAAAGAGACACTCTAGCACAACCAAGAGCAGATTTTGGTAATGGAAAGTCAAGGAGATTAAGGCAAATATCCCTATTGTTTCAGTAATAGATTACTCCACCTCTGCAGAGCAAAATTGCACCAGTTCTGCTCTGAAGTTTCTGGGGATGGGGGATGCTCAGTATGTCTCAATAAGAGCTTAACATCTGGCAGCACTGAGCTCTAGAGTGTATAGAGCTTCATATGTTAAATTTGTTCTCTGTGCAGAAATTAGCTAAGATAAACATTTAAGTATATATTTAAGATTTTTTTTTGTTTCCTAGGCAGCAGGAGCAATCCGTCCTCTCGTCTCTACTGTTGTTGCTTCCTCTGCAGATGGTTCCTTAGACCATTCATTAGAACGTGCCCGGTACAGAGCAAGTGAAATGCCTCAGGCTTTCCTGTTTGATATAATCTATCAAGCATATCATCAGGTAAGAATTTTGGCTTTTCCAAACAGAAGCTTACTTCCCCCCCCGCCCTTCAATGTATGTTAAAGGAAAATAATTCACCTTTTTTAGTTTTTCTGAAAATTATAGTTCAAATTTCTATAAATCTATCCCAGATTATATGAGATTGCATGTAAATCATTTCAGCATAGTCCCCTAATGACAATGTTTCATAATAATCTGTTATAATTTTTTACTGTGATCTGCGTATCATCTGTTCAATTTAAACTGTTATCAAACTGCCAAATACAAATGCGATTCCTGGGTTTTAAGTGACAGAGAAAATAAATCTATGTGTAATGGTACGTGATGAAATATGTATTTTGTATATTATGAGCCATATTCTCTGATGGTATAATTCCATTATAGTCAGTGGAATTAAACCAGAGCAAATTTAGAATTCATGTTATTTTACCAATGTGTGTCTCTTCCTTTGTGCATTAATATATTATTAAACCTGTTATTAATGCCTGACTTTGAATTAAGATTCAAGTAACCCAGAACACTCACAATTCAGCAATTACAGTTATTTAATTAAACTTCCTCTTACTTTCTCTCTATCTTTGCATTAATCTTTGTCTCTTATTCTCCTCTTTTCCCATGACACGTTGACCTCTGCCACTTCATAAGTGAAGATGACTCACGCAAAACACTCCTCTACTCGAGGATTAAGGGCCTGATCCAGAGCCCATTGGAAATATTCCCATTGATTTAAAGTTCAGGTGTTGATTCTACAAAGCACATAAGCTAGTGGACTAACATGCTCAAAGTTCGATATCTGTTAAGTATCTTAATGAATCAGTGGAGTAAGTGGGGGGACTTTGTAGAGGTAATCCTGTGTGTGAGTAGTGTAATAATGGACACTGGGATGTGCTAAAATATTGGAAGATACTATTTTTGCAAATATCAGTTAATGTATGTGGAACTATAAAATATTCCATGCATCATGGTAAATTATTAGATTCACTAGATGCATTGATTAATGACTGATCATGATACATATGTGAATATAATCTCGGTTTTAACTTTTCATTAATTAACTGTATTGCATTAACACCATCTTTATTGACCTGAAAAATTTTGGGCGGTAGATTCTACTGAAACCATAAATGTTTCACCATTATCCCCTTTGATGTTTTCTTTCATTTGCCTCACCCTACACTCAGAGCTTACTGGGAGCACTCCAAACTCTAATCTCCAGGCTTCACTTCCTCTTCACACATCAGCTTGTAGGGAGTTGCCTATCATCCAGGGATCTCCAAGGTCGGTGCCTGAGAGCATGAGACTTCTTCACTTGTCACTTGGCAGGAATTCTTTCAGTGCACTAGTGTGTAAAGCATGGAACCCCATGGTTGAAAAACAGAAACTGTTACAAGTCCTTTCCAAGAATAGCAATCTGTGTTGTGAAATATTTTGAGTCTTAGATGAAGCTTATCCCCTCTATCATCACTCCCATTTATCTACTGTGAATGAAATAAAGTGTTTATTCCACATGAAATCTACATGAAAAGGATATTACCATTGCATTGGTAAACTCTCAAAATTCAGATGTCACTCTCCCCTCCTGAGTATCTGTTGTGACTTGTTTAGATTACACGGCCATATACTATTTCTCAAAAAATGCTGCAAAATATTGTAGTCTTATTTCTGGAGTGAGGTTGTAGATACCCCATGTGCATGTACACTAGAGAGCTCAGAAGGGTGTAAAGGAGCTCTGCTATCCCTCCACTCCATTGTTCAATGGCCAGCCATGTTTGCAATCCCTGTGTTCCTCTGAGTACAGGGAATGCTCCTACCTTGAGTGTGCACTTCTCTACACTTGCAGGAGCAAAACTTCAAAAGGAGGCATTGAGGAACCAGGGCTATGGTCCCTTCCCCACACCTGTTGCATTGGTTATATGTTATTCATCCAAAGGGATGATGCAACATGCACAAATGCTCTGTGCTTTGCAGCTCTAGAAAAAAATACACTTTACTAAGGGTATGTCTTCACTACAGACTTGTCTCGATTGTGTTGAGGTCGATTTTGTAAAGCAGACTGTATAAAATCGATTTTGTGCGTCCCCACAAAACAGAGCAAGTCGGCAGCATTCGTCCACACTACAGTGGAAAGCGTCGACATAGAGAGTGGTGCACTGTGGGTACCTATCCCACAGTTCCTAGAGTCCCAGCAGACGCCATTTTGAGCTTTCTCCATTCCCAATTTCCCCACCCCCAGCAGTGCCCCTCCTGCCGTGAAAGCAACTGCAAACAGTCATTTTACGTGCTTTTGCTGCCTGCGCTGACGCCATAGCAGTGCACGCATGGAGCCTGCTCAGGTAACTGCTGCAGTAATGGCTGTTGTGAATACCTCACGCGTTGTTGTGGACTTTATGCTGCATTGTATGCACAAGAAGGCGATCGGGAGACGACTGCGCTATTAGGAGAGTGTTGACAGTGATGAGGACATGGACATGGACACTGACATTTTTGAAAGTAGGAGGTCCGACAACCTGGCAATTTTGGTGGCAATGGGGCAGGCTCATGCTATGGAACGCCGAATCTGGGCCAGGGAAACAAGCACTGACTGGTGGGATCGCATAGTGCTGCGGGTCTGGGATGACTCGCAGTGGCTCAGAAACTTTCGCATGAGAAAGGGCACGTTCATGGAACTTTGTGACTTGCTTTCCCCTGCCCTCCAGCATCAGAATACCAAAATGAGAGCAGCCCTCACAGTTCAGAAGTGAGTGGCGATAGCCCTCTGGAAGCTTGCAACGCCAGACAGCTACCAGTCAGTTGTGAATCAATTTGGAGTGGGTAAATCTACAGTGAGGGCTGCTGTGATGCAAGTAACCAGGGCAATCATTGATCTGCTGCTATCCAGGGTTGTGTGTCTGGGAAACGTGCAGGCTATAGTAGATGGCTTTGCCTCGCTGGGATTTCCTAACTGTGGGGGGGCTATAGATGGGACTTGTATCCCTATCTTGGCACCAGACAACGAGGGCGCAGAGTACAGAAACCGCAAGGGGTATTGTTCAATGGTAATGCAAGCACTGGTTGACAACAAGGGACATTTCACCGACATCTAAGTGGGATGGCCGGGAAAGGTTCATGACGTTCATGTGTTCAGGAACTCTAGGCTGTATAGACAGCTGACGCAAGGGACTTTCTTCCCAGACCAGAAAATTACTGTGGGGGGTGTTGAAATGCCAATGGTTATCCTTGGGGACCCAGCCTACCCCTTAATGCCCTAGCTTATGAAGCCATACACGGGATCCCTGGATAGGAGTCAGGAGCTGTTCAACTATAGGCTGAGAAAGTGAAGAATGGTTGGGGAGTGCGCATTTGGCCGTCTTAAAGCGAGGTGGAGAACCCTACTTACTTGCTCAGACCTCAGCAAAAGAAATGTGCCCATTGTTGTTGCTGCTTGCTGTGTGCTCCACAATCTCTGTGAGAGCAAGGGAGAGATGTTTATGGTGGGGTGGGAGGCAGAGACAAATGTCCTGTCCGCTACTTACGAGCAGCCAGACACCAGGGCAAGTACAAGAGCGCACCAGGAAGTGCTGCGCCTCAGAGAAGTCTTGAAAAACAGTTTTGTGACTGGCCAAAATGCTGTTGAAAACCCGCTCCCTTGCTCTGCTCAGCGATAAGCCTTCCACCCTCCAGCTCCATAGAGCTGTTGAAAACCTGCTCCCTTGCTCTGCTCAGCGATAAGCCCCCCGCCCTCCTTATCCCCTCCCCCGCCATTTGCAGAGTAAATAAATTAACTTTTTAAAAAAGCATGCATTCTTTAATGATTCTTCACAAACAAAGGGGAAGACTGGTAAGGTAGCCCAGAAGGGGTGGGTGAGGAGGAATACCAGTCGGTGTGGTGGATGAGGGGAGAGGGGGACAAAGACACAGCACATTTTAAAATCTTTTCTGATAAACTAAGCCGCCTGCTGCTTGTGTTGTATTGTGGGGTAGAGTGGGTCGGTTCCTGGAGCCTCCCCCCCGCGTTCTCACCCCGCGTCTGGGTGGGGAGGCAATGGAACTTGGGGAGGTAGTTACACAGGGGCTGCAGGGGCAATCTTTGGTGCTGCTGAAGCTCCAACAGACACCGGAGCATGTCACTTTGATCCTCCGTTAGCCGCAGCATTGCATCCATCCTGCTCTCCTCCCGCTCCTGCCATCTCTCCTCCCGCTCCTGCCGTCTCTCCTCCCGTGCTGCTACTGTTGCCCTGGACTGTAAAAGGCTTTGCCTCCATGTGCTCTGGGACTCTAAAATTTTTTGTCTCTATGCGTTGTTTCGAGCTGCCTCACTGCGGGAGGAATGCATAAGCTCGGCAAACAAATCTTCTCTTGTGTGCTTCCTTCTCCTTCTTATCTGTGGTAGCCTCTGCGAAGGGCATGTTGGAGGGCGGGGGGAGGACCGAGATAGCTGTAGGAGGAAAGAAGGGAAAAGGTTATAAGAGAGAGACATTCTCCAGCACAATGGGAACAGTCTTTCACAATGAAACAAAGTATTCACAGAGTACATATGCTTTCTGTACAAGGTCGCATTTTGCACCTTAAATTGAGTGCCTGTAGCTTTCCTGTACAGACATCACATCAGACACCCTCACCCAGGGCCAGGCAAAAGAAACCACCATGCAGGCAGCCATGATAAGCCACATTCTTTTGGTTTGATCCACATTCTTTACAGCAGTGCTCTCCTTTCCCATAGTAAACCCCCCCCCCCCCAAACTGCGTGGCTCCCTGCTGGTGCAACACAAGCAGCCCCGTGTGTTTTCTCTCCCTCCTTCCCTCCTAACCCCATAGCTGCTCTCATGGAGGTTCCCTGCTACTGCACCACAACCCACAGTAACCACCCCACCACCGCGTGGCTCCCTGCTGGTGCACCACAAGCAGCCCTTCGTGTTTTCTCTCCTTCCTTCCCCCGTTACCCCATGGCTGCTCACAAGCAGCCCTGCGCAGTTTGATCCATATTCTTAACAGCGGTGCTCTCCTTTCCCACAGTAACCACCCCCCCACACCGCGTGGCTCCCTGCTGGTGCAACACAAGCAACCCCGTGCACTTTCTCTCCCTCCTTCCCCCCCAGCCCCATGGCTGCTCACAAGCAGCCCTGCGCGGTTTGATCCATATTCTTTACAGCTGTGCTCTCCTTTCCCACAGTAACCCCCCCACCACCGCATGGCTCCCTGCTGGTGCAACACAAGCAGCCCTGCGCGTTTTCTCTCCCTCCTTCCCCCCCTTACAGACTTTTCCAGTAGCTGTTCCAGCCATGCATGCATTCCAAGTTAATCATAATAAACGCTTCCTTTTAAATCATGCCTTGTCTTATCCCTAAAGGGACACTCACCAGAAGTACCTTCACCGACTTCCCCATCTGGGGTTCCGCCTTGGGAGGGTTCTGAGTGTATTGGCTCCAGAGTGATTAAACAGTTTCTGGCTGTCTGGGAACAGAGTCTCTCCACTTGCCTGCTGCTGCGTGGTATCATCTTTCTCATCAGCTTCATCATCATCTGAATCCTCATGCCTCATGACTACCCCGTCAGAGGAGTCCACGGACACCGGTGCAATGGTGGTGGCCCCCCCGCTTCGCCCCAGTATTTGATTCAGTTCGTTGTAAAATTTGCACGTCCGTGGTGGTGCCCCAGAGCATCCATTTGCCTCTTTTGTTTTCTGGAACACTTGCCTCAGCTCCTTAATTTTCACGCAGCACTGCTGTGCCTCCCTGCTGTGGCCCCTATCCAGCATGGCCTTGGAAACTCTGGCAAACATGTTGGCATTCCGTTTGTTGTAACAGAGTTCTGCCATCACGGATTCCTCTCCCCAGATAGCGATGAGATCCAACACCTCCTGTGTGGACCATGCTGGAGCTCTTTTGCGCTGGTTGGTCTCCTGTGCTGATGAGCTCTGCATGGTGCCTTGTGCTGAGGAGCTCTGCACGGTGAGTGTCCTCTGCAGGTGAGCTCACCACGCTGGCCAAACAGGAAATAAAATTCAAATGTTCCCGGGGCTTTTACTGTCTACTTGGCCTGGCCAGAGCAGCGAGTTGAGACTGCTGTCCAGAGCGGTCACAGTGGAGCATTGTGACTGCTATCCAGAGTAGTCACAATGGAGCACTGTGGGACAGCTCCCAGAGGCCAGTAAAGTCTGCATGCGTCCTCACTAAGCCACAGTCGACCCAGAGACGTTGATTTAAGAGTTACTCCCCTGGTTTTGGTGGAGTACAGAAATCGATTATGAGGGCCCTTTATATCTACTTAAATGGCTACTGTGTGTGGACGGGTGCAGGGTTATGTCGATTTAATGGCGCTAAAGTCAGCATTAACTCGTAGTGTAGATCAGTCCAAAAACTTCTTCAGTATTTCTGGTTGCAGGTGGTAGTGATTGCTATTATTTATTTGTACTGCTGTAGCACCAAAGGGCCCCAATCCAGGATCAGGGCCCTGTTTATGCTAGGAACTATACAAACAGGTAACAAAGATTGCTGCTACCCTGAAGACCTTACAATCTAACTGTAGAAGAGCTTTTTGTAGGGACTAGAGTTGGAGAGAAGATAGCTAAAAGTGCTTTGCAAACCTTAACTAATCTTCTCAAAAAATCTCACGAAGAACATAGGTATCATTACACCATTTTAGAGATACCAAAAGAGGAGTTAAATGTCTTGTCTAAGATCACACAGCAGGTCAGATGGCAAGCTGGGAATGGAGTCCAGCACTTCTGTGATCTGCATACTAGACTATTCTCTTACTTTGTGTAGAAAACACAATAGCGACCTTTAATAGCTGAAGACCACTTTCACCTTTACTGTTCCCCTGTTGAATGTATGTGAACAGTTTCATTTTTTTGTCTGATATTGTGCATCACATTTTTGCATGTAGGATTTCATTTTATTGTTTACTTGTGTCTTTCATTTCTCTAGATCCATTTTCTATTACTGTTCTGTCCACAGAGGTATTTGCATCTTCTCTCAACTTGTAACATGTGAATCTCATTCATAGGCTATTTTACTTGCCCTTCTAGATCATTAATTAAGATATAAAATGAGATTGGATTTAACCCACCAATCCCTAAACAAATAAATATATTTGAAACCAAATAAATAATTAGAAATGCCAACAAACAGCAATTTGACTGGTTTGCTATTGAACATTTTTAGGTATGATGGCTAGGGTTTCAGATATCTAATTTTGTATTTTTGAAAAAAGAGCTATTCTTCTTCATGTGGCTGGAGATGTGCATTCCACTCAGGTGTGCGCATGCCAAGTGCTCACTGAAACTGGAAAACTTGCTTAGCAGTATCCATAAGGACGCCACTCATGCACTATGGACCTTCACTCCTCCAATGGCTATTTAAAAGCATCACTGCAGCGATATCCTGCTCCCCACCTTCAGTTCTGTTGCACTGAATGTCAAGAGTAGAGACTCCGATACAGACGGGTGGAGAGTGGGTTGTGGAATACACATCTGTACCCACATGTCAAAGAGAGAAGACATTTGAGTCTCTCACATTTTCACTAAAGAAATGCAAATGATTGAAAAAGAATTGCTTAGTCTTTTGGGAAAATAATGTAAAAAATTTATTTTAAAAATTAGGACAATACAAACAGCAGTGTCCAGATTTTTGAGCCTCTGGGTAAAACATATTTCTGAAAGCTCCGAAGATTACAATCAATGCTTCGGGGCATGTTTTCTGTCCTGTTCTTCTCCCTTTGCATCCTTTTCCCCTTAACTGCCTTGGGGAGGAGAGTCATCCTTATTTAGGTGCTTCTTAGGCTTAAGCAGAGCCAGTCAGCTCCTATCCTGTTTTTCCTGAGGTTCCTATTGTCCAGCAGGAAAACTGGCAATGGAGCCAGCAGAAGTACTCTTTTATCCCTTTCCTGTGATGCAGCAAGTAGCCAATGGACGTGCAACAAGGAAGTGAGAGCTATTCAGAGCAGTCCCAACTCACACCTAGGGGCTCAAGGGAAGCAGTGGAAGTCAGTTGATCAGAGAACGACTATACCTCTTTCCCACAATGATGGAGCTGATTCCAACACTTCAATTTAAAAATCACAGAGAACAATTTTTCAAATCATAATTATACATTTCTTCTTAACACAGTTGCCCTCATAGGCCACAGATTTGACATAACTGAGTTGTGTACAACATTTTGTCATAATCCCATTATATCTATTCATATATTGTAGGTGAAAGAGGCAGCAACAGCCACAGTTAAGAATGCCTAATGTTTTCCAGTATAAGCCTCTATTTTCAGTTATTTATAACTTTGCCAAGTGTTAGCCATTTGGTCTAAAATTTTACATGTTAGCTCTCTGCCTCAGGGTGAATTTATTTTGCAAAGTCAGCAAAAATACCTTGAAAACAAGATTGGGGAAAATGTTTATTTGTTTTAAAAAAACCGTCTGCTTTATTGAAGTGTTCTAATGTCATCATCCCTTAAAGCTGGAACTTGAAATTTGTCTGGAAGGTACTTTTTGCTGCCCTAATGAAAATCCATTGAGATTTGGCTAAATTAGGAACCTCTTTGTGTCACCATGTGCAGATAGTCAATGGAGCTTTTTGCTCCAGCTCTTGTATGCCCACTGCACAGCTTCCTGCATGGTGCAAGATTGTGTTTCTGCCCCATCTAGAACGCTAAGATTTCCTCCCCCTCCAAGTACATTATCCTCCTTGTCTAGAAGATCATAGGTTCTTGTGCCCTTTCCCTATTACTACATACCGTCATTAGCTACAGTATCATATACTTTTTTTTTCCGATTCAGTGCACTTGGAGGTCAGTGACTTGTGGCAGAGTATTAGAAAAAGAGAAGGAACTTGCGTTTTGTGTTTGCAGCACTGGACAGGGACTCAGGACCAACTGGGTTAAATTCTTTGCTTGGCCTTACCCAACATCACAGAGGATGTCTAAGACATTGTGCTGTAATGCATACATGCAAGGGGACTGAATTATAGTTGCATAGGCAACCTTAACTCTGGCATTTCTTAATTTATTAGGTTAATATAAATGGAATTCCTGATTTTAGGAACAGATATTTATTCTACCTGTATCAGCCTCCAAGGAAATCAGAAAACTAGAAGTGTTAATTATAAATCCACCCTTTCCATGAATAGCCAAAGAAGTCTTATTTCTTAGACCAGACTTGTTCTTTTTTGCCTAAGGTAGTTTCAGGCTTCCGTTCAGATTTTTAAATTAAACTAGGAGCCTATATCCAAAGAATCCTCCTGAAGTCTGAAAAGAAAGACAGGTTACATCATTTAGTGGAAGTTAGGCATTCCCTAGAGCAATATCTTAAGAGGAATTAGAGTATCAGGAAGTCAAGCAGACAATCTGTTTCCTTCCATCAGATTATGCTAGGGCTGATTTCTATACAGACCTAATCCTGACAGATTGTGCAATGCATAGAAGCCCTTTGTATTTAGTGAGTAATGCGAAACATCATGTTATGTCATGTCACATTATTGTAACAAAGTAGCAGAACTTTATGTTGAAAAGGTTGAAATACACATTTCATACTGTGTGCTGTGTCAAAGTTAGGTGTTCATTATCTAGGTCTATTTATCAAGGTGGGATAGTTATGAACAGTTACAGAGCCTGGCTTTCACAAGTGGACAGCTAAGAACAGAAGTGGAATAACAGGAGAGCCTGAACAGAGTTCAGAGAGGTGGATGAGCATTGACAAGCTGAGCATCTTCTCGGAGGCAGGAAGTACATGTAGATCAGTGGCTCTCAAACTTTTGTACTGGCGACCCCCTTCACATAGCAAGCCTCTGAGTGAGACAGCCTTATAAATTAAAAACACTTTTAAATATATTTAGCACCATTATAAATGCTGGAGGCAAAGCGGGGTTTGGGCTGGAGGTTGACAGCTTGCAACCCCCCATGTAATACCGTGTGACCCCGAGGGGTCTCGACCCCCAGTTTGTGAACCCCTGAAGTCGATGATGGGGGACCAGCAGATTTCAAAGGATTGAAGTGTAACACTGCAATGTGTTTTATATAGAGAAGCCTCTGCTCTCTATTAAAGGGCAGTAATGGAGGTTAAATATGTTCCTTTTTTAAGGGGACAATTTCTATTTGAAAATCAGACTTCCGTCTGAAAAAGTTGTATCTGATTTACAAGTAACCCATATTATTTATTATAGCTGAAATAGGTTAAACTAAAAACAGTTTCTCTGTTTTTTGTTTATACTTTAGTGCATTTGACTCTACTTCATGTATAGTCAAATTGACTGTTTTGTTGATGGTGGACCTTTCCCTGTCACTGCAAGAGGGTTTTTTAACAATGATCACAACAGCAAAGCTGAAAGTGAAGCTGAAATAGACCAGCGAAGAGATAGGAGTGTATGCTGAGACGGTGTTAGCTCTGAGCCTGTTCAGGAGTGTTGCTCTGAAGCCTGCGCAGAGGACCCTTGTAAAGAGCAGTGGGGAGCAAAATCAGTTTCCAGGATTCAGCCCTAGAGAGGACAGATAGTGTGCTGTCTGTTTTTTGGAGACTTCTTCAGGGATGTACCGAATTAATATGTCTCCTGTTCATGCCCCTCCTCCAGCCAGCGCAACCCACTTTTTGGGCAGTGCTGGCAAACACACCTAGTTCAGGGGAGTTTGCAAAACCTGCTTGCATAAATGAGGATCTCTAATTATAAGCAGACAAAATAATATAATGTCATGAAGAATCATGCAAATAGTTAAATGCCATATCCTGAGATGCAGATGTTCTTCTGAAACAGAAGAACCAATACGAGAGTGTCCACAGAATTTGGGAATGGGATGGAGAGGAGAAATTCTGAAAACTGTTCATTCAGGGCTGTAGCTCAAACATTCTTTTCAAAACCTAATGATTTTCTTGTGTAGCAGTTCTCTGAGGATTATACAGGGAAGAATTTGCTGGAAATACGAAAGCAAGTTGGCTATTGCTAGGTCCACTTTAGTAGTAGTTACTTATAGATTTGCCTTTTCACAACGTAAATGAGTATAGCTACGTATGTGGGATTTGTAAACTTCTGAAGTACGTCTTGAAGGGGAATAGCGTCATTAGGGTTTTTCTCTTTAAACACATAAAACATTTTAGTATCCTCTGGAAAAGTGAAGTCTGTTCCAGCAGCATACTAATATTTTGGCATAGGTCAGGCAGGTCTTATCAGGCAAAATATCTAGATTGATTCTGGGACTTTCTGTGGGTGCCGTCTTTGCTGAAGGAATCAATGTCTGTTAACCTCAGTTGTTGCAGGCAATGTTAATTTAAGTGAAAGAAGTAAACTAATTGTTAACTAAGACGTTGGTACTTAGGTACTCCAAAGGCCCATAACATTTAGGATAATACTATCAGTAGGAGCTGAAGTAAGTAGAAATATATTTAATCATAACTGGAGGGAAGCATTGGTGGCAGACCTAATAAGCTCTTATTGTTGTTTTTAGTTTAGCTGTCTGGAAGAGAGGTAGTAACATCCAGTCGTGGTCAGTAAGGAGGTGGAGTGTGACACAATTGAGGGTGTGGATAATGGGGAAACCCACTTCCCTCTATGTAGATGGTTCTGCAAATCATTGTGGCCTTTCTGAAGAACCTTGGACGTTCTCCTTGTCACCTGAAGTTGTGGCTGTGCAGAAACTAACGATTATAACATGGCAGACTGTTGCAGATAATGATTCAGAGACTTGCATAAATGACAGGCTAACAAGGTCAGGTTACTCTGCTTCATCATGGGAAGCAGTTATTGATTTTCTTCTTAGTCTTTTTCTATTTGTTTTTTTTTCCTTTAAAAAAATAAGGATGGTGTAACTAAACTAGGAAATGCAAGCTAAGAAAAAAAATCTGGAAAGGATATGTGGGAGTTCAGAAATCAGAACTGCTCACTTTTTGTGAGACTGGGGTGCTAACTGGTGTTTTCATATTCAATGGAGCTACAGAATGTTTGAAATGTGGTCCCATGCCTATTCAAATATGATCCATTGGGCTGACGGTTGATGTCCATAAAGACAAAAAGGATACTTAAATCTTTGCTTGAAATCCTTTGGTTATGGATTGTGTGAAATATAGATTTTTGTAAAAGCACTGAAAATAGTATTGAATCACATGAAGTTATACATTAAGGTGTGGTTGATGGACAGATCTAACCGCAGTCCATAATGAGTTATGATGCAGGGAGGATTTTTTTTTTTCAAGGAGGACTTGGACAGATATTTATAGCAAACATATTGCCTTCATAAGGATGATCTGCTACAGTAGTGATGTCAGTCAACCTCTGTGAATCCATCCCATATGTATTTGAGAATCACTATATGTTGTGTTACAGCTTAGGATACATGTGTATTTTGAGCTGGAGGTGTACAGTCCAGCTCAAGTAGACATATCTGCGTTAGCTCTGATTGAGCTAGTTCATTAAAAATAGAGTGTAGACATCATGTCATGAGCAGTGGCTGCCTTGAGTACGTACATTTCTTGCATCTTGGATGCATACATACTGTGACAGCTAGGCCCTACGGATACTCATGCTCCTGCACCCTCACACTACTTTTAGTGTGCTGTCTCAGTCTGACCTAGTGTGGGTATGTCTCCTTGAGCTGGAATTTACACCTGTAGCTCAAAATTTAGATAACTACACTTTTTCTTTTACTATTCTAATGTGTTTGTGGGGCTGTCCTGCCTCTTCTCAACTCTATTATGGAACACAATGAACATAGTGCATCAAAAAATTACTAGTGAATTGGCCAGGAACTGGGTAAAATCAGCTAATATTTTTAGAAATATATTCAATTTAGTTGTACAAGCCAACTAAATAACAAACAGAGCAATGCTGGATTCTTGGAGTCCTTGATGTAGACTACTTCCACTTGCCTACAAAATATAATCAATAATTATACTGTTATGTTTGAAAAACTTAATTTTATTTTTATTGCTGCACTTATATTTATGTATTAAGTTTCTGGCTGCTTTTCAAGTTTTCTGAAGCATCTCAGAGGGTTATTTATGTGTGTAACACTTTTTGTCTCTTAGGTTAATAAAGTGCTGGATTTTAATCCTTTTTCTCTCAAAGGTGTTTTTAGAACATGGAAGTTCTCATTCTCTCACTAAAACAGAAGCGTTGATATTTAGTGGTATAGTAAAGTAATATGGGTTCATTTGAGTTTGCAAAAGTATCCCACATCATTGGATTTTCTACAAACATGAGAATCTATATAGATTATAACATTTAGTGGCATGATAATGTAAAGTTATGGAATATGTTGAACAACTTTAAATTTTTCTATGTGTAATCTAAACATAAAACCAACCTGACAGAGGGGAAGAAAATTCTGATCAGTTCATAGATTCATAGATTCTAAGGTCAGAAGGGAAATTTGTGATCATCTAGCTCAGGGACTGGCAATCTTTGGCATGCAGCCCATCAGAGTAAGCTCCTGGCAGGCCAGGACTGTTTATTTACCAGTAGTGTCCGCAGGCTCAGCCAATCATAGCTCCTACTGGCCACGGTTTTCCATCTTAGGCTAATGGGGGTTGCGGGAAGCGGCGGCCTGCGCATCCCTCTTTATAGTTGCATTTTGAGACTTATCAGTTAGAAAGTTTTTTTAATCGATTTAATGTGTGATATGTTAATTTTTATTGTTTCAGTATTTTAATCAAAATGTTTTGTGGTATCAAGTCGACTGCCTACAAAGGTCTAACTATATGATGTCATCGCGACTACCTTTAATCAATCAAACTTGTAGTCTTATCAAAAATAGATATCAAGTTAGTTCCAAGGATCTGTTTTCCATAAACCCATGTTGTTTTGCATTAATTACATGACTCTTATGTAGTTATTTGTTTTTCAAATCTCCTATTAGCTGCTCCATTACCTTTCCTGGGATTGATGTCAGACTGCCAGGTCTATAATTACCTGGGTCATCCTGTTTACCCTTTTAAAAATTGTCACAACATTAGCTTTCTTCCTGTCTTCTGGAACTTTCCCAATGCTCCAAAACTTATTGAAAATCAACATTAATGATCCAGCGAGCTCCTGAACCAGCTCTTATAAAACTCTTGGGTGCAAGTTATCTGATTTAAAAATGTCTACCTTTAGCAGCTTCTGTTTAACATCCTCAGGGGATACTAGTGGGATGGAAAAAGTATCATCATCACCATATGATGAAACTATAGCATCTGTTTTTTCTCCCCAATAAGAACAGAAATAATTATTGAACACTTCTGTCTTTTCTGGATTATTATTGAGAATTATACCATTTTCATATAGTAATAGACCAGTATTATTGTCACGATTCCTTTTGTTTCTAATATTTTTTAAAAACTCCTTTTTATTGTGTTTAACTCTGCTGACCATAAATTTCTCCTTGTGTCCCCTGGCTTCCCTAATCAATTTTCTACTATTCCTAATTTCTGATTTATATTAATTACTAACAACTTCCCCGTTCTTCCATTTGTTTTGTTTTACTTTTACTTTACGGCTGTCATTACTACCCTTGAGGTCCCGGTCATGTTTTAACCAGCATAGCCTTCTTTCACTATTGTGGCTTTTTGAGTGTTTTTAAATGATTCCAAATTATCATTTGCATTTTTCTGATTAAATACTTCCTCCTAGCTGATTTGGCTCATAAGTGTGTTTAGCTTTCTGAAATTGACCTAGGATATGTATTATTGGTTTGGGCTTTATTCTACTTGCACTGTATAAATGTGATCAAGACATGATCACTTATACCTAAGCTACCATTAATTTTTAGTTCAGTTGTCCATGGGCAGCTAGGACTTCAGATATGATTGTTTGACAAGAAAACAAAGTTTTTTCTGTTTCAGGGCAGTAACGCTCATAGGAAATAGGGTTGCTGATTTGTTTTAAAGCATTTTCTGTGTTCTGCTTGTTCTTTTTGTGTTCAGGGTTTTCTTGTTTTGTGTGTGTGTTTAATGCTATTCACACAGACTTCTCTGTTTGGACTGCCCCGGATTCCATTCTTTTTCATGGAAAATTATGAAATTTTTGTTTTTCATTCCAAATTAGAATAAAACCAGATTTTGAACAACCTGAATCCTTTACAAAACAGGCCTTTCTCCATCCAGTTCTTGTCTGATACACACTGATGCCTGCTCAAATATAGCCCATCGGCAGGCTTGATAATAAATCTAATTTTTAGTATGCATTTTTGACACTTTCCTAAGAGATTTTACAGTTGCCTCTTCTGACATGTTTTGCCCACACAGCTTTTTTCTTTGTCCTGGGCTGTTGAGTAAAAGGCTTTTACCCATCCAGAAACCAACTGAGTCTTGTTAATCTGTTTTCAGAAGAACTACATTTTAATCTGATGTTAGCTCAACAATGTTTTAATTTATTCAAAATCTAAAGCAAGACTGGTGGTCTGTTGAGTAACCTTGATTATTTTAGAAAGGTCTGTACTTAATTACTTCATTGGCACAGTAGTAGACCCAGGATATTTTGGGAATCCTGAGCTAGAAATTAATTCGGATAAGTTGGGGAATTTTTCCAAAAAGTTGTATGAACCATTTAAAAAATCATTTTGATAATGGAATAATTACTCACATTTTATGGCATTCCTCATCTTGTAGGGTCCCAAAACATTATACAAGCTCAGATACTAACTTTTTATATTGTGGCAATATTGCTCCCCACTTTATGAAACTTGGCAGCTGCTTAATAGCACACTTCACATAGGGCAGGATTTGAAGAGGAATTCTGTATTCAGGTGGAACTTGGTGGGTGATAATTAGAAAGACATACTATAATTATGCTCTTGGAAACTGGCACTCTTTTCACAAGTACAGAGGGATGTGTCCTGAGAAGTCACAAGTAGACTGTACTTCCAACAGCATAGTGCCTCTCATAGCCATTGAGTTGTTTGTTTTTGTTTTTAACTAGCTCAGAGGGAAGAATGCTAGCCACTGAGTCCACATCAATTCATGCAGGAATCCTCCCCTCATCCAAATTCTGTTCTGGCTATACTTCTTAGCTTCTGAGGTCTGAGATGCTCCCAGTAAAATGAGCTTTTCACTTTTTGGTCAGTAGTTCAAATCCATCAATTAATAGATTCATAGCTTTTTAAGGCCAGAAGGGACTACTATGATCAATTATTCTAATCTGTCGTCCTGCATATCGCAAGCCATAGAATTTCGCCAAATGCTTCTCAAGGCAATTGTTCCAATGGCGAATTATCCTCACCTTTGAAAAGATGCACCTTTGTTCTGATTTGAATTTGTCTGGCTTCAGCTTCCAACCATTGTCTATTGTTATGCTTTTGATTGCTAAATTAATGAGTCCTCTATTTTCAGAAATGTATTCCCCATTTAGGCACTTGTAGACTGTGATCAAATCACCTCTTAACCTTTTCTTAGATAAACCTAAACAGATTGATCTTCTTTGGCTTTCAGACCTTGAATCATTCTTGTACCTCTATTCTGAACCTTTTCCAATTTGTCAGCATCCTTTTTAAAGAGTGGGCACCAGAACTGGCCCCAGTATTCCATTATCATTACTGCTATGTACAGTGGTGATGGGCCCTACCTATTGCTACTTGATATTCCTTTGCTTATGTAGCCAGAAATTGCCTTTGCTTGCTTAGTCATTGCATGCACTAGGAGTTCAGCTGATTGTTCAAGATGCCTCTTAAGTCCTTCAGAGATCAGGAGTCGATTGTTTTGAATTCCATTTTACCAAGGACAGCTGATGAGTAACTCCTCCTCCTCCGTGTAAGGCAGAAGACCATTTACTAATTATACCCAATTCACATCTTATGCCAACCAGTTTGCATCCTCCTTTCATTATGTGAGTCAGTCTGCAAAAAGACTCCCCTCAGCCCTATCTGCAGCCACACTGAGCTCCCCCGCTTTTATGGTGTCCACTTCCACCCTTTACTATGTTAGACTGCCCCAGTCACTCAGCATCACATGGCAGCTCTTTAGCAGCAAAGCCATATCCATTTTTTTTCCTTTCCACAGTACAGCAGTGATTTGGACTGGAAAAACCCAAAATTGGTGTTTCATTGTGGAGGTGTTGATCTGAAGATACTCTGAGTAAACAGGAGTCAGAGGTGTCTCTTTAGCTTTGCAATACCCCTCCAGACTTTCACAAAGATAATATTGGTGGTTGTGGCATCTTTAAGCAAGATAGTTTTTAGCAAATAACAATAGGCAGAGGAGGAAGATGGCAAGGTGTAACCTGCAGCTGCTGTTGTGGAGAAACTCAGTTTCCTAGTTTTTATGTTAGGGAATCTTAGCAGAGCTAATTTTTTAGGCTACTGCACGCATTTGTGCTATGTTTTCAAACAAATCCAAAGAAAAAAATGTAGATAAACTCCAAAGTTGAAGTATGTAATTAACGAATATAAATTATAAGGTCTGGATCCTACTCAGCTGATTACACCTTATTTGGACATATTGGTATAAATAGTTAGCAACCCTGTGAATCTGCAATACCATTCCTTGTCTCATCTTGCCAAGCACATCTAACAAGGCTACTAAAGTTATAGGGTAGATGGCATATAATTGTTGCAAATATGATTTCATTTAACTTGGTTTTATGGGTTAAACAGAATTTGAAAATTGCTTAACTTTGTGCTAGCATGGGGACCAGACTTCAATGTTCTACAGTGGAATCTATTGCAAACCATCTGGGAATGAATCACTACAAAACTGTGGGGCAGTCTCAAGACAATAAAGAACATACAAAATTTAGTGAACTTTAGTCTGTTCACTGTTGCTGAGCTGTGTGTGTATCTTGAGATAGAATACGATAAAATACAAATATTGGGTGCAGTCATCCTCAAGCCATTCTGAAAAACTCAAATATACACATTTTGGTTTCCTAATTATCCAACAGCACCTTTAAATAATTGTTTTTCTTCTTTATTATTGATGAGGTCAAACCCATCTGGTTTCTTTCTGTTGTGAATGTGTTTGATGCCAGAGTTCACAGCTGTGTTTCCACCAACTCAAATCTCTGCTCCAAAATTTAAACTATGCCAATAATTTCATTGAGCTTGGCATCCATAATTGTTGTGGACAACTGTACTGTGTCAGGCATTATGTGAAACGTTTTGATTAAACTGAAATTATATTATAATCTATTGGGACAGCCTATCTTTTTGAGGCTCTGGCTATTCGGGGCAAGAAACATTTAGGAATTAGAATGGTATTTGGGATGCATGGGTCACTGAAAATTTTGTTTATAAATGTCCTGTTTGTATGAATCATAGATATTTCATGGTTAGGGCTGAATCTTATTATCTGAATTTCTCAAAGAAGTAGCAAAGCTTCCAAAAGCAGCACATTAAAATAGACTTAAAAATTCACTTATATACAAAGTGAATCTGACTGATCTGACCTTGAACTATGTTCCTTTCATTTCACTGTTTCACACTTGATATCAGTGCATCATCTCCATAGACTTGCAAAGGAGTCTATTAAAACAACAAAAACAAACCCGTTTTTATATTTAAACAATTACAGGTAGTGAACAGAGTGATTAAGTGTCACGGAGTACAAGTGTTAGTGAAATATGTTTTAATTATTACTAGTGTCATATTTAATTTCTTGAATTCAGCCAGATCCTAAACATGTTTTATCCCATAGATTAAATTCTCCCCCATAATGATGTATAATTAATACAATTTTATTTTTATTTTAGTAGTGTAAGCTAGTGATTTCAAAGATGTTCCTTTCTCAAACGCCTTCATCTATTCTAAGACAATAGGAAGGGTTACATCTTTCTGATATGTGATTGTATATAGGAGAGTGAAGGTAGGATAAGTTTATAACTATCAAGAGATGGTTCAAGCAGTGGTGGTGTTATAAGGAAGGCTTTGGGATGTTTGACCACTGAGAGGCATTCATGGACAGAGGACTGTTCTCATCAAGTGGACTGCACTTGAATAGGGAGGGTAATACACTTCTGGGATAGAGGTTGGTACAACTGATTAAAAGAGCCTTAAACTAGGAATTTGGGGGAGACAGGTGGGGGTTGGTCATGCGATCTCCATGCCTGGTTCAAATATTGAACAGGAGGAAAATCAAGTAAAGAGTATATAGCAATGGAGAAAGGAACAAAAGAATGTATGAGAATGGACAAGAGGAATGATAGTGCCAATACCAGTGGCAGTAATAGGTAAGCGATACTGGCAGTGAAATTATTGTACCTAATTGGGCAAGGAATATGGGTGAAGACAAGAAGAAACAACTGAGATGTCTGTACGCTAACGTAAGGAAGTGGGTAACAGATAGAAGAACTAGAACTGGTGCAGGAAGTGAAATCAGATATTATATGGATAAGGGACACATGGTAGAATAGTAGCTGTGACTTGAATACGGGTTTTGATGGATATATGCTGTTCAGAAAAGACAGAAATAGAGGTAAAAATGGTGGAGTAGCATTATATATTAATGGCAAAGTAGACTGTAAAGAAATGAGAAGTGATGGAATGGATAAAACAGAATCTATTTGGGTCAAATCACTTTGGGGGAGAATGGTTAAGGAGGCTCCGTTGGGACAGTGCTTGGGATCTGCTACAGATCTCCAGGATCCTATTTGGATGTGTAGATAGAACTTTTTCATATTTTATTAATGAAATAAAGGCTACTGGGAACTATGTGATTATGGGAGACCTTAATTTCCCAGATACAGATTGGAGGGCAAGTGCTACTAATAGTGATAGGGTCCTGGATATGATAAATTTCACCACCAAATAGTCACAGGACTAACAAAGTGATTTAGTGTTGGTAAGAAGCAAGGACCTCATAGAACAACTGGTTGTAGAGGACAACCTTGGATAGAATGATTATGAGTTAGTTCAGTTTAAACTAAATGGAGAGAGAAACAAAAGTAGGTCTGCAAATAGGGCCCTTAATTTCTAAAGGGCAAACTTAAAAAAAAATTAAAGGAATTAGGGAAGTGGACTAGACTGAAGAAATCCAGGATCTGAATATGGAGGAGACTTGGAATTATGTTGTCAAACTTGCAGAAACTATCTGAAACCACTATCCCAAGCAAGAAGAAACACTTTGTAGGAAAGGGTTGCAGACCAAATTGGATAAACAAGCATCTGAGACAGGTTATTAAGAGAGAGGATGAGGCCTACAATGGATGGATCAGCAGGGAAAGCTACATCTTGGAGGGCAACATGTATAGGTATAAGGTGAGAACTGCCAAAGGCCAAGCAGAATTGGAGTTTACAAAGGAAATTAAAACCACTAGTAAAAGGTTATTTAACCAGATAAATGAAAAGAAAACAGGGAAAGAAAAGTGGGACTGTTAAGGTTTGAAGATGAGGTGGAGATTAAAGATAATCCTGGTATGGCTAATAGGAACAAGGATATGACCAACAACAAGGTTTTTTAATAAGACAAGGAAGCCTTTGTAGCACCTTAGAGATTAACCAGTTTATTTCAGCATAAGCTTTTGTGGGCTATAACCCTCTTCATCGGATGCACAGAATGGAACAGAAGTAAGATGCATTTATACACACAGAAAGCAAAAAAAAAAGGGTTGTACATTAGCATACTAATTCTATGAGGCTGTTTAATTTGGATGGGCCATTATCAGCAGGAGAAAAAAGTTGATGGAATGGAAATCCATCAACTTCATGAGAAAACTCATACAGATACAGACAGACATCATCTTCCTTTTGAAATGCAAACAGATGAACATCATACCTAAAGGACTAAAGGTAAAAAATCCATTGCAATCTACATTCCACACAGACTATGCTCAGAGATTGTGCCACACACTCTCAAAGAAACTACAAAATCATCTGATAAACATCCTATACAGCAGGCCTGCACAACATGCGGCCCGGGGGCCACATGCGGCCCACACAGGCTCACTGTGCGGCCTGCGGAGGGTAAGTAGGGATGGGGTAAGCCAAGTGGTGGGGTGGGGGGGAAGCAGATGGGGGCGGGGCGAGGGCGGGGCTTTTCAGCCCACAGCTGGGTTTCTTTGCAGTAATATGGCCCTCGCTGCTTTCCGAGTTGTGCAGGCCTGCTATACGGCAAACAGGGAAAGATTAAAAATGAGCTCTCAAACCTGGATACTCTCATAAAAAAACAACCTTCCACACAGACTTCTTCATGGATGGACTTTACAAAAATTAGACAAGCCATTTACAACACACACTTTGCTTCTCTACAAAGGAAAAAGGACACTAAAGTATCTAAACTGCTACATGCCACAAGGAGCCAGAGCAGTGGTTCCCTTCACCCACCCAACAACATTGTTAATCTTTCAAGCTATACTCTCAGCCCGGCAGAAGAATCAGTCCTATCTTGGGGTCTCTCCTTTTGCCCCTCCAGGCACACAAACATGATACAGTTATGTGAGGACCTTGAATCTTACTTTCTACATCTCAGACTCAAGGAATATTTCCAGAATGCCTCTGAACAACATACTAACTCACAGCAACCTTCCTACCAGCACTACAAAAAGACTGATTCTGCATGGACTCTACCTGAAGGTCGAAACAGCAGACTGGACTTCTACATAGATTGCTTCCGCCACCGTGCACGAGCTGAAATTGTTCAAAAGCAGCATCACTTGCCCCATAACCTCAGCCGTGCTGAACACGCTCCCATCTATAGCCTCAGGAACAACTCTGACATCATAATCAAAAAGGCTGACAAAGGAGGTGCTGTTGTCCATCATGAATGAGTTGGAATATGAACAGGAGGCTACTAGACAGCTCTCTAACTCCACATTCTACAGGCAATTATCCTCTGATCCCACTGAGAATTACCAAAAGAAACTATACCATCTGCTCAAGAAACTCCCTGAGAAAGCACAGGAACAGATCTATACTGACACATGCCTAGAACCCCGACCAGGGACATTCTATTTACTACCCAAGATCCACAAACCTGGAAATCCTGGATGCCCCATCGTCTCGTGCATTGGTACCCTAACAGCAGGATTATCTGGCTATGTGGACTCTCTCCTCGGGCCCTACGCTACCAGCACTCCCAGCTATATTCGAGACACCATTGATTTCCTGAGGAAACTACAATCCATCGATGATCTTCCAGAAAACACCATCCTGGCCACTATGGATGTAGAAGCCCTCTACACCAACATTCCACACAAAGATGGACTACAAGCTATCAAGAACAGTATCCCCGACACTGTCACGACAAACTTGGTGGTTGAACTTTGTGACTTTGTCCTCACCCCAACTATTTCACATTTGGAGACAATATATATCTTCAAGTCAGCGGAACTGCTATGGGTACCCGCATGGCCCCACAATATGCTAACATTTTTATGGCAGACTTAGAACAACATTTCCTTAACTCTCGTTCCCTAATGCCCCTACTCTGCTTGCGGAATATTGATGACATCTACATCGTCATCTGGACCCATGGAAAAGAAGCCCTTGAGGAATTCCACCATGATTTCAACAATTTCTATCCCACCATCACCCTAGACCAATCCACACAAGCGGTCCATTTCCTAGACACAACTGTGCTAATAAAAGATGGGCACATACACATCACCCTGTACCGGAAACCTACTGACCGCCACACTTACCTACATGCCTCCAGCTTCCATCGAGGACACACCACTCGATCCATTGTCTACAGCCAAGCTCTAAGATACAACCGCATTTACTCCAATCCCTCAGACAGAGACAAACAGCGACAAGATCTCTACCAAGCATTCTTAAAACTACAATACCCACCTGGGAAAGTGAAAAAAACAGATTGACAGAGCCAGAAGAGTACCCAGAAGCCACCTACTACAGGACAGGCCCAACAAAAACAAAACCAGAACACCTTCAGCCCCCAACCTAAACCTCTCCACCACATCATCAAAGACCTACAATCTCTATCCTGAAAGGTGATCCCTCACTCTCACAGATCTTGGGAGACAGACCAGTCCTTGCTTACAGACAGCCCCCCAACCTGAAACAAATACTCACCAGCAACCGGACACCACACAACAAACACACTAACCCAGGTACCTATCCTTGTAACAAAGCCCAATGCAAACTCTGTCCTCATATCTATTCAACTGACACAATCATAGGACCTAATCACATCAGCCACACCATCAGAGGCTCATTCACCTGCACATCGATCAATGTGATATATGCCATCATGTGCCAGCAATGCCCCTCTGCTATGCACATTGGCCAAACTGGCCAGTCTCTACGCAGTAGCATAGATGGACACCAATCTGACGTCAGGAATCATAACATTCAAAAACCAGTAGGAGAACACTTCAATCTTCCTGGCCATTCCATTAAAGACTTGATGGTGTCAGTTCTGAAATAGAAAAACTTCCAAAACAGACTCCAACGAGAAACTGAGGAACTGGAATTAATTTTCAAATTGGATACAATAAACCAAGGACTAAATAGAACTTGTGAATGGTTCGCTCATTACACTGATTGCATTTCCCTGGTTAATTTACCTTCAATAGTTGTATCTCTCCTGTCAGACACAGATATCCATTTCCAAAGATACTTTTTTCTCCTGCTGATAAGGGTCCATCCAAATTAAACAGCCTCCTAGAATTGGTATGCTAATGTACAATCCTTCTTTTTTTTTTTGCTTTCTGTGAGTATAAATGCATCTTACTTCTGTTCCATTCTATGCATCCGATGAAGAGGGTTATAGCCCATGAAAGCTTATGCTGAAATAAACTGGTTAGTCTCTAAGGTGCTACAAAGTCTTCCTCATCTTATTTATGGATACAGACTAACACAGCTGCTAATCTTAAACCTGTCAAGGTTTTTTAATGAATCTTTAAAATCAGAGGTTGTGCCCTATGACTGGAGAACTGCAAATATATAGTACCATAGGCGCCGACTTCCCTTCTTTCACCTGAGTGCTTAACCCTCCCCCCCGCCGGCCCTGCTCCAACTCAACCCTTTCCAGAAGGCCCTGTCCATGTCCTGCCTCTTCCTATCCATGCCCTGCCCCTATTCCAACCCCTTCCCCAAAGTCCCCGGCCCAATTTCTCCTCCTCTGAGCTCCCTATGTTCCAGCTCCTCTCCCTCCCTCTCAGAGTGTGCTAACGCTGCCAAGCAGCTGTTTGACAGCAGCCATGCTGGAAGCGCTGGGAGGTAAGCATAGGAATAGGGTTGTAGCTGATTGGGCGGGGGTGGGAGGATAAGGTGGGGTGGGGGACGAGGGCTGCCAGGCGATGCAGAGCACCCATTAATGTTCCCCCATACTAGCTCTGGAGCACCTATGGAGTTGGCGATCTGGGAAACTACAGGCCTGTTAGCTTTACCTCAGTTGTATGCAAAGATTTAGAACAAATTGTGAAAGAGTAATTAGAGACCCAGAAGTGAACAGTAATTGGGATAAAATGTTGCATGATTTTATGAAAGATCACGTCAGACCAACCTGATCTTTCTTTGAGAA
>ML677349.1:38860766-38923548 GCA_007922305.1 Dermatemys mawii | reverse complement strand
AGCTTATGCTCTAATACTTTAGTTAGTCTTTAAGGTGCCACAGGACTCTTTGTCACTTCTGCAATTCCAGACTAACATGGCTACCTCTCTGATTTTTAATAGATCTAATCTTCCTGGATTTCAGTAAAGCATTTGATACAGTTTCACATGGGAAATTATTAGTTAAATTGGTGAAGATGGGGGTTTAATAAGTGAAAAGTAGGTAACCAACTGGTTAAAGGGGAGACTGTGATGAGTCATACTAAAAGGTGAATTGTCAGACTGGAGGGAGGTTGTCAGTGGACTTCCTCAAAGATCAGTCTTGGGACCAATCGTATTGAATATTTTCATTAATGACCTTGGCACAAAAAGTGGGAGTGTGCAAATAAAATTTGTGGATGGCACACAGTTAGGGGGATGACCCTGAAAATAGTGCAAAGTGCAAGGTCATGCACTTAGGGACTAGCAACAAGAAAAAAGTGAATGCAGCCCTAGTATGCATCAGATGATGTATTTCTGGTAGAGATAGAGAAGTGTTATTACCACTATACAAGGCACTGGTGAGACTTAATATGGAATACTGTGTGCAATTCTGGTCTCCGATGTTTATGAAAGATGAACTCCCAAAAATGGAACAGGTGCAGAGAAGGGCTACTAGAATGATCAAAAGAATGTAGATCCTACCATACAAGAGAAGACTTAAGGAGCTTGGCTTGTTTAGCCTAACAAAATCAAGGTTGACAGGAGATACGATTGCTCTCTATAAGTACAACAGAATGAAAAATACCAGAGGGGGAGAAGAGTTATTTAAGTTAAGGATCAATGTTGGCACAAGAACAAGTAGATATAAACTAGCCATCAATATATTTAGGCTTGAAATTAGAAGGTTTCTAACCATCAGAGGCGTGAAGTTTTGGAACAGCTTTCCAAGGGGAGTAGTGGGACAAAATCCTAACTTGTTTCAAGACTGAGCTTGATAAATTTATGGAGGGGCGTCACAGGGTCTGGGCCGGCCCTGCGTTCTCTGGGTTCCCAATAAGGGTCTTTACACCGTTCTCCAGTGTTTCACCTAAGTGTCCTTTATTTACAGTACATGTGTGTGGCTTCCAAGTGACAAACAGTGCTCCCCCTAATCCCCAGACAGTTACCCCACTGTCCTGGTTCCTGGGCTTCCAGTCCCTCGAGGCACCTTGCTTGCATCAGGAGACAGAGCTACTGCCTCCTCTTCCCTGCCTGGTCTTTCCCCAACTGACCATGAGTCAGGGCTTTTGTAGCCTGGTCAGCTTCCTGCCTCAGCTGTGCTCAGTCAGCCCCCGCTAACTCCATGAGCCTACACTCCTTAGGGCTTCCAGCTGGGCTCCCCTGCTGGATACTACCAGCTCCTGCTTCTGGGCCTCCTGCCAAGAAGCAGGGTTTACATTGCAGAGGCAGGGCATTTCAGGGGTTTTTACCCCTGCCCCGCCACAAGGGGATTAATACAATGGCATGTGGCCCATCTGTGACTGTTATAGCAAGTGACCTAAATATCTGCAGTTATTCCAGAGCATTTGCAGTTTATATTTGAGTGGTATCCTAAGTCAGAATTTAGAACTATTTATGTTAACTATGTGATCCTACATTAAACTTGATAAACAACTTCTCTACACTGAGCTGGGCAACTTTGCAATGCCCACCAAATCCAAGGAAGAATAATTTAATAGCGAAATTTGTGTATAGGGGACCTGCTAGATTCTAGAGGGTTGGACACTTTGCACTGTCTGAGTAGTGCAAATAGAACATAATCTAGCCACATGGGAATTTCTCCTGCAGTGCTGTCTCCTATGCTATCCTCACCCCTTACATCCCTGTGCTGGAGATGAAGGGTGCAGAATTCTAACACAATTCTGAGCTGGTTTATGGTGCTTTAGGGAGTTTAAGGTAGCCTAAGGGCTACTTAACTTGCATCAGAGCCAGTACAGACTGAGATTCAGGGAGTCATGTACCGCAGTCCATGCTTTATGAAGAGTGTAGCTTGGCTCAGGGGAGAATCTGTTCTCTAATTTTACTTTCCAGTCCTAATATTCTTGCCTTTCAAGTCCTCAATAAATAGATGTGCTCAGCTGCTTAACTCCCTTGGCCTCCATCTCTCACACTTCAAAAGACAAAATGGACTAATATATATATATTGTGTGTGTGTGTGTGTGTGTGTGTGTGTGTGTGTATATATTGTGACGGAGTCAGACCAGAAGGATATAGGAGAGTGCCGGAAGGCAGGTATATTAGTCTCAGGATGTGCAGGTCCTTGTTCCCTGGATAGCCAAACAAAGGCTACTCCAGGCCAATCAAGACACCTGGGGCCAATTAAGAACCTTCCAGAAAGGAGTAGAAACAGCTAGCCTAATTGGGACACCTGAAGCCAATCAGGGACTGGCTGAAACCAGATAAAAACCTCCCAGTTAGTCTGGTGGGTGTGGGTGTCAGGAGCTGTGGAAGGAAGTTATGCTGTTGGTGAGACTGAGTGTAGGACAACATATCATACTGAAGGAAGGAGGCCCTGAGGTAAGGGTGAAGTGGAGTTTGAAGAAGCAGGGACTGCTGTGGGGAAGTAGCCCAGGGAATTGTATTGTGTTTTGTGCCTAAAAGGTCAGCCATCTTAGCTGATACTATTAGGGTCCCTGGGCTGGAGTCCGGAGTAGAGGGCGGGCCCGGGCTCCCCCCTTTTTCCATCTTCCATACTGGCCTGTGATGAAGGCAACTCACTAGGTGGTGACTCTTGCCAATTATACTGAGAAAGGGAGGTCACTCTGGGGCCTAGATGAGTTTCTGAGGCCCCTAAATCTGCCAGGAAGCGCAGGACCCACAAGTACAGACTTGGAGCTTTGTCACAATATATATACTAAATGAAAATGCCCATTCTTGCATAGCTAGCTACCCAGCTTCACATGCTTGTGAAGTTTACTGTTAAACTGTTTCCATAATTCCCTTTAGAAATCAAGGTCTCATCAGCAGCTTTTCATGACTGTAACTTCTGATCATCAAAGTTCAGTACCTAATGGTGTGGAAAGGCTACCTAGATTCATGAAAGTCCATAAATTACTAGAATCCGGCATAATGTGAACAGGGTTGGCTTCCCAGTATAACTGCCAAAGCGCCTCAGTCCTAACCTACACAACTGTTAAGGCGCTATGGATAGGATTCTAAGGACGCAAAATCTGGTTAAATTAGACAAAATATTTTTGTTATTTAGACCATTAATATGGTAGTTGTACTCTTAAATATAATAAAAACAAATTTGTTCTTGTTTTAATTGCTACAGTGTACTGATTATGACCTGGATTACGGGACAGAATGTTTGCATTTGGCTCTAAAATACTGTAAAACAAATGCCAAACTTATTGAAGGATCACCTGACCTCTGGAAGGTAAGAACAATATTTTTTTTTTGTTAATTTTTTTATTAAAAACACCACACCAGCAAAAATATCAGATAATTACAAAATATTAACATTCCATAATTATGCCTTTGTTTTACAAGTTTAAAAATTCTAAAAAACTTGGGAATGGTTTATAACAGATGAGGGGTAATGTATAAATATAAAGATTGGAGGTATTTAAAGAAATAATTCTTACCCAATTAAGGGTTGAAGAAGAACTTATTCCTGTATCTGGAGCTTTTCATGTAGATTGTCAGCACAGGTTCACACTCTTGAGGTCTGCTGGTTTGAAACCCTTTGGAAAGCTCTGAATATTGTGAGGCTTCATGGACTTCACTTTAAACTTTGCAACATTCCATGAGAGGTCAGATCAAGAGGCATGACCCCGCAGATGCACCCTTGGGTCCTTTTAATTTCTCAGAATCTTGAGAAGACTCCACAAGAGGGGATGGAAGCTGGTGCGTGCGCATTTGTGCCAACAAGGAACTTCAAAGAGTTCCATTTCAGATGGATTGGTTCCTTCTGCTTACAATATTGCCGGTACAGATTCCCATCCTTAGGAAACTGATAAACAGAAACAATTTTCTAAGGAGCTGTTTTTGAGGAGGAAACTTGGGGCCTGATTCAGTCCTGATTAAACTCAGTAGAGAGATTCCAGTTGACTTCGGTGGGTACTGAACAGTGACTGGGACTGCTCATCTAAAGTAAGCATCAGATTTGGAAACCATATTAAGAGAGCAAAGCTGCATAATGATGTGGATTGAGCTCCAGGGAGTGGCTTTCTGTTTGTTTGTTTGTTTGGGTATGTATGTGGAAGAAAATGGTAGCTGTTCCAGAATCTAGGTGCCCTTAACAGCTATTTAAAATGTAGCAGCTCTATAATATATAGCAGTATCTCTAATTAAACAGTAGAGCAAGATGAGAAAAAAAATCTCAGCTTCCTTAAATACTGTCCCCGGCCCCCCCCCCCCCCCCCAAAAAAAAGTCTTTATCCATAAAAAGCCACAGCTGGTCTTTTGGATAACACTTTGACAGCAACCTCCTTCCTTTCAGATCAAAGGGACTCGATTTTGACTGCCTCAATTGATCACAACTTTAGCAGTGTAGCATGGGGGGAGAGAGGTTGTCTCTCGGACAAATATCAAGCCATTTAAGACTGTATAGGTAAATGCAAACTCCTTAAACTCAACCAAAAACTAACAGGCAACCAATATAGACCTCACAGCATCAATATCACAATATGTTATCAGAAAGGTTCCCTGCTTAAACATGAAGCAGATATTTATGAAGTCATTGGGAGGTCAGTTATCTGCAATTCAACAGGTTAATCATTAATATTGGAGGATTTTCTTGCCTTGCTCTATTAGGAGGAGAACATCACCAGACAGACATTTAAATTGTTTTATTTAAGTAAAACAACAATGTTATATATTCTGGATTTTTTTTCAACAACAAACATAATATTTTAACAAAACAAGCATATGAATTTTTGAATTTAAATATTTAAGTTTTTTTCAAAAAATCAGGTTTGTTTTTGTTAAAATTGTTTTTAACTAAAATAATTAAATGAAATATTTAAAAAAACCCACAAAATTGAATAGACTGTCAGCCGGATCAACACGAGAAACTTAAAATATTGGCTTTTGCAGCTAACTCAGTAGTCTTCACCTTCATTTTCCTGTCTGTTCATAATCTGGAAAAGGAAAAAGAAGTTTTTCTGCTTTTTCAGGTCCCAAATGATTTCTCAATTTGGACTGAATTAGTTCAAATGAAGAAAATGTTGTTTCTACATTGGCAGAAGAAGCTACTGCTGTTAAAAGTGAGATTAGCACTTCAGCAGTCTCTGAATCCAAATCCTTAAGTGACTTGCACCAGTTCACTGAGGTGACTTCCTTTTAAAACATTATCAGCATACATATTTTTTCTTGATTGTTTCATTATAAGCTCTGAAGTTAATTATAGTTGGCATAATGGAGGGATTATTGCTAGATGCCAAGTCGTAACCAGCTCCTTTTCTTCAGCAGTTAAAGTTTGACACTGGTTTCGACTATTGAGAATATTTGCAAGAAAATGAGCTGGAGAGAGTGCTTGTCCCATTTGTTTTTTTAATGCTTGTAATTTAACTTTGTCATGGCATATTTCTCTTTTTAAGATCTCACTCTGTTCCTTCCAAATTTCAACAGCGTCAGCAATAAAACAACCATTTCCCTGCATTTTGTTCAAGGCTAAAGAAATAGACCTCAGGGTACTCAGCATGGGTTCAGCATTTCTTTTAAGCCCAATGTTGAGCACTTTGGCTGTGATAGTGCCATATATTTTTTCATGTTTTTGTTCACAAACTCTTCGGATTAGGACAGCTCCAAACAGTCCACTGCTGAGTTTCATCACACATGTTATGGGAGAGTTAGCTTGGTTCCTCCCACTTTTTTTCAGAGCAGCTGCTCCAAAGTGGTTGTTATGGAAGTATTTTGCAATTTCAGCAGTATTAGTCTTTATTTCTGGAACACTGAAGTCTTTGGTTAGGAAGTGCATCAAATGAGCACTGCAACCGCATGCTGTTAGCTTGGGATTGTCTTCACTCTCTTCTAAATAATTTCTTCTAATCTTGGATACATTTTCAGCATTGTCTGTGACCAAGCTGTATACTAGAAATTTGAATTTTTTTCCACAGTTTGTAATAACTTTTACTCCTACTTCTTGTAAATATTCTGCTGTGTGAGCACTTACTGGCGTATCAGTTGTTCCTGTAAGGAAGCCATTCCCTTCTTCTGTTATCACACAAGCACTTACAACAGAATCATTGTGAACATTGCTCCGCCCATCAAGACCAGATTAACAATTTCTCTTTCATACACTTTATCCCCATCAGTTTGCCTGCGACATCTGCTCTGTTGGGTTGATAGTATCTTGGTCTTAATCACTGAACCATGCTAGTGAAATGTGGGTTCTCAATTATATGGAAAGGAGAGTTTGTTGCATAAACAACCTGGGCAAAATAATTTTTTTTAATCTATTACCTCTTTTTGTAATCTGCTGGTTCCTATCACAAACTTATCTGTGGTTGTTTCTAGATGATGGAGTTTTTTTTAAAAAATTTCTTGCAGGTGATATACTCTGGCTATGTGTCATACATGATATGACTGAAACACAATCATTGGCCGATAACTCTGAAACTATAGAAGATGATGGTGGTCTTGAAGGTGGATAGTCTTCAGAATCCTGTATGTTGAAGATTCTCCTAAACAAAATAAACCAATGCAGTTATTTAATTATTATTACTGTACTGCTCATTTAGTATTACTCATTGCATTCACGGACACTCAGTACTACCTTAAAGGTGAAATTGTAAAAGGAAGATCAGCCTATTTCAGCTATTTATTTTTTTTAATCACAACTGCATCTAAAATGATAGTACCATAGAGTAACAACTATATTTTTTACTCAAAGATGAGAATTCAAGAATAGTCCAGAAGGAAGACAGGCAGTCCTTAAGAAAGAAGTATGAAATAAAGAAGTTTACCAACCGGAAGGCTCTGCATGTTCAGAAATGTTCCTTTCATCATCTTCAACGCAGCTTCCTCCTGAGAAGGAACACTTCTCATGATGTTGTTTCATTCGGGCAGCCAGGTCTGGCATTTCTTTGTGGCATTGTTTGCATTTTGAGCACATGCCTGTCTTACCCACAAATAGAAGAACTTCATTAAAATATTCCCAAACTGGGTTTCTTTTACAGCCTGCTGCCATTATAGGTTTTCCCTTCTAATGAGAGAATGGTATGGTAGATCCACGGCTGGCCCTACCTTTTTTGCCGCTCCAAGCATAAAAAAGGAGGGGCCGGAGGAATAAAGGTGGGGCGGCACGGCCAGAATGCCGCCCCTTACAGAGTGCCACCCCAGGCACCTGCTTGCTATGCTGGAGCCTGCCCTGGGTAGATCTCAAATCAGTGAAGGCTACACTCAGAAAGATCTTAAGACTTCTGGAATATGCTGCTCAAAGAATTTCACTTTTGTTTCTACTGCCTGGTCCATTCCTTCTTGCATATATCTCCAGACTTCTGCTTGTCCAGATCTATTCCGCTCCCAACAATTTTCTATTCACTGAACTTTTTGAAACTTTGCACTCTGAGAGAGGTAAGAGATTGACTCTGTGTACACAAATTTGCAGAGAGACAATAGGGTTGAGGTCTGTTATTTCTCACCTTTATTTATTTATTTAAAACACATTTTTGCTATTAACAGGAATGTTATCTCTGGAGACACAAATCCACAGTTTGAGAACTGAAGAAATAAGCATCTCTGGTGATATCTTCTAGACTGAGCACCGAGTCCCATTGGGTAGATAGAAAGATTAACCTAAATAATCTAGAGAAGCCCCTTGAAACCCATAAGATTGATCCTAATCCATGAACTCATTACAAAACTATTCTTAAGCATTACATGAATATATTGTCTCATACTATAGAATTAGAATTTATAATCCCTCTTCCATGATGAGATATCTTTGAGCTATAATGTATCTTAATTAAAACTATCTTTAGGTTTTTTCCTCAAAAAGCATTTTATCAAAAACATCTGATTTTTTTTATTTTTATTTTTTAAATCATTGATATTTATCCACCCTGCACATGGATTGCTTTTTGGAGATATCCTTGCAACCATAAAGGTTAAAGATTTAGCTTGTTTTAAAAATGAAACCTGAAAATCTGGAGAATAGGATGACATCTTAAAAGAGGTGTTGGAATGGTGTACCTGCTATTCTGAGTCATCAACTTGAGCCCTGTGTAATTTATGGGGAGCTTTTAATATCCAAGTTGATTGACTTGTTAGAAGCCACTCTTTGGCTTCTAACAAGTCAATCTTATTAGAAGTCAAGTAGGGTACTTGGTTGTCTGTTGATACTACAATGATTCTTATGTTGTCATCATGTCCACCAAAATCATCTTCATAGTAAACATAATTACTACTTTGGTGTTTTTGATCATTGTGTCCTTTTGTTTTAGTTCCCCCATTTTCTTTTAGCACTTCAATTATTTTTCGCCTGCTCTGATATCTGGGTTTTAGTGAAGGATGTATCAAGCATGTCCTGCATTGCATTCAGCAAGATTTGAAACTTATTTGATTGAGATCTCTTCAAACACTTATTTTATTGTGAAATCCATTGTTTACCATATTTAATGATAATTGTAGATCCTTTGCTGTTGTCAAGGTTGGTGTGGATTCAGATGCCCAAGACTGTCCCTGAAGCTTTAAGATATCATTGTTGGTTTTGGATTTGTATGGCATTATTCCTCAAGTCTTTTTTTCTCTCAGAGTAGCTATTGTATTTTTGTATCATTCAATTCTTTAGCATCTATTGTAGGATTCATAAGTATATTGCTAGGTCTCAAGCTAGTTCAAAAAACATCATCCATCTTGCGCCGTAAATTTCGACCCAACATTATTTCTAATAAGACAGTGGTAAGTCTTAGATGAAAAGGTGATTTATTGAACCTTCTTGTACAACTCTGCCATTTTTAGAATACAAACTTCCTAACAAATTAACAGCAGAGTTTAAGACATCACTTATGCATTGGCTGCATAAAACAAAAAATATTAAAATAATTTTTTAGGGAGAATATATTTTCAGAAACACAAAATCTCTACTATGTGTTTTCTTATTAATCCTCTCTACAGAACAGATTCTGCCATGTTTACTCATATTGAAAAGTACCTTATTCCTTGAATAAACACCCCTTGTAAAGTAAGGTACAGTAGACTCTCGATTATCCGGGATGACAGGGAAAAAATTAATCCTGGTTAATAAAATCCTGGATAATCACCATCCATAGGAAATATGGAGTGGAGGGGTGGAGTTGGTTCACCAGCCACCTTGCGCCAGGGGGAGGGCGTGTTGGTTCACTGGCTGCCCTGCACCCTGGTGGGTTTTTTTTTTTGTTTTGTTTTTTTGTTTTTTTGTGCTTGGGGTGGCAATAAAACCAGAGCCGGCTCTGCGAGTTTTGTGTATTTTTTTTTGACATCCTGATTAACCCGATCCTGGATAATCGAGAGTCTACTGAACTGTAAGAGTGACAGAATATGGCCCTGAATGTTCATTCAATCCTTTTTATAAAATTTTCAGATATCACTAATCCCTCTAGCAGAGGAGTTGATGATGTCTTCAGGATCAGTCCTGCATTGTGCTGCTCATCTTGCAGAGTTGTCCTCAGCTATATATTAAACTCTACATTAGCCTGTTACACACAGTAAATGTATTATGGTTACTGGCTTTTCTGTGAAACTTTTTGGTGCTGTGATGAGTTGTTACACATGCAAAGAACTGATATGTCTCTATTGATCAACATCAGTCTTCTTACTTCCAACAGAGGAAAAGAACTCCACCCTAATGAAAGAGAACAGACACAATAATGATGCTTCAAAGGGTTCTTGAAATTTCAGAGTATCTGGAATAGAATATCTTCACCCTATTATCTCTTATATGATGGGAAACAGTTTTTAAAGTAATTAAAAATGCTGAGGTATTATCTCTCTCTCTCTCTCTCTTTCTCTCCCCCCCCCCCCCCCACAGCTGCGCGCATTTTTTGTAGAGGTTTCTAGATCCTTAGTAATCCATCAACTGATATTCCTTCAGAACACCTTTCTTTTGTCCATAATCTTCAGTATCTATCTCTGGGTTCTGCCTGACAGAAATTGTCCTTCTTCCATTCTTTGAATTCTTGTCAAGGCATTGGTAGTAGTGTGGGCCAATCTCAAGGTGCTCACGCGAAGGCTGCGATACTAACAGATGAGAAAATATAGAGCTGTTACTAACAGAGAGAGGTCCATTAGTAAGCCATCTGTTCTATCCCACCTCTTCAGATCAGGATGACTGAATCTAAAAGCCCTGTTTTAGGAAGATTCCTTCTCTGAGGCAACATCAGATCAGTTTTGCCATCTTGCCACCACCCTTTAATTATTTGGAATGCTATCTACAGCCTATTAAGTATGACTTAACCTGATGCAATCACAGAAAAGGTGATTTTTACATGCATATTACTGTTCCTTTTAATTACTTCAGGTTGTTTCACCTGACTGTTATCTATATCATGATTGCTTATGTTTAATAATACTCTTGCCAGCACTTTTAAATGTGAGCACTGCCTTTTTGCTACCTTTGTTCTATGAATGTGTATTATGAATTTTATTTTTAAGTTTGTAACATACTCCTTTTTGGAGTTAGAATCATTCACAAAGCTGAAAACAATTATGAGCCAAATCAGCAAAGTGAAATAATTTAGTAAGAAAAGTGTGAATGATATTGGGACTTGCCTAAGAACATTTTATTAGATGCCCCAAAGGCCACAAATTCACAATCAGGAAAGACTACCCTGCTGGTTTTAAAACAGACCTGGCTTAAAGGACAAGTGAAGGCAGCTATGAAAAATTATATTTATAAAACCAGTGGAAGAAAGGGAAAGTTGATATTAATTCACATAAATCAGAAGCTAGGAATTCTAAAAAATTGATAAGGGAAGCAAAGGATACAGGAGAAATCTATGGTCAGCAGAGTTAAGGGCTTAGGAGGAGGAGTTGTTAAAGTATATTAAGAACAGTCAGCATCTTAGCAACGATATTGGTCTGTTATTAGATGGAAAAGGTAGAATTATCAATAATAATGCAGAAAAGGGGAAAATGTTCAACAACATTTTTGTTATGTACTTGGTTAAAAGCCAGGTGATCTAAATGTATCTGATGATGATTACATACTTTTACAGCAATTAGGATACTAAACAGCAGCTACAATAGCTAGAAAATTTAAAATCACAACTGGATTACTTTCATCTGCAAGCTTTAACAGAGCTGGCTGAGAAGATCTCTGGAACACTAATATTTATTTTTCAATAAGTCTTGGACCACTGAGGAGGTTCCAGAGAACTGGAAGAAAGCAAATACTGTGCCAATACTTTTAAAAGGGTAAATGGGATAACCCTGGTAATTATAGATGAATTATCCTGACATTAGTCCTGAACAAAATAACACAATGGCTAATACGGGTCTCTATTAATACAGAATTAAAGGACAGTAATATAGTGAATGGCAGTCAACATGGATAGATCACTTTAATCAGGGCTGTCCCTGCCAATTATGGTGCCCCACGCAGCCCGAGCACCTGCTTCCCCGTTCTCTCCCCCGCAACCCCCGCCAGCAACAGAGTCTGGGCTGCTCTCAAGGGCTGCAGGGCCGCAGAGGCAGGAGCTGTGGGGGGCCACTTTGGGTGGCAGGAAACAGAGCGACCCGGCCCCAGACTACTCCGCTTCCTCCACCGCAGCTCTGTCGCTTGGGGGAGGCGGCTTGGGGGAAGCGGTCTGCCCCTGCCCTGCACTCACCGGTGGCTGGAAGCGGAGTGATACAGCAGGAAGCCAGTGGAGTGAGTTGGAGCTGGGTTGCTCTGCTTCCTGCCATCTGATCCCTGTTGCCAGTACCAGGCCCCTCTCTAATCCCCTGGGTCGCATCTGTCGCTGGGGGAGGGGCTTGAGAGAAGGGGTGCAAAATGAGGGCAGAGTGGAGGTGGAACGGGGTGGGGCAAGGGTCGGAGGGCATTTTCCTGGACCCCACCCCCTCCTGGGGGGCCTACTGGGGGATGGGGCTGGCCACTAGCACTGCTACATATGACACATGCATCTGTGTAGGTAGGGCATCATGAAATTTGGGGCAATTTGGTGCCCCAAATTTTGTGGTGTCCCACACAGCTGCATATGCATAAGGACATCCCTGGCTTTCACAGAATCATAGAAATGTAGAACCGGAACAGAGCTTGAAAGGTTATCAAGTCTAGCCCCCTGCAGTGAAGAAGGACCAAGAAAACCTAGACCATCCCTGACATGTATTTGTGACGGAGATTCCACAGCCTCTCTTAATAACCTATTCCAGTACTCAACTATCCTTACAGTTAGAAAGCTTTTCCTACTGTCTAACCTAAATCTCCTTTCCTGCAGATTAAGCCCATTACTACTACTCCTATCATCAGTGGACATGGAGAACAATTGATCACCATCCTCTTTATAATGCCCTTAACATATTTAAAGGCTATCAGGTCACTTAGTCTTCTTTTCTTAGTCTTCTTTTAGTCTTCTTTTCTCAAGACTAAACATGCACAGTTTTTTCAGCCTTTCCTCAGAGGACAGGTTTTCTAAACCTTTTATTACCTTTGTTGCTGTCCTCTGGACTCTCTCCAATTTGCCCACATCTTTCCTAAAGTGTGGGGCCCACAATTGGACATAGTACTGCAGCTGAGGACTCACCAATGCCTAGGAGAGTAGGACAGTAATCTCCCATGTCTCATATACTGTTGATATACCCCTGAAAGATACTAGCTTTTTTTCACAGCTGCATCATATTGTTGATTCATATTCAGTTTGTGATCCACTATAACTCCCTGGTCCTTTTCAGCAATACTACCCCCGAGTCTAGATTATGAAAATCCCAGTATGAAACTACAGTGATATATCTAACAGATAAAAAGCTTGTTCAGGATCCCTAAAGAGTTCAAAAGCTGTAGTAGTTTTAAATTAGCTCTAAACAGATCTAAATATTTAACAACAACAAAGTATAGCATCTCTTCTGATTTTTGTAACTTATGTTCTCACATTTGCCAGTGGTATTTACTATAGTTAAAAAATTGACTATATCATTTGTTTATGGTACTTCAAACATAAAGAATAGCCTTCAGGGCACTATTTTATTGGTTTTACATTCATTCCTGCTCTGTTAAATCTAATGAGGTTTATCTGTCCTTTAGGTGACCTACAAGCGGGATCTGTATGCTGCTGAATCAATTATTAAGGGTATGTGTGTCTTTGTGACCATCCGTTCATATAATTCTCAAATCGAACCCAGAATTTTGTATGACACTGTTTTGATTTGTCACCATAAAAAACAATAACCATGCAACTGCTTTGATTAGTTCTTCTAAAAATACAACTTTATGTTATTTATTATTATAGTTGTAATGTTTGTATATATTTTATTCATATTTGTAAAGATTAAAGAATATTTAGACTATAAAGAAAATGTAGAATATTTGTGACATTAGAGGCAAAAATGTTGTAAAAAGATAAGGCTACTTATATTAACTATCTTGTTAGTATAATATAACTGTTTTGTAATGACCACACAGGGTCAATTTTAAAATTCATACAATTTTGGCATATATTTTTGTATATTTAATGCTTTATACTGTACAGATTTATTCCAAAACATTATTAGTAGTACAAACTGCCCTGCTTGACTCTTCTATGATTACTGTATGTTTCCCCCTCTTTCTTGTCACTAATATTTAAAGAGAAACTGACAGGTAACATTTAATGTGAAACCCAGATTTTGTAAAAACAAGAATT
This sequence comes from Dermatemys mawii, assembly GCA_007922305.1. Classification (NCBI taxonomy): domain Eukaryota; kingdom Metazoa; phylum Chordata; order Testudines; family Dermatemydidae; genus Dermatemys; species Dermatemys mawii. The sequence goes on along the minus strand of ML677349.1, from coordinate 38,909,785 downwards.
TGCAAAATCTGAGTCCGTTAGGAATGGTTCCATAAATTTTGTTTAAAAGTTTTATTTTTGAAAAACAAATAATAAATGTATGGTTTATGTGTAAAATATTGCTGCACTGTATTAGTGCATGAGAGCTCTAACATGAAATTAACTGGAATTTGTGACCTGGTAAAATCAGGAAGAAGATCAGATAATATAACTAGATAACAATACTCTTATTTTAATTTCTGTATTTGGTGCTGTGATGGAGTGAGACCAGAAGGATATAAGAGAGTGCTGGAAGGCAGGTATATTAGTCTCAGGATGTGCGGGTCCCTGTTCTCTGGATAGCCAAACAAAGGCCATTCCAGGCCAATCGAGACACCTGGGGCCAATTAAGAACCTTCTAGAAAGGAGTAGAAACAGCTAGCCTGATTGGAACACCTGAAGCCAATCAGGGACTGGCTGAACCAGATAAAAACCTCCCAGTTAGTCAGGTGGGCTGTGGGTGTCAGGAGCTGTGAGAGGAAGTTGTGCTGTTGGTGAGACTGAGTGGTGGACAACATATCATACAGAAGGAAGGAGGCCCTGAGGTAAGGGTGAAGTGGAGTTTGAAGAAGCAGGGACTGCTGTGGGGAAGTAGCCCAGGGAATTGTATTGTGTTTTGTGGATGAAAGGTCAGCCATCTTAGCTGATACTATTAGGGTCCCAGGGCTGGAGCCCAGAGTAGAGGGTGGGCCCGGGCTCCTCCCTTTTTCCATCTTCCATACTGGCCTGTGATGAAGGTAACTCACTAGGCGGTGACTCTTGCCAATTATACTGAGAAAGGGAGGTCACTCTGGGGCCTAGATGAGTTTCTGAGGCCCCTAAATCTGCCAGGAAGCGCAGGACTCACAAGTACAAACTTGGAGCTTTGTCACAGTGCCTATGTATTATGTTTATGCTTATGCCTTAAATTCAAAGATAGTAAGTAATAAAAATGAGGTGTCTATGCTAACAGAAATGTAAAAATTTACTAGATGATATAATACTGAAAAGATTTTTTTAGAATTGATTAGATTGAAAAGATTATATTTTTTTTCCAGTTTGAATAATATAGGTCCAAATCCCACAATATGCATGTGCTTAAATTTAAGTATATGAGTACACCCACTGACTTTTTAGCAGGTGTTCTCGTATGCTTGCAGTTAAGAACGTGTGTTTGTGGGATCAAAGTCAAACTGGGGCAGTAAACTGGTAACAGAACAGTAGTTAAAGATTATATAATCTGTGGTCACATCTTCAGAGGGCGTAAGGTGGCAGAGTTCTGTTGATGCGAATGGAGCCATGCCAATTTATGCCAGCTGAGAACCTAGCTACAGACAGATCCTGCAAGCCCTCCATGAGAGGAATTCACATTAAAATCAATAGTGTGTGTATGGTACAGGGCGTGTGATTTTTACTTTAACATGTTTTGTTTTGATACTGAATTTATAAACATCCACTTAACAAAGCAGCATTGTACTTTTGTCACTCAAACTTGTTGAGCCCACCCAAGGTTGCTCTGCATGCTCAGACTGACATAAATTATTTAAGTGATTAGAAATGCCAGGAGTAACATAGCTGAACTAGATTTACATAAACAATACAGAGAGTCCAAAACTGTATTTAATTTAGTAGGCTGACCGTATCTTGGCTAAAAGCTCAAAATTTAATTTTAAAAACCCACCATACCCAAGTCTCTATACTATGTTTTTTTCTCATTTTTCACTCATCCCACACCATATCACCCTTAACTATCCCATCTCTCACAAACATATAACAGCAATTTATGCAATAACTTTCACCTTAGATTATGTTTATCTTCATTTTTACTGCTATTAACATAATTTTGAAGTGAACTATATTTTTTTGCATTGCACGTGTAGGGCCAGCATGCAGTACTGCATCAGTGAGATTACTTGTATGACTTAGAGTTACTAGTTTGAGTGAGGGTTTTCAGGATCTACCAATGTTTTATATGTTTCAGAGGGCTGGCCTATACTAGAGGGAGGGGTTGACTGAAGATATGCAACTTCAGCTATGTGAATAATGTAGCTGAAGTCGGCGCATTTCCGCCGACTTATCGGCTGTCTTCACGGTGGCAGCAGTCGGCGGTGTGCTCCCCCGTTGACTCCAGCTTGCGCCTCTCGGCGAGCTGGTGTTCCGGAATCGACAGGAGCGCCGTTGGCGATTGATTTATCACCATCTTGATGAGTCGCAATAAATCGATTGCCAAAAGATCAATCACTACCCTCCAGTACGGCAGGTAGTGAAGACCTACCCATAGTTTTTTAAATACAGTTAAAAATATAACCCTAATGAATTATAAAAGATAGCATTAATGTTCTTTCAGCGACTTTTGTGACGTTTTGTGATTTGTGGGTAAAGAAAATGTAATAACTTTGTGTTAAATCAAGGCTTCACCATAAGCCCAAAGTAAGAGGCAGCACACTGTTGAGCAGCCCAGAAGCAGACTATGATTTTCTATAGTTTCTCCACTGCTCTGGGAGGGAGCAAATTGCACCTGATCCAGATCCAGTGCAACACACACCACCTGGTGCAGCTCTGCTGTAATGCACATCAGGGATGAGAGCCTCTTATGATATAGTGGCTGTTCAGAGCCTGTTTCCCCTCTCCTGCTGCTACTCATGATACAGGTAGTTGGTACCGCTTTACTCCTTTGGGCCACTATTCAAAATAGGCCATGATTTACATGCACTAAAAGTTCTGTAGTGCACGTTGTCTGTCACAGATGACATCCTTGACCTTTAAGCAATGCTAATGCTTTTCTTTTAACTCAGGCAGTAAGGAAATGCATAGAAGTTATGGCAAAGGTGTGTGTTCTGTTGAGAATAATTTGGAGAAGTCTTCACTTGATGACTGCAGATGGTATCTTTTTGCTTTGAGTTATGTTCTTGGATAAACAAATCTGTCAAGAGTTTATTCTTTATGAGCCAAAATGTCAAATTTATATTTATGGCTGTGCACAGCTTGGCTAAGGAATAGTGGGTTGTTTTTTTTTGTTTGGTTTTTTTTTACTACAGTTTTCCAATGATAGTCTCATTGACTTTCTGGACAATGCCTTTTTTTTGCTGTTCTATTTATTACAGGATACTCTTGCATTTCTATCATTTTTCTATGATTAATTGCCTATTGTAATTTAGTATAATTAAATTAAAGATAAATTGTTGTAAAGATAAGTACTTGGCTGTAGTTTAGTGTGTGAAAGAAGTCACGATTCATCATCTGACAGTAATTAGGTGACTTATTCCTTAGTTATCCACATTACAAATGTAATTCTACCTATGCAAGAAAAGCTAACGAGTCCCAAATGCTTCAGAAGTGCAGAACTAGGTTTTCAGCTGCTGGCTAAATGAGACTTGATGATAGACAAATTCCAGCCCACTAAACTGAACTCTGATGTAGGTAACACAAATATAGCATTCATATTCAGTGCAGTGCAATATATAAATAGCTTCATGAGTCACTATCTTCTGAAACTGTTTTCTTAAACATACTTATTTATTTTCTCACTTCCTTAAGTCACAAAACTCCAGCACCATTCACTTTATAAACAGCAACATTAATGCTTTTCTTTAGTTCAGCAGGTATGAACTTGCAGAGTATGCAGGCAAGGTGGCACATGTCTATTCTTTAATAGCCTATAAGTAAGGAAACCTTGTCTTGTAGTCTGGCTGATTCATTTAGAAATGAGATTTGGATAATACAAAATATCCTAAAAGATCTCTATTAGGACTACTGCCCTTAGGGTAAGTATCTTTGAACTCTAGTTCAAACATGTAAACTTTAAAAGTAGCTTCTCAACAAGAATTTTGTAATTTAGAGCCTGATTTTTTTTTTTAAATGAACAGAGCCCTACTTCTGTAACTCCTTTTGCATGCATACTGCACTTACAAAGGTGCACATACAGATCGGGTATTCCGCCTGCACAGTTGGCTGGATAGACATCTGCTTATCCGTGTGTGGGCACAAATCCCAATTTTGGAGACATGTACAAATTTAGTGACAGGCTTCCAGACTCAGTTTGTGGAAATCAAATATGAATTACATTCCATATTATATGGAGAGCACATGTGAAAGGTTCTGAGAAGCACTTCTGTGAGTTTTGTGTTTGTCAAAGGGCATATGTAGATGATGCAGGATGATCAGACAGGAATAGGAAGGCAGGGCAGACCCTAACTAATGGCATGTTTCCACTTTGTGGCAATGAATGGGTGCCCATAATAATCAGTGCTGAATGGAAGCAAACTCGTCCTTCTCTGCCGCCACAAATATTGCTCCCTCCCTTCTTTATATTCTAATGATAGTATGTACAGTGTTGAATTTGATGGTTGTTTTTTTGTGCATAGAGTTAGGTGTTTAAGTGGTGTGACAAAGTTCCGAGTCTGTATCTGTGGGTCCTGTGCTTCCTGGCAGATTTAGGGGCCTCAGAAACTCATCTAGGCCCCAGGGTGACCTCTCTTTCTCAGTAATTAGGGGAGGCAGAAAGCGGGGAGCCCGGGCCTGCCCTCTACTCCGGGCTCCAGCCCAGGGACCTTAATAGTATCAGCTAAGATGGCTGACCTTTTAGCCACAAAGCATAATACAATTCCATGGGCTACTTCCCCACAGCAGTCCCCACTTCTTAAAACTCCACTTCACCCTTACCTCAGGGCCTCCTTCCTTGCGTACGATATGTCTACCGCTCAGTCTCACCAACAGCACAACTTCCTCCCACAGCTCCTGACATCCACACCCACCTGACTAACTGGGAGGGTTTTAAACTGGTATCAGCCAGCCCCTGATTGGCTTCAGGTGTCCCAATCAGGCTAGCTATTTCTGCTGCTTTCTAGAAGCTTCTTAATTGGTCCCAGGTGTCTTGATTGGCCTGGAGTAGCCTTTGTTTGGCTATCCAGGGAACAGGGACCTGCACATCCTGAGGCTGATATCTGCCTTCCAGCACTCTCCTATATCCTTCTGGTCTGACTCCGTCACAGTGGGCAATCATAGGTTTGGTTTTGTTTGTTGTGTTTTATGAAGAACTGTGGAGCTTTGAAGAAAGTTCATACCCACAGACTGGACATCTAATGGCAGTCATTCTCACCTCCGTCAGCACAGATAGAAGTCTTTTTTCTGTGAGAGAGTGATACTTCAAAAGTTCTGCAGGATGAACCATACCAAGTTACCAAAGTAGTTTATCCACTCTTGTGTATTTCTCTGTGGTAAGGGACAGTAGAACCATAAGAAATTAGCTTCACATGTTGCAGCCACAGCATGGACATTCTCTTGAATTCATTGTAGAATTGAGAGTAGAACACAGGTCAAGTAACAGTATGTGCTTATAAAGGGCAAGCATTTCAGTGATGGCTTGAGGGGGGGCATGTCATGCAAATATTTGACAAAAGAAAGTGTGTGTGTTTGTCTGGGTTTGTGTAATCAAAAAAATGTTATGCTTAAAAGCTGAAGACTGCTGTTTGTCATTAAAAAGGTAATTTTCTAGGACCTTGATAAGATATTAATATCCATTCAGATAATGAAGCCAAAACAACCCAACCCCTTTATAGATTTTTGTTTGTTTTGTAGATTTGCAAGAATCTAACTAGTTTTTTCCAACTTTCTTTACATTTGACTTAGCCATTGCTCAAATGATAGAGTGCCATGGGTTTGTGTGTGTGTATATATATATCTATTTACACACACACACACATATACACACACACACACACACACACACACACAAAATTTAAAAGAAAGATTGGGTCTGATTTTAGAGAGGAGGGGATAAGAGATGTTACTGAATACTCTGATCTGAAACAGTCTATGAATTACAGTACCTCAGCACAAAGGGGGTCAGGTTAAGAATGAAGTTTCAGTTCTAACCTAGATTTTTTTGCTTTTGTAGATATCTTGCCTTTGTAAATTATTTAATTTTTCCCTCCTTTTTAATTTTTCAGACTTCAGATACCTCAGTCTGCAGGCTATAATTTCCATAATTTTTTCACACTTTCCTGAACACTTCACAAGATGTTCTTTCAAGTTGCTGAAAGCATCGTTTTTTTAAGTGAAAACAGAGATTGCATATATTTTTCACAGCAAGTTTTAAAAAATAAATCTGGTATGAATTCTATTTGCCCTGAAGTTAATTCAACACTGAACAATCTTAAAGGCCTAATATGCAGCATTACATACCGTTCTAGAATGAACTATGAATTCTTGTAACGTTGATATGTTTATGGCAGTGAAGTAGGAAGTTTGCAGCTCTGAATTCTCAGTATTTGGGTAATGCAGGCATGTCGTGTGTTATGCGTATTTAACATATGTGATTTCAGCTTTACGTGGTCCGCAAAAAAAAAAAAAGCAGTGGGGGGAATTTTTTTTTTTTCCAAAAAAAACTTCCTGTAGGGGCACAATTTCGCCTCCTATTGAAGTCAATGGGTTCTGGCTATACGTGGTTTCTGCTTTACGCAGCAACTGCAGAATGGAACCCTCGCACAAGATGCGACATGCCTGTACAAATAAAAGTCGCTGTCAGTTCATAACCTTGTAATGACATCTTTGCAAGGAAGGAGAAATTGTCGTTCTCAATGTGCATAAACACTCCTGTGTAAATGCAGGTGTATTTCTGTGAATTCTTATTTTACTTACAGTTGTTGTTGTTAGAGGAATGTGGGAGTGGAACTGTCATTTATTTTGAGTGAATCATTCATTTGTATACAACTTTTTTACTACCTTATTCAGTTCCATCCCTAATACATTGTAGACAGGTGAATCATAGTGCTGCAAATTTCTTTTCTTTGCATTTATGATACCTTTGTATTGTACTTTGTAGTTTTCACAGTTTAGGGCAGGGATCTCAAACTCAAATGACCATGAGGACTGCATGAGGACTAGTTCATTGGCCCGAGGGCCGCATCACTGACCCGCCCCACTTGCTGCCCCCAGCCCCGCCCCCACCCCACCCCTTCCATGAGGTCCCACCCCTACCCTACCTCCTCCCCTGAACGTGAAGCTCCCCGTCCTCCCTCCTGTAAAGTGCTAAGCACTTGGAGGTAGGCAGGGAGGAGGCGGGGGGCGCGGGGAGCTTGGCGACTGCAGGAAATTAAGTGGGGGAGAGAAGGGGCATGGGGAGCTTGGCTGGCCACAGAAAATAACCCCGCGGGTGAGCCTCAGTGTTACACGTACAATGATACAAAAGTATAATAAAAAATATTTTTCATGGTGCATCCAGTCATCGTGCTGACGCACGTTATACTCCTTGGGAAAAGCAATCATTTGCTGACAAATAAGGCATTGAATTTTATCTTTTACGTCTGTGAAAAAAATATATATTCTCCCATTTGTCTTGGAAAACTCTCTTTTCTTCCATGAATGTTCTCTTTTTTCTTTCTTTTTTTTTTTTTGATGAAGTCATTTCCATTCAGTTTTTATAAAATATATTCACTTAATAATGCACCTCACTCAAAGGACCAAACAGGAACGTAGGTTTACTTCTATTAAAGCACCCTCCTGGACTGGGCTGCACTCACACTCCACTCTTGCTCCACCTCTTCCAACCCCTTCCCTGTCCTCTTCAAACCCCTTCCACAATGTTCCCACCCCAACTCCACCCCCTTCCCGCCCCTAGTCCAACCCCTTCCCCAAATCCCCGCCCCTTTCTCCTTTTCCTCCCCTGTGCACAACACTTCCTGCTCCTGGCCCCTCCCTCCCAGAAACCGCTAAGCCACCAGAGAACTGCCTGGCGGTAAGCGGAGCAGCGGGAAGCAGCAGCGTGGGTGAGAAGCATGTAGGTGAGCGGCGGAGGGGCTGTGGGGAGCTTGGCCAGGGGCAGGTAATACAAGCTGTCAGAAACAGTATCCCTGATGATACCACAGTACAACTGGTTGCTGAGCTTTGTGACTTTATCCTCATGCACAATTATTTCATATTTACCTCCAGACCAGTGGCACCGCTATGGGCACCCTCATGGCCCCACAATATGCCAACATATTTATGGCTGACCTGGAACAACGCTTCCTCAGGGGTCTCCCACTCACACCCCTTCTCTATCTACGCTACATTGATGACATCTTCATCATCTGGACCCATGGGAAAGAAACTCTGGAAGAATTCCACCACGATTTCAACACCTTCCACCCTACCATCAACCTCAGCCTGGACCAGTCTACACGAGAGGTCTACTTCCTGGACACCACAGTACAAATAAGTAATGGTCACATAAACACCACCCTATACCGAAAACCTACCGACCGCTTTGCCTACCTTCATGCCTCCATTGTCTACAGCCAAGCACTGAGGTACAACCTCATTTGCTCCAACCCCTGAGACAGAGACCAATACCTACAAGATCTTCACCAAGCATTTTTAAAACTGGAATACCCAGATGAGGAAGTAAGGAAACAGACAAACAGAGCCAGACGTGTACCCAGAAGCCTTCTGCTGCAAGACAAACCCAAGAAAGAAACCAACAGACCACCACTGGCCATCACCTACAGTCCTCAGTTAAAACCTCTCCAACACATCATCAGTGATCTACAACCCATCCTGGACAATGATCCCTCACTTTCACAGGCTTTGGGAGGCAGGCCAGTTCTTGCCCACAGACAACCTGCCAACCTGAAGCAAATTCTCACCAGCAACCACACATTGCACCATAACAACTCTAACTCGGGAACCAATCCATGCAACAAACCTTGATGCCAACTCTGCCCACATATCTACACCAGCAACACCATCACAGGACTGAACCAGATCAGCCACACCATCACTGGTTCATTCACCTGCACTTCTACCAATATAATATATGCCATCATGTGCCAGCAATGCCCCTTTGCTATGTACATCGGCCAAAATGGACAATCCCTATAAAAGGATAAATGGACACAAATCAGACATTAGGAATGGCAATATACAAAAGCCTGTAGGAGAACACTTCAACCTGCCTGGGCATACAATAGCAGACCTCAAAACAGCCATCCTTCAGCAAAAAAACTTCAAGACCAGACTTCAAAGAGAAATTGCTGAGCTCCAGTTCATCTGCAAATTTGACACCATCAGGTCTGGACTCAATATTAACTGTGAATAGCTCACCAGTTACAAAAGCGGTTTCTTCTCTCTGGGTGTTCACACCTCCAGATCACCTGCTGTAAGTGGGCTTCACCCCCCCAATTGAATTTACCTTGCTTTCTTGCCTGCTATTTATACCTGCCTCTGGAGATTTCCACAACATTCATCTGATGAAATGTGTCTTAGCCCACGAAAACTCATGATCCCTAAAATCTGTTAGTCTATAAGGTGCTACAAGACTCTTTGTCGCTTTTGCAGATCCAGACTAACACGGCTACCCCTCTGATACTGTACATGTATTGCTTCCCTATGGTCCACCAAGGGTATGCACTTTTAGGCTTTTGTCTCCCAGCCATTACCTCTCTTGAGCAGAGACCCGGGTCTCTCTTCCTCCTGACCAGGGTTTTTCCTACCTACATTGCAATATCCCCAGCAAGCCAGACTGCCTAAAAGACCATTATCTGTATTTAGCTTTCTCTCCAGAGGCTATGCCCAGGATATTGCATGCAGTTACAAATTACCACACAGCTCCTTATAAGCAAGCACATTTATTCTTAAGGTGAAAATATTATGGAGAAAACATATTAAAAACAATGAGAGTCTTTGAGCATGCTAAAAAGCTTACCAGAGGTCATCTCAATTCCAGTCTCGGGTTCTGGTAGGTGTCAATCTTTCCAAATGAATAAGACGTTTTTTCCTGTAGTTACAAGTTCATAATGGTCTCAGAATCAGAACAACCAGGAATAGTTCAGTCTTTCCTTTATATAGCTTGGGCCTTTGAGCTGGGCCTTGTATAATAGGTGATCAGCAGACAAAGCCCCATTCCTCAGGATGTAGCTTCAAAAGACTGATTTTTTGCGTAACCAGAGGTGGGGAATTTGCATTCACCTCTACCTAAATATTCCTCAGAAAAATCCAGCAGTTTTTGCTTCAGAAATCCATAGTTGCATGGCACATTGTTCAGTATAGTCCTTTAAACCCCCACGTGTCGCATGTGTCACATATTCCCCATCAAGAGATTATACAATCCAGGCCCACAATATTGACTGCACTGCACTTAAAATGGGATGAGCAGTTTCGATTAAGGGCAGCAACACAAAATGGATCCAATGGGACATACCTTATCACACACTGTGGTTGGAGTGGATGACACCATGGGGGCCAGGAGTTCACACAGACAGTGGCTTGTTCAAATCACAGCAAGCCCGGGAGAGGCCTGAGTCACATAATATTTGCCGGTCATTTAATGATGGTAGTTGTTTTTGCAGCACCTGTACATTTAGGCACGTTTGCGAGACATGCTTTGGGACCCATTTTTGCCAGAGGAAGGAGGAGGAAACGGGCCTGGGGGTGGCTCAAGTGCCAACTGCGGGTCTGAACACAATCTGGGGAGGGGAACGAACTGTTGGTGGTGCAGTGGGCCCGGGCACCAACGTCAATTAGGTCAGAGGTGTTAAGGGTTCTCCTATGGGATTACCCTAACAAGGCAGATGGAGCATATTTGTGGGAAAGATTTACTGTGGGATTTTGGATCCCCTTTGTGAGGAGTAGGACTCATGTGATATCAAGAAATTTAAAGTCAGTCACTGGGATGGGACATCTCATTCAAGAGAAGATTAAGCAGGAATTAAAGGAGGCAGGGTGGCTGAGTCATTTGACCAGTTACCTATAGAAAACTTGAGGGTTTCCTTCCTGGGTTTGGTCCCCAAGAAGACTCCAGGGACATACCAATTAATTCATCACCTGTCTTACCCACAAGGTAAGGCTCTGCTAATTATAGTATAAATCCGCCACTGTGTTCCATGCATTATTGCTTCATTGACGAAGCAGTTTGTATGGTTAGGGGTTGTGGCCTTGTGGCATTAATGGCTAACTGCGATATTAAATCTACTTTTTGACTGCTGCTGGTGCACTGATTGGACTTGGAGCTCTTGGGTTTCCTTTTTGAGGAACGATTTTATTTTGACAAGGCTATACCCATGGGCTGTTCGGTATCCTATTCAGCAGTTGAAAAATTTAGTACAAATGTTGCACTGGGCAATTGTTTACGCAGTGGGACTGTGCCAAGTAGTGCATTATTTGGATGATTTTTTTGTTTGCAGGATGAGCTGGGTCAAATGAGCATGTTCACCTATTGGACACATGTCAGGCCCTGGCTGAAAAGTTGGGGATACCCCTAGTGGAAGAAAAAACAGACTATATTGATCTACCTGGGGATCAAGCTGGACTCTGGGGAAGGTATGTCATTGCTCCTTCAGGATAAGCTTCAGGAGCTATTGGGATTACTCAGAAGAGCAATAGGAGCCAAAACACTCACACTGCAAGACTTGCAATGTATTCTGGGACACCTGAACTTTGCCTGCAGGGTTGTTGCCCTGGGGAGGGCATTTTGTGCCTGGATGGCAGGAGCAAGAGCGGGCATAGCCAGGCCACTCCCTTACATCTGAGTCACTAGAGAGATGAAGGAGGATTTGGAGGTGTGAGAATGTTCTTTGAGTCACTTTAATGGAGTATCGTTGTGGATGGCAGAATGACTATTACAAGAGGGTTTAAAAATCTATTTGGATGCTGCAGGGGGATACAGGTTTTGGTGTGTTTTATCAAGGCAGGTGGTATGGCCAGAAATGGCCTGCCATATAGATGCAAAATGGGGTGGTTCATGATATGACTTGCTTGGAATTTTTTCCCATTTTTAGTTGCAGTGGTTATTTGGGGACTGGAACTTGCTAATAAAAGGGTGTGCTTCTGTTGTGACAACATGGCAGCGGTACAAGTTATCAATCTCAAACTTCCATATCGCACAAGGTTATGAAGTCGGTGCAGGCATTTGTTCTACAATGTTTAAACTCCGCATCTATTTTTTTTTTTTCAAGCATGTGCCGGGCATGGATAATGGCACAGCAGATGCGTTGTCTCGTTTCCAGTTCAACAGATTGTGTGAGCTTGCACCAGGAGCTAGCAGCGAATCCAAGCAGATGCCACTGGCTCTGTCGAACCTCGGCATATGATGTAGTCGATGGCATGGAGATTCTTGACTCCGAACACGCCGCTGAGCTATGCAAGACATTGTTTTTAATGAGTTCTTTGAATTTAAGGATCCAGAGCGCTGGTCACCTATACTGCGCACCGCGGAGGGTGATTATTGCAGTACCCGGTTGAGGACAACTCAACTGCTGGTTGACAATCCTGGCATGGTGCAAGGGACAGTGGGTTCTTTTGGGAGAATGGGGCTTCACCTATTGGAGATTCTATACAAGTGGCCATTGGGAAATGTCAGGGGGAGGATGCCAGATCTCCGGTGCAGGTTCTCCATAGGGAAGGCATCCAGTGACTAGATAAATGGCCTGGTAAAAAGGACATGCTGGATAAAGGAACAGAACCGGGGAGGGAAGTTGGGGACTCCTATGATTGGTACGGCAGGGAGCCAACCCCTTTCCCCATTTTCATAGCCGCTTTAATCCTCCTACAAGGTGGGTGGATGGTAAGTTCCAAGCCATGGGTTGGCTGGGGGGACTGGGATGGAAAATGAAGTGGAGCTGGTGGAACACCCAGATAATGATTTGAATAAATGTGGATTTGCCTGCACTGTACACTTTGTCTTCTGGGTAGTCCCAGACATCTATATAATAAACTTGCAATCTGATTAAATTCTATATCAGGTGTCTCCTGTCCTTCTTTTGTTATATCCAGACAATAATAGACCATTCATTTAATACAGTGGATCCCAAAGATAATTAAAAATGTAATTCAATAAGGTCTCCCAAGGATATTGCAGGAAATTGCTATATCTTTCTCAGTAGCAGGGATGAGAAATCTTTAATTTGAAGTGAGAATGCCTTACTAAACAGAAATGTTACTAAGGCAAACTTGAGGAAAATATGAAGCTTACCTTTAGTACATGTTACTGTGAGTGGAAAAGAAAAGAATGTCCCAACGAAGTGTTAAGACTGGTGCAGAAAACAGTCCCACGCACATAACAAGTTGGATTAATTGGCAAGTGCCTAAGGAAACACCCAGTGTCAGAAACTATCAGGGCAGTTGCTTGTATGAAGCTTGACAAAATTGGGATGTGGCAAGACTGGGCAGTGATACAATTGGGACATGGCAAGATTCAGAAAATGGGTTGGGGTGACCTCTGGGCAGCCTTAGGATTCAAACAAAGGAGTTTTACTATGCTGGAGAGAAGGGTTGAACATACCAGAGCAAGTCCCGAGTAAAGTTTTTTTTTGTTGGTTGGTTGGTTGGTTTTTCTAAATCGTACTTTAACAAACTCCCTGACTTCGCTGATTTAAGGACCTCAGAATTTGGCCCATTATGTTTTGGCAGCATGGAGAGCTTTAGCTGCGGTTATGGAATGGACAGAGGCTTTCTGATAGGAGTACAGGTTAAAAAGGAAGCAGCACTTGGAGGTTTAATCCCACCACAGCTACATTTTACTCCATGCTCAGGGACAAAGCGGAGGAAGTCAAGGGTAGATGGGAGAGAGGCTGGGTAGTGTTCCAGAGAGATAATGAGGAATGTCAGGTGAGTGCAGGGAAGGGGAGGCCAAAGCAGTAGAAAGGTGGAGGGAGACAATATAACAGTGATAAGGAAAAGGGAATTAAAACAGCCCAACTGGCAGTTGAAGGAGAAGATAGGACAAGGGAAGAGGGGAGGCACGTCAGGAGTCAGTCAGGAGGCATCATTAGTGGTACAACAAATTTGTATGCAAAATTTTTACGTGAAGAGATGCGTATCATCAAACCAACTGACTTTGTGTATTATCAAGTTTTCCAACAATCCATTACCTCTTCTTTAGATGTTTCTATAAAATCTAATTGTCCAAACTTCTTTTCTTTATTTTTCTTCTTGAAGCCATATTTTAAAAATGATTTCAATATCCCATCCGTGTTTGAATTGTCATTAATTTTATTACTCTCCTCACTTATGGACGTTTTCTATAATACTAGTCCCTCACCTGCTATTTTTTATAAAATGACTTGTTATTCCTTCTAACTGTTTTGGATAGCATTAAGATGTTTTGCTCTTCTCTGTTAAGATTAATGTACAAATCTTAATTGTGTTATTGTATTCTTCTCCCTTTTCCCCTTAGAGTCCAGTGGATAGGAGATTTTTTTTGGCGGGGGAGTTGACTTTTTAAACTGAGATCTTTGAGCAGTCCCATGTGAAGTTACATTGGACGCTATTTGTTTGCAGACTCCTTTCTCAGAGAAATTGTCTGTTGTGTCTTAGTTCTGCTGCCTTTTAGGATTCCACAGCCTTATTCCACACATTGATTTTCATAATTGCTCTAATCTGACTGTACTCAAATACTTAATTCCGCAATACTTCATTTTTTGAAATCTACTATCCTTGAATTGCTCTATTATGCATACAGATCTTGTACTATGCTAAATTGACGTGATTTGTAGTTTCTGGTTTCAAGCTTCTCTACCATTCTTAACCAGTTCCTCTCTGCTGTTAAGAAGTAAATTCAGGATGCCAGTCTTGTACTCACAGGTCCCACTTTTTGCATCATAAAATTGTTCTTTTTAATGTAGAAGACAGCTTTGATGCGTGTTTGGCTTCATTTTCTGCCCAACAAATCTATAGGAATATAAATTCTCCCATAAGGGAGGTATCACATGATTCTGGTTGCCTAAGAATTGAGCCATACATTTTTCACACTCACTTTGTGTGATCATTGTAGTCTGTAAGCAGATGCTTGTTGTTTCTCATTTATTTTTCTTTCTTTGTAGTCTAAGCCGAAAAACTTCACCACCATTCCCTTCACTGTCAAATAACTTCACTGCCATTCTCTTCTCTATCAAATTGTGCATTGGTGGCATTGTAAATAATGTAATGTATAGCAGCACCATTCCACCTCTTCTATACAGATTTTTAGGAGATTAATTCAGTTTTAATATTCATAAAAGTAGCTTGAAAATTATCACAAAACTCATTCATTTTCTAAGAACACTAACTTCATAGCAATAAGCAGTTTTTAAATTTATTTTTATTCTGTATTTGTTACCCTTTATACAGAGGTGCTTAATCATGTGCCATAAAGAAGGAGGGAAAGTTTTCTTAGACAACGTTAAAGACACCTGAATGAATTTATCGTTTGGTGTTTAAATATTTAAAACCTTTCCACATGAAGCCAGTAGATATTTTTTATATCCAATGTTGTTTTGATGAGCATTCAGGTCATATTTTTATAATTTCTTTTAAATTCCTCAATGCTAATTTAATTTTTTAGGTTTGTTTAATTTTGTCCTTTGAAGTGTGGCACAGATCTGTTTTTCAGTATAATTGTACTGCACATTTGTTGTCTTTTAGATGCTTGTAGAATGGACAATACAAACCATACATGTCAGTATGCATGTTAATTGAGCATCAAAAAGGACAAAAACTGCATTAAATAAGAGTTGGATTTAAAATTTTTGTTAAAAAATAACAACAAAAATGACCCATCAGGAAAAATCTTGTTGAATCTTAAAATTAGAGACAGAGTTCCTTCGTTGAAATGTTGGTATTATGGAAGGTTGTCATTAACTCCATTATTTTGATTATTAGTCATAAATTTGTTGTTCTCATCTAGACCGGTGTGGTTAATAATGAGTTTCCAGCTGCGAGGTTGTTGTCTCATAATCAGATGGATTGCAGCCTTTGACCTGATTCTACAACTTGCTCCATGTGCCCAAAATTTCATTGATTTCAATAGAGATCCATGTGAACAAACACCCACCTGGAACTGGTGGTTTGATTTAGGCCTTAATATATCTGGCTGCATCTTTGTCCCATCTGCGTCTTGCCCGTTTTGTAATATACCTTTCGCAGCATTGCTAATAATGTATTTAGTGTCTAGTTGGAAGTTGGGGCGGGGAGGAACAAAGCTTGCATGAAATCAGTATACCAGGAAATTATTATACGCTCTTGATATTCATTAAATGTAAGTATGTGGTTTCATCCAAAACCCATTGAAGTCAGTTAGGGATCTTTCCATTGATTTCAGTGAGCTTTAGATCAGGCCCTATGTGTGATTTTTTTTTAAAAAAAAAACCAAAATTCTCCAGAAGTAGGAAATAGGGAATAAAGTGCTAATTTGATTTTCTGATTTATGTTAATTGTGATGACTTGCCTTGGAGTAAGGCCTCTTAAAATGAGATTTTCTGCTGTTGAAAAGGCTGTATTGAAAAACAACAGCTGAAGAAAAGTTGAAAGTAGAGTTCAGCAGATTAATAATTTTGTTTGATATATTCTTTATAGGAAACATTCAGTTCTTGTTTTCTCTTGATCACAGATAATCTATCACAACAAGTTTGTGTTACCACTGATATGAAAGAAGATGCTGTGCAGTTAGGTTTTCTCCTTCATGAAACTCTGAAAAGCGAAGTAAAAGTAAGTGCTAGTACATAGCATATGTGTTAGTAATATTACTAATAGTCTGTTTCTGGTTGCATCAGTTCTTAAGGAAATAGACCAAATTTCACCATTGTGTTAAAGACCGTATCCAAGACCCTCTGTGCCAATAGAATAATTTAAATGGGGAAAGGAAACTAATCAACTATTCTTTCTCCAGTTTCATATATGTGTCTTGCCAAAACATTGAAAAGTGTGTTACTGGCACTCAGCACTTGAGAAATATACCCTCAATTTGTTTGAGAGAACTTAGCCTCTCTATTCCATAATAGCAAACGTGTTAGGATTCAGTTGGCATTTGTGCTCACTTCTACATGCAAAGTCTAAAGAATTATTGGCTACACTATTGTTAGTTAGATTTTTCTGATTATTTAATTAATTCACCTCTCCAGAGGACAGATTGTGCTGGGAGATTCCAAAAGCCAATAGCAACAGAAAAAAAGCCACCTCAAAAATTATATCAGTGAACTGAAGGAAATGCAAACTACTACTGCTTTTCTGAGAGAGTGGCAACAATTATATCATCTCATGCAAAGTAGCACCTCCCAGAATGATTTTTAACCAGAACTTAATAATAAAATATGTGAATAATAAATTAATGTTATTGAAAGATACGTTTCACTACTCACATACCTATTACTGTAAAAGAACTAGGTCAACAACCTTTCCTATTCATTGCAATTGTTAATTTATTCATTGCCTTGTTAAAACAAGTAAATTTATAAGGAGACTAAAGATGTTTCCTTCTTTGTGCTTGAAAATTATGCACCGCTGGTTCCCCAGCTCTGGGCCTTGCCTATCCAAAGATTGCCAATTGTGATGAATGTGGCTAAGTTGTATACTAGTTTTGTGATTAAATAAATATCCACAGGGGACTAGATTGAAACTATTAAATTCATTTCACTTGGGATGTAGGCCAGGTTCACTAATCAGCCTTTCAGTGGTGATAGGCTAGTGCATTAATGAGAACACTATTTAGTCCCCTGGAATGGAATTAATGATGTATATATTTGATGAAGTTCAACTGTAATAGTTTTAACTAGTTTTTATGAATGCCTGGTGCATGGGTATTAAGGTTTTTTTAATAAAAATGGAAATAAAAGAAAATTGAAACTGTAACATAGGTGGCAAGGTAAGTAGGATTTTTTTAAAAAAATAGTGTTTTCTATACATTTTATTCATTTTATATTACAAAATTTCCATCTTATGAATCAAAATGGCATGTTTATAACCATTTTCTATAACTGAAAACTAATTGCTCCTAAATCCAGTAATGATTTGGCGAGGCCTCTTATCTCCATCCATTTAGTCACTTATATAAGCATCCTCTATTCATTAAGTGTTATTTCTGCATGTTCTTTACTCACCAAGTGTTATCAAAGCTTAGCTGAAAATACCAGCTCATATCCCGTAGAAATTTTAAAAACATATTTATTCAAAATACTGGCACACAGACTGGAAATCAGCTCCATTTTTTGCTGCATTTCTTATTTGCTGCTGAACTGGAAACCTAAGGGTCAGTGACAGGTAGATTCCTGCTTTTGTGGATAGTTCAGTAACTTGTGGGTGAATTGCAGCATATATTTTAGAATGGCATCCTGTGTTGATATAAAGATTTCAAAGATGGAGAACCCACCACATCTTTTTTTAATTTGTTCTGATGGTTAATTACCTACTGTTTAAAAAATGGTTTTCTATTTTGAAAGTCTAACCTCAATTTCCACCCATTGGATCTTGTTACGCTCTTTTAAAAGAATTTTAAGCCATGTAAAATGCCATGTAAAATGCTCACAGACACTGCAGTGGTGGCATCTTTAAAAGAGTGAGTAGTAATACTGTTCTGAGTTTCTATAATGACACAATATCTGTTTGCTTTTCAGCAGGTTAAAGATATATCAGTGTTTCTTTGTAAAAATGACAGTCATCTACAAAACGTCTTTTTAGGACAATGCTACAATTTTATTTGCATAAATGTGAGTATTATGGACAAATATGCAAATTATGCATGTCTCATCTAAGATATTTATTGATTTTTAAAATAAATCAACAACTCACAGTATGTTTTTGTAGGTAATGTATTTGAAACTATATTAAAATCAATATTGCCACATAGGAATCTCACTCCTGAGGTTTGTATTTCTAGTGTGTGAGAGACCCAGAAATTCCCTTACATTTCAAGAGTCATAGACCATTGAGACACTTTTTAATTGAATATACACCAGCAGTTCTCAAACTGGGGGTTGCAACGCCCCCCGGGGGGGGGTCGCAGGGTGATTTCCAGGGGGTTGCGAGCTCCCTGTGCCACTGAATAGAATGCTTCCGCTTTCAGCAGCATTTTGGCGGACGTGCTGACGCTTGATAGAGTGCTCCAAAAAGCTGCCGAAGTGAATGCTTCTGGTTTTGGTGGCTTTTTGGCGGACACTCTGAAGCACACAGCACATCCGCCAAAATGCTGCTGAAAGCGGAAGTGTTCTAGTCACCGGCATTTCGGCGGACGCATGTGTTGCGGCGGCCCACAGGGAAGAAAAAAAGGGCAGCCTCAACAAAAAGTTTGAGAACCGCCAATATACACCCTTCCTGCCACCGTTCTTGCACTCACTCCAGTCACAAGCACACTGCAAACCAGCCAGTTAATTTTTGCAGAGGACGCATAAAGAGTTCTTCGAAATCACCAGTTGAAACAAATAAACTGCTACGGATCATAGGGTTGATAGTATATTTATTCGATTCTTGTTGTGCTATCTCAAAAACAGAGTACTCAGACTGAAGTTGTCATTGGAATACAATTTGTATTCCTAGGGGGATTCTATGCCAAATATTTCAAAATTCTGTGCCATAAAATTCAAAATTCTGCATATTTTATTTGTCAAAATAATGCAATATAATCACATCAGTTTCAATTGTTTTGGAAACTACAATACAGAAAAAAGTCACTAATTATTCAGCATTTCCTAAACACACAGAAGTTAAGTTACAAGCACTTGGTAACTAATACCCACCATTTCAGTTATAAATCCTGATTTTCATTTAAATTACATTACAGAACACCAAACAGGGAAAAAAAGAAAAAAGTAGAATGTCATTTTAAATTGCTCTAACTTTCATACACAAGTCATACAGTTTTGCTAATCATTATCCTGGACCTGGCTGGGTACTTTGGGAAGTGCTTGGTTCTGATTTGTCCTGAGATTTTATTGACTGCTTGGTAAATGTTTTATTTGACCTTAAAGTTGTTGTTTTTTTTAAATGGGTAAGTAAAATAAATCCTGAGCTGTAATCTAACCCCATTGTGCCACTTTGCCAGTGATGTACGTGACAATGTGGGGGCCTTAAAACTTCCATAGGTTTTATGCTCCTGGGGGAATTGACTGAGAATGGGAACAGTTAACTAACAATAGGAACATTAACAATGTTACTATGGAGGCAGGCTGCTAATGGGGTGCAAAATTATGTCAGGAGTAAATTTGAGACTCCCTGTAATGCATGCTTCCACAGAGATTGTAGTCCACTGAGATTGCCTCATGTGGCAATGTGACTGGTTCAGAATGTTATTGTGACCATCAAAGAAGCATGTTCTGTGCTAGTACCTACTGACTCTGACAAATCCATTTACCAAACCTCTGGCTAGGATCCTGTACTGGAGCAGGAGGGGTTTAGTTTGAACCACGTTTAGATTCCAGTTTTGTCACTTATATGCCTTAGAATGTAGCAGAATTCGTGACCGCACGCTGTATATGGCTATAATTTCAGTAGTCCAAAGCATTACAAATATAAGAGGTATATTAAGGATGTATTTTCCTTTCCAGTGGATAAAAGAACCTTTCACTGCACTTTGTGAATTAGACTTTGCTTTATTTTCTTTTGATAACTTTAAAATTTGCTTTTATGTAGGCTAAACGATCTGACATTAAAGAAACCCAGCAACTAGTGGATATACTTGAAAATGCAAGAATTTCTGTTTTCTATCCAGTTGTTCTCATTTCGGTAGGTTAACTTATATATGTTAACTTATATATAACCTAACATTTCGGTAGGTTAACTTATATATGTTTATTACATTAAACCTCTAATCAAATATAAAATAGTTTTCTTAGAATCTGTATAATTTATAAAATATTTCATGTAATGCACCCTTGGATTTTAAGTATTTTTAAAAGGTGAACTGTAAATGAGATTATAAAAAGTCATTGCACTTCAGCAATATGTACTTAATTCTGCCAGGAGCCAAGCTGAGGCAGATAAAAGGTACAGCATTAGTTGAAAATTTACTTTATTTTCTTAAAGGTTTCTTGGTGTCTAGTCCTAGTTGGATTTTTAGCTCCCACTGCTTTCTTATGCCTTATTCATTCTAGCGCTGCTGCAGATTGCATAGAGCTCTTTGAGTGTGGAACAAGCCAATTGGGTGTCATGTAGATGGTATTTTTAGTTATGTTGTGTGGTTTTATCAAAGTTTTAAAATTATGATAGTTTTCTTCCGCATGTATTACAAGGAAATTTGAAAAACTGTGTACAATATAATTTAAAAATGTCATTTACCTACGTGGATTTCTTAAGACCTAATAGATTCAGCTATGGGTAAACTTTCATTAAGTTTCATTTGCTACTGCTGTTGAGGATATCGTCAGCATTTGGGCTGAATGTTGCTTCTACACCTAGAGGGGCAGAGGGATTCATTTCCACACAAAATTTGAGACAAGAATTTTCCGTGCAACTGAGTAGCTTTGCAAGCCTCTTCTTCTGCTGAACAGCTGTGCATAGTTTTCTGTACTAGTTTTCTGCCTTTCTGAGAGTATGGAGAAAGGGGAGTTACCCAGTTCTACCTAATCCCAAAAATTATGCTGCTGTTTTGTACTTAAAGCTTTTGGTAGCAATAGTGCATCACAAATGATGTTTACTTTAAATATCGTTCTTTGAGTAAGGTTCTTGTCGACATATAGGTTGATGTCATACATTAAGCCACTGGTAGTAGCTAGTCTGAAAGGATTGCATTGTCTAAGGGCAAGACTAGGAGTCAAGAACTCCTGAGATCTAGTCTCAGCCCTGACAGTCACTTACTCTGTACCCAGAAAAGACACTTGTCTTTTACCAACTAACAGAGGTGAATATAACATAAGAATGGCCGTACTGGGTCAGACCAAAGGTCCATCGAGCCCAGTGTCCTGTCTACCGACAGTGGCCTATGCCAGGTGCCCCAGAATGAGCGAACCTAACAGGCAGTGACAAAGCGATCTCTCTCTCCTGACATCCATGACCACCATCTGACAAACAGAGACTAGGGACATCATTCCTTACCCATCCTGGCTAATAGCCATTAATGGACTTAACCTTCATGAATTTATCCAGTTCTCTTTTAAACCCTGTTATAGTCCTAGCCTTCACAACCTCCTCAGGCAAGGAGTTCTACAGGTTGACTGTGCATTGTATGAAGAAGAACTTCCTTTTAATTGTTTTAAACCTGCTACCCACTAATTTCATTTGGTGGCCCCTAGTTCTTACATCATCGGAACAAGTAAATAACTTTTCTTTATTCACTGTCTCCATACCACTCGTGATTTTATATACTTCTATCAGATCCTCCCTTAATTTCCTCTTTTCCAAGCTGAAAAGGCCTAGCCTCTTTAATCTCTCTCCATATGGGACCTGTTCCAAACCCCTAATCGTTTTAGTTCCCCTTCTCTGAATGTTTTATAATGCCAATGTATCTTTTCTGAGATAAGGAGACCACATCTGCATGCAGTATTCAAGATGTAGGCGCACCATGGATTTATATAAGGGCAATAAGATATTCTCCCTCTTATTCTCTATCCCTTTTTTAATGATTCCTGACATCCTATTTGCTTTTTTGACTGCCACTGCAAACTGCATGGATGTTTTTAAAGAACTATCGATGATGACTCCAAGATCTTTTTCCTGATTACTTGTAGCTAAATTAGCCCTCATCATATTGTATGTGTAGTTGGGGTTATTTTTTTCCAAGGTGCATTACTTTACATTTATCCACATTAAATTTCATTTGCCATTTTGTTGCCCAGTCACTTGGTTTTGTGAGATCTTTTTGAAGTTCTTCACAGTCTGCTTTGGTCCTAACTGTCTTGAGCAGTTTAGTATCATCTGCAAACTTTGCCACCTCACTGTTTACCCCTTTTTCCAGATGATTTATGAATAAGTTGAATAGGATTGGTCCTAGGACTGACCCTTGGGGAACACCTCTAATTACCGCTCTTCAGTCTGAAGATTTACCACTTATTCCTGCCCTTTGTTCCTTGTCTCTTAGCCAGTTCTCAATCCATGAAAAGATCTTCCCTGTTATCCCATGTCAACTTAATTTACCTAAGAGCCTTTGGTGAGGGACCTTGTCCAAGGCCTTCTGGAAATCTAAGTATACTATGTCCACTGCATCCTCCTTGTCCCCGCATGTATGTTTGACCCCTTCAAATAACTCTAATAGATTAGTAAGACATGATTTCCCTTTACAGACACCATGTTGACTTTTGCCCAACAATTTATGTTCTTCTATGTGCCTGACAATTTTATTCTTTACTATTTTTTCTACTAATTTGCCCAGTACTGACGTTAGACTTACCAGTCTGTATTTGCGGGGATCACCTCTAGAGCCCTTGTTAAATATTGGTGTTACATTAGCTATCTTCCAGTCATTGGCTACAGAAGCTTATTTAAAGGACAGGTTGAAAAACATAGTTCTGCAATTTAACATTTGAGTTCTTTCATAATATTGTGAATATTAATTAGTTAATGTTTATAAAACACGTTCCAAATCTGACCCAAGTGTTGGCTGCACAGAGTGAGCTGGTGTGAATGCTGATCCTTGATTTCTGAGAATTTAGTCTTTACTTTCTGATGTACATTTATAAGGAAATTCAGACCTCCATGTGTATCAACCTCTTAAATTTTAGGTGGGCTTCCTCTGTTTACCTGTGAGAAATAGAGGAAATCCAGATCACTCACTCTTGCACCCAATATTTAGGGGCCTACATAAAAGTCTCCTCTTTCTTGCCAAGTATTCAGCTATTTGTGGTAGCACAAAATTCTTTCCCTGCAGAATATTGTTTGCATTATCCCTTGAATAACTGCTTTAATCTCTTTCTCTACATATAAAGCCCAAGGAAGAGCATGATCAGTGTATCTTTGTAGAATTATCAATCAGTCAGATAACACTGTAACTTTCAAATCTTTTGCTGTAGATGTCATGACTGTTGTCTGTTATCAGATAGGTATTAAATTCTTTCTTGTCTGGGGTGTAAAATGAAAGGGCTAAGGATTAATAGTAGCAATAATAAAATATACCAGACTCATGTCAGTGTTTGAAGAAAAATATGTGAGAACATAAATTCTTTACAAGAGCTCACGAAGGAAACTTCTGTCAAGGTTCTGCCCTCAAACTACACAGATCTTGGTATCTGCCTGTGGTGCAGAACCATCTTTGCAGTAGCCCTGTTTCTCTGCCCTGCCTCCCAATCCCAAATTGTTAAACTGTTAATACCTTCTAAGAAGAAGAAGAAGATACATTTAATATGTTCTGTTTAGCAACATATATGTTTTTAATCTATGGGATCTGATTCATCTGTTAAATTATTCTCCCAGTACATTCTAAATATCCCTGGCCTAGATAGCCTGTGAATAGCCTTAATAACAGATATACAAAATTGCCTGTTTATGAAACATATTTTTGATTCACACGAAATCTCTCTTCAAAGTAGAGCAATACCCTAAAAATAAATATACCTTGTACTAAGCTAACAAAAAGGTTTGAACAGAATTCTTTGTCTAGCATTCTTATTGCTACCTAGTCACATTCTCAGTTTTTGGAGCTTCCACATTATTTTCAGAAATAGAACAAATAGAAAATGGAAAGAGGTCTGAAAAATATGTTTTTAATTAATAGAGTTAAACAAATCATTGTCTCATATTAATCATTGGGAACTATTTAAGTCCTTTAAACTTCCGATCCTTAAAATTCACTACAGATGGTGTAGCTGGGGAATAGAAATTTCTTTCATCAGTCTTTAATTATTCAGTGTTGAGCGTACTCCTAAATAATGGCAACTATAGTAGAATTCTTCTCAGTTTGATATTTTTATTTTTAAAAATAAATAAATGTAACTTACAGAGCCTGAATGAATTGTTAGAAAACTATTCTGTATAACATTGCTCTTTTGATGTAAAAGTGGATACTTACATTTCTTAGACAAATAAATGTTAAAACTTAAGGTATTATGAGAATGTTGGCACATTTGGTCATGATGTTTTTGTAGATATTGGTTAATTGATAAACATTTCCCTTTTTGAGTCCAGAAGGAAACTTACTCCTTGCTGTTGAGACAGGAAGGGGTAGGTGAAAAGAAGCAGCAGACTTCCTCTAATCTAACATAGAAAAACCTGTATTAAGTGTTTTTCCTTCAGTCCTGATGAGCTGTTTATTTCCTTGTGTATAGGTAGAAAGTTCTCACACATTCAGCACTTATTTCAGAACATCTTCGCTGATAAAAAAGAAGAATCAGATGACTGGCAGAATCTGTTTTGTATTATTTTGCAATTATTTTTTTTTTTTTTGAGTTTAACTTTTTTGATTGTCAGTGTAATGGGCAGGATTCTCTGATGCATTGCACTGCTTTGCACCAAACCACAAACTTAGCTAGCGAGAGGAGGATCACTGCAGTATAAGGGTGACCATTTAGTGGCATACAGCCAGCATAGGGGCTTCTATATCACTTGCCCTCCTTACTGATACTGTAGCAGGGTGTGGCCAGGATGCTACTAGTTCATACTGATACCTGAGTAAATTTTTGGCCCATTGGAGCCTTTTATAACCAGCATAAGTGAACGTTGATTGGCCTGCTATAACCCAGTACAACGGGGAAGGGTAAGAGTAGGATTAGAGTAGGAATAGGGGAGCACAAAGGTAAACTTTACACAGTTTTTTTTACCTCTCTTACACTAAACGTGAGTTCTTTGGTGAACAGCTTAAACTCCAGCTTCAGACCCAATATCTCTATTCCCACACTAACACAGCTGCTGTAAACTTGTACAGATATGTTTCACTGGACAAATGTATTGTGCTTAAACCTGTTGTTATGCATTTCCTGCATCTTCACTATAATGCTTTATAGCAGGGGTCTCAAACTCAAATGACCATGAGGGCCACATGAGGACTAGTGCACTGGCCCGAGGGCTGCATCACTGACACGCCCCCCTTCGCTGCCCTTGGCCCCGCCCCAACTCCACCCCTAACATGAGGTCTTGCCCCTACCCCACCACCTCCTCTGAGCACGCAGCTCCCCGCTCCCTCCTGGAAAGCGCTAGGCATCGCCAACAGCTGTTTGGCAAACAAAGCAAGAGCAATATAGGAAATCCAGAGCTGGAAACACAAGTAACAAAACAAACAAATCTCATTTAACAAGAAATTACCAGCCTCAGATGATTCAAGCTTTTTTCACATGTAATAAATAGATAAAAAAAGATAAATCTGACAGAAATTTCAGCCCATCTCAGCCTAATATCAATTATAATTTTATAAAGTCTCCCTCTCCCAAAGTGATCCTCAAAACCCTGTTCCCCATCCCCACTTACCCCCCTAACCCAGCTCCCTGGGCCCAATCCCCAAATCTCCGCCCACTGATGCCTATTACCCAGCTCCCTGTTCCCCAAATCTCTACCCAGTCACTCCTGTAACTCAGCTCCCTGTTCCCCAAATCTCCCCCCATTCATGCTTGTAGCCAGCTCCCTGTGTTCCATCCCCAAATCTCCCCACTCACCCTCATAACCCTTCTTCACATCCCCAAATATCCATCCACTCACCCCTGTAACTCAGCTCTCTGTACCCCATTCCTAAATCTCACCCCACTCATCTCCCATAACCCTGTTCTCCATCTCCAAATGTCCCCCCACTCATCCTTGTAACCCAGTGCCCTGTCCCCAAATCTCCCCCCATGTCCCCAGCTTTAGTACCCTCCCACCCCTGAGCTGCCCCTCCCTGTCCCCCATCTCCTGTCTCCGTCTCTTTTCAGCCTTCCCTGACTCTCCTCCCCGCCACCCCTTGCCCGAGCCCGGCACTCTCTGCAGTGGATACCGGTAGAGGGGCATGGCAGGCAGGGGCGGTGCAGCAAGCCCAGGCAGCTGCAGCCAGCCAGAGAGCCGTGGCTCGGCACTCACCTCTGGCTGCTCGCAGGGCAGCGGCGCCCACCCGGGGGTGGGGAGGCTTCTCTGCTGCCTGGCTGGGCCGTTACCAAGCCCCGGCTTCTAGTCGCTGCTGCTCCGACTTCAACGAATGAGCTGGGGCGGCGCTTCGCAGGAGCCCTCTGCAGCGGGGAGGGAGGCGGGAGGGCGGCAGGGAGCCTGGCTGACTGCTCCTGGCCGCCGCTGCAGAGGGCTCCTGGGAAGCACCACCCCAGCTCATTCACTGAAGCTGCAGCAGCTGTGCCTAGTAGCTGGGGATCAGCAGCAGCCCAGCCAGGCAGCAGAGAAGCCTCCGCTTCTGGCCCCTCCCTCCCGGAAACTGCTATGGTGGGAGTCGGGAGAGGGTGCCAGGGATATTGGCGGGCCACAGGGAAGGGCTTCGCGAGCCGCATGTTTGAGACCCCTGCTTTATAGCCTTTGCCAATATCAAATACTGTGGTTAAGATTGCTGTTTTAACTCCATTTTCACTCTCACGCATTTTTGGGGGGCTGGAGGTGGGGGACTTTGGGGCTGAAATGTCCAATATTTGCTTTTTAGTTCAAAGGTAAATTTGAGGAAAATTTCTTCAGCATCTCATGAATTTTGTGAATGTGACAAAAATATATAGCTTTTGACCACATTATCTTGACTGGAGTCTCTCAAAAAAAGCAGAAGTTTTTAAAATTTGCTTGTAAATTGTCATTAAGGAGTATATTTTTAAAAGATTTATATTTAACAAAATCATGAAAATTGCATTCTTAGCATGCACAACTAAACATTGTTTTTTGGTGCACGTTTCCACATATCTATGTTGGACATATGCATGCACAGTTTGGATATTGTTAATTTTTAAAGACATCTTAAGAGGTAGTCACCACAGACTGTTGGTTTGATTGTTCCAGTCAGAACAGTAAGTTGAGAGCTGGAGGCAGGTACACGGGGAGCTGCAATAGTTTACAAAGGCGCAGATTTTTCTTCGAGGGCTTGTTCATGTTGATTCCATTTTAGGTATGTGTGCGCCCATGTGCACAGTCATCAGAGACTTTTGTCTTAGTGGTATCCATAAGGTTGGCTGTGGCACCCCTTGAGTGCCACCGACCCTACACCCTCTCAGTTCCTTCTACTGCCCATGGTGGTTGATTGGAGTGCCTTGTCTTGCTCACAAGAGCGTTAGCTATTCTTTCAGACCATTGTTCTATCTCCTTTATAGTTAGTTGTTAGGTATGGACAATTAAATGAAGTGTTTGATAATATTTTCAGTAGAGTCCTGACTTGGACTTCGCCACAGAACTTCCCCAGGCTTTAAGCCGTGTTCATCGTGTACCCGGCCAATGCCCATTAGTGACCCCCACGATATGTGTTCGAAGTGGTGGATAGAGCACTGGACTGTGACGGAGATCTGAGTTCCATTCATGGCTCTGCCATTGCCTGATGGGTAACCTTGGGAGGTGAAGCAACTTGCCCTGTATTTCAGTTTTTCCGTCTGTAAAATAGAGATAATGATACTGACTTCCTTTGTAGAGCGCTTTGAGATCTACTGATGAAAAGTGCTATTTAAGAACTAAGTGCTATAATCAGTAGTGGTATTTTTTATTCTTAATGTTCTGGTTAAATATATAGTAGAATATAATCCTTTTTATGTTGTAAAAATCTATATAATAAAATATGCAGGATGTGCAATGTCATGAAGATAAGATTCCGTCAACAATGTTAACTCTTGCATTTCAGGATTTGATAATGTACAGTGAACTTGGAGACTCAGTGTCACACTAGCACATTTTTTTGTGTGTGTAAAATACATAGTCATAATATACACTGTCATAATCTTCAACAATCAGGCCCTTTTCCTGGTGGCAAGTAGAGGATGTTACATCCTATTTCAAAATAATATTCATAACAACTTTTCCCTTTAGTGTAAGATGCCTTCTAGTTGTTAGTTTCTGCTTATTAAAAATCTTAATTACTTTAATTTTCTTAAAGATGTCGTATTGATGGACATCTATATAGATACACAACATATTTTTGAAGCAGTAATGAATTTTCTGTAAGGCTTGAAGCAGAGGAGAAGAAAGGCACAATTGTTGTCAAGGCATGACTCAGTAGCTCTTGCCTCCATCAGGAAAGTGAGGCAGGACTGGTAATTACAAAACTCAATCTCAAATCAAAGTATTTCAAAAACACAAAATCCCATTAAGATTTTAGGGACTTGAATTTTCTGCAAAGTAGTTTTTCATTTTTGTGTTTTATGAGATCGTTTTAACTATCCAGTAGTATAGCAGTGGCATCATATTAAAAACATTATATGAAGAAATATCCTTCTTAAATCTTGGTTTTCTGTGCTTAATAGAAACTTTGTGAAGAGGTAAAGATCAAATAGTTAGACTGTTGTCAAGCCTGAGTCAAAATTTGAGAACTAGTTACTTCTCGTTACAATGCTGAAGTACAACATAGTACAGAATGCAACTTACAAATGCAATGACCCAGACAGAGAGAACAGACACAGCAAATATTCTTGAGAATGTGATTCCATGTTGAAAAACAAAGATGTTAAAGGAAGACATCTGTATTCTTCTCTGATTTCTTCAGATGAGGATTCGATTTGTGAATCCATTGATACTAAACAATTGCATGAAAGATGTGTCAGAGATTAGAGATTTTTAAAAAATTAATAAACTCTCAAATATAGAGAGCACATTATGTTCTACTCACTTCTGGCATGTTGGTTTGTCTAGATTTTGAAAAAGTTTTCCTCTTATTAAATATTTAAGTCATGGAGCATGGCATTAATACAAATTTATAAATAAATTCAATGCCATTTATATGTTTTTTGTGTTTAACAATTTTTTTTAAAAAAAAATCTTGAGATCTAACAATATATTTTGTAATATAATGCAGTAATGGTTTTCTTTTCTCGCACCTTTGCAGGTCCATTTGAATGTTTCAGAAAATATGTCTTTCAGCAGTGGAATGGAAGAACTGGCTGGGATAAAGGAATTTGCAAGGGAAGTGAAAAAGAAAAATATTTTGGTTTATGGTCTTCTCATCCATTACAATAAGGTATGTAATTCTCTTTATACCTGCAAATTATCTACTTTTGTAAACTACATGATTAATGATAAGAATATTCTTCATTTAAAAAAATCAAAGGGAAATAAATATGACAAGGTAAAGTTTTGCTGAAAAGATACTTGCCTTTTCATGTTCAATTTTCAGTAGAGCCTCAGGTTACAAGCAAAAATGTAAGTGATGTGATTAGAGAGAAAAAATGGTAAATAGTGTAAAAAAAAATTGTGAACATGCTTGAGTCTTTCTTTTCCTGTTGTTAACTTTTAAAACGTGGCATTTGCAGCTTTTTAAAAATGGAAACTATTAGAAGTATTTGTCATCAAAATTGAGTTTTCAAGTGTTTTCCATTTCTACATGAAAACAATGTTTGGTATTCATGTAACAAAAAGGGCATGGCATATAACTGGTGAAACAAACAGCATCCATGTCTCCAGTAGCAGTAGATTGCCAAGGCAATCTTTGTACTTAGAAAAGCTATTTAAAATTAACCTTTTTGTTTGGGAATATATTCTGCTTACAAAACACAGTAAACTACTTTGCCACTAGTGCATATATAGCTTTCATGTGCAGGCAGCTTGAAGGCTTCATGGAGCCACCAGTTGAGAGGCAAATATTCAATATTCCACTGATGTTTAAAGAAGTGGAATAAATATATTTTTTACTGAATTTTTGGAATATGATAGTTATTTAGAGTTACATGTGGCTGATTTAATCACAATTATAGTTCATAGCATTTTAGCCTTTTTTCCAAAAGTGCTGAGGTCTCAAAAATCCACTTGATTTTAATGAGAGTTGTAGATACTAAATACCTTTGAAAATCATATCACTTATATTTAAAGACTTATTAATGTTGTTATAGGAATAGTGTTACAAATAACTGTAATTCTCCTTCTGTTAACTTCTATTATAAATCCTTGTACAGAGGGATGTATTTTATTCAGATGTATATTTTCAGATTATATAGTCTTTCTAAGGTGAAACTTAACATTCAAAGTCCCTGATGAAGGTCAGAAGTTATTCTGAAATAAAATATGGGGTGAAAAATCAAGATGGGTCTTATAAATAATACAACCACAAAATAATATAGTAGTTTCAAACGCCTTTTGCACATAGGGCTTCAGAATGACTTAGGTTTTCAATGACAGGATATCTTTAAATATGCTGGCAAATGAAAATTAAATCACATAACCTATTTTGCTTAGAAAGTAACTCTTAAGGATTACTTTTTCAACTTTTCAGTTAAAGATATTTAGCGGATTCTCAAAGATTGAATCTTGCGTTTTGATGTGTGTATGCACTGACTCATCTATTGTAAACCAGCTATATTACTTGCATAACCTGAATGCTAGGTTTAAGCTTTAATTTTTTTTCCCTCCAGAAATTATAAACTTCCCTATCATTCACTTTGTACATCAAAGCTATATAGGCAAAATAGGTCTGTAAGATCTTTTCTGTCAACTGGTTATATGTAATTCACAAGGTGAAAAGGATTTACATAAACTTACTGAAACAGATCATAGAATCATAGAATCTTAGAAGATTAGGTTGGAAGAGACCTCAGGAGGTCATCTAGTCCAACGCTCTGCTCAAAGCAGGACCAACACCAACTAAATCATCATAGCCAGGGCATTGTCAAGCTGGGCCTTAAAAACCTCTAAGGATAGAGATTCCACCACCTCCCTAGGTAACACATTCCAGTGCTTCAGCACCCTCCTAGTGAAATACTATTTCCTAATGCCCAACCTAAACCTCCCACACTGCAATTTGAGTCCATTGCTCCTTGTTCTGTCATCTGCCGCCACTGAGAACAGCCAAGCTCCATCCTCTTTGGAACCCTGCTTCAGATAGTTGAAAGCTGCTATCAAATCCCCCTTCACTCTTCTCTTCTTCTGCAGCCTAAACAAGCCCAGTTCCCTCAGTCTCTCCTCATAAGTCATGTGCTCCAGCCCCCTGATCATTTTCGTTGCCCTCCGCTGGACTCTCTCAAATTTGTCCATATCTTTTCTGTAGTGGGGGGCCCAAAACTGGACACAGTACTCCAGGTGTGGCCTCACCAGTGCCAGATAGAGAGGGATAATCATTTCCCTTGATCTACGGGCAATGCTCCTACTAATGCAGCCCAATATGCCGTTACCCTTCTTGGCAACAAGGGCACACTGCTGACTCATATCCAGCTTCTCATCCACTGTAATCCCAAGGTCCTTTTCTGCAGAACTGCTGCTTAGCCAGTCAGTCCACAACCTGTCGTGATGCATGGGATTCTTTCGTCCTAAGTACAGGACTCTGCAACTGTCTGTGTTGAACCTCATCTGATATCTTTTAGCCCAATCCTTCAATTTGTCTAGGTAACTCTGGACCCATCCCTGCACTCCAGTGTATCTACCTCTCCCCCCACAGCATAGTGTCATCTGCGAACTTGCTGAGGGTGCAATCCATCCCATCATCCAGATGATTAATACAGATGTTGAAGAAAACCAGCCCCAGGACTGACCCCCTGGGATACTCTGCTTGATAACTGCTGCCAATTAGACATCAAGCCATTGATCACTACCCATTGAGCCTGACAATCTAGCCAGTTTTCTATCCACCTTACAGTCCATTCATCAAATCCATACTTTTTTAACTTGCTTGCAAGAATTCTGTGGGAGACCATATCAAAACATTTGCTAAAGTCAAGATATATCACGTCCACTGCTTTCTCCATGTCCACAGAGCCAATTATCTCATCACAGAAAGCAATTAGATTGGTCAGGTGTGACTTGCCCTTGGTGAATCCATGTTGACAGTTACTAATCAACTTCCTCTTCTCCAAGTGTTTCAAAATGGTTTCCTTGAGGACCTTGAGATCCAGAAAGGTCTCAAAGCACTAATCCTCATTAAGAAATCCATAAGTCTGTATTACATAATATAACATATCTCTGTTGATCTGTTACTACTTATAAGGGAATTTAAAAATAATTTAACTTATGTTTACATAAATTATCATAATGTTTCCCATAGAGCCAAAACAGTGCAGCAGATCTTCATTTTAAGAAGTTTATAAATCACAGTGTAATGTATCAGCCTGTATAGTCATATAGCTGGTTGTGGCACCTCCTAAACTCTTTCAGACTGATTTTTAAATAAATGGTTCTATTAAGGAGCAAGAAATTTAATTTTACTTTTAGCCCAGTCTTCCCTTTCTATCTTTTATGTTGCAAGGATATCATATTAATGTATGATGATAAGAATGGTGTGCTGAAATCTCTAAGCACTAAAAGCATTGTTAAGGATCTATCTTCACTTGGTTCTTCTCTTTCCTCTCTACTGTATCTACCAGTATCATGTCTCCTATCTTGGGCTGTTTAGGGTTTTGGTATATGTATTTGTATGGAGTGTGGAAAGGAGAGTGGTTTGGGGGTTTTGTCAGTTTTTGCTCTCCAATAGCTCTTCTTTACTCAGCAGAGCTACATTGTGCATAGCACAGGATTATCAATTTATTGTCACATGAAGATTTTCTTTATATGCTCCTGCAGTGTAACTGAGTGCCATGGAAGCAGGTGGAGAGAATTTTGGGCCACATATGGCATGAACCTGCAGCCATGTACTTGTTCCTGTGGCTGTCTGGATTAAGGAGAACGTAGTTGTGATAACAGAATACGGTGGCTTGCAGATAACCACATTCTGCTTTGTTGTAGAAGCACACTTTTTTAATGGGGTGGGGGAGATCAGAGGGATGGGGAGATCAGGTGTTAAAAGCTTTCTAAATTCCTCCTGTTCTTGGGTCAGGAAACATTCATGTATCTGCTGAAATGTAGTTTGGAGGAGTTCAGGCAGGCAGTATGCACTAAAAAAATTAATAAGTCTAATATGATCCTATTAGACCATTATCCTTCAAGTGCAGGTTATAGTTTCCTGTTAGAGGATATATCAGAGTGTCCTTTTTTATGTATAGATAGATAGATGAAATATGGAACATGAGTACACCAAGTATGTCCTTTTAAAGTTAAGAATAGTTGTATTATGTCTGCTAAAGGCAAAGATCACAGCAACCGCAAAATATCTGAATTGACTTTAATCCCAGAGAGTTGAACAGTTGCTGAACCAGGGTTTTGGATGGAGGGACTGTATGCTGCAGCTATTAAGTATAATTTTTGTTTGCTAATTATAAAGTGATGCTGAGAATGTTTTGGATTTTACTAAAGAGTTGTATTTGTTATGGACAAAAGATTTCTAGGGAGTTACTCAGAAAAGGTGAAGCAAAACTAAAGACCTCTATAACCAATACAAATGATACTGTAAATACTGTGTCAGTCATTCAAGAAGAGCATGTGCTTGTAAACAAAGGGTGACCTCTATCAATATAACTATGCATTAAATTCTAAAATAATAATATTGATACAAAGGTTGGATTCAGTTAGCAACAACTCTCGTTTTGTGTTCTGAGTGATAACGTGGAATTTATTCCTTCACTACTTAGAGCAAATGCTTATTTTCCTTGACACAGTCTTGCGGAACATGAGCAAAGACAAATTAAATCTTGTTTACTGAAATCCACAATATAATGTTTAATCCAACCTTTTTTCCCTGCCAAAGGAAATGAGTTGTTTTCTTTAAAGTCATATTGTTAATTAGTAAATTTGTTCATTTTATACTTTGGGTCAAATATTCCCGACCTGTGGAGAAATACATGAGAGCAGGAAAAGGAGATAGTGAAAAGATTCCACTGATCTGAGCTTGTGGAGCTAGAATTAGGGAAGTTTGCAGGTTCATGGTATATGACCGAAACATGACCAGCAATCCTCAGAGCCCTAATTCCATTCCAGTCACATATGTTAGAAAAAGTCACAGGTTTGGAACATTATACAAATTGACAATATTAATTCCAGATTTCTTGAAATAAGGATAAAACTTTAGGTTTTCTTGATCAAGGAACATAGGTATGGGCTTAAGTCCCTTTGCTTTTAATGTTATTTAAAAGAAGCATTTAACGGAGAGTTTGTTGCCAGCTCTCACCATTTTTTTTCCCCCCACAAGTGACAAGATTTTAGCCAGGACTGGAGCCACTGCCTTGGGGAAAACAACCTCTAACTGAGTGCTTTCCTTCACTAACGCAGCTCCTGCAGATGTCAGAATCCTAACAAGAACAGTCAGGACCAAGGATCAGAGCAGGGGCAAACCTGAGGCTGGGAGTAGTGGATGAGTGCATGGTCAGGTTCCAGGCCAGGATTGATACCAACAGTCAAAGTCTGAGTCAGGTTTCAGGGTCCAAGTCAGGAGATGAAATCCAAATCAATCTGAGGTCAAAACAAGGAACAGGAGTGGTCATGGCAGCTACAGGAGATCCACGTGTTTGCCTGGAAACTTCTTAGAATATCCCTTTGGCTCATCTAGGGTGACCAGATGTCCCAATTTTATAGGGACAGTCCCGATTTTTGGGTCTTTTTCTTATATAGGCTCCTATTACCCCCCCACCCTGTCCCAATTTTTCACACTTGCTCTCTGGTCACCCTATCACTGCCCTATATAAACCTATCAGGAGCCATGAGGCTATCAAGCCCCCTTAGGTGATGCTTCCCATGGTCTGTGTCCACAGCGGGTCATGGGCAGTGGAATGGAACCTGCTTAATGCTACCATGGGGTGGCAGCGTGGAGATGCCAGCTCCCTGGTGACTCTGCAGCTTGGGTTCTCGACCTGAAATACCTTATAAATGAAGAGCAGACAAATCAGAGCTGCTGCAGGAAGCAGACGGAGTTTCTGTTCCCTCCCCTCAGTAGCCAGCACCATTCTCAGAGAAGGAGTGGGAAGCTAAAGAGCCTGGCACGTTAAAATGGAACAGCTCCCTTCTCCTATGACAAGATAGCTTCTCCTGCCTTCCTTCTTCCTCCTTGCAGCACCCCTGGAGCAGAGGTGAGGCAAGGAGGACAAAAATGATGTGGGGGCAGGTGAGTGTGGAGCAGAACTGATGTGGGAGCTGTGGGGATAGGATTGATTTGGGAGGCAGATGTGGGGGTGAGAGCTCCTGCAGCAGGGAGCGTGATCCCTTTATATGCATTTGGGAGAGTTAGTGACATTAATTGTCATGCACACACTAGGAGGGGTGAGGGTGATAAGATCAAAAATTAAGACAGACCGAACTACACAATGTTCTTTTTTAAAAATAAACCTCATGATTTTTGGGCCACCTCTCACTGTGCTCTGGGTCTGACTCAGGATTTTTTTGGCAATTCTGGATCTGGGTCTTGCGCTAATGAGTACTGCTGTATGTCAAGAGAAGATGTACAGCTAAATGTCTGTGCTCCTGCAGAATAATAGAAATTATAAGGACTGGCTTTAGATCAGCTTGCCCATTACCCTACTAGTTAAGCATTGTTTCCTTTCCCTTCTGGGTATTAATTAGTGTGTCTATTGAGAACTCTCCACATATGTAAACCTTACACAGCAGACAGTAAATTAGCTGGTTTGTTGCAACTGTGGAATCTTAATAAAGGAACCAAGTGCTCAGATGAAGCATCCCACAAACAAACTTTCCAGTGTGATTGTGAATTGCCAATCTGAATAAGATGAGTTGTTGAAAGAAATAATTGGTAATATTTTAGGATAATTATTTAGTGAAAACCTTTGTCTTGGAAAGGTCAGAGAATTGCTCAATTTGTCTCCACTATTAGGGTTTAAAGGAGTTTAACAAGCTCTATAGAAAATGATGAAATTACTATTTTATGTCTCTACACATGACCTTTTTAGACTTGTTTCAACTATCAAACTTTTAATTGCCAATTGAGAATTCTCCAACCACCTTGTAAGCCAAAATGATCAAGGCATATAGACTTGTCATAAAAATAATGTTGTGACTAACCATTTTATAAACTTGCTTTCTTACTTATGAAGTTTAAACAAGGTTATGCTACCTAGTTTTTTTTTGTTTTTTTTTTAATAGCGTACATTGTTCTGAATCTTGTGATTTTTAGAGAAGGAAATGTGGAAAAAATGCTTCTGAGAGCTGAAATTCTAGGATAAATAGAAGAAAGGAAAATATACAGCAAATAAAGATGGAAAGCTGCAAAAATGTCTATTGCAATTATGTTTGATAGTTCAATGAGATAGCAAATAAACATTGAATTGGAACCGTTTGTGAAAACAAATAAGGGGAGTATCAAATTTGAGCTGTTTCATCTTCAATTCTGTAACTAGTTACTATGAAATATTTTCAATAAACTGAAATGTTTTAGTATTGGACTGTTATATCTTAATAACAGAACTATATAGATATTTAAAATAAGAGACCCATAGAAAAAAAAACACCTGTTGCCAACAAATTATTTTTGCCTGTTTTGTTTTTTTGCATTTTGCTCAGCATGAATAACGGAAACCAGTGATGTCAATTCATGGGCACTTTCATTTCAGATTGTTGGTTCTGTAGAGTTTGGCTTAAAACTTCATTTGTGCTTCTTCAGTACTGGAGGTACATGGGGACCAGACCAGGAAGATTAAAAACAAATCAGTTCATTGAACCCAAATTGAATTTACAGGTGAACTATTTGGCCGTGGCAGACTTCTTTTTTTAAAAAACAACCCCTATAAATAGCTGTATACACTAAGTATACCAAGTACTTAAACTAATACAATATACAAATTTCTTTATATTAGTTATATCTTTTTGTAAATATGTACTGTAAGTGGGAAGAATCCTCATTTTTGATATGGTATTTTTATCTTCACTGTCTGTATTTTTTCTTTATAGACCATTACTGAAATCTATGTTTTACACTGTGTCTTTTTTATATCCACATAAATGTAAGAGAGCCTGTCTGTAACACACTTTTTCCTCACTAACTTGAGAAGAATCGCTTTTTTTTTCTCTGCTTTTATATAGTAAACATTTCGATCAAATTATAAAGCTTTGTTTGGTTTCTAGTACTTGCATTCTATAGGCTGCACATTAAACTGTATTGAAATTGAAATTTATATTCACAGTTCAGAGTATTTTAGTAGCTTTATCGCCTTACCAACTGGTTACAGATAAAAATACTATTCCTAACAATGATGATTTTTCTCAGTTGCAAGGGGAGTTCACGATCAGCTTCATGGTAAAGAGCAATAGTTAGTTATGTTGAGATAGTCAGTCTCAATGTACATGACATCTCATCTGAACATCCTTTTTGCTAATAAACCTATCATTCTCTAAAATCTAGGCATAGCTAAGGAGAGAATATTACAGATGATACCCTGTTTAATCTGTGACTGGTAAATTTTCACCACTCTAGTCATTTTAAAATTGAGCTTTCATGTCTTAATGTGAATTTTTAAGGAAATGTTTCTGTTTTCTTCTGGATGCAGTTGAATTTCTGTACCGTCATTACTGGAGCACGCCTGTGCAATCTTGGTTTGTTTCTGGCAGGATTAGTAATAATTCTCCATTAATTTCATCGTACCAAACACTGAATGTATTAAATATGTTTTAAAAGTTTATGCTGTGCCACATAACCTCCTTTTTGATACATATTCTTAGTTTTTTATCATGAGGGTTTTTGTTGTCATATTTCCTCTGCTTAACTGCAGAGCTTGTGAAATGCTTCAACCATTTAAATGCGTAGGGACAAATATCCCACCACACTATGTAGTGGCAGTGTGGTTCTTACTGCAGCTCTTAATCTATGGTACCTCTTGAAACTCCTGCACAGAGGACAGTGGTCCTCAGATTTACACTACAGCATTTCCGCTTGGCTTTTGTCAGCTCCTCCCTCTGGAAACTGAGGAAGAGCATCAGGTTGTCCTCAGGAGACTCCCTTGCAAGCTCTGGCACAGAGGGCACTCCTGGGAGGGGCGGGAAGGGTGTGGCCAGAGCTGGACTGCAGCCTGTAGCACTTTGGAGGTTCTGAGCAGTAAATTGTCCCTAAGCAGGGAAGGATGCGCTGTCGTAATTTAGACAGCCTTGCTATATTATTAGGTGTAAAATATGTATTGTTATATTTGTAACAAAGACAATTTAATTTCAAATTACTTTAGTGTTCAGAAAGTTCTGTATAGTTTTATAAAAGAAAAGGATATTGGTTAGGGCATTTTCAGTTACATTTCAATATGAACAAATTTCTTTAAGCTATTTCCTACCAGATGCTTGGATTGAAAAAAAATGGAAATACTTCATGATCATTTATAGAATTTGCAACATACACAGGCTGAACTAATTATATTGATTTTAAAACGTTCTTATGAACTGATATTTGTTTTGGCCACTTTCATCCATACTTTTAGATAATGTTTATTGTATTTTGTTCCTTGCAATGTAATTTCCCACCGGTTCAGAAAAGTCATTCTTTCTAGAATTAAGAGGCACAAGCTCATTACTTTGCAATGTGCTAAGTAAATATACTTGATTTATAACTGTGACTGTGTTCTGATCTTTGAATTTCCACCAAGCAGAATATCTTTTTTTTTTTGTAAAACAATAAAAGTAAATTGTTTACATTTGAATTTGATTCAGCCTGTGTGGTACTGGCAACAGCATGCATATTCATTTTTTGGCAGAGCTTTTGCCTTTGCCTTTGTTACTTATTCAATGTTTCCGTGCATATGCATGTGCCTGCACTGTATCTCTTACTCAACCATTCCCCTACCCCACCCCACCCCCAAAAAAACCCCAAACACCCTGTGCCATACTTCTTCCACCCACACCCAACAGCCCTCCAGGTTCACTCCCAGGCTCCTTCCCTCTCCCTCAGCTGCTCTGTTACCCTTGATTTCCCCAAGCCTTTGGACTGCTTCTGAGAGGTGCAGGAGATACTTTTCTGTATTATAGTTTAAATGAATAGGGTCTACTCTGCATCTCTGCAGAAGACATGAAGATTATCTGTGCTACCTTCCCCTCCTCTTCCTCCCCCCCCATAACACACACTCACTTATGTTTATGCTCAGTTTAACTCTCCTAACCCCAATGCTCCATTCTCATGAGTCTCTATCCAGGGCCAGATTCTTCTACCCTGACTCTGCAAAAATAGTATAATTGAAATCA
The DNA here is from genome assembly GCA_007922305.1 of Dermatemys mawii. Taxonomy (NCBI): domain Eukaryota; kingdom Metazoa; phylum Chordata; order Testudines; family Dermatemydidae; genus Dermatemys; species Dermatemys mawii. The sequence continues at coordinate 38,870,101 of ML677349.1, read as the reverse complement.
ATTGATATACTGCAAAGTACTACTCAGTCTGGCCACAGCCACTCTCCTTCTAGATGAAGTGGCCATAAAGTTGTCTTGATCTAGACAACCACTGACAGCTGCTAGCTTCACCCAATGTCTGCTGAAACCTAGTGGGTGGACAAACTAGTAGGATTATATCCTCAGCCAAGGAACCACCCACAGGAGACCTGATCAGAGGATCACCCGACTCCACTGATTGGTTCAACCACTCTGTTTAAGTCAGAAGGAGGTACAGGAAGTTGTCCAGCAACAAGGTGATTTCTGGTTGTGGCTGTATCGGTCCCAGCTTGTGCCTGCTTCCTGTTCCTCATTTCTGCTCTACTCTTGGTCCTGCCTCACTTCTGGTTTCACTCCTGTCCCCACCCTACTCACGCTCTGTGCCTAATTGTTGCCTCTCCTCCACTTCCTGTCCTTACACCTCATTTCCAATCATCATTTACCAGTCCTGGCTCTGACCCTAAGCTCTGACTTCTGACCCTGATTCTGGCTTGACACCTGGCTCTGGTAATTGGTAGATGCCTCTAGTGCTAACCTTTGGCTTTGTTCCCCAACCTGGCTGTGTGCTCTGCCCACTAGAGCTGACTCCTGCTCTGACTACTAGGCCAGACTGTCTACTTCCCTGTCCATAACAGCAGGATTCTTTTTGGAGTTTGTCACTGTCACTCCTCAGCTGGCTGAATGGTCATTAGTGAGACTGCACCACTCCATCTATCAGAAACAATTGAAACAGATGGAACATTTATTTTAAAATATAAAGTTAGCACTGCTTTTTTTTTTAAGAATTTTAGAACCAACCATAATAAGATCCTGGTGCACTGAGGCAAAGAATGGGACAATTATTGCTTTGATTTGTCAGGGATAGATAGGACACTGAAAATGATTTTGACCTGTAGTATTTCCTCAGTAAGATTAAAATATAAAGTTGAAGTAAATACATACATCTTCAAATAAATATTGGAAATTATGAATGTCTGTTGTGGTGCTTAAAGTTCAGTTAACTAAATTTACCAATAGTCAATGTGAAGAGTCTAGTCTAAGTAGTTCCTAACAAAAAGGCTGAGTGTAAATAACTCTAGAATGACTAAAGTGGTGCAAATTATACGCCATCTACTTGGTGGTGGTGAAATTATTTAAGAACACATCTCTGTGGTGGGTAAATATGTCATACTATGAATGTTCACGAATTTTAAGAGGGCTGTATTAGAAATCAGGAATAAAAATAGTTCAGGAAAATGTATCTTCCTCCAAACTTTTAATTATTGTTATATTGGCTTGCAAATACAGCATAATAAAGAGATTAATATCTCAAGAATTAGTTTCACATGTACATTTTTAGGAAACTGAAGGAAGAGATTAGAGGACGACAATGTTTGGGGCCCAATCTGGTAAGCCCATATTCTCGTAAGTGGTGCCAGGTTTGTAGAATCAGGCCCTGGGTTGCTCCAAGGATCCATTAGGTTTTTTTGTTGTTGTTTTTTGCGGGGAGGGAGGGAGGGAAGGGTCGGTGAGCCAAGATCAGTAGTGCTGGCTCGTGGACAGAATAATGGTTAAGGGCTTAGTATTTGTTTATCTTTTTTGTGGAAGATGTTGAGGTATGGTACTGTGTTATTGTCAAATCAAAATAGAAAATGTTCCAGAGCTAGCCAACATAATAGTACTGTTTTCCAAACAGAATTAGCAAAGAACATAACCTAAGACTGTTCCTAACAACTAAGTAGAGCAAATGTTTTCTGTATGCATTTTTCAAAAGCTTCCATTTCTATAAATTATATATTAATTTGTAAAAGTTGATGGCCCTTTTTAAATTGTTGACGAGCTACTGATGACAACTCATATTTATTCTTTTCAAAGAAAAGAGTGAATATATAAGACTTCCTGTTTGTAGAGCATAATCTTAAGGGGAGACAGCAATATGAATTCATGGGTCACAGAACAAACCTAATAAGTAATGAGATTTTAGTATGTCTTACATAAACAGAGAATGATGCTTGAAAAGAGCAGATGGAAATTCCTCATTTCCTATGTTTGCTTTGCTATAATACCAACACTAGTCTGGATTAGTTTGCTAATGTGAAATGCTAATAAAAGATCCTTTATGCCAAAAAGAAAACTGTAAAGAGCAGGAATAAATTCACAATGAAGAGAGGTAAAGTGTGGGGTCCCCCAAGGATTTGTACTGGAATTTTTGCTGTTCATCATATTCATAAATGATCTAGAAAAGGGGGTAAACAGTGAAGTGACCAAGTGTGGAGACAATACTAAATTACTCAAGATAATCAAGTCCAAAAATGACTGAAGAGTTGCAAAGGAATCTCACAAAACTAGGTGAGTGGGCAACAAAATGGCGGATGAAATTCAATGTTAATAAATGCAAAATAAGGCACACTGGAAAACATAATCCCAACTGTATATACAAAATGATAGGGTCTAAATTAACTGTTACCACTCAAGACAGAGATCTTGGAGTCTTTGTGGATAGTTCTCTGAAAACATCTGCCCAATGTGAAGCAGCAGTCAAAAAAGCTTACAATGTTAGGCATCATTAGGAAAGGGATAGATAAGACAGAAAACATCATAATGCAACTATATATAGCCATGATATGCCACCATTTTGAATATTGCCATGCCTTTCTCGTTGGCCCATCTCAAAAAATATATATTAGAATTGGAAAACATATGGAGAAGGGCAACAAAAATGATGAGGGGTATGGAACAGCAGCTTCCATATGAAAAGAGATTAAAAAGACTGGGATTACTCAGTTTAGAAAAGACACAACTAATAGGGGGTATGTAACAGGGTGCTGGCCAGAAGACTCTGAGCCAGCCCCTGTTAGCCCAGCTCCAATTAAAGGATATTAATTGGAGCTGTCTGGATGTGGCTTGTCGAAGGGCTTGAGGAAAAACACCTGTGGGCCTTATGAGCCAGGAGGCTTTATAAAGCTAGCAGGGAGGAAGCTGGGGGGAAGTGAGGGACACAGGAATGGGAGGAGCCTCTGGCTGGAGTTCCCAGCTAGCTGAAGAAGCTAGCTGTCCCCCAGGTTGCTGCCTAGAATAGACTGTATATAAGTGGTGGTGGGAACTGACACAAGAAATAAAAGGGCAGTGGTGTTTGCACAGAAGCGGTCTTCGGCTGATTTGTGAGAGCAACGGCAAAGGGCTTCATTACAGGCTATGATAGAGGTCTATATAATCCTGAATGATTTGAGAAGATGAATAGGGAAGTGTTACTTACCCCTTCACATAACACAAGAGCCAGGGTCACCCAATTAATAGGCAGCAGATTTAAAACAAACAGAAGGAATTATTTCTTTGCACATACAGCATCCACCTGTGGAACTTGTTGCCAGGGGATGTTGTGAAGGCCAAAAGTACAAATGGATTAAAAAACAAATTCCAAGAGGAGAAGTCCATCAAGGGCTATTAGCCAAGATGATCAGAGAGACAACCATATGCTCCGGGTGTCTGTAAACCTGTGAGTGCCAGAAGCTGGGACTGGATGACAGAGGATGGATCACTCAATGATTGCTCTGTTTTGTTATTCCCTCTGTGATGGGTTGGGTTACAGAAACCCTCTTGGGACTGCCTCCTGATGTGCTGAGACTACCTCTAAGCCTGTTTTCCCTGGTAGCTTGGGACTTCAAAACCCTGCCTTGTTAAGCCAGATACGCTGGCCTGCTGCAAACACAGACCCGGGTTTGAACCACATCCCCCAAAAGCTGCAGACTTAACTGAAAACAGCTTAAGAAGTGCTCCTGTCTCTAGCACCCAGCTATCCAGTCCCCAATGGGATTCAGACCCCAAATAAATCTGTTTTACTCTGTCTAAAGCTTATACAAGGTAAACACATACATTTATTCAATTAACTTTGAATGGATTTTTTTTCCTTTAACAGTTTTTATTCCTAATTGGGTCTCTTTCACCTGCTATTCAGCAAATACATTTTTGTCTTCATAAATGTTGCAGCACAATAACAGGCTCACCAGCACCTGGTATGGTGCCTAATAAGGGGTGTAATTTAATTGGCCACTTGTTCCTTTTTAAGTGTGACATGAGAAGACACTCATCAGTTCATACATACAAACTTGCAAAAATGTTCATGGTGCCTGCTAATGAGTCTCCCATTTTCTGTACAGTCCTTTGGCCCAGCCTTATACAGGATAATAGTTCATTTTGTTACGAATGGTCTTCAAGCTGTTCCCAGAATACTACTTCATTCCTCCAAGTGTTCATTGGATCTGTGCACTATTCTGTGATCAGCACATTCTGCAAGTATAGTGGGAAATAAAATACAAAATAGAGGGAGTTCTGCTGGAGCAGACCTGGAAGTATAGGAGTAGCCTGAATAACTCTCCCACATCATAGGAAGAGATAGGGTCAGATGTAGATTCAGAACAATGTTGTAACTCAGGAGCAAGTACTTGAGCATTGCTCCAACCCCCTAATTATCCTTTTCGAAGAAGTTATACCAGTGTTGAAAACTTGACCTAGGTACTAGAACATATGTGGAGAAAATGCACTTGAGGAAGTTAGCAAAAGTACTTCTATATTGGGGATTTAACATAGCATATACTTACCATCCAGTACTTAGACTGGTGTTAATCAGTCTAGGATAGTTCAAATCTATGACGACTCTCCAAACATGCTCATTTTCTTGTGATCATCATTATCCTCATCCTCATTATCACTACAGGCATTTATCGTACCGTGTAAGCAGGTGGAGGTCTAACCCTGCTCTGAACAGAAACTACACATTGTATTTAATCCAGACTTATGCCCTTCCTGGGATTTGGCTTTACTAGTATCTCAAATAATGACAAGGATAAGTGTGTACACCTTAAGTTTTCCCTTTTAACTTAGCTTTTCCTAATAGTTTCCTGAAAAGACATTGTTCCTTAGGTCAAAGAGCAACTAGTTCTTTTCTAGAGGGATGGACTTAAACCACACCTGCCACAGTGAGACAGCAGGAATCAACCAGTTGTTCCAGGACCTGCCAGTGAAGTGTGTAAACAGAAGAATGCTTTGAACCCATTATAGGTTCCCATAACTATAGTATCTGGATACCTCTTATACAGGTTACATGGAGATACTGGCAATCTTAATAACAGTAAACACTGTGCTACAAACAACTTTCAGCTGGGCCAACTTTGGAGTCTAATAATTTGAGATTATCTGAGAAAAGAAATGCATCTTTGCAACTTTTTCTAAAAGTGGTTAGATGTGTGCACAAGTGTATTTCTGCAGGGCATATATTCCAGACGGACTGTGATAAACAATGTCCAACCTTTTTCTACCCACATTGGAAACCATATGCCATAATGGATTGTTATCATGATAATGATTATTTATTAAAGTGACAAAATAAGCCAACGATGATGAAGGTGACTCAGAATTTGCAAGATAAAAAGGGCATAGCTGGACAGACTTGACAAAATCATAGAATTGTAGGACTAAGGAACCTTGAAAGCTCACTTAGTCCACTCCCCTCCACTCAAGACAGGACTAAGTATTATATAGACCATCCCTGACAGGTGTTTGTTTAACCTGCTCTTAAAAAATCTCCACTGATGGAGATTCTACTACCTCCATACTCAGTTTATTCCAGTGCTTAACCACCCTGACAGGAAGTTTGTTTTACTATCGAACCTAAACTTCCCTGGCTGCAATTGAAGCCCATTCTTCTTGTCCTATCCTCAAAAGTGAAAGAGAACAACATTTTCTCTCTCCTTGTAATAATCTTTTATGTACTTGAAAAATATCACGTCCCCGCCTCAGTTTTCTCTTCTTCAGAAACCAAACAAACCCAGTTCTTTCAATTTTCCCTCATAGGTCATGTTTTCTAGACCTTTAATCATTTTTGTTGCTCTTCTCTGGACTTTCACCCATTTGTCCACATCTTTCCTGAAATATGACGCCCAGAACTGGACACAATACTATAGTTGAGACCTAATCAGCACAGAGTAAAGTGGAAGAATTACTTCTTTGCATGCATGTAATATTATGTTCCTTCACTGCTTAAAAGATATTTTTCCTACTAAATAATATTAGGCTCTACTGCAAAAAAGCCCCGGAAGACCTTCATAGATACTTGTGAAGCTGTAATTGACCACAACACATCAATAAACTATGAAGGCAGAATAGGAAGAACATTACAGAGAGATATTACAGTGGTACTACACATAAGAAAGGAATGTTCTCGTCTGTGTAGCTTCGGGCAGATGACAGTAGAATTTCCTGTAGTACACAGTGTGCTTCTATTCAATGGCTACTTGGGTGGCTTTTTATACTGACTTAGCAGGTATTTTTGTTTTGCCCTTTTTTTTTTCCATGAGAATTGAACAGAATCCAATTCTTACATTATCATTTAATACTCTTTAAAGGCAAGATTATAACCTACAGCCCACATAGAAGAAGAGGACCTAGTCCTCTACAACTGTCTATCTTAATAGAGTCCAGGTGTAGAGGGAGAATAGGGTCCATGGTGCCACTACCACCCTACGTGAGCAGGAGGACAGGAAGGGGCAGTGAGTGAATAGAACTTTGTTTGAACCCCTGTAGCTCCCTTTCCCACAAATGCATGGCCAGCTGACCTGACACAAGACAGAAAGTAAACTGCAGTCTGTAAAAACCAGCCATACCTTACTGAGTCACAAATTCTTCCCTGGGCTCTTCTTGTGGAAGCAGAGCTACCACTCCTTAGACAGGACTAGACACAAAGGATGAAACCCAGCCCCTTTGCAGTCAATGGGAGTTTTGCCATTGACTTCAATTTGGCCAAAGTCCAAATCTAGCCTTATGGGTGGAGCTGTTAGCATCACCTAAAGTTAAAGTTGCTTGACACTTTCCTGTTGTCAATGGTTTATAACTTTGCCAGATTTTAACTTCCTAGACTGGAATTTGTGATGATGCAAGTTGCCTGCCTCAGGCTGAATTTTTTTGGAAAGTTTCAGGGAAAAAAAGTCAGCCATTTCCAAGAACAAGGTTAGCGGAAAACACATTGGTTTTCCCTATGTGAAAATAAATACGTTACAAATTGAGTCTTTCCCCATCGCTATGAATATCACCCAAATTTGATCAAGTTATGAGCCTCTTAAAAATCATAGTTCATACATGCTCAGTAGAAACTTAGTAAGAGTTTGGGACTGCAATTATAATCCAAAGATTCTGTCTGCATTAAGCATGCTTTGCCCCTCTTTCAGCTCCTATGTGTCACCAGATTGTGTGTGTGTCATCCCTGCAAAGCAAGCCAGCGAACTCCAGCACGGTTTTGGAGGGACTTAGCAGGACTTCCCCTGCAATTACTCCTCTCAACTGATGAGGGGGCCATCGTGACAGCAGGCACAGGAACTGAATACAGGGAGTCTGGCTTTCCTGTATACTCAATGTTCCCCTTGCTGGTGCCCGGAAAAGAAGCATGGAGGAGGTAGCAACCTGATTTGACTGCAGAAGGGTAAGGAATGGAGGGTGCTGGCTGGGTGTTTCAGGAGATGGCAGGAGGCAAGAGCTGGCTTTGGAGGGGACTGTACAAGTGCACAGGGCATCTGCTTCATTGAGTGCACAGGATGTACAGTGCTCTGGGGATGAATAAAGGTTGTGTTGTGAAGGAGGCTATTGTCTGTAGGACCCCGATTTCATCTGTAGTAGAAGTTGGCAGGTGTGTAGAGAATAAGGCAGGAGATTTCAGGAAGAGGAATAATTGTCTCATGGTTAAGAGACTTGAATGTTGCCCTGGAGAACTGGATTTTTTCCTTGGCCAAAGTTCTTATGTGATAGTGGGCAAATCACTTAACTCAAAATGTTCCCCTTTACCCCTAATTGTGTGTTCCTTATTTTCTGGGTGCCCTGAGGTCTTTTTTGCAGGAGTATTGATTGCTCACAACTGTAACTGACCTGAAGAAGAGCTCTGTGTACACTTGAAACTAGTCTCTGTCACCAATAAAAATTGGTCCAGTAAAAGATATTACCTCACCCACCTTATCTCTGTAACTGCAAATGAAGTAGTCAGTTAGAGTTGTCTTTAGAACAGGTCAAAGTTTGATAAAAATGTTAAGTACTTTGAAAAATCAGTTTGTAGGTGTTTCTAGTTGGTGTCCAAAATTAGTGGACGCTTGACTATTTTGGCCTACGTTTCTGTGTACCTCAGTTCCCCCAGCTGTAAAATGTAAAACTTAAAGTCACTGGATTGTTTTGAGGATACATTCATTCATGTTTGTGAAGTGCTAAGAAACTATGGTGAGAGCAGTTATAGAAACACTCACAGGGAAATGAGAAATTCTGTATTCAGTGCAAGGTTTTGATAAAGGCTTGGGCCACAGATTGAATGTGAATAAAAGGAAATAGTGAATAAACTACCTGTTCACTGAATGTAGTGAGGGGGTGGAAAAGGTAGATGAACATGTATTTGGAGACTGTATCATAGTGCGAGTGCACAAGGGAGCTGAATTAATGTTGTATGGGCAGTTTTATTTCTGACATTTCCTAACTTTTGATGTCAGCCTTTGCATGTCTATCATTCTTTAACATCGTTTTTTTTTTAATGTAATCTAAATAAACAGTACTTCTCCATGCTTGTTTTTAAGGCTTTAAAAGTAAATCTAAAGTGAAATTAATTATCATACTTCTAGAGGAAGTTGCTCAATTAACGGCTGAGCATTCCCTATAACTTTACCACTGAATAGGAAAGATTGTCATGTCTCTCTATATCCTCACTGGATTTCAGTGTCCATTTTGGCTCTCTTATCCAAGAGTAAGCTTGGAAGGATTAGGGTTTTATGAGTAAATGTCAATTTCACCATGCACATACAAACTGATGGAAAAATATTTCCATTGATGATCATCAAAATTTGCACACAGCAAAAATCAGAACAAATGCTGCTTAAGAACTCATTAAAGTTAGACTTAAGGATATTTACTTCATATATTTGGTATCTGATTACTGTTTGTTTTAAGAATGATAAAGCTTTAACTTTTTGAATCTCAATATCTACTGCCATTAAATAAGTGCCTGAGCCCATTCCATTGTCTGATCCGTCCCACATAATTTCCCCAACCATGAAAATATTTAATAAATACAAATAAAAAAGCTTAAAAAGAAGCATTGCTATTATCCTCTGAAATTATATAGTGGATTATATAGTGAATTCCGGTTAATTGGGACACATTGGGACCGGAACAATTTGTCCCGATTAAGCAGCTGCCCCAATTAACTGAAGTAAATAAAGAGGGACGCTGTGTTTCCATTCTTTGTGATGTGTCTCGATTAAGCGGCTGCCCCAATTAACCAGTGGCCCAATTAACCGCAATCCACATATTTTATA
>ML677349.1:38773683-38860366 GCA_007922305.1 Dermatemys mawii | reverse complement strand
GTACTGCCAAACAGTTCATAAATATGAATTAAAACACCAGTCACATTTTCACCCATCTTTCTAGAACATCTAAAGCATTTGAATTAAAAGTTGTTGAACTCCCTTTTGGCCCTAGTAAAATTGGCCTCCTTTTTAATATGCAGATATACTGGAGATATACTGAGCAAAGTAAGATTAAAGACAGGATTTTAAAATGAGATTTGAAGTTTCTGAGGATTGAGCCTTGTGGACATGTTTGAATATAGTGAGTCTAACATACTGAGGCATTTTTTTACCTATATTTAAAATACATTTTAGTAACTTTGTCTGTGGTAAAAGACTGGATTTATCAAATGCTATACTGTAAATGAATGGTGATTTTAAATCCCTCAAGCATAAATATCATATTTCTTCATCATTCAGCAGTGCTTTTATTAATATAATTACTGTAGCAAGCAACAGAGGCTGGTTTTATCCTGGTGATAATTATAAATGTATTGCCCAAGTTTCTAATTTTTATATCGACACAAGACATTCCCATGCATGTTTGTGCATGCACATACATATAAAGGGTTATTGTGGACTTGGAATGTGCATTTTGCAGAAGAAATGTGATACATTGATCTACACATAAACACACTCTAACTTTTCAGCTATGATTATTCTGTATAGTTACAATGTTTAAATATTAAGAAATCAATATCAATTAAAGGTGAATCACTTAATTTGTAACCCTCACTCCCCTGAAATATATCTGATTTGGCATCACTGCTGCACTATTTTACACCTCTTGGGTGCATCTCATGTGCTTATGCTAGATTTTATTCCTTCCAGATTTTCTATCCTTTAGTCCTATTAGATTTTCCTTCAGTTGGGCACATGAAACTGAGTGTAGTAAATAACCTTTTGTGGTTACACCTATGGTAAGAATTCATCTTTACAAGCAGGAATAATCTTTTGGATTATTATTATTTGTATTCTTAGATTTATTTACAATTTCAGAATGTTGTAGAATCATAGAAGATTAATTTGGAAGAGACCTCAGGAGGTCTTCGAGTCCAATCTGCTGCTCAGAGCAGGATCAATATCAACTAAATCATCCCAGTTAGGGCTTTGTCAAGCCGGGCCTTAACAACTTCTAAGGAAGGAGATTCCACCATCTCCCTAGGTAACCTATTCCAGTACTTCACCACCCTCCTAGTGAAATACTGTTTCCTAATATCCAACTTAGACCTCCCCCATTGCAACTTGAAACCATTGCTCCTTGTTTTGTCATCTGTCACCATTGAGAACAGCTGAGCTCCATCTTCTTTGGAAGCCCTGTTCAGGTAGTTGAAGGCTGCTTTCAAATCGCCCCTCACTCTTTTCTTCCGCAGACTAAACAATCCCAGTTCCCTCAGCGTCTCCTTGTGAGTCATGTGCGCTAGCCACCTGATCATTTTTGTTGCCCTCCACTGGACTCCCTCCAATTTGTCCACCCCCTTTCTGTAATGGGTCGACCAAAACTGGACGCAGTTCTCCAGGTTTGGCCTCATCAGTGCCAAATAGAGGTGAATAAGCACTTTCCTCAGTTTGCTGGCAATGCTCCTACTAATGCAGCCCAATATGCCATTGGCCTTCTGCTGACTCATATCCAGCTTCTCATCCACTGTAATCCCAGGTCCTTTTCTGCAGAACTGCTTAGCCAGTCGGTCCCCAGCCTGTAGCAGTGCATGGGATTCTTCCTTCCCATGTGCAGGACTCTGCTATTGTCCTTGTTGAACCGCATCCAATTTCTTTTGGCCCAATCTTCCAATTTATCTAAGTCACTCTGAATGCTATCCCTATGCTCCAGTGTATCTACCTCTTTCCCCCAGCTTAGTGTCATCTGAGAACTTGCTGAGGGTGCAATCAATCCCATCCTCTAGATCAGCGGTTCTCAAATTGGGGATCGTGGAATTGGGGCGATTCCAGGGGTGTCGCGAGCTCCTACTGCATTCGGCGGCATTTCAGCGAATGCTCTGAATGTGGTACTCTGTCTGCCAAAAAGCCGCTGATTGGAACTCTTCCACTTTCGGGGCATTTCGGCGGACACACAGGGAAACGCCGTGCGTCCGCCGAAATGCCGCAGAAACTGGAAGAGTCAATTCAGTGGCTTTTTGACGGACATACCCTGGGGGTGGCCGCAGATGCAGCAAAGGGAAAGGGGGTCTCAAACCAAAAAAGTTTGAGAACCCCTGCTCTAGATCATGTTGAACAATACTGGCCCCAGGACCCCTGGGGTACTCCTCTTGACATGGCTGCCAGTTAGACATAGACTCACTGAGCCCGACAGTCTAGACAGCTTTCTATCCACCTTATAGTCCATTCATCCAATCCATACTTTTGAAACTTGATGGAAAGGATACTGTGGGAAATCATGTCAAAAGCTTTGCTAAAGTCAAGATGTATCATGTTCCTTGCTTTAGCAGCCTCAACTCAAAATTTTCTTGCTTTCATGAGAAAAGAGCCCTAACGTAATTGTAGTAAGTTGCCTGTGTGTGTATTTAATCTTTTTAGAATAAGTGATCACAGTGTATTCCACTGCTACAATTGGAATGTATTGCCAAGGCATTTTGTTCTTATCATCATTTACATCATTAAGGATGTTAATGTAGTTTAGTGTTGTTTTGAGTAAATATAACTAAGTGACTTTCAGCACCAAGCTGTAGTTAAATTTGTAAGTAATGCACTGTCCTACATGATAAAGTGTGTCAGAATTTAGGGGTGAAATCCTGGCCCCTTTCACTGGGACTAGGACTTCAGCATATGCATAAATGTCTGCAGTCACAATGCTTGATTGTGTAATTTTGCTATCGAGGAATGGCGTACATAATGGGAAAATATCCTCCGGATTCAATTATACAAGATTTTCATCTTTTCTATTGGTATTGCTGTATTTTAGTTATAGTACTATAAGTAACATTGCTGGCATAGTAATTACCTTATCTGTTCAGTCCTTAGCATCGTTATTCCCCAATGTGTCTGGACTACCTGAATGAAGGAATTTATAACAGACCACGTGGAAATATATGTTTAGGGTAATATAGGGAGGTATCAGCTTAATCTACCAGGAGTAATACCTACTTGATATTATGAAAGTTAATAAAAATCTTATAACTCGTGCTGTACTAAATCTCATGAGGAAAAATGTGCAAGTATAGACCAGAAAGCTTTGAATATGGTTAAAAACTACTAATGAACTATGACCAGTATTTTCTTGTTTACCAGGAAGTACGAGGTGATTGTTGTTTTAAAAGAAATAAATTATATTGTTTTCCTGAATCATTCTTTATCAACATGTTTTTAAAAATGTAATTACATTTCATGCTGTACATTTCATTTACATGATCAGAAAAAACACCCCATCTCAAATATCCAACTTTTTCTTTCAATAATATGTAAAGTAATGAAGCTTGTGCAGTGTTTTTATTTACCGGATTTCTTGACATTTTTTTGGTAAAATTGGCCTTGGTGAGAAACCTTTATTTAAAGTGTTAATCTTCAACATTTTCATAGTTGTGCTTCATATATATTACTACTTTTGTCTACTGTGTTTTTTAATACAGCTCTTCATTCAGTGTCAGCTTCTGAAACATTTTGGTTTTGTGGAGATACACATTTCATAGTCTCAAAAGCTATTAAGAATTTATGTCCTTTGGCTATCATGGGTGTTAAGTCTATATAATTTTGTATGAAAAGCAGCTTTGATATTTCTGAAACATTCTAATTTTGTACTTCACACAAGTATATTTCAACCAGCAGTGAATTAATAGGGACTTTTCTGAATTTTGCATCTTTAGTAGCAGATGGATGCACACGCCAATTTGTTTCAAGCAAAAAAAGCATAATGTGTGACTATATAATGGTAATTGGGTAAGAGTTTTGTCCCCCATTTTACTTTACCTGGATTTCAAACACTGATATTTATATTTTAAATTATACCCTGGAACTCATGCCTCTTCTTAGCACTGAACATTATATTGATTAATAGAAAGGCAGCCTCTTTGGTTATAGGAACTGCTTGATATTACAGGAAATTGAGGAAGATGCTGCATGCAATTTTCCTACTAGTTAGTGGAATTCAACATTTCACAAAAGCAGATTGTCATTGTCAACAAGGACAAGTGCAGAGTCCTGCACTTAGGACGGAAGAATCCAAAGCTCTGCTACAGACTAGAGACCAAATGGCTAGGCAGCAGTTCTGCAGAAAAGGACCTAGGGGTTACAGTGGACGAGAAGCCGGATATGAGTCAACAGTGTGCCCCTGTTGCCAAGAAGGCTAATGGCATTTTGGGTTGTATAAGTAGGGGCATTTCCAGGAGATCGAGGGATGTGATCATTCCTCTCTATTCGGCATTGGTGAGGCCGCATCTGGAGTACTGTGTCCAGTTTTGGGCCCAACACTATAAGAAGGATGTGGATAAATTGGAAAGAGTCCAGCGGAGGGCAACAAAAATGATTAGGAGGCTGGAGCACATGACTGACAAGGAGAGGCTGAGGGAACTGGGATGATTTAGTCTGCAGAACAGAAGAATGAGAGGGGATTTGATAGCTGCTTTCAACTATCTAAAAGGGGGTTCCAAAAAGGATGGATCTAGACTGTTCTCAGTGATACCGGATGACAGAACAAGGACTAATGGTTTCAAGTTGCAGTGCGGGAGGTCTAGGTTGGATATTAGTAAAAACTTTTTCACTAGAAGGATGGTGAGGTACTGGAATGGGTCACCTAGGGAGGTGGTGGAATCTCCTTCTTTAGAGGTTTATAAGGTCAGGCTTGACAAAGCTCTGACTGGCATGATTTAGTTGGTGTTGATCCTGCTTTGAGCAGGGGGTTGTACTAGATAACCTCCTGAGGTCCCTTCCAACCCTGAGCTTCTATGATTCTCAAATTCAAGCTTCCTCCCTCATGCTCAGGAATTAGCCTTAGGGCTTGTCTTCACAGCACTGTTTGTTTGATCAATCTACACTTGAGTTAACTCTTCTCAAAATAGTTCACATAAGACAAGTCACACTATGAAACACTGAACAGCAGCAAGTGTAGTAGCAACACAGAACTTTTGTAGTATTAGTGCAAAATTACTGATTCCTCACTGCCCTAATTGGCTCCATCATCGATGGGCTAGCTAGATCAAGTTTAAAGTGCCACTTAACTAGAGCTAGTGAATCCCCTGTGTACACCGTGGTGGGTTAAGGACAGCATTTGAATTATAACTTGAGCTAACACTGAAGTGAAGAGACAAAGATGGCCACATACTTGCTCAATGTGCACCTCAGAAGATATCTGTCTCCTTCCACCTTTTAGGAGCTGCTAGGAATTCTTCCTTCTGAGCTGTCTAATTTCATTTCATTCAATAGAGATGCTGCCTGTTCAAATCTGTTTTTTTTCATTCACAGATATGCGTCTTCATTGTCAAGTGGCAGGGTATTTGCCTTAGCAAACTGTTCATGCTTATGGCATTGATGATGCTAAATCTAGGGATCCTTGATATTGCCGTCTCTTTTTCCTTTGCTCACGTTCTTTAAATATTTGTATTTGGTACTGTCTTTCCTGTCATTCAAATATCTTGTTGCTGTCTCTGTTTTAAATATATTTTATATTATTTGAATATTAAAATGTACTACTAGATTATTTTAGTTATTGGATTCAAATGTAGAATTTAATCTAAGTGAAAACAGTTTTAAACATTTTACATACAATGCTTTTCAGTTAATTTGTTCTCTGACTAATTTGATCAAATCATTTTTGAATCAAATTATTTGCAATATAAATAACAAGTATTATTTAGTTATTTAAATCAGTTGTGATAGAAAGTTGTCAGGTAATAAGGAAAGTCACACTGCTGAATGACAGAGAAGACTAGAGGGCCCAAGCAAGTTCTGTTACTCAGATATTGTTAGATTAGAGGAAGTAGTATACCCCAGGAAAGCAGTGATATATATTTGTGCCATGCCCAAGGTACGTGCCGTCCGGCGGGAGCCCACACCCCAACCCACTGCCCCTCCTGCACCCTGATCTCCCTCCTGCACCCCAACCCTTTGCCCCAGCCCTGAGTCCCCTCCCAGAGCCAGCACCCCATACCTCCTCCTGCACCCTAAACCCCTTCCCGCACCCCAGCCCTGAGCCCCCTTGTCAGGATTACCTCCCCACTCTGAACTCTAGAGTACAGATGTGGGGACCTGCAAGAAAAAAGAAATAACCCCCCCCCCCAAGCTTATTTTACCAGCTTGGGTTAAAATGTTTCTCCCCAGAACACAACTTCTGTGTCTGGACCTGGTATGCTGCCACCATCAAGTGAGAATGTCTCAAAAACTACTGGACATGGGCCACTTGAAGCCCCTCTTTCTGTTTCCACAAAACCCCCAAACTTATTCCCTCCCTGGGAAGCTTCAGAGAAAAGCCTCGTCTGATCCTGTGAGACGTGCCCAATCCAAAACCAGGATCTTACACCATGGAAAACAAGCAGTCAGATTCTTAAAAGAAATATTTTAATAAAAGAAAGAAAAAGAAAGGAATAAATCCCTTATAACCATCAATAGAACAGCATCTACCATAATCAACAAAAGAATTAAGAAACCAAACCTCTCCCCCGAGGCAACTTTCTCCCACTGTTGATATCTCTGCTGAATCTTACAATATCAAGAAGCACCCAGCCAACACTCACCCCTGAGAACCCTCCAAGTGATAAAAAGAAGGTAAACTTACCTACTACCTTACTTGATAGAAAGCTATAGTTACAGTGAAAGAAATAGGTATGGTTCATCCCATAGCTGAGTTGAGCAGAGCGAGCCCCAGAGACAAACTGAAACTCAATCCTTTGTCTCTTGAGAAATTTCTCATTGGTCAGTTGTCTACCTCTCAGGTTACCTTTAGCTTAACCCCTTACAGGTAAACACTAATTCTAGGCTACTTTATACTTATGACACCCCTTCTGTACCAAATTCCCTCCCAGAGCTTGCATCCCTCACTCTTTCCTATACCGCAACCTCCTGCACCAGGCTCAGTACGGTGTCTCATCCCACACTCCAAACCACTTGACCACGGTCCATAGCCTGCAGTCCCTCCCGCACCCCAACCCTTGCCCGATAATAGTGAGTGAGGGTGGGAGAAAACAAGCAACGAAGAGATGGGGGATAGCGTGAGCACGTTAGGGCATCGGGGAAGGGGCAGGGTAGATCCTGGGTTGCATTTAAATTCAAAAAGTGATCTTGTGCATAAAAAAGTTGGAGCCCACTACTATATCCTTATTATACTAAGCCATTATGCATTGGCAAGGACATAGAGCTATGTCAATCTCAACTGCCTGTCCACCCTGGTTAAACATAACATGTACTACTGTTATGATAGCATTGTTCATTTAACATTTAACAAACTTGTAGCTGCTCCTGTGAATTTGAGGCATTGGACCTGGTTCCATTCTCACTTATGCCAGTGTAAACTTAGTTGAAGTGTATTGTTACATTCGTTTAAAACAGGGTTCTCAAATTGGGGGTCGTGACCCCCCCCCCCGGGGTTGCGGGGCGATTCCCAGGGAGTCGCAAGCTCCCGTTCCACTTTTCGGCATTTCTGCAGATTCTCCAAATGGTGCAGTGTGTCTGCCAAAAAGCTGCCGAGTGGAACACCTCCGCTGACCGTGGCATTTCGGTGGAGACACAGAGAACCACAGTGGGTCTACTGAAATGCCGCCAAAACTGGAAGTGTTCCATTCGGCGGCAATTCAGTGGACATGCCCTGGGATCGCAGTGCACATGGAACAGCAAAAAGGGGTCTTGAACTTGCAAAGTTTGAGAACCCCTGGTTTAAGACAAGTCACAATCAACTTCCAGGGCAATATGTAATAATAATAATAAATATATTGTTTTGGGGTGGACTAGGTCTGGAGGCCCCTTGCTAGAGGGCTCACATCCCTGATGCCCCCCATGCAGAGGAGATGTCTTTTAGGCAGCCAAGAGTAGCTTCAGTGGAGTAGCCAACCAGAAGAGCTGCTGGAGTGACCAATCAGGCCAGAAGGGTCAAATAAAAGGAAGCAGTAATGGCAGAGCAGCAAGTTGCTGCCTGGAGCTCAAAGAGGGAGAACCAGCTGCCTGAACGAAGGTACCGTGATGGCCCCTGCTGGTCTGGTTGAAGACTGTACCCGGGCAACGGCTGCTGAAAGGACACCAATCAAGCGTACCAAGATGAGCTCCTGTTGTGCCGTTAATGAAGGCAGTGCCTCCACGGAGGAAGTTTTAGTGCTCTGGCCCCATACAAGGGGCATGAGAGAGAACTACAGACTTTATACCCCAGACATGGGGACAGTAGTAGTGTGTGACTCGGGTTGAGTCACTGAAGACTCACCGAAAGGACCATCATCCAGGGGGCACTCACGGGACATTGCAAGATGGAGGTTCCTAGAGTTCTGTCTGGGACCGGAGATGTTGGCTGATGTCAGTCGGTTGCACAATCCAAGCAGCGGCTGGCCAAAAGTGCTCACTCATGTAATTGGGAGCAGCTTACAATTGGGAGCAGCTAGAGGCTATGAGTGAACAGCCTGGAAATGGGGGTTTTCACAGGAGAGCAGGGCAAGGCTGGCTGCCAGAGTTGGGGATTGACGTGACCAGCAGATCACTGGTCCAGATAACACCAGGGGAAAGTTACACTGATACAGTCTATTCCCATTGTACAGCTGTTTAATGAAAGTCACACCTATTAGAGAATGACTGTAAGGTACAATGTCTTGGTGTACTAGCGTTCTGTCCTCAGCACTGCTATGAGTAGCAGTTGTGATCTGGAAAATATGGGCCAGTTGTGTTGTGATTCCCATGATATACCAGAGAAATAACAGGAACAGGATAGAAATGATTAAGGTAGAAATTTACTATAAAGTGTGTTTACAAATGTTAAAATTAAAGGAGAGGGAAAAACAGAGACCACAGAATCCAGCCTGATAAATAAAGGGATATAGCTATTCTCCACTGCATATGGCAGGGCACACAGTCTCCATATAATAAATCTAAAAGTTATATGGAGCTCAGGTAAAAGTGAATAAATAGGATCCTTCCATAATTATTACTTGAAAATAGATTTCTCTGATGAGCCCAGGACTTCCTCAAGTAGTTATTTGCTGTAGTAATAAGCATGCATGTATTGTTACTTTAATCATTCTGCAGGTGGTAAAAATCATAAGCGCTGTCTGGTAAATGAGAATATTCTCTATTGATTTTGTATTGATATCAATACAATTTTTATGCTGTAATTGGGAGAATAAAAATTAGTAAAAAAAATGTGGTTTTTAATATAAAATAGAATATAGATGGATTCAAGAAATTTATCTGAAGCATAATCCCTTTGAACAGATATATATTTCATTGATTTTTATCATATTAAAAACTTGAATGTTAGTTCACTTTATTTTTCAGTTACACAATAAATCAGCATGAAACCTTGTCCTATGGAAGAAAAAAGTGAAATTACTTGATATTGTTTGATAATTAATGTTGCTACTCCATAATACTTTTTTTACCAAGTGCTGAATGACTAGAATTATGTATGTAATTCAAAACTTTAAACAGGAAAACTGTTTTTAAGCAATACTATTATGGTTAAAAGCATTAGCTAATTATTAGTTTTGTAAGGACTTGGTCATTTAAAAAATAATTTTAGACCCTAGAGCAAAATGAACTATCTAACACAAAATGGAATATAGCATAGCAGTGGCTCTCAAACTGGTCTATGAAGCACAAGTGGTCCACAGAATTAAACTGTTTAAAAATCAAGCAGTGTGAGAATGAGGGATGGAAAGGAGATGGTCCACAAAAGACTTTATATTAGAAAGTGGTTCAGACATTGAAACATAGGGAACAATGGTAGAACAGCACAGAAAGAATATAAGGAACTTAGAAGCTGCCAAACAATTCAAGTTTCCCTTCTTCAGATCTTGAAATTCTTTGTGGGTGTGGGCATGCGGGATTTGAATGACAGAGTTGAGGCAAAGTGGAAGTGTCCTATTGAGTAAAGATGCTTTGAGGGATGTGGGTAGGGATCGCGCAAGAACACATTTGTTCAATAACAATATAGTCTTTCCTTTATTGAATGAGTGAGACAGGTAGGGCTTGTGACTAGAATATGCACATGTGGTTACAGCTAATTATCAAATTATTTGAACAGAAACTTTGTTCAGAGTTCTGTTGTTTATGTTAAAATGAACTTTCAAGTAAACATGTCTGGTAGTTTCCAGGTGCACAGCATACAGTGTCATTCATTTACTGTTTACCTTGCATGAATTAAGTAACTCTGCCTTCCCGTAGAGTGGTAAAAAACATAACCACTGTCTGGTAAATGACATTTTTGTGATGTGCGGTGTAACATGATACAGTTTGTCCTCCATATATTAAATCAAAATTTTTAATAAATGAAAATATGGCATGTGAAAAAGTCTCAAAGTGAAAGCTGAATTACAACCTTTTAATTAAGGCCTCAACATTCTCCAGGAACAACAGGAGAGAATGAAAGTTAGATGCTCTGCAGCTATTTCTTCAAGAATACAATATTTGACTACTTTTAAATATAGAAACAAACATAAATATATAGAGAAGTTAAAGGCCAACAAAATTCTATGGGCCTGATCTCTAACAATGGAAAGTCTGTCAGGATGGGTGCAGCTGCACAGGTCTCCTACAGTATCTTTTCCATCCTGGGAGCCAGAAATGTCAGCCAAGTGGACAAGGCTGTCTGTGGAGTGGGTGGGACTAAGACACATAGGAGATGCACTGATTTAATTGAGTGTCCACTGCAAATTGAGAGGAAGCGGGGACCTATATGTAGGAGTTGAGAGACAGCTATAAACTATGGAAACAATGGAAAAGCTTATTAGTGGTATGAATACCTATTGCACAGTTAGAAGGGTCAAGTATTGATTTCAATTCTGACATCCTAAAATGTACTAGAGAATCTAGCAAGATGCAAAATGTAGTAGAATCAAAGGTGTCATTTTAAAAACAGTTTCTAGCCACTGCAGTTATAAATAAATAATCCCAAATGCAAACTGAATGTAAATCTATGCAGTGTAGTCTTTCTGAATTTGCAAACCCATAACTTGAATCAATATGTCTTAGCTGTAGGAACTGTTCCATTCTGAAGTCCCATAATTCTGAAACATATGATTCCCTTCCTGCTGCAGGATCTAAAGGTAGTTCAAAGCTGCAGCACACTCCATAGTTGCTGCCGAGATTGCTGCCACAGAGGCAGACTGTCAAGGAGTGGTTTGTTTTACTCCCATTCTTTTCTTTTAGATTTGTTATTTTTAGCTGTTTTGGGGGCATTTACTATGTTTGTGTTTGTTTTCAAGACTCCTCACCTCCTCTGGCCTGGGATGCGAGAAGCATGGTGCTCACACACAGCCAGAGTTGCTGCAGCAGCTCCTCCCTGCCACGCTCCTCTGCCCCCTTCCAAACAGCCGTGCAAGCACTGGGCAAATTCCACAAGGTGCTCTGGGTGTGAGGCAGCTTTCTCAGACTCAGCAGAAGGTAAAAAATACCCAGCCAGCTGACCCTATCTCTGCTAAGGCATGTGGCTCTAAGTAGGATGGGGATGGTGGGGCCCCTTTTCCTCAAAGAAGCCACAACTCCACCAAGGAAAACCTTGACTAGGAGACACAGAGAAGATCAGGGAGAGACTCTGAGGATCAGGAGAACTTCATCCAGCTAACCTAAGGGGAAAGTCCTGGGCAATCAAGGACTGTAAAGATAAGAACCTTTCTGGGCTCCTTGCCCCTCAGTGAGTCCTAAAATGGGTTCTAGAATCTCAGGGTAGCAAAGCAGAAAAGTCAGTTACTTGGAATGATGCCTCAACCAGGAAGTCTTCACTCTAATCTTGCACATTTGGTCTTCCCTCAGTCCACTTGTTTGCCAGTTGCAAGAATGCAAAACATCCAGAATTCTTCAGCCCGGAAGCAGACCCAAGTCAATGGAGAAAAATACTCTGCTGCACAATGGGCACAGGGCCTGCTATACCCATTCCCATCCTCCCTTCGCCTGGGGAAGCTCATCCAAAAGACAAGGAGAGAAGAAGCAAGGGTGACAGTGCTAACTCTGTACTGGCCAATGAGACCCTAGTTCTTTGGTCTGATAGAACTGAAGCTGGAATCACCATTGCAGCTTCTGACAAGACCAGACAACTTTTTTCTAAGGCCCATTCTTCCATCCAAATCAAGGCCACTACAACTCACAGCCTGGCTATTGAAAGGGAAGCATTAGGTCCATTTGGCCTATCAGCCAAAGTGATCGGGATACTGCTCTGACTCAGGTAGGTTTTCACACTAAAAACCTACTCTTCCAAATGGACCAAGTTCAGTTCATGGTGCACATGACCCTAAAATTCCCATCACTTTGGACTTCAGGAAGGTACAGATTTGGAATTTTAGCTCAGCAGCATAATGCACTAGATATGCACTAGATATCTGCCCCAATTAATATACTATTTGCAGGATCCTAGGACTCTTTGGCAGAACCCACAGGTATCCAGTTTTCTCAGAGCAATCAGACTGGTCAGACCAGCAGTCAGACCGATCTTCCCTAAGTGGGAACTATCACCAGTGTCGAAAGCCTTAACTTCCCTGCATTTGAGCCTCTGATTTCTTTCGTTCTAGCCATGACCATAGCACCCAAGTGAGAATCAGTGGCACAGCCTGGGTGTCAGCAGAGCACAAAAGACCTATATCTAGCATACAAAATCCACAAGAAGTTCTGGCTTCCTGTTCATTTACTTTCGTCCCAAAGTGCCAAGAGAATATCCAAGCTATCCCTTACCAGACTATGCATTGTTGAGGCATGCAAGCCATCTGGCACACCTATTCAAGAAAGAATCAAGGCGCATTCTACAAGATCCATGGCAACCACATAAACCAGAAGATTCCACCGGAGAGATCTGCAGTACAGCCACATGCTCATCAGATATTGCCTCTACCACAGGGGTGGGCAAACCAGGGCTTGCGAGCTACACCTGGCCTGCGAGGCCCTCCCGTCTGGCCCGCGGCCGGGGAGGCTGCCTCTGGTCCCCTCTACCGGAGTCGCGCAGCGCGGGCACCGCTGCAGGACCAAGGCTGCGTGCCCTCCCTGCCTCGCAGGCAGCTCTGGGGGCTGGGCCTGCATGCTTCCCTCCCGCCCCCAGAGCCGCGCCACAGGAGCAATGCTCCGGGGGCCGGGGCTGTGCGCTAGCCCCTCCCCCAGAGCCGCGTGGTGCGCTCTGGGTGCCGGGGCTGTGCGCAAGCCTCTCCCCCAGAGCTGCGCATACAGTGCTCCAGGGGGCCAGGGCTGCGTGCTCACCCCTCCCCCAGAGCCGCGCCGGGAGTGCTCTGGGGGCTGGGGCTGTGCACTCCGCCCCTCCCCCAGAGCCACTCTTCACGGGCAGAGCTCTGGGAGCTCAGGCTGTATGCTCTCCCCCCACAGCAGCTGTGGTAAGAGGGGGAATGGGAGGTTTCAGGGTGGTGGTTTTGGGGGGGTGGCTTTGGAGGGGCAGTCAGTGAGCAGGGTGGATTGGATGGGGGTCGGGTTCTGGGGTGGTGGTTAGGGGGTGGGAAGATAGATAGAGGTTGGGGCAGTCAGGGGACAGGGAGCAGGGGAATTGGGTAGGGGATGGGATCCTGGGGGGGTGGTTAGGGGTCTGTGGAAGGGGTAGTTAGGGGACAAGATGAGTGTGGGGGTTGGATGGGTCAGGAATTCTCGGGGGCAGTCAGGGGGCCGGAAGTGGGAGGAAGCAGTCAGGGGGCGGGAAGTGGGAGGGAGCTGGATTGGGGGCAGGGCCTTGCCTATCCGGCCCTCGATATAATTTCACAAACCCACTGTGGCCCTTGGGCCAAAAAGTTTGCCCACCCCTCGTCCTCTTCAGGGAGGATGATTAGAGATAACAAACTGGTTCAGCCTGATTGGACTAACCTTGTTATCTGCAACCCGGCCCTTGCCTCTTATTTATACCTGCCCCTGGACACTTCCACTGCTTGCATCGGACGAAGTGGGTATTAGCCCACGAAAGCTTATGCTCTAAAACTTTAGTTAGTCTTTAAGGTGCCACAGGACTCTTTGTCACTTCTATTTTTTTATGGATCTTTGCCATTGTAAAGGATAAAATGTGAAGCTCACGATTTTAGGCTCAGGAAGGCCTTCACATGAAGGTATAACAATATGGCAGACTCCCCCTAAAAAAAAGAATGCACAGGCCCTATCGTTGATGTAATAGATAGAACAGATGTCTCCTGGCAAAGTGGCTGTAGAAGCATCAGAAATAGGGAGTTAGTCTTATATACTTTTGTCAGATGACTTTTGAATGATCTTATGAGTTAATTTTAGTTTCTATTTTATGTGCTGTCCTTTCCTTAGCTAGTTTTATAATGGATAGAAAGCATATGAGTCTTGACATGTTGGTTGTCTGTATTTTAATTCATAACATGGAGCAAATACTGCTTTTTAATATACCCTGTGCACAGCTTATTGTGGTGTTAAAACCTCACCTCAATACCCAAGTACTCTGCTTTTCACAGTGTCACTACAAGCAAATCCTCAATTTAAAAGTAGCCACCATAATTACAAACATTATGGGACAAAGACAGACATGCAACTTAAAACAAAAATAGAGGAAACAAAGAAGGAGCAGGAACAGCTAGGTGGTCAGTCAACAATAGGAGAACTAAGGGCTTGTCTACTCTGGCACTTTACAGTGCCAGAACTTTCTCACTCAGGAGTGTGAAAAAACTTTCACCTGAGTGCTGCAAGTTTCAGCGCTGTTAAGTGCCAGTGTACATAGTGCACCAGCAACAGGTCCCAGTGCTGATAGCTGCTACTCCTCTCATGGAGGTGGAGGTGCCACAACTACACATGTTAAAGCGCTGTTGCAGCAATTCTTTAACGATGCCAGTGAAGACGTGCCCTCAGTCTCTGGTCACTCGCCATTTTTTTTTCCCTCCCTACCTCTTGGCCATTCACTTAAGCCATGGCTCTGAATATAGCATAAAATGAAAAGATTAGACACCTTTGTTCTGAGAGCCAAACATTATTTCAATAAGGTCCAAAGGGTCAGGACTCTGGGGCAGATGTCCTGCACCATTTGCTCCATCTGTGTAGCTCAGATGATGCAAAGGGAGCAGAAACCATCCACTTGTTTCCTGTTTGACTTCCTATGGTTTGGGGGACTCCTTAGTGGACATGGCACCAGCAGAAATGGTTCCTCAGCCTTTTCCCCCAAATCCTCCTGGTTTAGGAGGCAAGGACAGGGAGTAGATCTAAAGTACTGCACTGTGGTAATTCCTGTCTGATATGTAGTCAATAAGGGACTGTTGTCAGATTATGCAAATTAGAGCCGCCCCCAGCTTGTTCTAACCTGGTTTGAGGCAAAAAAATGAAGGAATTATGACTAGTTGTTGGTTCTCGGCTGCTTCTCCTTTTCCCTTCTTCCTGACTTTGAGCTATTTAGATCCATTCAGGTCCAGACGAAGGATGTGTGATTAAAAATTTAATATGGCTGGCATGTCTCTGTGAGCTGCTGATGCTGTATGGAAAACTTGGAAAAACATTTTATTTAGAAACAGTTCTGTGTTTATCATGTAGTTCTCATCTCAATGTTTTTGTTCCAAACGACTTGTGCAGGCTCTTTGTTCCTTAAGTGTCAATGCATTCCTTTTTATATCTACCAAAACTCATAATTCTCTGTCTATAACATTATAGTTGCTTGCTGGTAAATGAGCAATTAGAATTACAGATACAGAATAACTTCAGGAAAAAAGGAACCCTTCTGAAATAATTTTGGTTGCATGCAGATATACTTAGTACTAAAAATTATAAATTATAAAGAAGTTGCATGCATATGCACACATATCCTTTGCAGTCAGTAGTTGTAGTTTACTGTTAGATAATAGTGAGATATATTCCGTGAGGCAATAATTTTCCACTGCAACTTTCAACTCCTGATAGATAACATATGAAAGAAAAGAGTTTAATGGCAAGCCCACCAAATTTCTCACTTTTTAATGTTCCCCACAGAATCTTTGGATAATTTAGCTCCATAAACTGGTTTCTACAGTTCAGTGGTGCAAACAGTACAAGTTCTGTTGTTCTGGCCTCTCTATATTACATCTGACAACCCAGAATGGCATAGGAGTTAAGACAAGCAAAAGAGAATACCCTCATTTTGGAGAAGCAGCGAGTGAACAGAGTAGACAATTCACAAAAATGATGAATAGAACACATTTTGGACAGGCACATTACATATGCCTCCCTTTGGAGCTGGAATATAGATTGTTTTACTGGGCAACTGAAGATACGAGTTCTAAACATTGTAAAGAGTGTTTTTAAAGGTCACAATAAAATAAGTGCAAACTCTCATGCCTTAGAGATAAACTGATCATTATTTTCATAGCCAAGATTTTAAAAAGCATGGAAATAATTTTTCATATTAGGCTAGCACTGAAGTAAGAAATGTTTGTGGCTTTTCATATGGAAACTGATTTGTCACGACATGATTGATGAGGGCACTACAAGGCTTTTGCAATCTGTGTAAATTGTTACACTTTGGGTTCAAAATTACAAACTTCATTTCTGTGACCTCAGATATGATATAAATATAAGTGACGTTGTTTTCATTTAAGTTTATTTTACCTGATGAAGAAAACAGGCCGTGTTTCATCTTGATGTTATCTACTTTTTTGGTACAGGGAGGAACCAAATCCAGAATAGATTTAGTCTCACAAATAACATTTAATATATTGTAATTACAAAACATAGAGTTCAGCAAATAGTTTGCATATTAAAACCTCGCCCAAACACAAGGAATTCAAGAATTGTTCTTATGGATGTGTACATGTAGAGGCCATGAATTTTGACCCTTTTGGTATTAACTGACACGATATGTGAGCCTTTTGACATGAATTAACACTATTTTAATGTATTAGTTTGACCTCTTTACAATCCTGATTTCAAGTTTTTCATTTTGAGTTGCTCAGAACACATATGTACACACACACAAGCCTGTCGGAAATAACATCACAAGCATAAGATTTACACAAGTAATATTTCACCCTTAAACATCCAATGAAAGCAAAGGTATTGCAGCACTTATGTATTGGAGGAATCTCACAGTATCTGTACTTCATAATATTGATTAAAAAACCTTAACATTTCACATTTGTTTCTGTCTGAATTGTGTTGTTTCTCCAGTAGGTTAAAACACAGGAACTTATGTGGTAGACTTCAACGGTCATTATAAAATAGTTTCACAACTCTATATAGAACAAGTGCTCTAAAATTGACTACTAATTATGTTATTCTCAAATACATGATGCCAAGTAAATACATGGACCTGTTTTCCATGTTTTTATGTTTGTTTTGAATTTTACAATCCAGATACTTCAGTTCAAGACTCATGGCACTTCTTGGGTGGTTAAACTCACTAGGTATTAGTTTCATGCCTTATAATGCTACCTGAGGCAAGTTATAATTGCCTTGAAATACACTGCCTGTCATGGCTTATTATGCTTAAATACTTTCTGCTGTGTAACTGAATTTAATCACGTAACATGTATATTATTGACACAGTAGATGGTAATAGCCTCAGTGAGCAACATGGTGTATTACATGCCTATACCAGGACTTTCAAAATTGTAGATTGTTGATGCAGTTCTCTATGACGGCTTCTTCAGAACCATTATCAAGTAAATCCATATTAAGGTATTGTTTCTTTTGATTTACTTGGTTCTGGACTGCCAAGTGTTTGCAGACTGTAGAAATATGGGTTAAACAGCTATAGTTGTTCTCCACTTCCACTTACCCCATGATAATAAGAACTGTAAAAACAAGCTTCTTATAAAAACTGTTTAAAATACTGAGCTTCCAAAGAGAATTCCAATGAGATGGCATGTATTTTATTAAACTAACAATGCTTAAGAAAAGAGGAATTTGCCTTGAAGCTACATTCGCTTTGGTAAATATGTCTGTGCAATTAAAAAGTGACATTTTCTTTTTCTTTTGTTTGTGTTTTGGTGTCTGAAAACATTTTTAATTTGTTTTTATTTTAAGGAAATGACACTTATTTATATTGTTCCTCACTGAAGTTTTTGATGCATGAATGTAAACAGACCTTTTCTCAAGCTGGTGGAACCATGTTTTTATTTTTAATTGTGGTTAAATAAAATGATTCATGCTTGAATTTCCTACATAGAATTGTGGGAGTGGTCATAAAATGACCTCAGACTAAAACACTTGTTTGTGTGTTTCAGTAGCATCCAAAGATGTTTGAACATTTTTTCTAGATATTATAATTTTGTATTTATATGGGAAAATAAAGATCAAAGGTTGCAATATTTTTAATTAATCTGCCACAGTCAGATTAGCTAGTATCCTTGGTGATATACTAGATGAGCACTGCCAGAAAGAATTACGTCACTTGCTATTTAAAGGGCATGATTCTACTTATTTCAAACAAATCTGAATCTGGAAAAGTTGTGGTTCAGCTTTTCTGAAGGAAAACAAGAATTAAAAGTCCCTCAGTTAAGAGGGAGACACCAGATGTGGTCCTCTGGAAAGAATATTGCTAGCTGATTGTTAAGGAGGCTGGGAGAGGGTGAGGCCTCACTTTCGGAAAACCTCCAAAATCTTCAGGGAGTGGAAGAATGCAACTATTTTTACAGTAGAAGTTTCATTTGTGTAATGTCATGCCACAAAAAAAAGCTTTGCAAAGTTCAGTAATTTAAATTACAGTAATAAATAACACAATAAGAGAAAAGTGAGGCATAGGCAAGAAAGAAAGGTACTTTTTCAGCTGAGGTTTGAAGTGAGATGGAGAGTCAAGGCAGAAGAATACAGAAAATGTTTTGCAACAATAGTAATCAGACTGTTTTGAAGAAAAAGCCATGTAGAAACCATTGATAGATGAGGGGAGCAGGGGAACAGAGAGCGAGAGTATGTGTTTACAAATCCCACCTGTAGACTGGAAGTGGTCCATTGTGGGCTTAAGATAAAAGGCATTGTATTTTGGAATTGTGTCTTGAAGGGAATGGAGAACTGCGACAATGAATTGTTTGATGATGAGTGTGATGTGGTCCCACTTCTACGTACTATGGCAAATTGCTGGCACTATTATGCTGGGTCCCGCGCTTTCTCTTCTTGAGGGCGGGGGTTCAGGGAGCCATTTCTTGCCCCTGAACAGGGTATTAACTGCCCCACTAGTATCCTAGAGATGGGGAGTGGAGAGGGAGGGACCCAGGCCCACCCTCTACTCCGGATCCCAGCCCAGGGGTCCTAAGGATATTGGTAAACCACTTGAACTAGCTATTCCTTCCCCTGGGCTACTTCCCTCTCCTACCTTCAGCTTGTGGGGCTTCCTGCCCTCTCTCTGCACAAGCCAGGTGTCTCTTTACCTAGGATCTGGGTCGTCTTTGTTCCAAACTCTCCTCTGCTTTCCTCCAAACCAATCCTCTCTGCTCCAACTCCTCCAAACTACTCTCTGCTCCAACTCCTTCCCCTGTCTGCCTGAAGCAAGGGGTTTTACTGAGTCCCTAACAGGGCCTTAATTGACTGCAGGTGCTCCAATTAACCTGCTGCCTGCTTCCCTAGTCTACAGGGAGCCACGCCCTAAGTAGCCTTGAGTTAATATATCTCCCCTCAAGCACTCTGCCATAGCTCCCTGACCCTCCTCTATCGCTGTACATATGAGAAGGCATTCAGTAGCATTGTGCACATGCTAAAGGGTAAACCCTGAAGAGATCATAGAATGCGGGATGGTCAAGGTATGAAGCGAAGTTATCTGTCATGCTGGGAGACCAGGTGCCAGCTCATGCCAAGGCCCCTAGACCTCACTGAACACTCACAAATGCCAGTCTAACTCATCTGTGTGTTGGTATTGTTAAAATAGATATTAGAGTTATAAGAAGAATGAGGAGTACTTGTGGCACCTTAGAGACTCACCAATGAGTTTAGACATTATGAAATGTGTGTAAATTGGTGCATGTGTTAATCTCATTTATAATATCTGTATAATATATTATAAGGTAATATTTAAATATTTGCTCTGTAATTATAAAAGTGAAACTAGAAAATATAAAACTAGAAATCTCCATAGTCAGGAGAAAAACATTACCCAGTGTGAAATACTAGTTCAAGAGGTGTCATCTCCTGCTGAGTAAAAGGCCTGTAGATGTCAGACAAGCCATTGTGGAACATCTGCGGATGAAGAACTTTGTTAATTGATTCTCCCATGCCCTGGAAGAGGGTACATGCACAAGCCCTTGTCCCATCACAGTTTGAACTCTGGGGGAAGGGAATAAAAATGCCTTACCAGAAGAAAATTGTTACTCTATGTTGCTTGGAATTCATAGAGGACAGTATTTCTAATCATAAGCAAGGAATCCCTAGGCTACTTTGTTTGGGTTAGCCCTGAAGGACATACATACAAGAGAGCGCTTGTATGTTATAGCAGCCACTATTACCTTTTGGAACCTGGGGCTGTAAACTCATTGTGTGTGTATTTTTACCTGCTTTAACTCTGATTTCTTTCTCCTAGTTAGTTAGGATTGGCTACAAGCATTGTCTTTGGTTTGAGATCTGAGGTACAATTAACCTGGGGTAAGTGACTGTACTTTGAGACTGGGAGTAACGTGAATATTGTTGTGATTTGTGGTGTAAAGCAACATCTATCCCAAAGGCAG
Organism: Dermatemys mawii; assembly: GCA_007922305.1. Taxonomy (NCBI): domain Eukaryota; kingdom Metazoa; phylum Chordata; order Testudines; family Dermatemydidae; genus Dermatemys; species Dermatemys mawii. The sequence goes on along the minus strand of ML677349.1, from coordinate 38,839,703 downwards.
GCTTGCCTGGGTGGCAAGATAGAATGGCATTCCCAAGGGGACTGTCTGTGACTCCATATTAAGGTTGTTATGGTGCTTGAGGAGTTCACACTTGTTACTTGGTTGGTGAAATCTAAGTACAGAACTCACAACCAGTTTGGGGTTTGTGCCCTGTTTCTTAACAATCTGCCCTGAGGCTGACACTCACAGTCGAGAGCCAGCCTAGACAGCTTGACAGTATGACTGAGGATAATCGGAAGTGCTAGAGTGAAGGTTGTGGCATGTACATAGCAATGTTATAGACATAATAATAATAATTGCATAGGCAGCAGATTTACAGAACTAGGAGGAGAGTTGAAGGTATAAGATGAGGTCAAGATTATCGACCTTGGGGAGTGAAATTTACTGGAGATAAAGGAGTGGTCTGAGTCAGGAAGGGAGTGTGTGGAAATGAAGTTGTACTCCAGATTGCTCTTTTTTCCCCCATAGAAAGCTTTTTGTTTTTTGAGGCCTGGCTGAAAATCATAAAGACAAACTATAAATTCTCATTATCAATACATGCCGAGAGGGTGGATGACATAGAGCCATTATGTCGAGTTCAGGATCCTGACACAAGGAAGAAAGGAGAGCAGCAGAATACGGACCTTGGACTTCAGAAAATCAGACTTTGACTCCCTCAGGGAACTGATGGGTAGGATCCCCTGGGAGAATAACATGACAGGGAAAGGAGTCCAGGAGAGCTGGCTGTATTTTAAAGACTCCTTATTGAGGTTGCAAGAACAAACCATCCCGATGTGCAGAAAGAATAATAAATATGGCAGGCAACCAGCTTGGCTTAACAATGAAATCCTTGCTGATCTTAAACACAAAAAAAGCAGCTTACAAGAAGTGGAAGATTGGACAAATGACTAGGGAGGAATATAAAAATATTTCTCAGGCATGCAGGAGTGAAATCAGGAAAGCCAAATCACACTTGGAGTTGCAGCTAGGAAGGGATGTTAAGAGTAACAAGAAGGATTTCTTCAGGTATGTTAGCAACAAGAAGAAAGTCAAGGAAAGTGTGGGCCCCTTACTGAATGGGGGGAGGTAACCTAGTGACAGAGGATGTGGAAAAAGCTAATGTACTCAAAACTTTTTTCGCCTCAGTATTCACGAACAAGTTCAGGTCCCAAACTACTCCCAGTCTACTGCCCTCTGTGGAGAAAGAAGTGGTTCAGGATGATTTAGGAATATTGGATGAGCACAAGTCAATGAGGCCAGATACACTGCATCCAACGATGCTAAAGGAGTTGGCAGATGTGATTGCAGAGCCATTGGTCGTTATCTTTGAAACTTCATGGCAATCGGGGGAGGTCCCAGATGACTGGAAAAAGGCTAATGTAGTGCCCATCTTTAAAAAAGGGAAGTAGGAAGATCTGGGAAACTACAAGCCAGTCAGCCTCACCCCAGTCCCTGGAAAAATCATGGAGCAAGTCCTCAAGGAATCAGTTTTGAAGCACTTGGAGGAGAGGAAAGTGATCAGGAACAGTCAGCATGGATTCACCCAGGGGAAGTCATGCCTGACTAACCTAACTGCCTTCTTTGATGAGATAACTGGCTCAGTGGATGAGGGGAAAGCAGTGGATGTGTTTATTCCTTGACTTCAGCGAAGCTTTTCAAGTTAAAGAAATATGGGCCGGATGAATGGAATATAAGGTGGATAGAAAGCTGACTGGATAGTCGGGCTCAACAGGCAGTGATCAAAGGCTCCATGTCTAGATGGCAGCCAGTATCAAGAGGAGTGCCCCAAGGGTCAGTCTTGGGGCTGGTTTTGCTAAATATCTTCATTAATTATCTGGAGGATGGCGTGGATTGCACCCTCAGCAAGTTTGCAGATGACATTAAACTGGAAGGGGTGGTAGACACACTGGAGGGGAGGGATAGGATACAGGAGAACTTATACAAATGAGAGGATTGGGCCAAAAGAAATCTGATGAGGTTCAACAAGGACAAGTGCAGAAGAATCCTATGCACTGTGCGGAAGAATCCTATGCACTGCTACAGATTAGGGCCCAAGTGGCTAGGCAGCAGTTCTGCCGAAAACGACTTAGGAGTTACAGTGGACGAGAAGCTGGATCTGAGTCAACAGTGTGCTCTTGTTGCCAAGAAGGCTAACAGCATTTTGGGCTGTATAAGTAGGAGCATTACCAGCAGATCATGGGATGTGATCAACCCCCTCTATTTGGCATTGGTGAGGCCTTATCTTGAGTAAAGTGTCCAGTTTTGGGCTACAAACTATAGGATGGAAAAATTGGAAAAAGCTCAGCAGAGGGCAACAAAAATGACTAGAGAAGTGACAAAGAGTCCTGTGGCACCTTAAAAACTAACTAAAGTATTAGAGCATAAGCTTTCATGGGCTAATACCCACTTCGTCGGATGCAAGCAGTGGAAGTGTTCAGGGGCAGGGATAAATAAGAGGCAAGGGCCAGGTTGGAGATAACAAGGTTAGTCCAATGAGGCTGAACCAGCTTGTTATCTCTAATCAGGGAGGATGAGGTCCTCCTCTAGCAGCTGGTCTGGAGGTGTGAACACCGAGAGAGGAGAAGCTTCTTTTGTAGTTAGCTAGCCACTCGTAATCCTAGTTCAATCCTTGATTGATAGTATCAAATTTGCAAATGAATTGCACCTCTGCAGTTTCTCTTGAAGTTTTTTTGCTGAAGGATGGTGACCATTAGGTCTGTAATTTTGTGTCCAGCCAGATTGAAGTGTTCTCCTACAGGTTTCTGTATATTGCCGTTCCTTATATCTGATTTGTGTCCATTTATCCTTTTTCGTAGGGACTGTCCAGTTTGGCCGATGTGCATAGCAGAGGGACAGTGCTGGCACATAATGGCATATATTACGTTGGTAGATGTGCATGTGAATGAACCAGTGATGGTGTGGCTGACCTTGTTGGGTCCTGTGATGGTGTTGCTGGTGTAGATATGTGGGCAGAGTTGGCATCGAGGTTTGTTGCATGGATTGGTTCCTGAGTTAGAGTTATTATGGCGCGGTGTGCTGTTGCTGGTAAGAATATGCTTGAGATTGGCGGGTTGTCTGTGGGCGAGGACTGGCCTGCCTCCCAAGGCCTGTGAAAGTGAGGGGTCATTGTCCAGGATGGGTTGTGAATCACTGATGATGGCCAGACGTGTACCCAGAAGCCTCCTGCTGCAAGACAAGCCCAAGAAAGAAAACAACAGAACACCACTGGTCATCACCTACAGTCCTCAGTTAAAACCTCTCCAACACATCATCAGTGATATCTGCAGGAGGAGAAAAAGGTGGTCCCATTGCTTCCCTTTTGACTGCTGATCCAGTGGTTAGGGCATTCACCTGTGATGTGGGAGACCCAAGTTTATTCCCTGCTCTGTCGGATGTGAAGTAGGGATTTGAACAGGAGTCTCTCCAAGTGTTGGGGAGTACCCTAGCCACTAGGCTACAGGAAATTATGTTATGAGTCTTTCTCAATCTCTTCTACTGAAGCTGTTCCACTGGGTATAAAAAATAGCCAGTGGAGCAGGGACGTGAATTTGGATCTTCTCACCTTCCAGGGAGTACCCTAATCACATGGCTATAGAGTCATTCTTACTTGCTTTCTCTGTCTCATTATTCACCACAACTTTCTCCTCCTCCCTTTCTGAGAGTCTAGCCCTTCATTTCCTTTGCTTTTATGTTAAAAAGTGTTTGGAAACAAATCAAAGCAGTTCATTTTAGATTCAATGAAATATTTCATTTGACTTGAAACAAAATTTGTCAACTTTTTTGATTTGATGACTTTTTCAGCTTTTTTTGGTACAAGTCGAACCATTTTTGTTTTCATGTTTCAGAATTGCCACAGAACTAAAAACGTGGTTATTCACACAACTGTAATTCTAACACAGTTTGTATTAAAAGGTACAACTTAAACTTTCCCCAAAACTTTCTAAAATTGTATCTCATTTCCATGACATAAAGAATTGCCAGGAAATGGGGAAAATAGAGGATTTTGCTTAGTCTTTTGCTTAGATTTTGCTGAATCTTATAAATATTTTGTGAGCCAATTTGCAATTTTATATTCAGTTCATCTTTATTTTTAAGAAACATCCAAAATATTTAATAGGGAGTTAGACAGTATCTAGTTAGAGTCCAACCTTGCACCACACCCAAGTACATTGTACATTGTGTGGGAAACTCTGTGGAAAGAGAGAAGAATATGAGGGGTAAGTAATCCCCACCAACCTGCAGTCAGGCTGTAGTGCAAAAATGGAGCCATTTCCTGGGAATTCTTCCAGACTATGGGTTCAAACAGAGGTGGGAAAACTATGGTCCACGGGCCACATCTGGCCTGCCAGCTGATTTAATCTGGACCTTTAACTCCCACTGTGGAGTGGGGTCTGGGGCTTGGCCAGCGTAGGGGCAGCCAGGGTGCTCTGCACACTGCCCCCGCCCCAAGTGCCACCCCTGCAGCTCCCATTGTCCGGGAACTGCGGCCAGTGGGAGCTGCAGAGCAGTGGAACGGGGACATGCCTCTGCTTCTGGGAGCCTCTTGAGGTAAGCACTGCCCAGTGTCAGCACCCCTGTGCCTCTCCTGCATTCCAATCCCTTGCCCCAGCCCTGATCCCCCTCCTGCCCTCTGAACCTCTTGATCCCAGCCTGGAGCATCCTCCTGCACCTCAATCCCCTCATCCCCAGTCCCACCCCAGAGTCTGCACCCCCAGCTGTAGCCCTCACACATCTCATGCCCCAATCCCCTCCCCCAGCCCGGAACCCCTCTCACTCTCCAAACCTCTTGGTCCCAGCCGGGAGCACCCTCCTACACCCCAAACCCCTCATCCCCAACCCCACCCCAGAGCCCGCACCTCCAGCCGGAGCCTTCACCTTCCCCCACACTCAAACCCCCTGCCCCAGCCCAGAGCCCCCTCCTGCACCCTGAACTCCTCATTTCTGGCCCCACCCCAGAGCCCGCACCCCAGCCAGAGCCCTCACCTCCTCCTGCACCCCACCCCCAATTTCGTGAGCATTCATGGCCCACCATACAATTTCCATACTCAGATGTGGCCCTTAGGCCAAAATGTTTGCCCATTTTGGGTTAGAATATTGGCCACTGCTCTTTTATGGCTGTAGTTAGGGCCATTGGATCTGTATAACAATAGCTCCAGTAGCTTTGAGGCTAGTGTGGAGTGACTTTCCACAGTTCATGTAGGAGGTAGAGCTGTTCACAGAGGATCTCAGCCAACACCCATTCAAATCAGTGGAAGTCTTTGGTGCCCATTGATTTCAAATGACTTTGGATCAAACCAAATGTTAGAGTGGGGCGTAAGTGCTGTGAGGCACTCAGTGCTTGAGTGAATTTCATTCTTATAATAGAACTTGTTTTAATCATAAAATAATGGGAAATGTGTTTTGATTTTTCTAAAAATCATATCCTTATTTGAATTCCTATTACAGGATAAGTTTTGGTCTTTGGGGACATTTAAAGCTGCAAATATCCATAGAAAAGTGACTGGGGTTTTGAAGATATTTTGAAAGGAGACTGTGGTAACAATTAAATAGTAGTTGAAGACTATGCAGCATAGAAGCTTTCTAAGGGTAGGCATTTTTTCTGCTTTTATTATACAGCTTAACATATATCATATCTGAAGGTGTAGGTTAGTATTAAGTACAAACATTAACAAAAAGTTGTGGATGCCTTCATAGGTCATGAACGACTCATCTGTTTTCATTTTCATTAAAATACTGTAATTACTGAGGGCAGTGAATTCATCCTTAAACTGTTAATGAAAAATTAGTTTGTTGTTTCTTTAATTTTTATAATTAGTTCTTCATTTCCTGTTCCTTTAATTTGTCATTTCAAATAGCCTTTTTTTAAGTCTTGGTTATTTTACAAGTGAAGTTAATTTCATTTTGACTGTGTTTGTATAGGAACGCACTGTTGCGTTAATGGGTTTGGACTGATGATTGGTATTATCAGGCAGAAAGACATGAGCTACCCATCTTGGCAAACTATAGATTTTATTTAGGAGAATATCAGTGATGTCCATATTTATCTGGCTGAACTAACACACTCTAGAAGGGAACTTGAATATAAAAATAAGAGTATCTTTCCCCATACGGATAATAAAATGTATTATTCTCAAAAGGGATATTTTGACCTTTTAAATTTAAGGATGTCGGAAATGCTATTTTTAATCACTTAATTTACAAGCAGCTATTATACCATGGTTATCATATATTTGTTTGCATAACATCCATTTGACTTTCAAGTCAGAAATATAGCACCATATGGAAACATACTCAGCCAACCGCAAATACTTCATCTTGGAACACTGAAAAGGGATCTCCAGGAGTGTTATGTAACAATCACATTTCTGTTAGGGTAACTATAGAGTAGGGTTATAAGGAGTCATATTGGGAGCAGTGATGTTGGTTTCCCAGAGATCTCGTTCATTTATTTTGTTTGGGAGTCCAACATCATCCAGTGATTCCTCAATGAGATCTGTTTCTCATTTTGCAAGTGCTCATAGGTTTCCAATTCAAATCCCTTGGAGAGGTCCCCCTCAAACCACTGTCTTTAGAGGTGGACCTTTTTAGTTTCTGTAACATCACCAGATGGGTGAGAGAAATGAACTTTGTTACATACACATATCCTGAATCTTCAGTCCTTTCTTGACTTCCCTCTCCTGCTAGAATTAATCAGGAAGATGAACATGGAATTCATCAACAATCCTGTTATTCTCTACACTCTTTATAGAGGGTTAAACATGTATTGAAGTTTTTTCTTGTTCACAAGAACTCAGAAACATTATGCAGTCAATCTGTTTTGAGGGATGCCACAAAAAACTTCATTGCCAGAGGAGTAAAGAATTGCATCTTACTTTCCCATGTGAAAGTCAGCGCCTGCATTCATAGATGGTCAAATGTCATTCTGCCAAAGGGGTCATGGCTCGCTGGGCCACATGTGAGCTAAGACTTTGACTTCCAAAGTGTGTAAGACCAGAATGTAGTCATTCTGCACCCCTAGGTTCTATCGTTTGGATCTATCTACATTGGTGGATGCCTCCTGGTCACAGAGTTATTCAAGTCTCTCAGCAAAGTCAGGCTCCTTCCTGTTATCTACATCCAATACACATCTTGGGATGTAAGCTCTTTGGGGCAGAGATTATGTCTACAGTTGTTTGTACAGTGTCTACCACAATGGGGCCCTGAGCACAATCAGAGCCTCCCAACACTACCATATTATTAATAATTTTAAAAATTAGCATCCTATTGGTATAAGAGAGATACAGACAGGAAAATTACCCACTGTTAATTTATTTCATTGTAGTTATCCCGTCTTCCATTCAGCATCTTCTTTCCTCTTGTGGAGAGGTACCACCTTATATCTTTACATCTCTTTATCCCATTTCTCAGCTCTTTAACTTCATCACTTTGGAAGTTTTCTTGTTCTCTTGGAAAGTAGGCCATCATGAGTCCCTACATACAGCTCTTGACTTTGCCTTTATTGTCTTGATTCTTTTGCTTACTTGCTTTCCAGTAGGTGGAGCCATAACACTGTATGTCCTTGACTGTTCCTGTTGGTAGGATGGGAGAGAATGGCTGTATGACAAAGTGTGAGATTGCACAGAAACACGAACCTAAACCAAATCTGCTATATGCCTTTTTAATTCCTTTCTCTTCCTTTGTTTGCCAGCTAACATGATGGTATTGGAGACTACAAACATGGCAATAATCAGATATTTTATCTGACTGTAAATACTGGTAACTGGAGCTTTTTTTCATGCATTGACTTCAAAATGCAATTAAAGTATGACTTGTTCACTGGACTGTCCCTTTTTACATTAGGGCCTGATGCTGAAAAGTGCAGAGAACTGTGTTGAGGACATTTAACGCCCACCGATGCAATCTAGAGCCTCTTACAGCACCAAACCCTTAACAGTGAGCCTCTGTGGTATCTCTACATGGCAGCCGGGAATGAACCTCCCAGCCCAGATAGCCAAACTCACACTAGCTTCACTTGAATAAAAGGAAGTGTGAACATTGCAGCTCCAGCAGAGATTCAGGCTAGCCACCCGAGCTCAGACTCAGAGGTCAGGTGGGCTTGATTGCCTGAGCTGCAATGTCTACCTCTATTTTTAGCTTGCTAGTTCAAGCACCACTGGCACAAGTCTGGCCCTCTGGGCTGGAAGGTTCACTTCCAACTGCAGTAAAGAATATACTGTGTGCTGCTACTGCCCATGTCTCCTTGTTTTCTGCACACAAGCACACAGTAAACCTTGGGCTGCTCCAAACCTTGATCTTGACATCATGAGAGAGCAGTCAACACCGCAGGAAATTAGAGCACATAGTGTAGTGTGCAGCTAGCATATTTAGGTACCCTCCTGCATGGGATGAGACCCATTCTCAGTCATACCAGTGTAATACCAGAGTAATTCTGTTGATGAAAATGTAGTTACTTTGCTTTAAACTGGTGCAACTGAGATTGGAATTTGGCCTTTAATCCACTAAACTGGCACTGTTGCCCAAAACAACTGAGGACCACAACAAAGGGCAACATAAACAATAACCCAGAGGATGCACTCATGTGGTTTGCCCCTCAGAGTCTCAGTTTATTATTCTCCCCACAGGAGATTTTTTCATTTTGTTTTGTTACATACCGTACAGCATTTCCTGTGAACCATCTTAAACAAATTACCTATAATCAAGGGGAATGTTTCTAATCAATTAAGTAATTATTGCGACCTTATGCTAGTATTTCAAATTTCTTACAGCCGATAGGAGCTGTATTTAATGCAGATTTTAAAGGTTAATCAGAAATAAGTAAATTAAAATGTGTACTAGTTTTGTAGCCTTTTTTCCCTTTCTATTTTGGAAAGGAAGGGACTCTGTTTTAACATTTACATTATTCTTTATGAGATCAGTACATTCAGGAAACCAAAGAAGTTTGCATTAGGCTGAGGGAATGGAAAAAATGCTAACATTTCCTCTGCACTGTTTTTCAGTGCCCCACAGGAGATTCTAATGCACTGCTAACTCTCAAGAAAGACCTTTCCATTTTGGTACCATAATAATAATTAAATGATGCTCAGCTTTTCTCCATACTGCTGAGAATATGAAGATCACAAAACAAATGTCCATCGTTTTTCAATATAAAACAGAGTTTATACCTTTATATGCCAGAGTCTTTTATCCACAACAGCTAAAGCATTTCATGATCTGTACTTTTTTGTTTTAGCAACTTGATTCTAGGTGTTTGCACTCCATTATGGTCAAATTTTCTTGAAACTGATGACAGAACAACCCACATTTTCAGTGTTTGTATCAAAATCAAAGTGAAAAAATCTAACTGATATATTCAAAATTGCTACAAGTCATATAATTTTTTTCTGTTATAATCACCATAAACTGAAAATGCCTTTTCATTCACAGATTATAAAGTCAAAAAGTGATCGTTGTGATCTAGTCTGACCTCCTTTATTTAGGTACTGTCCTGCATTAAGACCCTCACTCCCAGGTACAAATCTACTCCATTTATATTGGAAGACTGTTGTTTCATATTTTGGCATTTTGCACGCATTCTCCAAGTTATGGTTTTCTTACAAATTGGTCTAAAAATTAAATTTTCGTATTTGTATAGCATTTCCTAATGACAAGTCTTTATAAGGATCCTTATACAAGAACAAGAGATTGATTATTATTACAAGGTAATAGCGTTGATATAAAATACTTAAACATCTGTAATCCATTGACACTACACAACATTCTGAGGAAAAATCTAGACCAATGTAAAGTAAACATAGCACATATTAAATGGATTAAAAACTAGCTTAATTGATAGTCTCATATGTAACTGTAAACAGGGAATCATCGTCTAGTGGGTCTGTTTTAGAGGGAGCCTGCAATGATTGGTTCTTCGCCCTTCTCTAGTTAACATTTTTATCAATGACCTGGAAGAAAATATAAACCCATCACTGATTTTTTGTGTGCAGATGATACAAAAATTGGGGGAATGATAAATAATGAAAAGGACAGAGCACTGATTTAGAGCAATCTGGATTGCTTGGTATACTGAACAAAAATGAACAATATGAATTTTAATATGGCTAAATATAAATGGAAAAAAAGGTTTGGGGATTATGGTGAATAATCAGCTAAACATGAGGTCCCAGAGTGAGCTGTGGCCAGAAATGCTAATGGGATCTGGGATACATAAATGGGAATCTGGAATAGGACTAGAGAGAGTGTTTTACATCTGTATTCGGCACTTTTGTGACCACTTCCGGACTACTGTGTTCAGTTTTGGTGTCCACAATTCAAGAAGGGTATTGATAAATTGGAGAGGGTTCAGAGAAAAGCCATGAGAATCATTAAAGTACCAGAAAATATGCCTAATAGTAAGAGACTGAAGGAGCTCAATCTATGTAGCTTGACAAAGAGAAGGTTAGGGATGACAGTCTGAAAGCTGAAAGTAGACAAATTCAGACTGGAAATAAGTCTCAAATTTTTAACTATGAGAGTAATTAACCATTGGAACAATTTACCAAAGGTAGTGGTGGATTCTCCCTTACTTGCAGTTTTTAAAGTACGATTTGGATTTTTTTTCTAGAAGATCTGTTCTAGGAATTCTTCTGTGGACGTTCTATGGCCTGTGTTGTACAAGAGGTCAGACAATTAGATGATCACAATGGTCCCTTCTCCAGTAGAATCTATGAGCAGTACCTGCTTAAGAAGTGTGAGTTCAGATATATCTGTTTACTCACTGTATACTAGTCTGTTGATATTTGACTACCTTAATAACATCTTTGTGATCTCACTTAGTAGCAGAAATAATTGTTTAGAACAAGCTGAAAGATGATGAGTATGAAATTAAATCATATATTGGAAAACAGACTGGCTAGTTTGGTTACCGAGAAAGGATCTCCAATTGATTTTAAATAGTGTGGGAGTGGGAGTCAATATCATCCTGGCCACTAGAAAATAGGAATATTTCTCGCTCTCATTCCCAGGATTTTTGAATATAAAATAACTCTCCCCTTGATATCTCCCAAATCTTCTTAAATTACTTAGCAGGAATGGGGGGATATATTATTTTATATGACAGTCTACTTGGGTACCAAAATGTAAGTTTTGTTCACCTTTTTTGAAAAATTGTCTGAGTAAAACAACATTAGAACACTTCTGTTGCCTCTACATTTTCTTCTTTGTCCGGTGATTGCTCTCTTTCCCCACTTCTTCCCTCTCTCTGTCCATCTAGTAGGGAGAGTTACAGTCATCAAGTAATGCTGATCTCAGATGTACTTTACACATGGTTTTACCTGAAAAGGGAAACTGACCAGGTCTGTGTGAAGAAGACTTCACTGTACTGCTAGGTCCGTGGGTCAGGAACTTCCTTACATGAGCCATACAGTAACTGAGGCTTCTGATGGGGTCAGTTGTACTGTAGTAGTCTGTAAATGATTTGGATGACTAGGGTGTTTGTGTGTAGTGAGAGGCTAGGAATGAGTAGCAGGTTTCTCTAAATGCATGTGTGTGGTGGGTCTGCTAGGCATTCCTGGCCTCCCACAAAACATAACATCCCAGCCATTTAAATCATTTACAGACGATCACAGACCATCAGTCAACAGAAGGTCTACCACACTTACATGCAGAAGGAAACACTGCTATGCACTACTCTGTGGGAGACCCATATTGAAATCCCATGTGAAGTTGTCAGTACCCAACACCCACTGAAGTCAGTGGAAAGACTCATTAATTTCTATAGGCTTTGTCCCTGGCTCAGATTTTAAAGATTTGGAGCACTGTTGAGACAACAATCATACCTCACGGGGAGAAGACAATGACTCTGCTGTGCCTCCGATTTATACCTTTTTTTCCAACCTTCATCTTGTCTATTTTGATAATAAGAAACAGTCCTTGCTCCTAAAAAGCTTACAACACTTTTTATACACAATAATAAATAATCCACCACCTTTAGTAGGCAATATCTTAAATTAAGAATCCACCCCAGGGACTCCTCAAATGTACTGTATAAATATTCTTCCACTTTTATTAAACGACCATGTCTGTAAACAACAGATTTTTTCCTATACTTCTGTACTAGTCACATGCAAGTGGGAGAATTGGCTGCCAATTCAAGCATAAGGTCACTTTAGTGAACACAGGAAGAGGAATGCACCGTAGCTCCTGGTATTACTGCTGGCACAGTTAGTAAAGACAGGTGCGTAGAACTGAGAATAGTAAATGGAGAATGAAAGCCGCAAACTCTGCTGACTCTCATTCCCCGTGTCTGATTTTAAGGAGTGGTAGGCCATCAGATTAGATCACAGAAAAAGCGGGCATTAGGTGACTGTGCTTTACAAGACACTCCTTTGTTGATGTTGTGGAAGGTGTGTTTTGTTTTGTTTGCCATAGAACTGTTTTTTAAAGTAATTACTATAACAATGTTTTTGCAAAAACTAGAGAGACGTGTCAAAAATGAGGACAGGGAAGTCACATAGAGCTTGCCAGTATTGAAGCTTTGGGGTTGCACAATATTTTCTTATGTATTACCATCAACTCTAGAAGCTTCCAAGAATCAGTAAATGGAATTATTGGGCTGCTTAGTTGTATTTTCTGCTACTTTGTAAACAGTCATTGAGTTCAAAAGTTGATGGCTTTCTAGTTACTCATGACACACAATACCTGTATGCATTGTAGTTAGTGTAAGAATAAGTATCAAGTTATGATATAGTGAATAATGATCTAATGTTAGTGTGGAAGTGAAGTAGTGATTGAACTGAAAGTTCACTGCCTACAGTCTGTCTCCTGTGTACTATTTGTGTTGTGATCAAACTAATTGTACTTTGTATTTGAACTCAAATGCTACGTTAATTTGTTGTTGTTATTTGAAAGGAAAACTAATCATGTTCAGTGAAAATTTTCTTTTCTCTCTAAATTATCTGCTTAAATATCTTCTTACTGAGGTAAACAATTCAGACATAATACCAATGCAAGGGTCATTTCTCAGAAGGTTCTTTGGCAAATGGCTCAGGCTCTTTAGCATGGAAGCATCATCTTAAGGAGAGGTAGGCCATTGGATTAGATCAGTGGTTCTCAGACTGTGGGTTGGGACTCCAGAGTGACTTGCAACTCCATTTTAGTGGGATCTTCAAGGCCAGCATTAGACTTACTGGGACCCAGGGCTGAAGCTGAAGCCCGAGCTCCAACCTGACTTGGGGAGGCAGGGCTTGGGCTGCGGCCCCCTTCCCTCCTGGGATCATGTAGTAACTTTGCTGTCAGAAAGGGGTCAAGATGCAATGAAATTTGAAAATCTCTGTCATATGAAAAGGTGTGTGATTTTAAGAGACAGGGAGGATACTTGCACAGGTATTTTTCACCGGGGATAATAGGTTTATGGGTGTCAAATAAATTTATGCTTTATGGGTGTCAGATAAATTTATCAATCTATGCTTTAAATTAAGCTAGTTAATATTCAGATGAAATATCTGCATATCAAGCAGTACTCCAGTTTTTTTAAAAAGTCCTACATGTGTTAAAGTATGGGAATAAACAACTAAGAGAATGTCAATGCATTTTATAATATCCTTCCAGTTTCTTAAATAAATACACAGCGGTGAAATATCTCATTGCATGTTCCAAACACTGCTTTTAACTCTGCTCCTGTATCCCTTACCAGCCTCGTCCTGCAGACCGGAAAACTTCTTAAACCTAACAACTCTACATCATGTACGTTATGAATGTGAATGACAATAATGTGGTACTACCGTGTTTGGAATTTGTATTTAATAATGGACAGATAATGGATATTTTATTTTGGAATCAAAGTTTTGTTATATGGATTCATGATTTATAAAGTTGGTAATGTTTTAAGTACTTTCTTTTTCAATGTACTAAAATAAAGTGGTAGAAGTTTTGTTCTTGGCATATAAATGTAGTTAGTCGTCCATTTCAACAATAAAAAAAATCCTTTTCTTAATGGCCAAGAAAAGGGTTTTTACAAGAGACTCACTTAAATCAACTGGATGAAATGAGTAGGACAGAGGCAGATTAAGGTTTCCTGGGATCCTGGGCTAGTGCAAATGGGAACCCCACCCCACCCCTTCGCCTGCAGCCCTTCCCCCATTTTTCCCCTCCTTTCTTCAGCCCTGCTCACAGCCTCACCCCTTTCTGCCTCTTCCCCTGATCCTGTTCCACCCAGGGTCTCTCTTCCATTGCATCCCCACAACCCCTTTTGCTCCTTTCTGCCCCCACCTCCACTGCGGCCTCAAGGCTAGAGAAGCTCTGTTCCCACTCCACAGCCCTGAGGCCGCAGCTGGGAGTGAGAGCTCCTCCAGTCTAAGTGCTGCACAATGGTCCAGGTGCTGGGGCTTCCTTTGCCACTCCCTGCAGTTCTGCAGGGGACCAGGGTTTGGGTGCTGGGCTTCTCCCGCCTCGCCCACCTGGCATTTCTGTCAGAGAGTGGGTTGGGTATGAGGGCTTGCCCTGCCACCCCACGGCTTCTACCAGGGACTGGGAGGGGACTTTCCCCATCCTGTGGCTGCTGGTGGGATAGGGGTTTGCTGAGGATGGAAGACCACTGTGGGGGGCTTCCCCCGTCTGGTAGCTGCTGCTGCAGAGCAGGGTCAGGGCGTGGAGGCTTCCCTTGCGCACGTGGTCAGTGCGCCGGCCTTCTAGCAGTGGCAGATTTTTTCCGGGAGGCCTCCCAGTTGTCGGCCCTGTTGGCCCAGTGACTAATCTGCCACTGCGAGTAGACAGTGGATAAGATGAGGTTTTGGGGTCATGCCAGCTGAGCCTGGGGAATGTTACTCATATTAATTCATAAAGTATTTCTGCCTATGAATCAGACTTTGAAGGCTTTTGTTAAGTAAAAGAACTAGTCTTGCTTAATCTTTAAGCACTGAGTGAGTAGGCTACTACAGTACATTTTATCCTCTAAATGTATGGAATTGATCAATGGGTAGACAATAATGTGAGATAACAGTTGAGGGCTGCATACAAGATCTCAACTGAGCGTTTTGTTCTTACATCTTATTCTGTGCGATGGTTTACATTGCATCTAAACTTCTCAAATAACTAGCCATGTGAAGCTCTAGCTCTACTTGATTATTTGGCTTTCTGCAATCAATAATTAGATTTTTAAAAGATTCAGGACTGTACCACTGAATTCAAAGGATGCTTGGGGGCCTGTGTGTAGGATGGGAGTAAGGTAGTAGATTAGATTGATCCTGGCATCCTTACTGAAGCCTGCCTGGATGCACTACCCATTTTATTCAGCACTAGTTCCAAGAATGACACTGCAAGTGTCAGAAACGTGGGAGTTTTCAAGGCATACCTATGGGGTTTCATATGTTCACTTACTAGCTCCTCTCTAAATTAGGAGGGCTCTTAAACTTCTCATCTTTTGTAGCTTGAATTCTAGTTTGTGTTCTGTGTAAACAATGATGGATTCCAAATTAACTGTAGCCCCTTGGACAAAAGTTAGGGATCATTATGGCTCAATGCAAATATCAGCTCAGTAAATACTAATGGTTTGAAAAGCAATAAATTCATTAGGTTACATTCGGGAAAAGATGGAGCAGATCACAGAAAATATAACATTACCATTGTTACTATAACATTACCATTCCTTCACTTAGGAAGGAACAATCAGTTGCATGCGTATAAAATGGGAAATGTCTGCCTACGAAGGAATACTGCAGCAAGGAATCTAGGGGTCTTAGTGGATCACAACCTGAATATGAGTCAACCATGTAACAGTGTTGCAAAAAAAGGAAACATAATTCTGGGATGTAATAGCATGAGTGTTGTAAGCAAGATACAAGAAGTAATTCTTCCTCTCTACTCCATGCTGATTAGGCCTCAACTGGAGTATTGCGTCCAGTTCTAGGTGCCACATTTCAGGAAAGATGTGGACAAATTGGAGAAAGTCCAGAGAAGAGCAACAAAAATAATTAAAGGTCTAGAAAACATGGTCTATAAGGGAAGATTGAAAAAACTGGGTTTGTATAGTCTGGAGAAGAGAAGACTCAGAGGGGACATAAGTTTTTAAATGTGTAATACAAATAAAAGGAGGAGCGAGAAAATACATAATACAAATATATAATACAATAATGCATAATAGAAAATACGAGGAGGAGGGAGAAAATTGTTGTCATTAACCTCTAAGGATAGGAAAAGAAGCAATGGGCTTAAATTGCAACAAAGCTGGTTTAGGTTGGACTTTAGGAAAATCATCCTAATTGTCAGGGTGGTTAAACACTGGAATAAATTGCCTGTGGAGATTGTGGAATCTCCATCATTGAAGATTTTAAAGAGCAGACTAGACAAACACCTGCCAGAGATGGTCTAGATGACACTTAGTCCTGCCATGAGTGCAGAGGACTGGACCAAGTCCCTTCCAATCCTATAATTCCACAAGTCAGTGTTATGAATACCATATTCAGGGTTGGCTACCAACAAGTTAAACACGAACTATAAAAAAGATATAGCAGAAAAATAGAAATGGCCCAGGGAAGAGCAATAGAAAGGATTATTCATGGAGATACTATGACTGTCAGATATTGATTATTCATGTGCGAGATACTTTTGACTTTGGGAAAAGTATTCTGTGTTGTTAGTTTTGAGCTATTTGAGTTTCTGTATAGAGACAGCTTCAGGAAAGTGGGATCTATGCAGACATCAGGAGAGCTTGTCTGCTTTGGGCTCTGATTAGAGTCTATTCGTGAGGCAGAGTTTCTCCCTGGGAACCAGGCATTGGTGTCAGTCTGAAATTCTGGGAAGAAGATATTGTCCTGCATACTGTTTAACATCTCATTCCAGAACTGGTATAAGGTGTGTAAATAAAACAAGGTATAGTAGAATATACCCAGACTTATCACTGAGAATGACATATTCTTGCAATGCATCTGCTGCTGATCACTGTCAAAGACAGGATGCCAGACTGGATGGAATGATGGTCTGAACTGGAATGGCAGCTCAGATGTTCCAATGGTTCTCAAAGATTGATTTTAAAAGGAAATTGTTAGGCTACACATATTAAAAATGAACCAACAGGTTTCCTTAACTGTGTTACAGCTTAGGTTGCTAAGAGTGAAATAATTTTAAAAATCAATGTTACTTTTAATTATTTATGCTGTTTATATTTTGTATCTCTTTCCCCGTACACAAAGAAAAATAGACTACTTGGTTTCTAATCAGGGTCTTGTTTCAGCTTCCTCTGCACAGCCCACTGCTACAGTGTGTGGGTTGCAAATATCCCCAGAGGATTTTCTTTTTCAAATCTCTCCCTTGGAATTTTAAAATACTCATAAAAACTTTTCAGTTGGCTGTAGGTTTGGTAAAAGCTTTTATTAAAACTAATTTTTCAGTCAAACTGGACCTCACAATGTCACTTTAAGTCCCTTGCGTTAAAATAGTGGAAACTAAATTTTCCTCTCTTGCTTCCTTTCATGTTCAAAAACTGAAATAATTTATTACAATAAAGGAATGTATGTAGAATCCAGTAACCAACAGAGGATGTGGAAAGATTTATTAGGAGAGATATTAAGAGCATTCCTGGCCAGGTATATTTTTTTTCTCCTTAAAAAAAAAGACGACTATATAACTTTGGCCAACTTCAGATATGGCTGGAAGCCTGTTTAAAAAACGTAATGTCTGTAATTGTGAAGCACTTCTCCACACCACAACCACAACCTACTCAAAAGTGGAGCCTGAAGGTTGTTCCTGCTGAATTTCAAGAAGTGTTAGTAAATCCTGAAAACAATTAAAAGATTTATATCACCCTATGGGTCTGATTCCCCATCCGATGCACCTTGTGTCATCATTTACACCTGTGCAAAGTGGGCAAAAAACAGAATGGCATCTTCTGACACAACTGTGTAAATGTCTACACAAATGAAAGACAATGCAGAATTGGGCCCTATGAAGCCAATTCTGCACTCCTTGTTTATCCAGAACTTCCCTGCACCGATTGGGAGTTTAGTGTGAATAAGAAGTATTCGGGGCCGTTGAAAGGATATTTTGCCCCCTAGGTGAAATGTCCACATTGCACTCCCCCTTTTTCTCCCCTCCCCTCCCCCTGGATCATCGCTTATTATAAACTTTCAAAAATGAATACTGCATAATGTGACACTGTTCATTAGAATTAATACACGTTCAGCTTGAAAATTTATTAATTTCATTATTTAGTCTACACATTTAATGCAAATAAATGAATAACCTGACAGGGTGTGGGGCTGGCTGGCTTCGGACAGGGCAGGGGGTGCGGAGCTGGGTGGAGATGGGGTGTGGGGGTTAGCTGGAGACAGGGGAGGTGGGACTGTCTGCAGGCAGGGAAGGGGGCACAGGGCTGGTGCAGGCATGGGAAGGGGTGTGGCGGGTTGGCTGGAGGCGGGGGGGCTGGCTGGCTTCAGGCGGGGGTTGCGGCAGGGGTTGGCTGGAGACAGGGCAGGAGTTGACTGGAGGTAGGGGCTGGCTTCAGGCAGGGGTTGACTGGAGACAGGGCAGGGGTGCGGGGTTGGCTGCAGGCAGGGCAGGGGGTGTGGCAGGGGCTGGCTGTGGGCAGGGTGGCGGGTACTCCCGGGGAGAGCGGCTTGGAGCACCAGGACAGAGCCCAGGCCCAGCCCAGCAGTCGGGGACCCACCAGGGAGAAGCAGCAGTGGCAGCCAGGGCCAGGTGCGCAGCAGCAGCAGCGAGGGCCCAGGGCCAAGCAGCGGACCACATGGCTCCTGCAGCGAAGCATCCCCTGGTGGCCGGAAGAGGAATGACATCACTTCCTGGCTGGCTGGAGCTCATCAAAGCCGTAGCGCCCCCTCGCACAGTGGCAGGAAGAGGGTTACACATTAGCCGGTGCTGGGTGAGCATCCCAGACATTTTGGGCACTGCTTTTTGGCGCCCTAGGCGGCTGCCTAGTTCACCTCGTGGTTGCACCATCCCTGATCTAACCATAAGTGAAGTCGGTGTATCCATAGGTTGACTTACATGGCTGTCCACATGGCGACGAGTCGACCACTGGTGCTCCCCCGTCGACTCCACTTCTGCCTCTCACAGAGGTGGAGTGCAGGAGTCGACGGGGAGCACACTCAGGGATCAATTTATCACGTCTACACTAGACATGATAAATCGATCCCCGATAGATCAATCACTACCCACCAATCCAGCGGGTAGTGTAAATATACCTTTACTCTTAACTTCTAGCTCCTGTACTTGTATACTTATTCTGCCTTCCCCCATGCGGTAGTCCCTCTCCTTAAAAAGCCAGCACCTGACTATTTCTTCACTTTATATCATTTCCCTTTATCCATTCACCCAGGTTTTTTGAACATGCCATCTGTAATCATTGGCTCTTCTTTTCTGATTCTTCCGTATAAATCTTACTTTTTTTCCACTGCTGCACACAGGGCTGGATTTAGGGGCAGGCAACCCAGGCAACTGCCTGGGGTGCCGTGCTTGGGTGGCACTGTGCTCAGGATGCTGTTTTTGTTGTTAGTAACAAAAGGGAAAATGGAAAGTTTGAAGTAACCTGTTCAGGTATTCCGGATGTGGATTCATTTTTCACTAACAATTTTTTTTATTCGCATGAATAGAGACAGATTTACAGATCCTAGCATGTAAATTTATCGTCTTGTATGAAAGGGATAAATCAGGCATGCAAATCATATATAATAATCATGAAATGGGCTACAAAGGCAATAAAAATAAGGTATTCAGAATTTTAATAAATGGGGGTGGGGTGGCGCTGGGGCGCCATTTGATCTGGGGCTAGCCTTGGCTGTATGCATATCCCTCCCAGCAATGACTTACTGCTGGCTACATCTATTGACATCGGCTCAGTGTGCAGATAGAGATACTAATTGTCCATTCAGATTTGGCTTTTTATCTGCATACAGTTAGGAAAATTTGGAAGCTATACTAAATTCCATTTGAAAAACTGATCTCCACTGCCTGTTAATGAGCTTCATATTGTACTAGAATGCCAATAATGTTGTACCATGCTTTGTTGGCTTTTATACTTGCCTACCAAGAACAGATTAACTTCTTTGATTGAATAAAGATAGGCTGAAATCACTAAAGTACCAGTGTTTAAATCTCATTGAAGTCAAGTGTTTAAGTGCTTTACTGAAAAGGACTGAACTTAAGTGTATGCTTAAAGTTAAATCTGTGCTTAAATGCTTTGTTTAATTTGGACCTAAATTTGGATCCAGATTTCCCAAACCCTAAAATGTGAGGGTGTTAGGATTCTGAGTTTTACTTCTGCCTATTGGGAAGCTGCTTACGAAATTTGGAGTTGTATTCAGTTCCCAAACACAAGTTGGGAAGAGAAAGTCTGGAAACGAGGTTTCATTTTGAATCATCTCTTAATTGAAGCGATTTCATGTCATTAACCTGAAACAATTAAAATAAATTTCATTACCATTTGTTTATATTCTATTTCTCTCTACAAATGTTTTTTTATGGTATAGATTGGAGAACAGACATTAGTATGACATTTTCTTTTATAAATATTCAACATTTATGGAAGGTTTTTGTACTGGTAAATGCAACACATTTTGAATTTGTGTCAGAAGTCATAAGCTGATTGTGCATATTTTAAAATATGTGTTAAGTGCGATTCACTTTTTTCATAATTGCTCACAAATTCCTTTTTCTTTCAGAATGATCCAAAGCTTCCAGAGACAATAAATTCTGCTGCTTCCATTATCTCTGCATTAATAAAGGACAGAAACCCAGAGCTGATTGGCCAGCTATTGGTAGCATGAATAACTAAATAATTTGTAGCTGTCACAAGTATTTCTTTTTCATCATATGTTTACCAATATTCTTGAAATATTTTACTCTGTGACAAAATCACTGGAATTAAAAAGTTTGCTATTAGGATCTTTTATCAACATGAAATGTAAGTCTGACCTTGTGTTGAGATGCAAGTGTAAATGAAATAGAAGGTGCTGTGAGGTGCACCAGTTATTATACTTTGAAGTGTTTATATTGAAGCATTATATGTGAGGTACTAATCCATTTCAAAAACAACAATTGAATGGTGCTATTTAGTCCTTTCATGTCCAAAGCACTTGATCTAAGCACAAATTTCTTTTCAACCAGATAACATGGATGATATTAAAGCACAACTGGCGTTCTCTACATGAAAATGATTGAGGGATTGATCCTGTATTTATTATTGGGTTTCAATTTTAATACAAGGCATAGTCCCTTTGACTTTAATGAAAATACCCTGGTAGTGTTTTCAGAATCTGGTCCTCATTCCCCAGAGAATGAAGATTAAATTTTAAAAATACATTGTGCATACCATATGAGATGTAATAGCCTATCCTGGGAGTGCAGAATTAGGAATTCATTGTGGTAGGAACGAATTATTTTAAAACTTGAAAGGTTATTAGTTCTGATGGTAGTGGAGAAATAAGACAGAAGAAAGACTCTCTTAAGTAACTGAGTTGCTTCTTCAGTTTTTGTATTACTCTGATTTTCCTATTTGATATATGTGTTTGGTTACACCATCATCTGGAAAACAGTATTATAACTGTCGATGCATGGAGCATGTTTTGACATTTAAATTAAAATGGTTTAGGGAGGAGGGTAGAATAAGAAGTTTTCACTTATCTGTGTTGACTGTTCTCAAGTGTACAACTAGCTTAAAACGTACATTTCTCTACTGCCTCTGGCAGCATATAACCCTATGCAGTTTTCATGGGTTTTATAGCACTGTGGTTCCCCAATTTGTGAATGTTAGCTTACATTCTTAGGAACTCTTATTGACTTCATTGTAATTGGAACAAGAACTTTATGAACTATTCAGCACATAAGTGGCTGCCCCACGTGTGCTCCCATGACTCCCTCATCATCTCCAGGCTTAGAGATAGCTCCTGTTTCAAGGGGAAATTTCCCCATGAAACCAGCCATGCAATGCATTTTGGTGCTGACCTGTCACTGCAATCTTCCCAGGGATGGTCTGTCAGCATGGAAATTGAGCCTTGGAATAATGCTGGAAAATGGCCGGTTACATGCACTGCACCTCTGAGGTCATAGAAGGGGGAAGATTGTTCCCTGACTTACGGGCATATGGGGAAAATTTTCAAAGGTCTCAGCCAGAAAAAGGAGACAGGAGACCCCGTTGCATCAAAGATTTCCCTGTCTCAATGGCATTCAGGGGAGAAGAGTGGTGATCTCCCCTTCTCTGTTAGGCAAACCTCATAAAATTCCTGTGAAGAAGGGGGCCCCCAATTTTGATAAAAAAGAGCCCTTCCAAACATCCATCACTAACAGTTGGATGTCTCCCTTCCCTAGCGCAACAGCCCATTAAGAGAGAGCCAACACAGTTGTTGCAAAAAATAAAACAATCCGTGCCTGGTACCCTTCCTCCCCTCTCCCTGCAGATTTCCAGCTGTGCCAGGTAGGAGCTTACTGCAGTTTTAAGGCTGTAATAAATTCAACTGCCTGCTTTTCCCCCCCACCCCCACCCCCCATGAGTGGGAGAAGGTTTGGTTGAGAAGAGGATGCAGTCTTGCATGGGGAAGGTGGATGTTAAATACAATCTTCGTGTCTCAGGTAAAATCTTCATACTTCTTTCTGCTCGTTTGCTATACGTGCACTCCTGGCCGCAGAGCATGGGTTGATGCTGGGTTTATTTTGCCTTTGCAGTAAACCTGGTGCAAAAGAAGATTGGCCTTATGTGAAGCACAGTCTTCTGAGGATTAGGTCTCATCTGGTGCATTAGATAAGATCTTATAATAATCTGAATCTGTCTTGGGTTTGCTCTGCTAATGAGTACTCTGAGACACTGGGTGAACTAAATGTGTCTCTGCTTTAAAATCCTGCTAACAAATAGATGTTGATCCAAATTTTTCTCCATTACAATGTACAACTAATAGTTATGACTGCCTGTTTTTCATCCAGAGCAGACATTTTCATTCAATACAAAAACCTGTATAAAAGAGCTATAAGTTTCTCATGGAGTCAGTATAAGCTGTTTTCTCTTTTGCTCCTCTTCCCTCTCTATAATTATCATATAGGAATCATAGATCCTTCTTTGACATTATACAACAGATACATTTTTGTTAGCACCATATATGGCTATAAAATACCTATGCAGCTTAGTTAGACAAATGAGAAATTTGAGAGCTTACATTATTTGCATTCACTTATGAATAAGCTTTTTGAATTCATTTTTATTTGACACTAATAGTTTGAATTTGATGCAGTAATTCATCTCTCAGGCTTGCAAAAGATGTGATTTAAGTTATTAGTTGGATTGCAAACACCTAGATTACTAGTGTCTTCTTATTTTGCTGCTTCTTCACTATAATACGTAGAAAGGCTCTAACAAAATATATGATGTGTTTCTCAAGGACTGACAAGCAAGCAAAGAAAAAATCCTTTGTTTTACATCTACATTAATTATAGCTACTGTGCTTGAATTCAAGCATTGTAGTAAGCAAACAGACTTAGAATTATAAAATTGTCAATTACGTCAATTTCACTTGTATTCAGTTGTCATTTTTACCTAATTATTTATTTTAAACAGGTTTTGATACAACTGAAAATTTCTCATGCAATAAACTTGTATAATGAAAAATGATTTTCTATGGGCTATTTGGGAGCAGCACTTGAAAAGAAAATAAACAACGTATATTAAGTTTCAGGTTCTCAGTATAGATTTAATGTTTATTTGAATTGAAATTCCGGATAAAATAACAGGTTTCCTTGATGTGCTATTGATATATTATTGCTGTTGTTTCTCTTTAAATAATCCATAAACACCCAGTAAACTGGCATGGAGAAAGTGAAAATTACAAAAGCAAAGCTATTGAGATAGACGGTAAAAAAGTAAGGTTCTGTAGGAATAAATGAAACAAAATAAAGTTAATGATATTTGAGTGTCCAAACCAAATCTAAGTGGTGCCTTTTTCATTAAAGTTAATATCTAAAGTATGAATAAATAGATAAGATGATATTAAGAAACCGGTTGGTTGGTTTTTGTCTACATACAGCAGCTCACAAATAGTTATACAAATGAAAAAAATGGCATATGTACATACATGCTCTTTGAGTTTAACTAGTGAATCACTCACAACCCATAATGCTTTGAATATCTAGACAGAGATAATACACTAGCCAGATTCAGCCACTCTTACTCACCTTTCCTCTCAAGAAATCACCAATGATATTTCTTGGGTAAAGTGCTATTTAATATGGATAAGGGTTTCAAAATCTGACCATAGTAATTATTATAATGATTGCAAAATTGACGGAATAATAGTAATATATCTGTACAGTGAAACAAACCTGCTTGTCACAATTGCTATGTCATTTGGTAGAAAAATTTCTACCTCGATCTTCATTATATTTCCAGGCTTCACTGAAACAAATTCCATGAATGAAAAGCACAGAAGGCAACATAATCAAGAAACATCCAGGTAGGGGGTGGAATTCTAGCCCTCTTGAAATCAATGGTAAAACACCCATTTTTGCCCTCAGGGGCCAGGATTTCACCCATGAAGTTGTGGCCGACCCTCTTACTATAATGGACTGAACAACAAAACTCTACATCCAAAACCTTTAAGTTTGGGGCACATTCAGCGTTATATCCCCATGAAAATAGACTTTTTGGTGCTTATCCAAACAGAAGCTTCAAAAACCATTTGAGATTCCCCGTTGTTAGTTTGTGCTCTCCTACTGGATGTCACCTCTTACTTGACAATTATTTTTTAAAAACAAGTGATCTGAATAATTCATGTCATCATATTTTCTGTGTGATTAAGGATACTTTGAATGAAAAGTGGAAGGCGCTGAATCTAGATGGATTGAACGCACATCTAAATGAGTGAATTTAAATGAACTTGATTGATTGATAAAACTTCCACTAAATTCAGCAGAGCCAGGATTTGGCCCAACGAAGGGGATAAATGGTTGTGAAACAAAATTTGTTGCAAAAATTCATGTAGCAGTTCAGAGTGATTTTGTTCGCTCGTCCTTTTAAAGACACCTGCCTGATTGTTCTATGCTCCTTTTGACAAGGAAATCACTACCTTTAACCCCCATCTTACTTTTTTTATAATGTGTTATTGGGATCTTTCCAGCTCGGGAATTCAAATACATGGTTCACTAAATGGAAGATTTTGTGTAAGACTTGGTAGTGAAAGAATGCTATTCAAAGGCATTTCCTCTTGTTTGTCTCAAGAATCACTTATAAAAGCCACAATTAACTCTTTGACTGTTCACTTAAACTTGGAGAGATGCTGAGACTTGTAAAAAGAATAAAATATTTAAGTGCCCCCCCTTAGGGTAATTAGTTATGAAATGCTAAGATGTTGATATTTGCTGGATGCAAGAGACTTCAGTGCAGTAACTAGATAGATCAGGAATGAGATACCCCAAAACAAAACTTGACCACTGGCCCATTCATTTGATCACTCCGGTTTTTTGCACCTCTCAGTAAGTCCAAATTATGACATATTGTAGCTCTGTTTTTTAAAAAAATTGTTCCTGCAGCTGCCCAGTTAGATATGTAACTACCTGCTTTCTAGGTGGTCAATATGGTCCTTGTGCATGGATATTTGTATGGACAATATTGGAGCTGTGACTCCATCTTTAGGCTCGTAACTTACTATTATTTTTACTGCCCCATGTCCTCAATCCCCACTTCAGCCCACTTGTTCTGTCCTTTTGAGTGTAAGCTCTTTGGGGTTGGGACTGTGATTTACTTTAGATTTGTACAGTGTCTCACACAATAGGTCCTCAATCTGGTTGGCTTCTAAGTACTCCAACAATGAATGTTAATCCTAATTAATAATAACAACTTTTGTAAATTGAGTTGGAGGCCTGAAAAATGCAACTTCTGTACCAGTGCTGATTCCAGAGTCCCTGTTTCACAAATAAGTTTATGGCAGAGTAGACTTTGATTACATATACCAGCCTGAGGCATGGCATTCCTTGATGCTTTTATCCCCCAAATGAATTAAACCACAGAACACAATGTTATCTTATAGATCATCTGTCACATACGCTCAGTATAAGAATGCTTCACAGAGTTAAATAACACTGTTACAGAGAGAAATAAAAGCAGATGGAGAGAGAAATGAAGAGGCATAGATAAGAGCAGATGATAATGAAGGAGAGGCAGTGAGACTGAGATATAGGAAGGCTCCTCCACATAGCGGAAGCTGCAGGGGAGAAGGTCTTTGGACACTAATCCGTGTCAAGTTTTTACAATATAACACAGTTTTTGCAGTAGCTTAGTATGTGAGGGATTATGGGTAATTACTTGCATCTGGCTCAGTAGGGCCATAGTCTGCAGCTGTAGAAGGTGTGTTTCTCATTTCCTAGTAGTTAATTTTATTTCCCTTAATTATTTGTTCCTTCTTCGCATCACTTCCTCTATTCCTCTTTCATGGCACTTCCTCTTCCCTTCTATTTTATATCATCATATCTCAACTCTGTCACATTCTGAATCTTATCTTTCTGTAACCCACACACCTCCCAGGGTCTGTTGGTGTGGGTGGGATCAAATCTGGGACCTCCAGAGCTAAATGCATGAGCCTCTACTGCATGAGCCAAAAGGCAAGTGGCCCTTAGCTAAGGCTGTAGAGCAGACTCATTAATCTCTAAGTAGTCTTCATGCCACTAGAGGGGACAAAACTGACACCCAGGAGGTGTGTGGGCTACATTTCTTTCCCCCTTCTCCCCTCCTTTTGTCTTCTCCTCCTCCCCTCCGTCTCTGTACCTCTCTGTCTCTCCCTATTTGTCAATATCCTTTTTTCTTCCCAGACCATCCTGGGTGAAGGAGACAATCCGCACCCCTCCTCCCTAAAGCCAGGGCTTGCACAAAAATGCCTTCCTTGCCTGCCTGGATCAAGAACGAAGGCAGTCATTGTTCTGCTCCTCTGTGCTCTGCACAGCTGGGACTGAGAGCAGCTGTCACATCCATAGCATCAGTCTGTGGCTCTGCTGAGCCAGATCCAGGTAACTACTACCCATAATTCCTTGCATATTCAGGTTCTGTAAAAACTGGTTTATACTGTAAAAACTTGACAAGAATTAGCATCCAATGCTCCACCTCCCATTGTGTTCCATTGGTAGCTGCCTGAAGGGACAGACAGCCTGCATGGATAGCTGCTAAGAGCAAACTTGGGTGAATAAAGTCAGGCAAATAAGCATCCGGATTGCATGAGCCAGAAAGAACCCAGCTTGACTCTCAGAATTCAGGGAGCGCTTTCAGGGCTCTAGTGACTGGAAAAAAACAGCAGATCTGTGAGTCACTGTGAGATAAACCAATGCTGTGGTGGTCTCTTTTTCACAGCAGTACTTCATCTAGCACCTAATCCAAAACCCACTGAAATCACTGCTTCCTGGGTCTTCAAGTATGTATTGCATCTACTACCTCTTGCCATGTTCTGGTAACATTACACATAACCACACAGCTTAGTTTAGGCTATTTTCACTTACGCTACCTTCTGAGGTATGGGTTTATGCAGCACCCACATACTTCATCATTTGTTGGGGAGGACGCTTATAAATAATACTGTTTTTGATGCAGACCTTCAGAATGGCTTCTGGGTATCAGTAAAGAAATAGTGAAGTCATGTATATTTATGGAACTCGAGGCCCTTGGCTACATGTGCAACATTGAAAACATAGGCACTGAAATCATCCATGCCCTCTGTACACTGAAATGCAAGTCTTCTAGGAAAATGATCTCTCTGAAAATGCTCAGAGGCTGAACTGTGTTCTAATATGGAGGCAGCAGGAGTGTGGGGGAGAAAAATGTCTGTAAACCATTTTGGGAGTGGTTGATTAACACCAGATCAAAGAAGTCCTGTTATGATGTGTATTCAAACAAAATATGCCTTGAGTGCACATCACCAAAGCCAGTTTCTTATTATTTAAAAAACATCAGCCTTACTTTCATCCCACATATTTAATGTGTATCTTTGTAGGCAGCCACACAGAAACTGAAGTTGTAGGGTTTGTTCAAAGCTTCCCAATACTGGAGTATGATTACTTCCCACGCCAAAGAAGACAAAATTCAGTGGCAGCAAAGCCCCACCTGGTGGTGGTGCCTTATGAATTTCTAGCAAAATAAATCCTTTCTAGAGTTGAGCAGAAGGCCAGTACGACTGATGAATAGCTTGGCAGTGCAGTGATTGCTCACTAGGACAATCCTCTTTTGCAAAGATTTTAAATCATCCCCTTGATCTGGAATATCACTGATTCCCAATCTCTTTCCTAGCAACACAACTCCGTGACTGTGGTGACTGGTGAGAAATGGGGTACCTGTTTGAACAATGGGGCAAGACTGAAGAAATACAGAAAGCATTCAACTCCAGAGCTGTCAATCCAGCATCATTCACAGATACTAAAATGTAAGAAGGAAAAGTACAATCATTACTGTAAACTATAGTTTACAGAGAGCGCTGGAAACTATGCTCAGTAATATTATTAGCCCACTGGGTGGGGACAAGCTGTCAGACAGTTAATCAAACCGTCCGTGTGGGTGGGCAATGTAAATGCAATATCTATTGGCGAGGATACAATGGATTATCTTGGCTGACGTGTATAGCCTTTGAGCCAGTTTCTCTGCAGTTCCCAGGGTTTCATTCAGACTTCTTTCAATTTCTGTCAGTACAGACCCCAAGATTCTTTTTTTTCAGACTTGATCAAACCCGCAAAAGTTTTGCCTGACTATGGGTTGAAACCATAGAGTTCTGCATGGTTTACACACAACAGCTTAAATAAGTGTCATTTCTTGCAAAAATCTGCCTGGGCTTTCTTGAAACTGAGCCTGAGTTCACTGAAAGGTTTCTGAATGGCCGAGAGCCTTTAGAAAGACAGCTTGCAATGCACAGTACTGCGTGCAGTCAAATGGTATTCCATGCTATTTAACACAAGAAACTGGTGATTTTCAAATTGACATTAAATCGATTAATAGCAGTTGTTGTTATTAAATTAACACAATTGTACTTAACTGATGCAAAAAGGTTTGGTCTATGGGGGGAAAAAAATCTCCACAAGGGCAGTTTTTTCACAAAGTAAGATATTCATTAGACTCGACTCTCTGCAACAAAATACTTTGGAATTTTCTACCATGATTAGCATTAAGAAATTACCGTTACGACTGTCATTGTGTAAATCTGGTGCTTTGTGTTCTTTGGAGTCACATTTATCGTGTGTGTGCGCGTCCGTGTCCGTGTCCAGGAAAACACAGAAAACCAGTGTGTTCCTTGAAGGGTCACTCGCAAGTAATGTATGTGAGGCAGACAGTACAAACTTTATTGTAGAAGCTGCTACACTTGAAAGAATATTTTAAAAGTAGGTCACATAACCGTTCAGCAGCTCTTTCATGCCCTCTGCAGTTAACTCTATTTCTTATGTATGTGCAGTAAAACTAAGATCTGTTGTTTTTCCTGCTAATGCAATTTACCTTGGGTAAATACCAGTACATCAGGGAGTAATGCTGTTGTGGCTTCTGTTACTCACACCCGCCACTGACAAGCAATGCAACAGAGTAGAATAAGGTTGTACTGTACATAGTCTGATTCACAGGAGCAGTTCAGAGCACTGAAATACAAGCACATTATTGCACATACTGTTGAATGGCATGATTAACTTTTCACGAGTTTGCCCGTCACTGCACATGCAGTTATCTGTGTACTTGTTAACATATACATGCAGTATTCAAAGCTGAACGAAAATTGCAGATCTTGAATATAGATGACTGTCCAAACTGCTTTGAAATAAGTAGGGCTATGGATAAAGCAGCTTTTATAAATTTCATTCGACTAATGATCAGTTTTAAAAATGTGTGCCAGATTCAATTATTGCTACTCACATTCACACAAATAAAAGTATCATTAAATTAATCATCTAAATTAGTATAAGCTAAATTGCTTGTGAATGAATTAAGAGGAAGTTCTTTAATCATTCATTTTAGCAGCTAGCAGGCTTAGCTGCTAAAGATTAAAAATAAGAATGGTCCCTTGGAAGTAGAATAATAAATGACAATAATGGGAATATGAAAATGATTTCAGACCCTGATCCAGCAAAGATTTAAGTGTATATCTCACTAAAAGTATGTGAATAGTCCCTCTTGACTATTTATTTGCTTTGCTGGCTTAGACCACAGACTGTAAAATCTTGGAAATGTATTTTTCAGTATGTTTGTACAGTGCCAGAGATGGTAGAGGCATTCAGGTTAGACCAGGGAGAGGGTTCCAGGCATGTGGGACCACGTAGAAGAAGGAGAGGGTCTCAAATGTAAGACACTGGATTGTGACTTGGGAGACTGGGATTTAAATCTTGGCTCTGTTACAGACTTCCTGTGTTACCATGACAGGATACTTAGTGCCTCAGTTTCCCATCTGTAAAATGAGAATAATAAAACTTTCTTTCTCATGCCCTTTGCCAATTTTGTCTGGCATGCTCTTGGGGACAGGCATGGTTTCTTACTATTGTCTGTGTTCAGCACCTATTGCAGGAGTCAGCAACCTTCAGCACGCAGCCCATCAAGGTAATCCGGTGTTGGGCCATAAGACATTTTGTTTACATTGACCGTCTGCAGGCAGAAACCTCTAGGGAAGGAGATTACATGACCTCCTTAGGTAACCCATTCCAGTGCTTCACCACCCTCCCAGTGAAAAAAGTTTTTCCTAATATCCAACCTAAACCTCCCCCACTGCAGCTTGAGACCATTACTCCTTTTTCTGTCATCTGCTACCACTGAGAACAGTCTAGATCCATCCTCTTTGGAACCCTCTTTCAGACAGTTGAAAGCAGCCATCAAATCTCCCCTCAGTCTTCTCTTTTGCAGACTAAACAGACCCAGTTCCTTCCGCCTCTCCTCGTAAGTCATGTGCTCCAGCCCCCTAATCATTTTTGTTGCCCTCCTCTGGACTCCTTCCAATTTTTCCACATCTTTCTTGTAGTGTGGGCTCCAAAACTGAACACTATACTCCAGATGAGACCTCACCAATGTCGAATAGAGGGGAACGATTACATCCCTCAATCTGCTGGCAATGCCCCTACTTATACAGCCCAAAATGCTGTTAGCCTTCTTTGCAACAAGAGCACACTGTTGACTCATGTCCAGCTTCTCGTCCATTGTACCCCCTAGGTCCTTTTCTGCAGAACTGTTGCCTAGCCATTCAGTCCCTAGTCTGTAGCAGTGCATGGTATTCTGCCATCCTAAATGAAGCACTCTGCACTTGTCTTTGTTGAACCTAATCAGATTTGTTTTGGCCCAATCCTCTAATTTGTCTAGGTCCCTCTGTATCCTGTCCCTATCCTCCAGGGTATCTACCACTCCTCCCAATTTAGTGTCATCTACAAATTTGCTGAGGGTGCAGTCTACGTCATCCTCCAGATCATTGATAAAGATATTGAACAAAACTGGCCCCAGGACCGACCCTTGGGGTACTCCACTTGATACCAGCTGCCAACTAGACATGGAGCCATTGATCACTACCTGTTTAGCCCTACGATCCAGCCAGCTTTCTATCCACCTTATAGTCCATTCATCCAGCTCTACTTCTTTGACTTGCTGGCAAGAATACTGTGAGAGACCGTATCAAAAGCTTTGCTAAAGTCAAGGAATAACATGTCCACTGCTTTCCCCTCATCCACAGAGCTATTTATTGCATCATAGAAGGCAGTTAGGTTAGTCAGGCATGACTTGCCCTTGGTGAATCTATGCTGACTGTTCCTTATCACTTTCCTCTCCTCTAAGTGCTTCAGAATTGATTCCTTGAGGACCTGCTCCTTGATTTTTCCAGGGACTGACGTGAGGTTGACTGGCCTCTAGTTCCCCGTATCCTTGTTCTTTCCTTTTTTAAAGATGGGCACTACATTAGCCTTTTTCCAGTCATCCTGGACCTCCCCTAGTCATCATGAGTTTTCAGAGATAATGGCCAGTGGCTCTACAATCACATCCAGCAACTCTTTTAGCACCCTCGGATGCAGCACATCTGGCCCCATGGACTTGCGCTCATCCCGCTTTTTAAAATAACCCTGAACCACTTCTTTCTCCACAGGTCTGGTCACCTTCTCCCCATGCTGTGCTGCCCAGTGAAGTATTCTGGGAACTGACCTTGCTTGTGAAGACAGAGGCAAAAAAAGCATTGAGTACATTGCTTTTTCCACATCCTCTGTCGCTAGATTGCCTCCCTCGTTCAGTAAGGGCCCCACACTTTCCTTGACTTTCTTCTTGTTGCTAACATACCTGAAGAAACCTTTCTTGTTACACTTAACATCCCTTGCTTAGCTGCAACTCCGAGTGTGATTTGGCCTTCCTGACTTCACTCCTGCATGCCTGAGCAGTATTTTTATATTCTTCCCTGGTCATTTGTCACATTTTACACTTCTTGTAAGCTTCTTTTTTTCGTTTAAAATCAGCAAGGATTTCACTGTTAAGCCAAGCTCGTTGCCAGCCATATTTACTATTCTTTCTACACATCGGGATGGTTTGTTCCTGCAACCTCAACAAAGATTCTTTAATATACAGCCAGCTCTCCTGGACTCCTTTCCCTTCATGTTATTCTCCCAGGGGATCCTGCCCATCAGTTCCCTGAGGGAATCAAAGTCTGCTTCCCTGAAGTCCAGGGTCCGTATTCTGCTGCTCTCCTTTCTTCCCTGTGTCAGGATTCTAAACTCAACCATCTCATGGTTACTGCCTCCCAGATTCTCATCCACTTTTACTTCCCCTACTAATTCTTCCTGGTTTGTGAGCAGCAGGTCAAGAAGAGCTCTGCCCCTAGTTGGTTCCTCCAGCACTTGCACCAGGAAATTGTCCCCTATACTTTCCAAAAACTTCCTGGATTGTCTGTGCACCACTGTTTTGCTCTCCCGGCAGATACTGGGGTGATTGGAGAACCATGTCTTGTGATCTAGCAACTTCTCTTAGTTGCTGGAAGAAAGCCTCATACTTCTCATTGCCGTGGTCTGGTGGTCTATAGCAGACTCCCACCCTGACATCAGCCTTGTTGCTCACACTTCTAAACTTAATCCAGAGACTTTCAGGTTTTTCTGCAGTTTCATACCAGAGCTCTGAGCAGTCATACTGTTCTCTTACATACAGTACCACTCCCCCAACCTTTTCTGCCCTGCCTGTCCTTCCAGAACATGACAGTACTCCAGGCATGTGAGTTATCCATCCATGACAGTACTCCAGTCATGTGTGTTATCCCACCAGGTCTCTGTTATTCCAATCACATCATAGTTCCTTGACTGTGCCATTTGGTACTGTGAAGAGGAGGTGAGCAAGAGAAAGTGAGGGAGGGATTATAATGTCTTTTTCTTTGCTGAAGGATAAATATAAAATTGCAGTGGATACTTGTTTTTTTTAAAAAAAATATTAGTGGACAGTCTCACTCAGTTTAAACATTTAAACAAAAATAAAAGTCTAAGGATGAAGAGTCCTGTGGCACCTTAAAGACTAACAAAAGTATTGAAGCATAAGCTTTCGTGGGCTAGTGCCCACTTTGTTGGATGCATGCATCTGACAAAGTGGGCACTAGCCCATGAAAGCTTATGCTTCAATACTTTTGTTAGTCTTTAAGGTGCCACAGGACTCTTCGTTGCTTCTGCAAATCCAGACTAACACGGCTACCTCTCTGATTCTAGTCTAAGGATGAAGAATCTCTAAAACAAACAAAGGTGTTTCCCAGTTTCCAAACCTGCTTCGGTTTTCCATTTGTCCAGCAGAGGGAGTATAACATAAATGATGTATGCTGAACAAACACTTGGTGCTTGGAATCAGGAATAGGCAGCTAAGAGCCTTGCACTCCAGAAGATGTTTTACAGTACGTGCCTTTTATTCACCACTCATATCTCTAGTATACATTTCCTAATGTTATCGAATCATTTAGCAACATGATCAAATTGTCCTAAATAGATGATAAATGTTAGTTAATGAGATGGAACCTGGAGAGCAAGAAACACATGGTATTGAATAAATTATGTATAATAAAACTGTGTGGAGAGGAGAATTAAGGCATTGCTATTGCCTATCCAAATGAAGGATCTGGGCTCCCAGTATAGGTAAAAATTGGACCTACCATGTTGTTATAACAACAGCATTCTTAACTAAAGGATTTAGCTGGGAACGGAATCCAGGTTTGATACGGTAGCTGTATGGAATTTAAAGTCTGTAGGAACAAGGCTCTTCACTGTTCAGCCAATTTTTAATCAGATGGATTTTTTGAAATGTAGTTCATGGTAATACTGTGTGAACAAGGCATGTAATCATAGGTTCATTGCTAGATCGAGGGCCAGCAGGGATTGTTGATATATACTTATTTAATAGTTTCTGGGGCTTATTCTCTGGTCCTCACCTTTTCCATTTTGCCATGCATGCTTCAAAACAGCAGAAACATGCTGCATCTTCCGCCCCTGAGGACTCACTTGGCATAGGGGAGTGCCTAGCAATGTAGAGCCAGGCTATGCCTCTTGCACCCATCCCCACAGCTGCAGCTGGCAGCTGGTTCTTTGGTAACTGTTACCAGTTTCCACACTCTACCAGGACCAGCCAGAGCATTATGGAACTGTAACAGAGCTGTGGAAGGTCTCTCCGTACCCTGCTCTTCCAATCAGCATACTCGTGTGTGTGTGTGTGTGTACACACACACACACACACACACACACACACACACACACACACAGTTTATAAGTAATGATTCTGAATCATTAAATTATCACTCTTGTCCTTATTCTTCCATGCTCTTGCCTTCTGTTGTTCATTACACTCGTCGTATTTTGTCTTAAACTGGATTGTTAGCCGTATAAAAAACAATGTAGTAAGTAATAAACCATGCCTTCTTCAAATTCGGAGGGAACCCAATTTTCAAAAGTATCCCCTGAATCATATATCAAAATCCCTCATTCGGATACCTACATGCCCCTGTGAGGCAGGATCCTGGTGCCCAATTTAGATGACTACATCTATGAACATTACCTATGTTTAGGTGAGTAATCTGAAAATGCTCTTATTCTATCAGATTATAGATAAATAGAAATGTAAATTTTGATAAAAAGAAAGGATCCTGTTCCCCATCCATTTCTCAAGACACCCAACACTGTTCAGACAATTTTCTCAACTTTCACATATTTTAGGCAGATAGTTCCCTGCTTTCGAGTTATTCTGACTTTTCTGAGACACGGAGCTTGAAGTTTTCCACAGTTAACTGTTAGTATTGGCTCAAAGAAGCACATCATAAAATATTTAATTATTAATTGAATTTAAGTGATATTTTGCATCTGAGGATCTCAAGGTACTTTACAAATGTTCATTAAGGGTGACAACCCTGAGAAGTAGCGTAGGACAGTTATTCATATTTTTCAGACAGATGAGAAAAAGAAAAAGATGACATTCTTTAACATCCATTTATCTGCAGCTAAATGAGGTCTGGTAAAGGAGCACCAGGAAGCTTCTTTAATGGGTTGGCATTGATCTTCCATGTATACTGTATAAAGATCTCATTCTGGTTTAAGACTGTTATAACTGCATTGTCTTAGGTTCCTAACTAGAAATGGGCAGCATTAAAAAAAACTAAGGTCAGGTTTATCCTAGCTGCTCCAGGGAGTAATTAGAGTTGACTGTGAGAAGATCATGCAATTTCTCCGTATTTAGTTGGTGAAAAAGAGCACAGCATTCATGTCCTTTTTGTCCTTACTGCTTACTGAAAGAGCAAACTGTTACTAAAGTTCTGAATCTTTCTACTAAATTCCAAGAGAGCAAAAAAAAATTCCTTCTGCATTCCCTGAGAAACATTCTGCCCTTCAGCCTACAGTAATGATACATTAATAAAAGCTACTATGTAAAACCAAATGAATATGGGATTCTGCAGTCTGATCTCTGTTAAATACATATATGTGTTTATATGTTTCTATTCTCTCTCTCTCTCTCTCTCTCTCTCTCTCTCTCTCTCTCTCTCTCTCGATATAGTTTGAAAAATAAATCTGTTAACTTAGTCTTTAAAATGTTAACAGTTAAAACCCGGTTTCAGGTGAGCAATAAAAGATGCTGCTTCCTCAGACCTGTTCAAAAGAATAGCAATAGCTTAAGTCTCATTAAGCCAGATGTTGAAGCACAAAAGAGCTGGGGAAGGGTGGATTCACAGAGATAAGAACAAATGTGCAGAGGCCAGGATCTGGAAAGCCATGGAGACTGAACTTTCTTAAAGCAGAGGTCCCCCAGGTTAAAACTGAGTCACACTGCCCAAACTATGTGGAGAATCTTGCTCTATTGGTTCCTTTGCTGTGTATTTTCTGTGGGCAGATTAACAGAAGTCATCACTCCCCAGTTTGGTTAAGCTATTATCTTTTACCTAAATTTGCTGAGCAGTTAAGAAACCAATTTAGGCTTTCCTCCATCCACTTCCCACCTCCTTTTCTAAAGCTCTTTCTGTCCCGGGCCTGCCTCTACTAGCACATCACTGTGCAGTGGGCAGACCAAGAGTCAAGAGATGTGGATTTTGTTCCTGGCTCTGCCATTACCTTGCTCAGTCACTTAACCTCTCTCTCTATGTCAATTTTCCCATTTGTGAAATGAGAGTAACATTTTATTAACCAGCTTGCTAAGGTGCTGTTAGAGATTAAAAGTGATCCCAGGGCTACGTATTTAATTATTATTAAATATATTTTAAAAGAAATAAGAAAATTAAAGTAATTCAATTAAATGCAACTTTATCAGGCTGCAGTTTCCATTCAACCCAATGGAAAGACTCCCATCAACGTCAGTGGGCATAGGATCACCAGGTCCATGGATGGAGGAGATGGAAGCTGATTTTTAATGGTGAGAATATTTAGCATTAAGCCACTGTAGAAGGGATGACTTGGTTTTCATTTGTTTTGTGTTTTTTCAACATTGAAAAAATTAGTATTCAGTCGGGTTATATCATGGTCTTGTGGACTGACATAATCAGCATGCCTAGTCTCAACTATGATTTGCTAAACCAGGGAATCCAAATCAGATCATTTCTATCCTAATTAACAACATGTTCTAACATCCTCTTTTTCCTTTCAAAATTCTCCCTTGCCCTCTGGCTTAGGCTATGACAGGACTTGGAGGAGGATGTTACGAACAGACTCTGTTGTGGAAGCTGACTGTGTGGAACTGCAGCGGCTCCATAGTAGCAGGAACCAAGTGTGTGCCAACTAACAGAGGGGCTCGGGAATAAGGGAACGAATGTTCCTGCAGTGGCTGAAATGTGGGTAATGCTACCCAGGTGAGATGGCTGCGCATAGACAGAAAGGCAAGCATGAGAAATGGAAAAGAATGAAAATCAACTGAAGAAGGTTTAGTTCAAGATGTGAGTTGAGTCAGTTCTTTATCTGAACTACTTTGCTCATCCCTGGTTATTACCCAGTTACATTATTATTAACAAAACACTGATTCAGAACAAGACTGAATACTTTCTGTCCAAAGTTTATCAGAGAGCCTCTGTTCCTCGAATTGGCACTCAATGATGGTATCTACCTATCGGAAGGTAGATACCATCATTCTCAACCACTGCAGGAGACCATTATTCCATTAGCATGAATCTGTAGTTCAATCCAGTCTCATCTTTGGCCTGATCTAAAGCCCACTGAAAATAGTAGTAAAACTCCCATTGACTTCATTGGTTTTTGGATCTAGCCCCCTTAGCAATTCGTTATGATAGTATGTCAAAAAGTCCCAGTTATTAAAAGCTTTATGAAAAAGTCTGAGGCATGGGAATTGTTTTAGAGAGTCATGTTCAAATGGCCTAAGCACAGAATTAGGATCAGCAAGTTCCTGAGTTCTTATCCCAGATTTAATATTGACTCCTAATTTGGCTTTGGGCAAGTTCATTAGCAATGACATTTTTGGTCTAGAATGAGTGAGAGAGAGGCAAAAAGCTTTGGTTTTGATCCAAAAATGGACATTTTGACACAGTACCGTTTTGTGAAAACATTTGAAAGATTCTGTTTTTGAATCAATGAAAACAAATGTCAAAACCTTGAAAGTTGCCATGAAACATTATTGTCATCCCCTAGAGTCTAGACAGTTGTTATTGTTACTTACCTAAATACCTACCACACGGAGCTGTTATCAGTTTCAATCAGGTAATCTCTGTAGAATGCTTTGTACACATATACATCACTCTATTATTACTTTAGTCAGTATATCTTTTATGGCAATTCTGAATTTGCAAAATTCAAGGTCAATTTCAAAGTTCAGTGAAGCCACATTTAAATTAGCATGCAAGCTGACTGAAGTTCATATTTATCATCATCATTTATCACCAGCTATTACTATTATTTTAGTAGCACTCAAAAATGCTAGGTCCTTTCAAAAAGCAGGGGTCCCACAAAGCCCTGCCTCAGAAAGTGGTAGGATTTGTATCTGTCCAAAAAACTGTCCCCAGTTAGACATTTCTGAAAGTTTTAAAAAGAAGATTTAAATGAAGTGCTGTGTTTATCTAGACCTGACTAAGGGGGGTTGCTGCTTTTCAGCTATGATGAACAATAAGAGAGATGAATTGAATTAAATTGGTGATATCAGTGCTGTTCTTTTTACTTATAAAATTAGCTATTTACTTTTCCCCTTCTATGCCTAAAATAGGATAGTAGCATGTCAGTTTGCAAAAGCACTACATTATATTATTTTATATTTTCAGTGCAACACCACAAAATAACCTTATTCTTCTGCACAGACTCTTTAGCATGACCAATGGACCACATGAAATTAGGATATTTATTGGTGATAATGGCCAAAACTGAGAAGCAGCTGTTAATTTCTCTTGTTACTTTGTACACCTGTTAGCAGCCATTGGTGTGGCTTGATTAAGAAACCTATATTTTGCCTTGCATATATACTGCACAGTACACTTCTGTCTTCTTTACACCATTTATTACAAAGCTTCTCCTCCTGCTACTTAAAATAAAATACAAAGAGCCAGATTCTCAATTGGTGCACACAGCATAACTCCACTGAGTTCAGTGGCTCTCGGCCAATTTAGACCTGCTGAGGATCGGGCACCAATATATTATTTTGTAGTTCATGCTTGAGCAAGATTTTTTAAAATAATAGCAGAGGAGTATTTGTCGATTACAACAAAATGATCCGTCTCCTCGTCTATAACAATGAGATTTCACTTGGTTAAAGGGTAGGAGAGTGTAATTGTTTCACCTCTTATTCTCTTTAATTATCTTGCCTTCCCCACAGTCTGACAGCAGAGACATTTACAGCTATCAAACATAGTCTGCCAGACCTAGGTGTTATGGACTATGCCTCTAGCGATCATAACCATATGGTATTTTAGGAGAGGACACAGTTCATTTCAGAGCCATTCAAATAAGCAGATTTCTTTTCTTTATTACACCACTGCATTTAGCGGGAACTCACCAGAGGCAGATTCTCTGCTCTCAAAGGACTGATCTGCCCACTCTGTCCATTTAACAGAACGTTCAGCTCAAAAAATCTAGTCACTGATCACACATGTGGAGCAGATGTGCGAGCATGCGTAGCAAAATAAAAAATAAAAAATCCCAGCAGTGAACTGGGGGAAATGTAGCATAACTACTGAAAAACAGTGACACAAAAGCTCTTATTCTGAAATGGTGGATATTGTTGCTTTTTAGGGAGTATTTTTCTTAATCCTTCTTAGGGGGAAAAGGCATATGCTTCCTTTATTATTTTTCTTTCTGAAGGTAGGGGAGTGTTATTCGTGTTACACTGATGTGGCTTCTTTGTTCATTTTCACAGCCTTCTCCTCACAGTGATATAATTCCAACTATTTTGACCAGACTGTCTTGGGGCCCTACCTCTCAGGAACTGAGTGCTGGAAAACATCCATTGGAAAAAAACCTCTCATTTTTAAAAAAAGAGGATATCAGAAGTATACATCCTTTTATCCATGCCCTGTAGACTTGCATGTAAAGGGAGAGTGCCAGCTGTTTTTCTCATGGTAAATAAGGATTACTTGGGGAAATCTGACTTCCTGTTTTTACATGGACATCTACATTGTTGCATAACCAGTTAATTTTGGTTAGGTCAATAGAGCAAGTTTAATTATTGGAACTTTCCTTTTTCGCTCAAGCTGCATACTATATATCAGAAAAAGAAATTACTAGGAAGTCAGAACTGTGTACAGTAGTTGAAATTTTCATCCTTAGTAAATGGAGGGATTAGATATTCCTTACTAAATATATCTCCTCTTTTCATAAATATAATAATTTGCAGAAAATGTTTGCTATATTATGGTATTTATACTGGAAAAATTCCTATTATTCAATATCTCAAAGTGCAGTGAATAAAAATATTGTGTGAAATTTAAAAAATAAAATACACAGAGCACTCGTGAAAGTGAGACACCTCCTCAGATAATTGTAAAATTCCCCTCAGCCTCAGTCTTGCAGAGCTGACAATGACGAAATTCAGAGCATCCATTCCATGGGTATGCAAGCATGTTTACTAAGAGGAGACACTATCAAACACACAGCCTTCCATTTGTGGTTCTCATTATAAGGACAATCACTGGTGGCAATTCAAAATATTAAAGAATTATAGACTGGAATGCATTAGAAAGGAAATGTGGTTCTTGCTATTTGAAACAGTGCTAATTTTCTTTAAATAAAGCTCTTATTATTTATTTTGTGTTTCAGTTCAGTGACTAGATTGAACGTTTTTCTCCAGTTCATAGAGTATTGTAAGTTATACTGGATTTCTAAATCTTGGTTTTCGTTAATGCATTAAAGGACATATGTCCCTATTTCCACCAGTTTTTCATGATATACATGTACCCAGTTGTATGCTGTTACATAATTTCAAAATAAAGCAATCATATCATTCTAGATCATAGTATCTATTTCTGTGTTTTCAGTACAGCCATATTACAGTGGAAGAAACCCACTAGTATCGTTATATGGATGGGTGTTTTTATTCAGAGTCTTGTTCTTAATAAACATCCCGAAGAAAAATATTCAACAGCAGCAGGCAGTAATAAAGAGGCAGAAAATGGCAAAACCACAGTTCTGAAGGAAGCCTATGTGAAAACACTGGTTGTGTCTTCCTGGTTACAGAAAACAAATAGAACTGTTCAAAGTGCTTGCCAGCAAGGGCCTGCCAAATAAAATATTGTTTTATGAAGTCAGGAAAAAACTAATTTTAAAGGTTATTGTGGGTTATTTGTGGTCACGTCTTGAGTGCATAAAACATGATGTCATTTTGAACCCTTGGCTATTTTTATTTTAATTCTATAGGTCTTTGCCTGAGACACTATCTCAACC
Organism: Dermatemys mawii; assembly: GCA_007922305.1. Classification (NCBI taxonomy): domain Eukaryota; kingdom Metazoa; phylum Chordata; order Testudines; family Dermatemydidae; genus Dermatemys; species Dermatemys mawii. Next base: position 38,798,483 of record ML677349.1, on the reverse strand, counting down.
GCTGCTGAAATCTAAAAGGTTGTGTTATTATTAAATACATACAAAGGCCTGTCCTACAAAATGAATAGAAAAAAATCCAAGCCAACAAAATGCAAGTACATATCATACCAGATAAGCCTCGCTGCTACAGTATATTCATACTATAAAATAACTCTGGAGAAAAAGATCACCACATTAACCCTACACTTGGACCAGAAGATTGCAAAGAGGTTTTCCTAGTGCTGCATACATAAAGTTTATAATATGGTATGATTCTCTTGGATTATATGTCATATTTACACTACACAAACTATCCTTGATAATGTCAGCTTAATTTTGCTAGCCTAACAACGTTGTGAATGTGATAATTATTATCATTGGGATAACTGTCGGCACCTGTTGCATGCCTACCTCTGGTTTTCAGTAGTATACGCTTGACTGAAAAGGTAGTGCCAGCACCAAGTGTAACATATCTAGATGAAAGGAGGAGACATTTGACTAAAAGAAGATGACAGTAAGCGGTAAAGTCTGTTTGTCACCACCGCTCAAAGCTAAAGTCATTCCTACTTTTCTTTCTTAAATTGTAAGTTCTTCAGTGTATGGAGCATGTCTTCATATGTATTTGTACAACAGCTAGCACAACTTTTGGTCCTAATTGCAGCTTCTGGGTTAATTAATCATAAATAATTCCCTTATCTCCTATTGTTTCCATAAATCTCATGGACTACTATTTGAGGGCCTGATCCAAAGCCCACTGAAGTCAGTGGAAAAGCTCTTACTGACATCTTCATGCTTTAAATCAACTCTTTTAATCAGCCCACTGAGAGATTTCCATATACCACTAACCAGGACCTGTTGGTTACATCACATTCATCTATAATTACTGCTTCTCATATGGGTCAAAATGAGCCTGTCTACGTACAACAGACAGCCCACAAGGGGAAGAACCTAGCCAGTCTAGGCATTTGGCTCTGAGAGATCAGAGTGATGTGCTGAAATGTGACTGAGCAGCTCAAGCTAATGCCCTCTCTTTCTACAATGGAGCTAAAGCTGAGGAGGATGCTGCCCCTGTGATAAATTAAGCTAAACTTAAGTTTTCCGGGAAAATCCTTGTTCCAACATAGGGCAACAACACATGCCTTAGGGGAAAGATGTATGCACAGCTTTTAAAGTGATATTCTACAAATTCTGTTTGCACCTGGTATAGTCTATAACACTGCTGGCCTTTGAATATTTTTATCTTCTGCACAAGCTTTCTCTTACAGCCCCTTCATATTAGTAGCTAATGTATCCAAATAGCTGCAATACATAGCCAGAGATTTTCTCCAACTTTTTATTAGAATTATGGCTTTGCTAACAGTAGCACACCAAGTAATCTTGCAAATGTCTTGATTTGGTGAACAGCGCTCAACGAAATAACTGTGTTATGTTGTTTCAGCAGATATGCCTTGAAAAAATCCTCCAGTGCTCGAGGACCTACAGGAAATATAGCTGCTTAGTCTTATATTCTGCTTCCAGGTACTCCCCTTGGCTTACTTCTGGCTTCAGATTCACAACTCTTTTTCTGCAAGTCAGAGTCAACCACAGCAAATCCATCACCCTCCCTCTTTGTTTTAGGCAACAGTAATGAGCTCTAGTATCAGAGGGGTAGCCGTGTTAGTCTGGATCTGCAAAAGTGACAGAGTCTTGTAGCACCTTATAAACTAACAGCTTTTAGGGATTCAAATGCAAATTCAACACCATCAGGTCTGGACTCAATATTGACTGTGAATGGCTCACCAGTTACAAAAGCAGTTTCTCCTCTCTTAGTGTTCACACCTCCAGATCACCTGCTGGAAGTGGGCTTCACCCCCCACCCCCCGATTGAATTTATCTTGCTTTCTTGCCTGCTATTTATAACCTGTCTCTGGAGATTTCCACAACATTCATCTGATGAAGTGGGTCTTAGCCCATGAAAGCTCATGATCCCTAAAATCTGTTAGTCTATAAAATGCTACAGGACTGTTTGTCAGTAATGAGCTCATCACTGTAGTATCTCAGCACCAGCTTGGACAAACTGATAGGTATCCTTCTCTAAGGAAAGCTTTCTGTCAGAGTGGCTTCATGACATAAATCATTTAAAGGGGAGTTTTGTGTCACTGGACGGTTATAACAACAGATGCAAGTCTGTCTGGTGACAGAGCACATGGGAATGTTTGCTTAGCTAAGTTCTAGAATGTTCTAGAATAAATGTTCTAGAACTAAAGGAATGGCCTCATTTGAGCCCGGGGCTGGGAGCCAATCAAAAAACAACTGGCAACCTTACCTGGCAACAAGCTACCCTGCTGCCTCGAAGCCAATCATAAGCGACCCCTTCCAGCTCCATACCAGTATAACACAACCAGGAAGTGATTTCAAGTGAACTTTATGCAAATCAAGCATTGTAAGGGCAAAATGGGCAGTCAATTGAAAAGTGTAGTAAGTGGCATCCAACGTAAGTTGGGCATCATACGTCCGAGGCCTTCCTGTACAGACCCTAGCTAATCAGCGATTGACCTTGCGTGTCCAGAGATTAAACAGTGGGTGAGACCCCCCTAAGCTGCACCTCTGAGAGTTGCAGCACCGAACTGACAGCCCAGTGGGAGGGGAGCTAATGCCATTTTAATCCACTTTTCCTCCCTCACAATCTGGAGACTGAAGCAGCATCCAGATTAATTTACACAGCCCTGGAACCTGTCTAATGTTTGCCAGGTCTATGGGCCAGAATACTGCCCAGATTTTCACAATGCTACGTGCTGCTGTCCTGCCTCTGGTATATACCTTCAGTCAGGGTTTTAAGGAGGTCCTTGGAAGGACCATCGGGGGCTGTCTCTGCAGTGCCTGCATAGGGGAATCCTCCCCTAGTGAGAACTGGAGCTTTCAGGGCCCCTTTAAACTTCTCCAGCCTTTATACCCATATAAAGGGGCTGGAGCAGATGTGAGAATCTCACGTAACATTTCTTACTTGTAAATGGTATTTTTTCAAAATCGATCTCTAATCCTCTGGCATTCATTGTCTGCCTGTTTTATTGCCAGTTGGCATTATTGATACTATTTCCTTGCTATACCGTCATACCCATGAGAGAAATCTCCTGAGCACAGTTTCTATTAATTTCTTATCGTTTGGCCTTTCTGGATAAAAGATTTTAACTGTAACTAGACTTGACTAAGGCTCTTATTCCTGTTAGAAATTTCATTCCACTCAGGTGTCTCCCACCTCCCAGCTTGTAAATATTTCCCTTTATGGTAAGTGCTGTGGGATTAATTTTTGGGAAGCCAATGGTGGCCTTGAGGCAATTTGTGTTGCTGCTCAAACACTCTGCTGTTCCTTTGGTTACTCAAGCCTATTCCAATGTGGTGTGAACAAAACCCCATTCAAGTAGAGATTAACATTATCCATTGAAGAAATAATATGTATAGTAATAAAATTGTCTAATCCACCAATTGGCCCCTGATACCATTATTTAGACTATAGCAATGGTGTGTTGTGCTGAGTGGACCTTTTGAGCAACCACATTTATATTCTCCTTAAAGGAACTGGTCACATTTAAAGTATGATTCCAGAAGCACTGGACAACATCACATTCCCACCAAGTATGAAAATGTGTTCCTGCCCCTGTGTATTCCTTCCAGCAGGTAAACAGGATTATGCTTTTCTCTAATTCATCTTTCTAATAAAGGAGGCTTATGGATAGAAATATATATATGTATATCTATTTCTATATATGCCTTATAAATAGAAAATTGAATATTTGATTTTTACCTTCCCCCAATAATAAAATAGTGACTGTCACTTAGGTTTCTTGTAGGGTTTGTTACTTATCAATCCTAGATCTTTCAGCTCCTAGATCAGCCTCTGACCAGGTGACCCCAAATCTGTAGAGGGCCTTGATTTTTGTGGCTTCTGCCCATAAAGCTGGAAGAAATGATTTGGCCCTATATTTTGACAAAAAATAATCTGAATGCATTTTGATATAACATCTAAAAAGTACATCATTTTTACTATGGGAAACTTTCCTTGTAAAGTGAACAGCTTTGTAATTAATTAAATCTCCTTCCCTGGGTGGATCAGAATATTTGTTCTCTCTATTGTATGCATTAGGGACGTACAAATGAAGAAGAAATACTGCCAGGCTGAACGAGAAAGCCAACAGAGATGGGAAACATGGGTTAGCCACTTCCAGTGTGAGTTTAGAGAGCTTTCTTTGCTATTTCTAGCTTCCTCTGGGTAGTGTTTGCAATGCAGGGGGAGTTTGAGTTCTGTTCCCGCCAAAAAGTGGATAGTATGTAAATGCAGTTACATGAAAACTACAGAAACAGAGGATTAAAGAACTCTGCCTCTCTTTAAGGAAATTTAGAACCTTTTGAAAGCAATCTAATGGCTTGATCTTGTAAGATGCTAAGTATTCTGGCTCCAATTCAGCACAGTATTTAGGCACATGAGTATTCCCATCAAACCTGTCTGTTCATATACAATCCTAATCATTAATGGATTTTCATCCACAATGTCCTACCAGGGTAGAGAAGTATTTTCCCAGTTTACAGATGGGGAGTTGAGGCAGAGCTAGAGAGTAAGGCCTTGGTTACACTGGCACTTTATAGTGCTATAAAGCTGCCAGGAGCGCTGTAACCTCCTACCCGTCCACACTGGCGAGGCACGTAGAGCGCTATAACTGCGGAGTTATAGCGCTACTGATAATCCACCTCCACATGGGGTATAAGGGCTGTAGCACAGCTGCTGTAGCACTACAGCGAGAATGTGGACACCCACTGCGCATTAATTGGCCTCCAGCCCGTTGAAAATTTGAAAATCCCCTTCCTGTTTGCTCCAGCCAAGCATGGCGTGCTCTCAGGGAATCCTTGCAGGTGGTCGTTCTGCTTGATCATGACTCCACGTGCCATGCCTCCTCGCAATAGGCGATCCCCAGCATGGAGCAATAGCGAGGTGCTGGACCTCATCAGTTGTTGGGGGGAAGAGGCTGTCCAGTCTCAGCTGTGGTCTAGCCGCAGGAATTATGATACTTATGGGCAGATATCAAGGGCCTTTGCGGAAGGAGGCCATGAACGGGACACTCTGCAGTGCCATGTTAAGGTAAAGGAGCTTAGGAATGTGTATCGCAAAGCCCGCGAGGCAAACGGCCGCTCCAGGCAGCCCCAGTGACTTGCAGATTTTATAAGGAGCTGCACGCGATACTTGGTGGTGATCCTACATGCACTCCATCGACCACCACGGACACTTCCCATCCCACTAGTGAAGTGGGGGCAGGGGAAGAGGAGGAGGAGGAGGCGGCAGCAACCCAGGGCACGGAGGAGTCTCAAGACACATGCAGCCAGGAGCTCTTCTCAAGCCAGGAGGAGGGCAGCCAGCCACAGCGTCCGACGGTTGCAGGGGGCAGCGCAGCAGCATATTATGGAGGTAAAGCTGCTTTTCTATTGGGAAGGCAGACAGCTTGGGGTGGAAAGGGATGCTTGCATACATGTGGAATAGTGAATTGATGTAGTCTATCACATCGCGGTAATCATCATCAGTAATCTCTTCAAAGGTCTCAATAAGAGCGCTTGCAATGTGCGTGCGCAGGTTTCTCAGGAGAGCCAGCATGGCCCCCGTCCCGATCACGGTCACTAGTCCCCGCCACTGTGCTACGATGGGTGGGGGGAGCATTGCTGCACACAGGCAAGCTGCATATGGCCCTGGGCGAAAGCCGCATCTTATTAGAATGCCCTCCCTTTCTTCCTCGGTAACCCGCAGCAGCGAGATATCTTCCAGGACGAACACCTACAGAGAATGTTGGGACAGTGTTCAGAGTAGGGCTCCTGCTACTTCCCTGCACTCCCCCGCCAGCCATAGCACAGCATGGCAGGGAAACAATCATTCCCCCTGCCTCTGGAGAGGACTCACCATGGCAGGGGGCTCCGTTGTTGTCTGTGTGCTCTCTGCGGGACAGGCAAATGGGGAATGCGGGGGAATCATCGGCATGTCTGCTGTTTAAAAGGGAGTCTCTGTTACATGTTTCATTTTCTCTGTGTAGGATCGACCTTGAGCCCTGTGCCATCGCTGTTATCAACAGCTGAGAGGCTGAGGCGACTGAGGAAGAGGCCACAAAAGAGCAAAGAGGATCTAGTACAGCAAGTAATGCAACAGGCTGTAATGGAGAATCGAATTGCACAGAGGTGGAGGGAGAACGAGAGCAAGTTGAGGGAGAAGGCGCGGCAGGAGAACGCGATTCACCAGCGGGAAACCACTGATAAGCTGTTCTCATTACTGCAGCTTCAATTAGAGACTATGCAGCAGATTGTCGCCATTCAGGAGGAGAAGCACCGTGCTCTCTGCCCCCTTTATCATTTGCCCCCAAACCCTTCCCCTTCTGGTCCTCTGTACCCTCCGGGCCACTATCATCAGCTATCTGGTTATCACCACCCACAGCTGCCTCCAACTTCCCTGTCTTCACCGAACAACCCCCAAAGCCAGGACCCTTATCCACTGCAGTCAACCCCTAATAACATGCCTTATTGCCCTCCGCAAATAGGGTTCAGGGGACACGGCAATTGTGAGAGCACTGAAGACTCAGAGATCCGGACATATTCCAGTCTCTGACTGACTCCATCCCACCCCAATTGCACCTCCCCCCACTTTCCCCTCACATGCATCAAAATATTTTCTTTCGGCAACTGAAGTAGCTGTTGAATAAATGAATTGTCTTCTTAATAAATGGGTTTCTTTATTCAGTGTACATAGATTATTAGAGGCTACAGAAAAGCAAATGCCTGTTCCTATTAAAAGAATTCACGCTCCCTCCCTCCCTCTGCACTTCCCTTTAGAACTGGCTTTCAGCCTCAAAATTCTCCCTCAAGGCTTCCCTGATCCTAACAGCCTCGCACTGGGCCCCTCTAAGAGCCCTGCTCTCTGGCTGTGCGTATGTGGCCTCCAGGCGCTGAACCTCTGAGGACCATGCCTGAGTGAAGCCTTCGCCCTTCTGCTCACAAAGATTATGTAGGGCACAGCATGCAGAGATAACCGCGGAGATACTTCCCTCAGCCAAGTCCAGCCTCCCATAAAGACAGCGCCAGTGGGCTTTGAGACGCCCAAAAGCACACTCCACAGTCATTCGACACCGGCTAAGCCTGTAGTTGAATCTTTCCTGACTGCTGTCCAGGCTCCCTGTGTAGGGTTTCATGAGCCAGGGCATTAAATGGTAAGGGGGGTCGCCAAGAATCACGATGGGCATTTCGACTTCCCCCACGGGGATCTGCTGGTCTGGGGAAAAAGTCCCGGCTTGCAGCTTCGTGAACAGACTGCTGTTGCGGAAGATGCGTGCGTCATGCACCTTTCCAGACCAGCCAGCGTTAATGTCAGTAAAACGCCCATGGTGATCCACAAGCGCCTGGAGAACCATGGAGAAGTACCCCTTTCAGTTAACGTACTCCTCAGCTAGGTGGGCGGGCACCAGAATAGGTATATGGATCCCATCTATCGCCCCTCCACAGTTAGGGAAACCCATTTCTTCAAAGCCAGCCACGATGTCATGCACGTTACCCAGAGTCACAATTTTTCGTAGCAGGATGTGATTAATGGCCCTGCACACTTGCATCAGCACAACTCCAACGGTTGACTTTCCCAGCCCAAAGTGGTTGGCCACTGATTGGTAGCTGTCTGGGGTGGCCAACTTCCAGATCGTGATAGCCACCTGCTTCTCCACCAGGAGGGCAGCTCTCAATCTGGTGTCCTTGCACCGCAGGGCAGGGCCGAGTTCAGCACACAGTGCCATGAAAGTAGCTTTTCTCATGCAAAAGTTTTGCAGCCACTGCTCGTCGTCCCAGACTTGCATGACTATGCGATCCCACCAGCCAGTGCTTGTTTCCCATGCCCAGAAGTGGCGTTCAACGGCCGTGAACATGTCCGTTGATGAGACAAGAAGCTTCGTGTCAAATACGTTCACCGCTTCGATCTCGTCTTCAGACCCATCACTGTCACCTTGCATGTCAAGGATTAAGTCCACTGCACACTGAGATGTGCTGGCGACCGTCGTCAGCATGTCCCTCAGCAGTTCTGGATTCATTGCAGCACACGAAAATGGACGACAGAGCACGCCTTGCTGAAACTGTTGAAAGATGGCTCCTGAGGTGGACGGAAACACAGGGATTGCTGGGATATGACATGAAGCATCATGGGTAGTAGCAAATGTGGCCATGCTATACCGCTGGTGCGTCTCAGTGTGGACACTCAGTAGCGCTATACCTATTGTTGTATACGGGGACCGCTATAACCAAAAGTGCTATAATCCTGTAAGTGTAACCATGCCCTAAATGACTTGCACAAGGTCATACAGGAAGTTTTTGGTGGAGGTGTGAATTGAACAGAGGTCTCCCAAGCCCAGTGCAGTCTCTTGTGCATTAGACCATCCTTTCTCCCTGTATGCTTAAATGCTTTGGTGGAGCAGGGCTAGGGCTGGAGCGCAGAACCTTGCAAGAATGAGCATAAAGCATGGAACAGAAGGGAGACAACCAGAGAAACTGATTATGAAAGCCTGTTGACAAAGGTACTCACTGCTTGATTCCAAACATGCTCTTGGTTGAAGAACAGCCACATCAGCAACCAGTTGTAACTTTGCAAACAAATCACAATTAGGGGTAGCACGAAGAGGAACCTTACAGCTCTCAGTTCGTAGGACTAACCATAAGGCTACAGCTGTCTGTCAAATTTGGTAAGATTTGGTAAATTCAGATGAGGACAAATTGCATATTGGGATCTGCTTTCATTCATAAATAGTGGCACTACAATATCATATTTCTCAAATGCATGATAACATGGCTCCTATAATGATTAACAGAGGCTCTTGGAAAATGATAACACTGAAAGCTGTGGTAGCTGGCAGCCGGAAGAGGTGAATCTCCAGCAGTAACATTCCCGCTGCTCCCCAGGAGCCTTTCCCAGGGCAGAGCCCCCAGCCTGGTCAGGACCTCCCTTCCCGGGGCCCAGCCCCTGCTCCCAGGGCAGGCACAGCTTGGAGGGAAGGGACTGATTTATTTATACCTGCCCCTGGATACCTCCACTGCATGCATCCGACGAAGTGGGTATTAGCCCATGAAAGCTTATGCTCTAAAACTTTAGTTAGTCTTTAAGGTGCCACAGGACTCTCTGTCACTTCTGCAATTCTAGACTAACACGGCTACCTCTCTGAGGCTTTTCTGCTTTGGAGATCTTGTATGTTAGGGTCCTGGAGTCTAAAAAATGAAGCAGTGTTACTCTGCAAAATTCTGAAAAAAGTATGTTATGATTTTTATCTAACTTATCTCTTTTTATGTTGTTAATGTAACAAAAGACATGACTAGGAATAGTCTGTGAGAAAACTGTGGGTTCTTAAACTGTATCATAGTGTGGAACACAACTTAATAGAGAGCTTGTCCTGTGGACCATTTCTCCTGCTATTCATAACCACACAGACTACCTCTTGTCCCATTTGTAATTGTGCAACATCCCTCTGGAAACAGCAACAATTGCTTCTATGAAAAAATAATTTCAGAAAGGATTTATTTTTAGGTGTTTTGAGTAGCTGGAAGCAAGGCACAGAGTTGGCACTATGTGACCAGCCAACTCTCCAGGGCTAACCAGCTAGTTTTGTGAGGACCAGGTGTAAGCACCCAGCATAGGACTCTTAGTCAGCAACTTTTGAGTTCTGCTCTGGGCCAATAGACTAGCACTGAAGTGGGCCAAAGGAGACCTAGGTTCAGTATCTAGCTCAGTCAAACTTTCTGTATAACCTTTGGCAAATCACTAAGTTTACCACGTGCCTCAGTTTCCCACCTATAAAATGACCATTCTACTTCCCTGCTACACTAAGGTGATGTGAGAATTACACTTCCATTTTTTAATGTATGGTTATGGCAGAGTGCAGAGAGTAAACATATTGAGCCTTCCCAGAAAGGCACAGAAAGGAAGCACAAGGAACAGGGTTAGCTGAGCTCAGAGACAGAGCAATCTCCAGGAAGGGCAACCTCTTCTCCTTGTTGGCCCTGGCAGAAGGGTTGAGGATACAGGGGCTTAGGATACAATGTTGTAAATAGCATTGCTGCATGGAATGGTAAAGGTGTGGGTGGAGGGAACATAAATAAACAGCATGGTGTGCTCACCCAACCAATAGAGTCTGAGCTGCCTTCTGTAATACTAAAAGGTGGGAACGGAACATGCCCTGCTATAATAGGGTCAGAACTATGGCAATGAGCTATATATGCACATAGCTACAGTAGAACTGACTTCCTCTGTGATCTTGAGTAATTCCCTTAATCTCCCAGCCTCAGCTATAACATGGGCTTAATACTGTAATTTATACCCACCTTATAGTGATGCTGTGAGGACTAACATTTGCAGAGTGCTTTGAAGATGTGCACTGGTATATCATTAAGTATTATTAATAGTGAGTGATAATTTAAGAATCATACACAATTTTATGGCCTCATGTGTCCAGCTGTAAAACTGTTGCAAACAAAAACAGCAGGGAACAAATACATCTCTGGTGAAATTACATCAACATCAGTGAAATAGCACTACAGAAGAATTTGTCCCAATATATGTATAAGTGGGATCAGGGATATTAATGGACAGTGTTTAAAAACTATTCAGCAAGTAAATATTTCACTGCAATTATTTGGATACATTAAAACAAGTACTTTATTTTTATGCAAACAAGTGTTTTATTGTATTTTTAACTTGCTTATTATGTTTTGAATTTTTATTGGTTCCTTCTTTTTTACTGGCATTTGGATGGGTAACAAAAAAGGAACTTGGCATTAATATTCCAAAGGGACTCAATAAGGTTGCAACAAGAGGCTGGCCCTTTGATTACCCCCTTGCCGGTGGGAGTGCAGGAGCCTGTCCTTATAGTAGTAGTAGTGGAAGAGTATTCTGTAACTCTGTGCAGATCTGAATTTGTGTTTTGAAAGACACATTGTTTGGGAAAATTAGATTAAAATCTTTTTGTGGCGGGGGACTTGAGCCATTTCATCTCTACATCACCAGTTCATATGAACAGCAGCCAAAAGTCATTATTATTTGATTGCTGTTCAGAGGCCTGCTTGCAGTAAGGTGGTGGAATCTCTCCAGTTCCTGATTCCGCATCACAAAAGTTACCATCAGAATGAGCATTGATGTGCAGGCTGAGCAGAGATGCTGAGCAGTGAGGGAACAAGGATAATAAAATCTCACCAAAAAAAGAAAAAATAATCCATTCATCAATGGAGGAGTTGAATAAAAGTACTTAGCTTTTAATTTTACAGTAGCCAAAATTGTGCCGGGCACTTCTCAGGACATTACAATCACAACAAAAATCTCTTCCCCCAATTGCTCACAATCTAATATCATATATGATAAAGTGATGGGGTAATGCCAAAAAAAGCAATGAAATGGGAGTGCGAGAAGAGGATAGCTATCTATGTGATCATTCAGCAAACTGACCAGGTAGTGTATTGAATGATTTAAAATGGTTGAAATAGGTTTTAATTGAGTTGTTCTGGTCCAAGAATGAGTTGGCTTCAGTGTCTTTCTCAAAAAGTCAAATGTTTCTAGCTGCTTTTGTTTAGTTCCCTGATTTATTAGCCCATCATTTCCTGGCCTCATATGACAGATTAAAAAAACCCACCCATTAAGGCAAAGATTGTAAATAATATGGCCAGGCAGTGTGGCAGTAACATAGCACTTGGGCTTGAAAAATACATTCAAACTACAGGTGTATTTCTGCTACAAACACTGTGGATTTTATACATACTATTTCTTGGCATATAATTCTGCTTTAGAATTGTTCCACTGTGGTACAGTTGCAGACTCTTGGTAAAAGTTAACGTTGGCCTGGGCTCCTGGTTGTCTAATCTAAAATTCTCAAGAAACAAGAAAGCTATGTGATTTCTTTTCCTTGTATTGCATCCTTGACATTCCCAAAAAGGTGACATAGTGTTTCATATCTTATTTGGTGGTATATATGTATGTATGTGTATATATATATATATATATATATATATATATATATATATATATATATATATATATATGCCACAACACATGTTTAAATTAAGGGTGTTACTTCTTCGGATATGGCATCCTCTTTCAGGGGCTTTGTAGGAAGTCTGCATCATCTTTGTTTCTGATTGACTTTACTGAGTACCTAGACACAATGTGGACAAATGAGGCTTGCTGTACTTGCAGAATACCACAATACGTTGGGGGGTGCTGGAACAATGTGTATAGTGGGGGTGCTGAGAGCCATTGAGTCAAACAGTAAACCCTGTATATGATGGAAACCACTTCAAGCCAGGGGATGCAGCAACACCCCAGAACCTCTCATTCCAGCACCTATGATATGTTGTGATTTTCAAGAATGTGATTGTTAGTGAAAAATTACACTTTTAGGACATCCAGAGAGCATCAGCTTTGGTTACATGCATTATATAACACTATGCTTATAAACTGTATACATTGTAAATACAAGGTCCATAATAGTCCCCATCATGGGTCATTGGTGGGAATTGAATCCTGGACCTACAACACTAAAAAGAAAGGCCTCAACCATTTGTGCTCAAGGAACAATTCCGTTAGTAGGTACAGTACTTACTTTATTATTTAACTGAACTATTAGAGGGGACCACATAATACACACTGAGCCCAGTGAGTTACATATGCAAAGGTCATTATAATGGGGCATAGTTGATCAACAATCTTGAAGTCTGTAAGAGGAAGAGTCTTAGAGAGAACATTATCAAAAAACAAAATTGTTTATTCACCACTATATACATACAGAAGCATGTAGCAAAACATCCAATGTTCAAATATGAACGAACCAACACATCTGATAGGCTCAAACAATGAACAACTAACAGAGAGAATCACCTTTTCTATCTTCTCCTTAGATATATTAAAATAAATTATTGTATTAAATCTTTTCCTGACAGGAACTGAATCCTCCTTTATTCCGCCCCCCCCCCCAAATACAGTGTATCTGTTTCTGATAGTATCTTATTTAAGGGCAACTATGAAGTATCTATATTAATGTTTCTCTAGTTGTCAGCAACAAACCACTTTTCAACTACTTGGAAAGGCTGCATTTAATTTTTTCTACCCTCTTCTACATGACTGGGAATTTACTGAGGCTGAAATTAGTTCAAAGCAGTAAGACAGTATTGTCAGTCACTGCAGAAGATGTCTGGAAACAAAATTGTCAGCCAAAAGAAAATGGCTTGTAAATTTCTGGCTCTCACTTCCATCAGGAGAGGTCTCTCAGATTTCTGGCAACTGGGAAAGTGGAACTTGCTGTTCCCTGACACTGAAACAACTGTAGAACAGAGATTGGTGTTTCTTAACCTGATTCCTGCGGTGACCAGACAGCAAGTGTGGAAAATCGGGATGGGGTGGGGGTAATAGAAGCCTATATAAGAAAAAGACCCAAAAATCAGGACTGTCCCTATAAGATCAGGACATCTGGTCACCCTACAGTGATTCTTGACTCTCTGGTGTGGCTGTATAACTGGGGAAGCCTTGTGTTCTGCTGGAGCTGTAGGTGTAAATGTAGAGTTGATGAAAGAGGACAGGTCTAGTTTTTGCTGCTGTCTATTTATTTCCTCCATGTGCATGCTTTTGCAATTTGAGTGTAATTCAGAAAGTGTGAGGATAGTGCTTCCCGTTTAGAGTAGATGACTGGATCTCATGTAAATGATTCCACATGCTGGTTGACAAATGGCCTTTATGTTTACCCCTTACTATGCTAAGCCTACAAATCACACACACAGGGGCTTTTTTTTCTTTTTCTTTTTCTTTTTTGACCTATTACTTTAAACTCCATTTAACTATTTTAGCCGCAGTTTAAAACAAATAGTTCCACAATCTGATGAAGACTTCTTACTTTTGGTGCCAGGAAAGGATGTGTCATAAAAACAATCTGTTCACGTACTTCACTGCTGCTTGTTTGATGGATGTCCTTAGCAGTGACTATCCACTGGGGTTTGCTACTGCTTATGTCCATGTTTGGCTTAGGTTGGTTTTTTTGTCTTTGTCTTTGTTTGTTTTTCTTTAGCAGAGCAGAGGGGTAAGTTTTTTTTCATCACTCTCTCAACACGTGCAGCATTATCTGTAGATGACACTTTCAGTTTCTAAGGGATGCATTTGACAGTGAGATATAGAACAGCACAGAAACTACATGGATTCCAAAGGCATACATTTGCATTTACTATAAACTACAGTACATGCCCATGTCTGGATGTCTTTCTAAAATACTGGGAAGTGAGAGAAGCCATTAACAGTGGGTGCAAAAAGGAAAGAATACATCCTACTGTATTCTTCAGAGCAAGCATAAAATAATCCTGAAAAGATGTTAGTTGTATAACCTATCACATAGATATGGGCAAAACATTGTGAAATGTGTTCCCATATTTTGCTAAGCTTATCAGGCTTATGTACCACATGTCACTGAGGCATTGAGCAAGTAAGTCTAACAGAAGCCTGGAATGGTGCATCAGGACTACACCAACGGTGGCTGAAGAGTTAAGATTGAGATGCGTTTTGGACTTAAACCAGCGATTCAACCCTTGGTTAGGTACGATGCATATAGTGTTTCCTCCCCAAAATGATAGTACGTACTCTTGGAGTTCAGAATGAATCTGCTGAGAATTTACAAGCAAATCAGTTAGTTAATTTACAAACTAAAATTAATAACTATAGCACTGTCAGACCTTTTCCTTTCTGAATGATCTCTGTAATGGAACACCACAGACCCGTAGTCATCGTAATATGATCTGGACAGAAACTTCAGGTTTTTATCAACTACACAAATATGGTGCCTCTTAAGAAGAGGATGGGGCAAAATTTAAATTTGAAAAGCTTTTTATTTCAGTAGTAATTGTTTTGGTTGCTTTGGAGGAGAAGGAATCATTTTGGCATGTACATTAGTTAATGTCTTGGTCCCTTCCTTTTGTCTAAATGATGTCTATCGGACTAGATTTGCCAGAGGTCTCGTCTGGCCTTAAACTCTATTAGGGTATGTCCACACTGGACTGAGAGGTGTGAGTGCAGCACATGTAGATGTAACCTAGCTAGCTTTGATGGTGCTTGAATAACAATAGCAGAGAATCCACAGCAGCACTGGACGCAGCCTGGGTTGTACAAGCTGATCGGACACCTTGGGTATGTGTCTGAGTGGCTAACCCATGTTTCTGTCTAGGCTGCCATGGCTTCACTACTATTGTTATTTGAGTGAATTAGATATGTGTATATGGGGCGCATTCACACCGAGTACAATGTAGGCATATCCTAAATCTGCAACATCCTTCAGCTAAGAGATGATTTCCTTGAATTTTTGTGCAAAGCTACACTCACCCCAACTTTTAAACAATGCTTTTATGTTTGCTAAACATTTGTTAATTGAATGCCAATACTAGCGAAGTTGTTGACTAGTCTCCCAAGGGCTGTAATTCTTTGATCTACCCTCACTTGTTGGGTTTAGTGTGCAGATGCTTGATGGTGGTGGTGGTCTATGATATATAGGAGACTGGTTGATCTGGTGGTCACTTCTGGCTTTAAACTATGACTCTCTGCTAATTAATTCAGGTAGCAAACAGCTGTGGTGATTTTTTTTCAGTTACAGAGTTAGTTGCTTAGATGCTCGTTGATTAGAATAGATGGTGATTACATCAACAGCCTACCTATTTTTAAAAAATGGTCACCAAAAGTGGTCAACCTCTAAATAGATTTTTATCATGTTGCTAAGATACTATCTTGGTGGTACAAATTCATGCTGTTTTCCTTGTTTTTTACTGGTAGTATCCAATTTGTTACATGCTTACAGTGTGACTCAATCCAGTAGAAGTAGCCATGGACTTCCATATGTGTCAAATGCTCTCAAATCTTGGCTTTCTAGCAAATAAACGTATTTAGCATCAAAACTGGCCAGCCTACAGAAGATACTTTTAGGGGGTTGTGAGTCTGGGTTGCATTAATCTGAATGATAAGATCCGTTTAGCATTACACCTGAATCAACAGACAGTTTAATGGATGTTCAAGAGCAGTGCGTTGAATTTTTTTTTGCTCTGGCAATTACTCTGTGCAGCTACCAGAACAGGGTCTGGGTTTGGTGACCCAAATACAAAATCTTTTTTTAGTGCCAAATATTGCTTCTCGAAAAGGAAGTCATTTTCCCATCTGTTGAAGGGTTGTTTGCCTTTTGTTACAATTTTCAGACTCTCTGACTCTTTTAGACTCACAATAAAACAGATGTAATTCATTTGAAGTCAAAGGAGCTACACCCACTTAAAATTGGTCTAAGTCAGAGAAGAATAACATTGATAGATGTGAAGATCTGGAATAAGGCTCTTTAAGTCTGGAATGGTTTGAGAACAGCCCTGTTGTCTCTGTCCTATCTCTGGTCTAATTTAAATATTTTTGTGACATCTTTTTTTTTTCTCTGAAACTGTCTCAGCTGGTTGTCATCTCTGCCTCCTTTGAAAGGTCAAGACGGGATTACACTGGGGTGGAAAGATTTCAGGACGGCCCCTGAATATGATGTAACTGCTGGATGAGAAGCCTTATAGGTTTCAGAGTGAAAGGTGCATGGGACACAGCATGGCACACTGTTTAATGCTGCCACTGGCAAACTGGGATTTGGTAAAACCATTAAATCTGCCATTGAATCTGCCATAGCAAACCAAGAATATGTACAGGAATAGGAAAAATTGAATTACACACAGACATTCTAAACAGAAAGGATATTTACTGCAATGTGGCATGAGCTAGACTAAAACTGATCACTCCAATACTTCCCACGCTGCCTGGAATATTTATTACAAATGCATTACATTGGGATATATTTGTCACAACACATTTTTTGACAGCTGTTTTCATGTTGGGAAATTTACATCCAAAAATATATTTTTGAAAAGTCTTCATGAAACTGATTCCTCAGGCAGCTAAGGACTTCAGAGATGAGATTCCAGCTCACAGGTTATTTGGTTATTATTGGGTTAACAAGCACTTCTCTAGAAAATACCAAAAATGCATATTACTGTTTAAAAAAAATCACAGGCATATTTGAACATTTTCAGTGTGTCAAAGCAAAAACTGCCTTGTGTCCTTTTAGGTGATTTTTTTCAGGATATTGGTCTTGCTAGAGTGACTATCACATCCATTATTGTAATTATAATTTAGTGATAATTGCCCTGTAGAATTCCAGCATTTTATTACTATAAGCGAGAGCTCATTGTGAAAGTCAGAATCCAAACTCTCTGGGGAAATGACTGCTTGCTGTGTTTCTAATTTCCAGACTTGTTACATTCACTTTGGAGGGGTTTATACCTGCACTGAGTAAGTTAAAGAACCATCTCTCAGCTGATTACAATGAAGGACTGTCATTGAAATGTCAGACCAGCAGTGTAATTAACATGGCAAATATGTCTGAACCATATTGATTAAGAGGGATTACTTCCTTGCATGATTTTATAAACAGTTGCAAGCATAATGCCAAAATGTAAAAGCAAATTGTGCTTTTTAAAAGCCTATTTGGTTCCCTTTCAAATTAAAAACAAACTAACCCCTTATAGCAGTACACACCTTCTCAGTAGAGACATCAGCCTTCTGCAGTCAGTACGAGAATGAATTAATAGGTTCTGCAGATAGTCTTACTTTGGAGAGCGTGACTCCTGCAGACAAAGATAAAACCTGATGCTCCAACTTACAAAGATGTATCACAGAGACAACAGATTTCAAAGCAGTCACCTAAAGAGACCTTGAGGCAGTTTTGTTTCCCAGTATTCAATCGATTTATTTGTTGAAAGAAAAGACAATAATTATGGATTATATTACTGCTGGAGAGCCTGTAACTATATGGTTTTTCTGTAGCCATGCTGGAAGGCCTGAACCAAAGCCACTTTCTGCAGCCAGACTGAAGGATCAGCAGCTATTAGCTATAGGCTTGGAGTCACATACTCACATTCCATCTAAAATGTATTTAAAAGATTCACACCAGGCTGGGAGGAGGGGACTCACTGTAATAGTTCCCACTGTCACCAGATAAAGCATTGTCATTGCACTTTCCTACTGTTTGACACTGTGATCTTTGTCTGGTTTGTAATTGTTTCTGTCTGCTGTATAATTAATTGTACTAGGTGTAAATCAGTTAAGGTGGTGGGATATGATTGGTTAGGTAATTTTGTTAGGATTGGTTAGTAAAATTATACTAAGATAATTGGTTAAGGTAAGCAAGACTCAAATTTCATTATAAAAACTGGGGTCCAAGAAGGAGCTCCAGAGAGAAAGAAGATCAGAAGTAACAGATGCAGGAGGAAGAGGGCTGGAAGAAGACCAAAGGAGACAAGGAACCCCTGAGGAAAAGAACTCACCTCTAAGACCCAGCCTAAGATAAGAGCTGCCAGGACTTTTCTGCACAACCATGAGGTGCAGCAGCTAAGATCCAGAGACTGACCTCGCCTGGCCAACAGGGGAAGCCTGCCTGCCTGTCCCAGGATTGGTGAGAATGACACTGTGTGCTTAGCTTGTGTATTCTGCTTGTTTGGGAATTGTCAATAAATAGAGGATAAGAATATTACTGTGTGAGGCTCTTTCAGTGGCTAAAGATCCTGCCAACCCTCAGGAAGATGTGCCCTGAGCCCTAGGAACTGGGTAAGGATGGCTGTATAAATTAACAGGGTTGCACCTTGAGCCCTAGGAACTGGGTAGAAGTGTGTGTCCCTATAGTGTGGAAGGGATAGAGGAATTTGTGCGGGTAACAAGCCTGAAATTCTTTTTGGAATATTGGCCCAAATCCTCAGTTGGTATAAATTATCATCGCCTCCAAAATTAACCCTCTACATGAAGAGAAGGAAGGGAGAGAAATATTAGCCACTTTAAAAAAGGGAAGGGCAAGGGCTGCTGACTGAGGAAAAAGAATAGGAAGAGGGAAAGGAGAAGGGCTACATATCACTTGGGGCCTGATGCAAAGCCTATTGATATCAGTGGTAAGATACATCAAACTTCAGTGGGCTTTGGATCAAGGCCTTGGGTCCCCACCCTTTACATGCAGCATCCAATTTAGTGTCATTTTATTTGGGTGCAAAAAAAAATTGACCTGCTGCATATGCCCATGTCTCAATCTATTGGACTGTGGACCAGACTTTTGACCCTGATACTCTGATGGTATGGGGGGTTAATGAGGCTTAATCCATGCAATGAGAATTCTTAAAGTACAGAGGGCAATTCCTGAGTGGTAGCAGTAATATGTTTATGGTCCTTGTTCAAGGAAAAGGAGGCACAGCATAGGCCCCTCTACATATTCATAAGCCTCAGCTGCTAGACAGAGGCTACAGTAGGGGCTGAAATCATCCACCATGGCTAGCCCCAGAATGGAGAAGATCCAAAGATGGGATAAAGCCCCTTCTCTGCTCACAGTCATACATTGAACACAGTTCAGCCAGACTGGAGGAACCAGGAAGCCTTGGGTTTACTGGTTACTCTGTTGCCAGGAGCAAAAGTGTAAATACTTTATGTATGTGCTGTCTCTATGTCATCTTTTATGTTGATTTGAAGAAAGAAACATTTGAAGCACTTGGACAAATCTGTTCCTTTATGTTTTTCTAAGATGAATGAAGACTGGATAGATTATCAGGATGTTCTGTCTAGCGTAGGCAGAACTTTTTTTAACTTATGAGTTCTATATACAGAACTTCCTCATTGTCTACCCTGTCCACTAGAATCCACTTGTTGTTTCCAAGGCCTGGCACAACTATTCTATTCTGATGAATTTGTCTGACCATATTCGCCTCTTTTCCCTAAACAATCCTCTTTTGGCTTTTTTGTTTTCCTTTTTTGTCCTTTTTCTTCTTCTTGTAAGAACAGCTGATTTTTGTACCATTGGGTTTGTTTTTATTTAAATATTTGTTTTAGGCCAAGATTTTCAAAAATGATTAGTGATTTTGGATACTTCAATTTTTGGATATTTGACAGAGAGCTGGGCAACAGCAGCAGCTGTTCCAGCACCTTGATTACTGGATCACCAATTAAATTGGCCCAGAGTAAACCAGAGGGACAAAGATGTGCGTAATTGATAGATTGGGGATGGGCTGGAGGAAGTTGCACGGCTAATTAATCCATTAAGACCAGAAAATAGAAAAGGTACAGGAAGGAAGTATAGGAGATAGAGAAGCAGGCTAGTAGGACCAGGACCAGGACCAGGACAGCGACAGCGACAGCCCTCAGGGTAGAGTGATCCTTTCTCTTCCCTCCTGCGAGAACTGAGGAGAAACTGAAACTGTAAATAATTATGATGTATGGCTCAGAAAGGTGATAGGAAGAGCAAATGTAAACAAACTGCACATGGGAGCTTGTCTGGGATCACTGCTGGTGCAAGAGTTTGGGAGCCTGACTATGGAGGAGACCCTGCAGTGCTGGTGAAACAGCAAGACAACTCTGCAAGGTTTCCAGAAGCCACACCAATTGGCCTGGCAGTTGTGCGCTTGGCAGGTGGCACAGCAAAAGGGCCTGCAGAACTCCATGTGAGTGCAAGCAAATATGCAGCAGCAGTTACTACAAAGGGTGGTGAGTCTTGTGGTGGGATAGTGTAATTGGGCCCAAGGTCTGGGCCTCTGTAAGATAGGCCCTATTGATATCCCTGATGCATTCCCGGATACCGTCAAGGGGGCTATGACTGCAGGCTGGGATGGGGGAGCCAGGGCACTGTGGCTAGCCCCCTATTTGACCGGTGAAGCCTAAGTGACCTATATGGCTCTGAGCAGGCAGTTAAGGTGCCATACTGGATTGGGTGGACAGAAATTCTGAGCCATGAGATGGAGTAGGAGTTTGCAGTCCTGGACATTTGCCCCAAACCTGATAGATTTGGCCACTGGTGAGTGAGACTGGATACCCCAACTGGGGAAGATTACTAACACTTTGACTCTGGAGCAGTTCCTCCAGAACTGCCTCAAGAACAGGTGGCATCAGACATGTAACTTAGATGCAGCAGTTAAACTGACAGAGGAATTCACATAGGTGGACCTTCCTGGGAAAGAGAGCTAATCATTCAGGATGGCAGATTGTTGGAGCTCCTCTTCCCTATGCCCTTCCACTGCCTAGATTCCAACAGAGACTTCTACCCTTAGCTACTACCAGTGTGGGTGAGAGGGATGTATAAAAAGAGACTGACTTTGTATGGAGTAGAGTTTTGCTGAAATCAGCAGTTGGGCCAGGACTTGTGGGCTCAGGAAAGAAAGGAAACTGTCTACCATTTCTGTGATAGCAGGAGGAAGTATCAAAGGATCTTGGTAGACATGACCTCAGCTTTTTCTCTGGTATAGTGGGAGTTGATAAAGATAACAAGGGAATTGATGATTCCAAGAGCAATTTTGAAATTAAAGTACGTCTATAGAGACAAAAAGCACCGCCCTAGGGCAGAGGTACCCCTGGATGTCCAGGGGAGATTCACTTGGAATCCATCAGGAAAGGGGCATAGATAGGTTACCCTACTCCTTTATTTGGTGCCCCAACACAAAGGCCTTTCCCACTGGGAAAAGAAGTTGGTGTTGGGGGCCGCAGGTGAAGAAAAAGGAGAAATGAAAGGACAAAGCTGAGGTAGAGCCTCTAAACAAGAACACACAAGCCAAATGAGAAGTAAGAAAGGAGTACTGAGTGGGAGAGTAAGGAAAACCAGGTAGAAGGTTTGGATACTACTAGACCGGAGAAGCCAAGCCAAGATGCAAGGGAAGAACCCTGAAAAGCTGAGGGGGGAAAGGAAGGAAAATAAGAATAACCTGAACTTGTTAATGGGGGTTGAGTGGCCCTCAGAAGCATCTCCTCCCTCCCCCCGTTGGTGTACCAATGGGGAAAAAGCTCAGGCACAGTTCATATGGTTAGGAGAACCAGGAACTCCAAGTGAGCAGGAGCTTGGGAAGAGTCCACAGTCCCAGGAACCCAGGGCGTGAGGACCTATATTCCAAAACAGAATTGTGGGGGCAACCTCCACCCACAAAGTATGATTTGTGCAGGTGGAGAATGGGTGGACCATATAAGGAGGGCCAAGATGATCACCTTGGAGACAGAGGGAGAACCCTACAAGGAAGTATCTCCAGTAAGGGAGGGAAAGCATGCCGTAAGAAAAAACTTTGTGAGGGTGGGAGGTGTGTGCCAGAGTGCAGGGCAATAGCACCTATTGATGTCTGGGGGAGGTGAGCAGGCAGACACAAGACTGCCCACATCTGAAGGCCCTCCCCAGCCTAAGGGGAGGAGCTTCTGAGCCCAGGCCTCAAGCAAGTTTGTGGGTGAACAAATGATGGGACTGAAGTGAGGATCATAGGCAGGGAGCCACAGGAGGACACCAAGCAGAGAACCCCAGACAGTGCCCAGTGCTCTTTGAAGGTGTCTAGGGAGTCAGCAGAGGAACTCTGCCTGGATACATGATCAAAGGGAGGAGCGGAAATAGCCCTCACGATCTCAGAGCACCTCCCCATCCAACATCCTCCTCCTGATATGATGGATGGCCATCTTGGCCAGCCCCAGGAGGAGGATGACAAGGAGGTTTTGTAACTTTGTGGGGCCATGGATAGGGTGTGCATAAATCAGGAGGTGCATGGAAAAGTTCAACCAGAACCTCAGGAGAAGGTTCTGGAGTAGCTGCAACCTGGCACACTCAAGGTAGATATGGCTGGGCAAGAGCTGCTGCACTAGCACTCTGATAATTGGGTCCCCTATTAAATTGCTGTAGAGGAAACCTGAGAGGCAAAGCTGTGCCTAATTAATAGATTGGAGACAGGCTAGGGGAAGTTACAAAGCTAACTAACTCATTAGCCTGGAAAGAATAAATGGCACAGGAAGGAAGTACTGGGGGAAGAGAGACCATCTGGCTTTTGAGAGTTAGAGCCAGCAGAGATCTCCCAGGGGGAAGATACCTTTCTCTCTCTCTCTCCCCTCCTTGGGGTGTATGCTATTGTAAATACGGAGTTGCACATGTTTAAGGGAGAACTGGATGGAAAAAATCATGAGGTGTTTGACCAGGAGATGTTCTAGTACCTTGTGGTTAGAAAAGAGAGAGGACCGGGATGATGCCCAAGACATTTTAAAGATGCCTGATTTTTAGAAAACATACAGCATTAATTCTTTAAAAATTAGGCCCATTTAAGGTGTTACAAGTTGGGCTTCCAAAAACAGAAGTATCCAAAACCATTTTTCACTTCAAATTCTTGGTGTTTATTTGTACATGGATAGATTTGTATTTATTTACTTTTATTTTGGAAGTGAATGCTGCACAGTGTAGTAATGAACTATTTCTTCTAATGCTTTTACTTAGGGATGTTCAAATGGCAAATTTCACTGCCATATATTAAACACGTGGCGATTTCTGGATGTGGGATTTAAGTCCAGCCTTTTACAAATACAGAGCATATTTGCAAAACTTGGATCTGGATCTGGGTTTGGCTTTCAAGCACCTTCAAAGTTCAGGGTGGTCTCTACAGATATCTTGGCATAGGCCTTTCTCCATTTTGTGTGTGTGAACAAAATGATCTGCCTAAATGTAAGTGAAATATATTCACAAATGTGCAACTCCCCTCTTATGTGCAGAATCCATTTCAGAGCTCAGTCCTCCAAATAGTTACTCATGCACTGAATTCCATTCTCTTCAATGGGCTCCACATGGGAATCTCGATACACATGGGAGTAACCATTTGCAGGATCTGGCCTTTACAAAATAACAATACAGTGGTGACAATTTTAAAAAATAGGGGTAACTTTTATCTAGCCTGGTGTAGATTGCTATGAAAGAGACTGACGACGCAAACTATTGTCACACACTTCTGAAGAAGTGTTTTTGTAAAGGTTACTTGCTCAGTCCCTCTTTACCAGTGCAGCTTGTGTTCTCCCTTCTAAAAGAGACAGGTTGTGAATGTATGTTAACAAATTAAAAAGCTACAAATGAATTTTACAGTCCACAATGCTGGTCATTCTCACCTCATGAATTCACAAGTGTCTATGAATTTGGAGTGTTGTTGTTGAGGGATGATCTCATCTCCCTCTTTCCATATTCTTTAGTTTAGTTTTCCTCTGCAGCTCGTTCTATGTGCTCAGAGCCAGAGTGCCAAACTTCCTAAAGAAGAGAGAATTATTGTTGCTTCTCCTTTTTTCCTTTATATTTGCAGATTGTGTTTTATCTCATTTGGGAGCAGTATCTTCTATCTAGGGATAATCATTGTTTCTTGTTGTTTTTATGTGCTTTGTATGGCCTCAAAATTTTTACAATTCCACACTTCTCTGCTTTCAATGCAGCTTCAAATTTGGCTTTAATTGGTGGCTTAGGGAAAGGGCTGCAAGGGTCTAGACCAGGGGTGGGCAAACTATGGCCCGCGGGCCACATCCGGCCTGCGGAACAATTCTGTCTGCCCCTCCCGCGCCCCCAAGCTCCTGGCGGGGGAGGCTAACTCCTCTCCTGTTGTTCCCCTCCCTGCAGCTTCAGTGCGCCACACAAGCAGTGCTCTGGGGGCAGGGCTGCGCACTCCAGCGGATCAGTGTGGCAGTGTATCTCGCTCCGGGCCAGACACACTGTTCTGAGTGGCATGATAAGGGGGTCAGGGCTGAGGGCAGGGGGTTGGATAAGGGCCAGGGGGTCTCGGGGTGGTGGTGGTCAGGGACAGGAAATGGGGAGGTTCGATAGGGTGTGAGAATGTCAGGGGGTGACGTGTGGCTAGGGGTTGGGGCAGTCAGGAGACGGGGGCGTTGAATGGGGGCGCGGTCCTGGGGGATGATTAGGGGCGGGGGGAGGTCTCTGGAGGGGGCAGTCAGGGAGCAGAGGGGCTTAGAT
>ML677349.1:38706308-38773583 GCA_007922305.1 Dermatemys mawii | reverse complement strand
GTAAAATGGCTTTTCTGGTCTGTTGAATATTTTTTTGTTTGTGAATTTAGTGCTCATGAAAAGCACAGGACTGAGTGCACTGGACAGTGAACGGCAGGAAACTTTAGTTCTGGCGCTACTTATTTTTTTAGTACTTGACTTTGCAACTTTAGAAATTTTTTTAGTAAGTTTTTGGTGCATAATTTCATAGATATTTTAACAAAGCAAACTGAGAAAATCCAGAAATTCTTCATGTGGCACTCACATGGGTCATTGGCAGGATTGGAATCTTTACATCCACAGCCCAGACCTCAGCCATGGAACTAACTGAGGATCTTACATCCATACTGTGTCCTCCTCCTTTGTGTGGACCAGCACAAGAAGGAGATGGGACACTTTTTGCCAGTGGGTTTCATTGATATTTGCTGACAGCAGAGGAATGGTGAGACTCAGGAATCTTAGGTTCTGTTTGTGATGGGTTGCCCCTCTTAGGATGTCACCTGATGTGTTCAGATACCACTGAGCCTGTCAGTTTTGCCATTCTGGGCACCTTTTTTACCTGTTTTGCTGAGCCGAGCTATTAAACCTCCTCCATCACACACACTGGCAGGGCTACACTCAACTGTAGAATGAAACAGAAACTCAGATCAGTTCTGGGAAGGCTCATCTTAAGGGACTTATGCCGCCCCACCCCAGCACTCAGGTGTCTACCTCCCTTAGAGTGTGGACCCAAAAGTGTATTATCCACCTCCTCTGTCAATGTGAAGGAAGGTATGCGCTGCCTCTTACCGCACACCAATTTTGAATTGTACACAAGGGGTTATGTTACAAACAAGAAATAAGTTTATTAACTACAGAAGGTGAATGTTAAGTGAATATAAGCGATAACAGACAGAACAAAGCAGATTACTGAGCAAACAAAAGAAAATATGCAAGCTAAGCTGACTATATTTAAATGTGTTACAAAATATAATTTGCAACCTGCCTAAAATAACTTATAGGGTAAGAAAGTTTCTGTGGTTTAGCATTCCAGTTATAGTTCTTGTCTCAGTCTGGATTCCCCCCTTGCCTTCTCTTCAGATGTCTTTAGCAGTCTTTCTTCTTGGGCAGACAGGCCATGAAAGAGTCCCATTTGCCTACCTCTCCACCCTTAAATAAGATTTATGTAAGGGAGGAACAATTTGTTTTCCCAAACTCCCCCCGCCCATTCCCTTTCAGTGGAAAGTTACAAGAAATCCCAGGTAACGTTTAGTATCAGTTGACAAGACCACCTTATCTAGCAGTATCACAGTTACATCTCTGGACACCTCCCAAGGGGGAGAGAGATTAGTATCTTCATGGTCTTGTTCCTTCCTGATAGGCCATCAGATGATAGCTCATCAAATCTGGTGGGTGTCTTCCGAATACACACCCAGTTGTAACAGTTATAGTCCATATTCCTAACTTTAGATATAGATATGATACATGCATACAAATTAGATAATCGCATTCAGTAAATCATAACCTTTCTAATGATGCCTTACAAGACCCATCTCGCATAAAGTATATCTCAGTTATGGCATATCCATGGTATAAGCATATTTCCATAACGAATATAAAGTGTAACGGTTATATGTTACAGGCTGCAGAGGGTGGTGTACTCAAGTGACTATTCTGCCCATTCCTCCAAGTGTGATCCCTTCTGCCTCATCCTCTCCAACCTATCTTTGTCCCATTCCTATCTCTCCCCCACTCATGGCTCCTTATCCCAGTCTTATTTTGGTTGTTGAGTTTCATGTGCAGATGCTGGGTGGTGCTGGTGGCCTGTGATATACAGGAGGTAAGACTAGACAATTTAGTGGTCACTTCTGGGCTTAAACTCGGACTCCTTACCCATCCAGTTGCAGTCTTCCCCACCAAATGATAGCCCAAACTTCCTTTCCCAGTCAGGCCTTATTTCCCCTGAGCACCCGTCTCTTTGACCAGCCAGTCACAATCTCGCCTCCAACTCTCATTCTCTGCCCCTTCCATGCTCCTTGTTCCAGTCTATCTACTTCCTCCAACCTGCCCCTTATCCCTCGCTCCAGGTCTGGCTCTTGTCCCCTGTGCAGTTGAATTGGGTAGTTTCATCCTCCATGCTGCCTGGGCCCAATGTGTGCATGTGTCACTGAGAGCACAGGACATAGTGTCCTTGCTTCCAGTTCAGTTGCTTTACCCCAGACTGGAGCATGCCTGGTGGGAATGAAATATTCAGAGAATTTAGCTGCTATAATCTGTGTCTGTACTGAGCATGTGCAAGCTGATAATTTGGGCAGATTTTCTTGAGGGCAGGAATAGGCAGATCCCTGATGCAAAGTCCAACCCCTTGCAACATGTCAAGCCCCTGCTTCAAAGCACACCAGTGCCAGAGCTTTTTCAAAGAAAGATCACAAGAATCTTTTAACATGGCCAGAACAATGTATTTCTTTCTAGCTTTGCTCTCAGAAAGAGCTGCACTGTTTTGACTGAAATTTTCCAAAAACATTGAGCCTGAGGAGAACGCCCAAGATGGAAAATTTCAGCCCAAACAGTTGGCAGAGTTACAAGCTACTAAAAACTGGGTTTGATAATGGAAAGTGTTGGGCCACCTTAATAAGTAGTATTACTAGATTTCCCTATAATCTAGATCTACATGGAGAGATCACAGGTGGAATGTTATGGCAATATTACATTCTATAATAAATGTACTTCTCTAAACCAAACCTCTCAGCCTTGTGAGGTTTGTTTCCATGACATTCCTCCACTGAGAGTGCCAAAAAGGTGACCAACTGTGGTCATGTTTGTGACACATACAGATGTGCTTTACTTTTTAATCTGCACTGTCATTTGATTCACACATTCAAATTATCTATGAAGGGGTCTGTAAAAGTTGTTCATTGTTTCTTTCAAAACCTCAATCTCAGTATAGTCAAGATAAACAATTAAAGGGAATAGATTATCTATATTTTTTTATCTAAATGCAATAATATTTAAATCATAATCATAATTTGGGTTCAGCTACAGTATAACAGATATATGAAAACTGAATTTGTAAACCCTGGACTAAATTCTAATCTCATCCATACTGGTGCAAATCGCGTGAAGCTCAGGGAGTTAATTTGGATTTAGATTTGCACCACTGCAAATTATGATGGAACCTGACCCATTGAGCTCTTAATTATTTCATTTTCACTCTAAATGAATCCTAACAAAAAGTGAAGTTAGTTATTTTATACCTACCTTGAGCCAACAGGGGTCTGGGCAATACTGTTCCTTTTGCAAGATAATTAGGGAGAGGGCAGATCAAAATTAAGCAAGGCATTTCTCTTGTCACTGTACTACGATTCTAACTCTACTTAAACTGCACCTGTCACTCAATGTAGACAAACTTTAAAGCACTTGCTTAACCCCACTGGGACTAAAACCATGCTAAAGTTAAGTATGTGCTTACGTGCTCTGCTGGATCAGGGCCTGCAATGAGAATTGACAGCACTCTAGATGTTCCCAGCTTTGCTACTCCTATAGAAACACTGCACTGAAGTCAAATACCATAGCACAATGGATGTTGCTTGTTTCATGGTGATTACACTTATATAGACAGAACTATTCAGTCTCAAAGTGCTGAGCAAATTTGTCTCCCGTCAAGGTCACTGGAAGATGAGGGCCCATGCAAGTCTGGGTTGCTGCTATCAGAACCCTTGCTGTGACACATTGCTGAAACAATCCCCAACAATTTTTAACATCTAGATGCTGCAGAGGAAGATTTATATGAGACAAACTTTTGCAAGCAGTCACTCCTTGGTTGGAAGGTATGGCGACAGAGCCCTTGATGCATGTCTTCCCCTTCCTTCTTTCTAGCTCTGTGCCTGGCTCTGATGAGATCAAGAACCTAGGTGGGTGTCTTGTGCTCTTGTGGCAGTGACTAATGATGTGTCTTAGTCCAAGTACTATGACAGGTAAAGATTTCACCTAGCTCTTTTCAGTCTGGGACCCCTATATACAAGGATTGGTTTAATTAGCACTCCTCAGTTTACCTCCCTTTGGGTTATACTGCTAACTAGACTTCCACAAATGGGAATATACAAAGGTTGCCTCAAAAAAGAACAAAAAGTTACTAGTATCTGTAGTAGCTTTGAGAGTTTTGCCTCTTCATTTGCACACTACCTGTTTGCCCTACTCTCTTTCTTAGAGTTCAATTCTCTTTAGGGCCCTGGGATATTGTAGAATGTTCTGAAGGTCCAGAGCTGTGACTAAGTACTTGTTTGGTCCCAATGGAGACTGGTTTACTAGAAGTTTCCCAAAGGACACTAGTGTTAGGGAGGTGAGAGATGGAGAGGTATGAGGTGATAATGCAAGTGGCAACATACAATGGGAAAACTAACGAAGAACCTACAGTACTGCTGAGTAACGCTTCTTTCTTCATCGACCCCATGAGTAGTTCTTAGCCATCTTTGCCCCTCTCATTCTACTAAAGCCCAGTTGTGAGATGCAGTGTGTGAAAGCCCCAAAATGAGAGAGACAAAAAAATTAATCACGTAGAAAAATTAAAATGTTGTTACACTAAAGGAAGGAGTCTGAGTGACACTTTCTGTAATCCCCATTTCATGATTCTGTATTTCTGATGAAAATAGTCTTCAAACATAAGCAGGAAGGGACACCAGATTTGTGTGGAACTTTGAGACTAAAATGAGTGACATCCCTTCAGAAGAGGGATGGCTGAAAGGTGTGGCCATTACAGTTGTCCATGGACTTCATTCAAGAAAGAAATGGTGGCACAAGGGCTTTTTGTGTGTTTGCTTTTTTTGTTTTCAAATCCAGTGCAGTATTAGACTTTTGGCCTTACAGTTTTCTACAGTTAAGAAAAAATAAAGGCACTTCTATTGCATTTCTGTGAGGCAATGGTGCCATTCATTGGTTGCTTTAGGTAACAGCAGGTGCACATTCCTTAGCATGTAGGAATATCCCAGAAGACTTATTCCAGGTTCTGTTTTGAATTTGAAGTGAAAGTTTCAAGACTGATTATTGCATCTCCTTTTTTAAAAGCGCTTTTAAGTCTGGTCTCATGTGGAAAATAATGTTTGTGCTAGAAAAACATGGATAATATATTTGTTTCTACAAATCAAGTATGTGACAGGCAATATGAAAACACTTTGTAAGTTTGAGTGCAAGGCATATTCACTTCACTACTTTTATTTTTCCTTCTGTGACAGGGCTGTATACAATTTGATCCAGCACCTCACATTAAAATGAAACTTGCAAATGCACACCAATTTCTAGAGGCATATGGAATTTCTGTTGGACAGTGATTAAAAGACCATGCTAAACTTCTTTTGTTTATCTGCTTAAGGTTCTTTTAATTGGAGTCTGCTGTGACGGGTCTGGTACACTTCATGCTAGGGACCATATTCCAAACTCAGTTGGAATGGTAAATATGGATTAACTCCATGAAGGTAAATGGAGTTATTCCAGACTTATCGCAGCACAACAGAGATCAGAAATTTGCCTTAAGTGTGCATATGTACTGTATGAGATCTATGACATCAACAAAAAAATGTTAAACAATCCAGCAGGTGAATAACTCTTCTGCTTGATCGAAATGGCCTGATTTTATTTTTTTAAAATTGTGCTTACATAAGTGGAATTGAACTGAAGAGGCCATTGTCATGTGACTTTTTGGCTGAATTCATGTAAGCTAGCAAATGATGATTGAACAGGGTGAAGAGGGAGTCTGCCAAAGGGAGTGTTAGGACGGGGAGGTCATGGTCTGGTCTGTTTTGATGGGTTCATCTTGGATCCTTTAGCTTTCTGCAGTATGGGTGGTAACTGAGTTCCCTTGAGCAATTCTAGTTGGAGTCATCTTTTGACAGGTGGACTTATTTTTGAGTCTAGCCAGTTTCATTTTTTTTATTCTTGGAGTGTCCATATTGTTCCTTTATTTACACAGATGCTTATCAGATCTTCCTTGTGATAGCTCTTCTCTGTATCTTTAGAATTTGTATAGAAGGAAAGTGCTTATAATATGAGGTGGATTTGTACAAAGATGTAACAATTTCCATGGTCTTTGTATCAAAACAGCATTCAAACAGCTTAGAATCCCAACAGTCTTTGTGTGGCAATTGAGAAATAACATCCATAATCTCAGATGCTTGGTTGGTGAGTCTTGGTCATATGCTCAGGGTCTAATTCAGGGGTTCCCAAACTTTTTGCATGTGTGACTCCATTTTAAGACTTACTGTTTCCTGTGACTCCAGGCAGCAACAAATCAACATAGTGACCAAAGAATTTACACATGAAGTACACTATTTAATGTTGTCTATTGTGGACACATGGGCTTGTGTGTTGCAATACAGCTTCTCAAAAGTCCAGTGCACATCTAATCTCTGTGGTATCAACAGTAGATTGATACCAAGACTTGATGGACAAAAGTGCGCTGAATCTAGCTTCACACAGGTACATGCTCATGAATAACTCCATCAGTTGTAAGGCTTGTTTTGAGAGTGCAAGATATTCATTCTTTATAGTGAATCAGAACTCTGGGAGAGAAAGTTAGGCAGATGTTTTGTGCAAGAATTGATTGCAGGAAATTTTGATGAGTGTCTCAATTTCAGCTGCTGGCCAATCCATGGCATAAATCTTACATTTAAAGGGATTTTTGCGCCCAATCATACTTGTAATATCCAGCATGGGGTGGGGAAGGGGGGCAGGGAAAGGATGCAAACTATTCCTCCAGCTGGCTGAGATCACCTGTGTGGGAGGCTGAATAATGTCTTTGTCAGCCAGGAATTTGCAAGGCTGTGGGAAGGATTCGGAGTTTGTCTTCAATAGATTATTCTTCCAGAAAACCATTTTCTTCATGAAGCCTGTGATTTGGTCACGCATCTGAAGGATGTGGCTGTTTTTTTCCTTGAAGACTTGTATTCAGTTTCCCAGATATACTTTCTTGCCTATGTCTGACATTGACTTGTACTTTTCACCGGGGATATTCCGCACCCCTCCCCAAGGCTCCATTCCATCTGCTCCTCGAAGTCCTCACCTTTCATTTTTGCTGCTTTCTGCCCTTCCCCCAAACCACTCCTCCATCCTCTGAGCAGCTGCCCCACCGATCAGCTGTATGAGCTGTGACTGGTGGGTACTGAACACCCACAATTTTTTTTTCTCATGGGTGCTCCAGCCCCAGAGCACCCACAGAGTCAGCACCTGTGCAAGAAGGCACATCTTCATTGACTTTTTTCTGTGTGGCCACTGGAAGTCACACATTTGCAGTCCGCTACATAGGCCTGCAGCTTGTCTCTCAGTTCAAAAGATCATCCCAGACCTTTTCCCCTCGAGCTTCAGTGTAGAACAACACGTCATGATGGTGTGAAGAGGCTGGGTCTCTTTGTAATTTGCGTAGATGAGACCTGCTGCAAAACTTCATCAACCTCTGAGCTTTAGATGCCAATTGTTCTCTGTGACTTATGTAGTGGGTGCACGAAGGGGATGAAGTAACTTTCCCTATCCAGGCACGCAGGCCTGCATTGTGGCCTTTGGTAGATGGAGTTCCATGTGTGTAGAAGCCCACCATGCATTCACACTTTATGGTTTGGTCTTGCATGTAGCACATAGAACATTCCTTGTGCTTTCTTATGTTTGAGAAGAATTGCATCATCCCATGTGTATTTCACAAAGCCAAGAAACGTGCATCATGATTCTGAGTGCTCACCTCCACTTGAAAAGCAAAAGCATCCATGGTTTTTAGATGCTCCCCCAGTGTGTGTTCCTGATCTGCTGCTATAATTTCAATCCTTCACTTTACTGTGTTGCTGGAGAGTGGTTATGGGTTTGAGCTTGTTTGTCTCGGTTTTCCCACAGTTATGGTCACCACATCAGTTGCAGCTGGCAAAATTAAAGTCTGTCCTACTGCATGAGGTTTCTTGTCCTGTGCACTGTGGCAATTCACCTTAAATGATGCCTTTTGAGCTCGGTCAGAGACAGACATGGCCCTCATGAATTGCAATTGTTGATGCTAAGGTTCTTCTTGCTGGTGCCAGTTTTCCTGTGTTTTCCTTGTGAAGGTGTTCCAAGTCTCATTTAAGTTTACTGGGCTTCATGCTTTTGCTAGATAACACCATGTGACATAGGCCAAAATGCTGCTTTCTTCATCCTTGACCAAAACACTGGTGAAGCCATAAGCAAAGAGAGCCTATCTGTGAGCACACTTCTTGGGTTCTTGTATTCTTTGCTCTTAACTGCATCATTAGACTCACTGCTGGAGGTTGAAGCAGACACTCTCTGTAAAAATGAGTCCATTGTGCCTCTTATAACAAATCGGAAGAATTCACTGTTAAGCAAATGAGGCCAGGACTTAGGAGGCCCTGTGTGATGATACTAGGGTGGCACAGAGACAGTACCTTACACTGATTATTATCCTTAAGTACCAACAGTGTACTCAGGATAATATAAAAGGAATTATAGGCCTTGCCTTAAGCCACTGCAGAGTCCCATCTCCCAAAAGGCTCTGCAGGCTGCTAACAGTTTGAGCAAGAAGGATGCTTTGTTGATGAGGCTGCTTCCCCCAGATAAGGATCTTCTTCATGAAAGCCCTTCAGCTGGATGCTTGCACAGCTGGATGGTGCAAATGGCCAAAATGAGTGTTCACGCAGCCACCTCCACACAACCTGCTCCACAAATGCACCAGAAGACTGCCTTTTGGATCTACAAAATGGCTGCCTCTGCATAGTGTGACGTTGACTTCAAGTTACCCGAAGTACTTTACTTTATAAACCATTTAAATATATACTGATAGTGCTATTCAGTTATAGAAGGTTACAAAGACAATCACTATGTACCTAATATAGGTGCAAGATTAAAAACTATTGATATAAGTATCCAGCATGTCCACCTGAGAACAGAATTTGACCCATCACATCAATGTTAAATATAAATATTACTGGTAAACTGTGGCACTTGCTGGTTTAGTCTCCTGATGGCTGTAATATTTTAGTCTAATTTAGTTTATTTGGGGTCAATACAGAGGTAACTCAAATGAGATTAAGTGGTCTGATAAGCAGGGGATCTGGTGGTCCTTTCTGACCTTCCACTTACAGGCAGAGTTTGTCTGCACTCAAGCTGGAGGTGTAAAGTCTAGATTGGGTAGGTATTTGAGCTAGTTGCAGGGCCGGATTTCCAGTTAGGCACAGAAGGCACCACTAGGCATGCACCTAATCTCTCTAAAATTGTGTGCAACACAAAAGTCAGCTGTAGGCGGAGGGTGGAAGCACTGAAGATGCTGTGCCTAAGAGTGTGGAAGATGTAAATCTGCCATGGCTAGGGGGCTAAAAAAATAGAAATGTAGTTGTGGCCTATGCTAGCCAATGAATATTATCCCGCCTGGGACCATGGCTACTCTATTTTTAGCTCAATCTAACTTAGCATGCCTACATCTACCTGTGCCAGAAATGAAACTTCCAGCTTGTGTAGATGTACGCTATGACTCCTCACTGAGCAACACTGAATCAGGAGAGAGCTTGTCAAGACTGGAAAACAAAGATAGGCAGAGACTAAAAAAAACAAGAAAATGAGGGAGTTCTTGGTTGTGATTGGTCAGATAAATCTCATGAGAAGTTGTTTCTCTTTCATGATAGAAGTGCCTGCACAATCATTCAAGCACAATTATTTGCATGTGTGAATTTATATTACTTTCCAAGAACAGTCAACCACACATTACAGATTCAGGCACAGAGATATCTAAGGCACATGTGTGTGCATGTATTGCTATCATGTGTGAGAACTAGGTTGTGAGGTCTCCCTTGGGATATGTTAAAATAATATGTCTCACTTCCTGAATTTTAGACTATTTTAAGAAACATTTAAGCTCCCAAAAATTTCTCTTTTGACAAAAAGGAGAGGCTACCTGGGATTTATTATGAAAACTGAACTAGAATATTTTGTCCATGGCTCAGTATTTTTTCCTGAGATTTACAGAGGGGAGAAGAGTGGAAAAGAAACATCAATCAGAGGGAAAACGGATTGTGCAAGAGGAAGAGTTGGGGAGGAATAGACCAGTAGCCAGAAAAGGAAGTAGAAAAGGCAAGTGAAGATAAAGAGCAGAGCAAAAAACCAGGAGAGGTCAAGTTAATTTTTTAAAATTGTTTTATGAAATTCTTGGTGCCAAACTGTTACCAAAAAATGCACAGTACAAAATGTTTGACACTGCATGTTGGATGTATGTTATATATGTGATATATGGTATATTATATAAGAATGTGTTAGGCTGAGAGGTACTTGGAAGACATGGCAGTGAATAAGAGGTGAGCCGGACACCCAGGGTTCCTGTCAAAGGTAGTTCTGAGGGTGTTTACATCTGGAGTCTCTGCTCAGGCAGTTAGAGCAGTGCCAGATGCAAAGTTCAGATCCAGATCCAACCTCCCGCAAACATTGGGCACTGGTAAGTTTGGGTTTGTTTCAAGCCATATTCTAGAGTCTGGAATGATGGAGGGGATGGTCTGCTCATTCCAGCCAGCCACTTGCAAGCTGGCCAGTGAGCCATGCAAGTGCAGAGCCATACTCTAGTCATTGGTCAAACATTCTCCTCCTTCCTTCAGACAGGTCACCCACCTCATCGACTGGCAGTGGTGGGTGGTACTCACTGCAGCGGGGTGGTTGTGGTAAAAGCTATCACAGCTGGGTGCTTTATAGCTAGGGTGACCAGATGTCCCTATTTTATAGGGACAGTCCCATTATTTGGGAGTTTTTTTATATAAGTGCTCATTACCCGCCACCCCTTGTCCTGATTTTTTACACTTGCTGTCTGGTCACCCTAGCTCTAGTGCTGTTCTGTGGATGCAGGCGGGCGAGACTGCTGGTGGGAATTCAGGATCAGTACTTAGTAAAAAGTTTGTTAAGCCAGAAAGCACATTTAGACCTCAGAGCACCCATTAAAGCCTGCTTTTGCATAATTAGCATGCAATATAAACATACTGAAGGAATAATTTAGGGCTCAGTCCTGCTGCACTTTCCCATGTTGACTAGTAGCACACTTCATGAGCAGTAACACTGAAACTGAAAGCGCTTGTGAAGCAAGATACTGGTTGAAGGTTTGTTATGCCAAATTGCAATAGTTTCATAAAATTGAAAATTAGACACCGTCAGTTTGAAATCCAGTCAGTGCAAAAACTGATTTATAGGCAGTCTCCAATACTACACCCACCCCAGATGTCCCCTGCTAGCTATTAGGTTAATAGATTCAAAGGCTAAAAGGCGCCATTATTACCATCTAGTCTGACCTCCTGCCAGGACCAGATTTCTGATTAGGCACATGTCTGGGGTGCCAGCATTCTAGCGACACCTTACCCCTCTAAAATTGTTTGCAACATGAAGGCATGGGATGGGGGTGATGAAGATGCTGTGCCTATGGGCACATAAGGTTTAATCTGGCCCTGCCTCCAGTACAACACAGGCTATCAAGAGCCTCCCCCAATACTTTCTGCACCAAGTCCACAGCTCCTGGCTGAGTAGTAGCCCATCTTTAGGAAGGAATCCAGTCTGAAGATTTCAAATGATGATGGAGAATCCACCACATTCCTAAGTAAGTTGTTCCAATGGATAATTACACTCAATGTTAAATATGTCTTATTTCTGGTCTAAATTTGTCAAGCTTCAGCTTCCAGTGGGTCATGTTAGGCCTTTTTCTGCTAGATAAAAGAGCCATCTTCCATAAATCTCTTTCCCCATAAGAGTACTTGTAGACAGTGATTATCACCTCTTAACCTTCTCTTGGAGAAACTAACTATATCAAGCATCTTAAGCCTGTCACTAAAGGTATGTCTTGCAAAACTCAGATCGTTCTGTAACTTTTCTGAACCCTTCATAAAACTTTATGGTTTTACGACGATTGTTTCTTTTTTTATGCACATTTTCTCTTCATTGGTAAGTGAGATCCCCCTCCACATATGTGGAATGGCTAGCCATAGAAGGGACCAAAGTACTGTCAAATGTACAAAGAAAACAAATGGAAAGATTAGTTTGCTATGACTGAAAGATTTTTCTCCAATCCGACAATATTAGTAAATGCAAATCTATTGGTTAAATTCAGACCGAGAAATGATATTTTAAGTTGATTTTGTCCTTTTAGCATTTGTCCTATAGGTGACTCTTGCATCCAGGAAAGTATTAGAGATCATTTTGGTCCCATGTCTATCATAAACAGCTTCCACACAAAGGTGGACCTGTAGTGGCCCAATGAACTTAAGAGGCTTTCGCTGCCTTTTTCTTGTATGAAAAAACATTTTACTCACTTCATTGTACAGTTCTGGCTTCTCTGGGAAATGAAAATGGAAACATCTTATGTCTGAAAATGGGACATGCATGCTTTGAAACCGTGTTTGCCTTTGTTTCTAGCTTTAATAGTTGCCTAGATAATGGCTGGTAAAATTAGATTTGATTTGAAGTGGGAATGAACAAGGCAAGGTGATTCCTGAGCTGATTTTTAAGGTCTGCTATCTCATGAACCACCAGACCCAGCAGAACTGGAATTCCTCACTTTCCAATGGTCACTAGCATTCACTTCTGGCCCTGGTGGTTCATGAGATACTAAACTCTCAAAATGGTAGCTGTTCCTCCACCTTGGCAGAAACGTAGGCCACTTTCCAGGGAAACCAGATACTTTCAGGGTCCCAGCCATCCCATGCTAAGCCTGTGTTTGCTGTATAGAGAATAAGCCAGGGAAGAACTTGGCTCACTGTCCTTCAGATGGAAGGTTAAATTTAAGTCCTTCTGTTGCATCCCTGAGGGATGCTTAGGTGAAGTTAACAATATGCTGGCCGGTAATTTCACATAAGCTTTGCTTTGGGGTTAGTTGTGTACAGAGCAATTTACAAACTTTCAGACACGATGTTTATTTCTAACTATATTTTTCTATGACTGGTATGAAGGAGATGTTCACTGTTCGCTCTGTTACCATATCGAAATGATCTCCCCATTCCACCTCTGACCAAAATTATTAACTTGTCCCAAATAGAAATTAACTTGCTTTTTAAAGAAATATCGTGATCTGCCTGCAAAAACTTCATTTAATTTTTGCAAAAGTATTGAGGCAACAACAAAGCTTTTTCCTCCCACAAAGCTTTTTCCTCCCACAAAGCCTCAAAACCAGATTTTTCAAGAGTTTGGTTGGCGGTGAGAATTTCTTTGAATATTTGTTGCTTTGGCCAACATTTTCTGCTTTCAGTTTAACAATATTTATGTTGTGACATTGAAGCTATGGGCCAAATTCTGTTCTCAGATGCATATATTGGATACTCATAGAAATCAACAGTCTTTAGTCTTGCACCTATTGTTAAGTAGACATTGTCCTGTCATCCTTATACAATGAAAAGCACTACCAGTATATACTTTGTAAACAATTAACCTCTTTTCCACTTCCAGAGAACTTATATCATCCCAAAGTTTATCCTGTATCTTACAGTTTGATGGCTTGAGATAGCTGCACAATGTTTATATGTATATTCTTTCTTATTTGACTTGTATACAAAAGCAATCTATTGTTTTGGTACTTCAACTTTGAGCACCATATTTACAGTACATCCAATCAATAAATAATGAATCCTGTATATAATTCATAGATGTATAATATTTAACAATTAGGGTATTTTAATGTAACTCTATTTTTTTTTCAAAATTTTGCTGGCAGAGTCTTGCTTTTGATCTGGGAATTGTTAAAAACCTGGTACCCCAGATGAAAGGAGTTAAAAAATTCCATATCATAGTGCAGTTAGATCAATAATTCATGGAGCAGGTAATTCACAATGACTTGCCAGTCCTTTGATTGCACAGGGTTTATGGCTATTAGCAGTTTCTCCTTTCAAATTTGTATTCTTCCATACTTCCTCTCTAACCTCTTTTTTCATCATTTATGGTCCAATTTGGTAGTGAAAAAACATAACTGCTGCTCTGGTGCGTGGCTGTCATTCAAACCCCAATGCGTTACTGAGCAGTTTGACATTTGTGACTGTGGAGGGGGGGAAAAAAAACATTAAGCAGGTGTACAGAACACTAACCAGGTCCCCTAAACAATGCTTTATGGGATTCACAACTTGCCTCTAGGCTACAAACCTGATTCCATCTCAATTTAACAATACAGATTTCATCTTAATTTTTATACTCCCAAGCACAATTTGTATTGGTTTGTAGTTTAAATATCAGCTAGCAGAACCTTTTCATATTAGATCTCATTTGAACAAATGGAGAGGGAACGTTTTTTATGATAGAATAGCCTGGAGTTTAAAGGTGTTGTCCGAAGTTAATAATTATCATTGCTAAATTTTAAAGTGGTACACTGCTGCAAATCAGTATGATTAGTGAGATTCTGACCCTAAAGATTTTCTACAGACAGATAAAGGAGTATGATGCAGAACTAAAACAAGCTGGAATAAATGTTTGTTTCTGCTTAATCAGTTTATAACTTAGTCATCTGCTGTACAGGTGTGCCCATATTGCACTTGCTTTCCAGCACATATACCGGGTTTCTGTGAATCGATGCTCTAGCTTTAGAACTAAAGGAGATAAGTACAGCTGACCAAATAATATCATATAAGGGATTATGTGAAGTTATTGATTTGCCCTTTAAAGATGAATATCATGTTCAGGTAACTGGATAACAGCCATCTAATAAGAGGATTTTAAATATAAAACTGGGAATGGAGAAATAGAAATAGTGATTCTGAACACTTTTTACAAACCATGTGCTAATTTTAAAATATTTTTGTATGTAGTATGCTTGTTCTGTTTTGTGTAATATTTGAATCTTAGTTTTGGATGATGACTTAGCCCTTACAATGAGAAAATCCATAGCTAATGTGATGTAGGGAATACCATTTTGAGAGTTTCATGCACATATTTGGATTGTGATTAGTCAAATTCTTAGGTCTTGTTAGTTGGGGAATATTCAGACATATGAGCACTGGTCAGGTAAACATGAAGTCTAATGGGGGAATAGAATGAGGAAGATTAGCAATATGGCAAAATTAGGCAGACAAAAGAGTAGAACAGTGATTATTTATTAAATGTGAACTCGTGTTCTTCAGGAGATCCTGGCTGAGCAGAGCACTGCCAGTGCAGAGCAAAAAGCAGCAGAAAGTGTTCAGAAAGTGAGCAGTGACAGGTGCATCAACAGAGAAGGCAGAGAGGAGAACAACATGAAGATCTGCCTTGCCCTTTTTGAGCCTGACCGGAAGCCCATGAAAGTCAACAGGGAGACTTCCTTTCATTTCAGTGGGTTTTGGATCAGGCCCAGTATGAGTGTGCATATCCTTCACGAAATAGCATAGAGATGTAGACAGCCCTAGCATAGACTCTGAAAAATGTCTGATTTTTTTTATCTTTTTGTTACCACCCACCCATCCAGTCCCCACTGTAGCACATGGGTTATTTTTCTTTTTTATAAGGAAAGCGTCTGTAAGTTTGGTGTTGCTAAAAATCCATCCTTCACTATCTAAACATCGATACCTCCTGCTCCCTCTCAACAATACTGTATAATGTAATCCAATACACATTTCTTGTACTAAGAATTATTATAACGAGCTATCATTAGATGGCATTCCAAATATTACACTTTCTACACTAGCACTGCAACAGAGGTTGATGGCTTCTCTTTCATGACAAAACAATGAAAATCGTATTTATAAAAAGGACTTGAATTTGTGATGGTTGGGTTTTTTTGAATTTGTGTGGTTGGGTCCTCAACTTTTCTAGGGACTAGTGAGAATAGTAAAGTACTACCAGCCAACACGCCAAACAATCAAACAAAGTCTGTAAAATGTCTGTCATATCAAGTGTCATGACTGAGGCATTGATTCAGCAAGGTGCTTAAAGTAAGTGCCCAGTCCTAAGTATGAGTAGTCCATTGATCTGACAGTGGTTCAACCATTCACTGTCAACCCAAGATATGATGGCTTATGGTGGAGGAGATGAAAGAAGGGGAGATATAATTATTTTTCTGTGTGGCCCTTGTA
Source organism: Dermatemys mawii (assembly GCA_007922305.1). Classification (NCBI taxonomy): domain Eukaryota; kingdom Metazoa; phylum Chordata; order Testudines; family Dermatemydidae; genus Dermatemys; species Dermatemys mawii. The sequence continues at coordinate 38,757,618 of ML677349.1, read as the reverse complement.
CATTACCAATGTTGAGGTATCCTAACACTGCAGTCCTATCGCGTGGCAGCTTTTAACCAGGGATGTTAAAGAAAGACTGTGAATGATGTTCTTGTGGCCTGGATTGCTTAGATCTATAAGAGAACTGATCAGAAAATGGGAAGGATATTTCATTAAAGATTTTAAAAGAAACAAAACATTATCTTTTTTTTGTCCACAAATCTAACCAACATAAATGAAAAGATTTGTTTAATTTTATTTAACATTAAAATTTTAATTTTGTTTTGGCTTTTTGAAGATTTAAGGTTTTGAGGTTTTTCTCTCCCTTTTTGCTTAGGGAAAAAGAAAATTGAGGTGAGGAGAGAAAATAAAAACAAAATCTTAAATGTTTGTTTTTGAATTTCTATTATTATATAAAAGTTAAACTGCGATGCTATGACCTTAGTGAAACAAAGCCCTTTGACCTTTTCAAAATGAAAGGTTTCAATAATTTTTCATTAAAAACTTTCACTAAATCAATATGTTCCTTTGAGATGTACTGATTTCTGCAAATCAGAATTTTTTTGATAAACTGTTCAGTCAGAAACATATGAGCAGTACTACTCTTTTTCCTTCTCTCTCCACCCAACTTTGTTAAATATGTCTTCCACCCACCCATGTTACTTTCTCAACCTGAAACCTTACAGTTTTGTCTGGGAGTCCCCGGGCGATGTTCTGGAACTGCTCCATACGAAGCCAGTCAGGACTCTGGGAAGCCTCCTCTCTGTGAGCAGACTGTCTTCAGGGAAAGAAGCTCACATGGCTTCCACCTTCCTGGGTCTCGTCTTGGAGCATTCAGCATCCTCTGCCCCTCCATGTGCTTCCCATGGTGAGCCCACACAGGTCGGGCTCCAGGGGAAGCCAGAGGGTTCTGCACCCCAACTTTGCCGTCAGATGTGACAGCCAGCCAGTTTAATAAACCAGAAGGTTTATTAGATATGACAGGAACACAGTCTAAAACAGAGCTTGTAGGTACAGAGAGCAGTACCCCTCAGTCAGGTCCCTCTTTAGGGGGCAGATAAGCCAGACTATGTCTGTGTTCCCTTCCATGTCCAGCTCCAAATGGGAGGCCAGACTATCTTCTCTCATTTCTCCTTGCAATATCTGTCTCCCTCTGAATACTGTACGCTTCTGTGCTCTGAGAACTCTTGTTGGGCTAACTACCCACTCAACTGTATTCTGGGGTCTTATCTGAATATTTCAGAAACTGAGCTCAGTCTCTTCGTATGCTGATCCTCATCTTGTACGAGTCAATACAAGGCCATTCTACATTTACAGTGATTCAGTCAGACTGCTAGTTGCTTAAGAGACTAACAAACCCCATGACATTGTGTGGTCTCCCTCATTTGAGTTCCATTTCCAGTTAAGGGTCCATCAGCTCACTAACCACTGCTATTAGATGTTAAAACTATAAGCTGTTCCGTGCAGGGCCCACTTCTTATGAGTTTGTATGGTGATTAGTATAATGGGAGGCTCTATTCCTGATTGGGTCTATTGAGCAATACCACAAAATATATAAATTTTGAGGAAGCTCTAGTGTTCCTAACTCCAAGCCATGCCATGCTCTATATGCCCATTGAGGTTTAACAGTGACCTCTTCCGTGCAGAAAAAAATATTGTAAAGAAAATTATTAGAATTCATGGGGCTCCCCAGCCACTTGTCTAGTCTGGTGCACAGAAGAGTTGTGAATGAGGAACTGTCCAAATGAATTCTCTTAGGTAGTGCACAGTGATTAATCCAGACTGCTCAGCCCTGTTAAACTCTGATGTTATGAGTGTAATATGTTCTCCAGAGAGAAGAGAGATGATTTCTGGGGGGAAAAAATCAACAAATGTTAAACTCTACTGACCTGTATACATCACTTTATAGTTGTACATATCAGGGTTATATTCACAAGAGAAAGATAGGTATGTCCTCCATCAAGTTACTGTGTTAAATTAGTGTAATGCAGGTTCTTACATCATTAAAAAATGAAAGCTAGGATTCTTTACCTCTTAGCCCAGTTTCAGCCTTTGAGTGGCATAGCAGATTTTTACTGGCAAGACTTTTTGAATCTGAATCTAAACTTTCTAGATCCACTTTCCTGCATCAGGCCAGAATTTGCTCTGACTAAAATGATGAGAGCAAATTCTGACCTGAAGTAAATCCACTTTTAACCAGTTGTTTTTGGTGCTTCAAGTGGCCATTTGCTAAGACACTGTAGTAGTAATGTTGGCTATAACTCTGTTACAAAATGAAAACCAAAGTAGAAACCAGGTCAGAACACACTTTATCTTGGATTAAAAGAGCAATTATACATTAATAGGAATAATTTCAATTCTCTCTTCAAAATCTTTTCTTAATGTTAGACTCAATCATCTCCTGGGCCTCGGCTTTAATATACAAAAGTAAAATGGGAGAACTAAACTTATGTTGAGCATACTTGGCTGCTCCTAGCGCGTAGTTGTGTTTAAAATGTTTGGGAAGAAAACTAATGTTGATTAACAGATTCCTGTACATTTTCGCAAAGTGGAACAATGACATTCTAACAACAAACCCTCTTATTAGCCTTCCATCCATTTTTGAATCCCTTTCAGACACTTAATGTATAGATCTTTCCACAGTCCATTAAAAAATCTTGGCCATTTAGCTAACTAGCCACAGGACATCTGTTACAAAATAATACTAACACACCAGCATTCTACCTTCCTGGAGGGAAGAGGATAGGAAGCTCAGGATTGAAATGCAGCATTTCCAGTGTTTTATGATATTTTACATAGGTGCCAGACAGTGACATCATATCTACCATGTGTCCCATTCCTTTATGATTGTATCTTCACTGCACAGTGGAAATGCTGCAGGAGGATGATTGATTTAAACTTTTGCCAGCACTGTAGTAAAGCAGAGGTAACAAATGGTGTCATTGCTGAAGCTGGTGAAAAAATATTTAGTCATGGTTGTAGTTGGAGCCAAACTCCAAGGCACTGAACTGGAACCTAAAGAGAACCCAAACTTTTCCATGTTCATACATTTTTGTTTATTTTGTTTTTAACATGACTGAGTAGTTTTTTGATCATTTAACTGCAGCTTGAATGCTTGACAGTCCTGAGGGTCTACAGGAAAACAAAAATAGGAACAACGCATCAGTGATTTTAAACACAAATACATTTTGCTACATACCTCATCTAACTGCAGCCTTTGCTCATACTTTTTTTTTTTACATTTCCTAGTACAAATTTCTCAAGGTCCTTGAAAAAGAGAGATGTTATGTGAGCATTAATTAAGTGGCCAGGTAAATTGGTTTTACCTGCACTGTATAGATGCATTACTACAGACACTCATAAATAAGGCTGAAAAATCAAATCCGTCTGTAATATGCTTACTCTGAGCTGCACGCTCCAAGCCAGATCCTGATCCCACTGAAGTCAGTGCCAGACCTCTCATTGACTTTAGTGGGATCAGAATTTGGGCCAATTGTAATGGGGATGCATTTTTCTCTCTAAATAACTGGTGTGTGGAGGCAACCGTAATGTGACCTCACAGTTTTTGCCCTTACAGAATGACTAACTGGACACAGTGTTCTTTTTTCATTTCTACTTCTCAACCAATGGCCAAAAATACTGCTGGGCACAGTTAACCACCTGGCACGTGCAGCTTCTGAATTAGGGTTGGCTAGAAAACGACAGTTCTGTTTCACAACAACTTCACTATGTTGAAATTTGTTTTCATTCCGACGTGGAACAAAACTGAGACCTTTCCAAATTTATCACAAGGGAGAGGTGGGAGGGGAGATGCCCTTTTCCCCCTAACAGCCAGATTGTTAGGACACTTACCTGGAAGATGGAAGACCCAAGTTGAAGTTCCTCTGTGCCAGATTTGGAGCAGAGATTTCTACCTCCTAGGCAAATGCCCTGACCACCAGGCTATCTGCTTACCCTTGTTTTGATCAGAAATTCTATTGTGAACCTGAGAAACCTTCCCAATGACACTTTAGTGGAAAGCAAAACACTTCCGCAAAACGCTTAATTTGACAGGGTGAGATGGGCGTTTCGGTCAAAACGAACGAAAAAAAATATGACCAGCTCTGCCCAGAAGTGGCTGCATTTCAATTGGGGTAAAGTACACCTTACACCCAGGGTCTAGTTTTCAAAATTATTGAGCATTCCCTACTCCAAAAAGTCAATAACAGCTGCAGTTCCTCAGCACCTTTTGATAATGATGAACACCAGGCATAATGATTTCTTTGGGAAAAATGGATCAATACAGTATACAAATGTTAAATTTTTATTACTAATACTAAATAGCAATGAAGTTCCTACTGAAGAAAGTAGATGGAGTGCCAGATAGTTTTGAAAGAAATAGTGCAATTTGTAAAATAAAGCTTTTAATTAAGCACTTTAGGTCATCTTTTTAATAATGCTACAAAACATTGTGTGTTTAAAATTAACATAAACACCCAACAATGATGCTAAAGTTAAGGATCTGACTTTTTTTTTTTAACCTCAAAAGCAAAAAAGCTTCAACCTGCGTTCCTAAATGAAATATTAATAAACTCTTAACTCTAGTGAAGCCAGTGACTCCTGCCACAAAGGAAAAATATCTGTTACAATAAGGCTACATTCCACATACTTCTCAATTTTTATAAGTGTTAGATTAAACCAGGATCTTTTCTTGTGTTTATCAACAGCATTTTTTTTTAAAGTAAGTGAACTTGGAATACCACAAACCAATCAATAAAGTTTAAAAGCTCCAGTGAATCTAACCCATAACAGGTCCTTGTATGGAGAACATGCTCAAGAAACACATGTGCCTTTAAGAGGTCTTGAAAGAATTTACACCCATGGACCATTACCATTTCCAAACACCCTGCAGCTTTACCAGCACAACATGTGCTGACTGTATATCACCATGACCCTTTCACTAAAGCTCTTTTGACTGGAGTGCTTTTAATACCCACTTTCTCAGCTGAGCTCAGGAGTGATTTGTTTTACATGCCACATTAATCCTTTCCACATTTTCTGGATGAGGCAACCACAATTCCACTTGTGAGGTGTTTCTAAAACATAGTTATAGGAATAAAGCAGCAGGATCCCAGACTTGACAACTTCCCTCCAGGCAGCTGACAAACTGGGCTATCGTGAGTGGGTTTAGCTTTTTAAAACTAGCATTTGTGCCCAGCAGTCAGGGTGGGCTGGTCTCAGTGGGTAGAAGGAGGCCCAATTATTGTTGGCAATTCAGTCACAATTAAAACCCTGCAGGGATCTTCATAGATTTAATGCCCAGTGAATGCTGATGAAGATTAATAAAACCAAATTCTTATTTTATTTGCTGAAGATGAAATACATTAGAGAGAAACAGGACTGAAAATATAAACAGCAGCTCAGTAAAATCCAAGAAGTTTATGCCTTACACCTTCCTAAGGGTAGAAAAAGAGATTTTTATAAATGGGCAATTAGTGTTCAGTGTACTGGCTTTTATGATGTGGTAATTTTACAGTTTTCACTTTAAAGATAGACCCAAAAAATCAAAGAACAAATGAATTTCTGTTGTATGCATTTATGAGATTTCTGCATTTATAACGTTAGCTTAATGTTACTAAGGTAGCATTTTGAAAATTTATTGTTGTCAACAAGGCTAACGGAGTGGACCAACCAATTATAAAACTGTTTTTACATGTCAGCACTGTACTCATTTTATTAACAAGTTAGTATTATACTCAATTTTTTTGTGTTAAATTTAACTGTACAAGCAGCTGGAGGATTAAAATTATGTTTCTATCCAATTCTAATTTATTGCTCTTTCCCCATAAATTTTACTTGTAAGCTCAATCCTCTGAACTGAGCTATAAAATGAGCAAGGAAAATCTCATAACCTCAGAAATTTCAAGTATAAACCAAATTGCATTGCATTCTACACTATCTTCACAGCAAGTAATGTAAACAAAATGAAAAAAATTGCTGGCCTAATCAAGGCTTTACTTTTTTCTTAGAAGATTTTATTATCATACATTGGCCTACTCAAAATAAATGCAGCCTCATTATCAGAGAGACATCATAATACATCCACTTATATTGTTATGCCCAGGGACACCATTTGGTGCTATTAGAGTCTTCCAGGTTCTTCTTCTTAGCAAGTTAGTCAACAAGCTGTCTTGGGAGAATGTGTGCTGTTGTTAGTTTTGGCTATGCAAGGTTTTATGGGTTGACAGGAGCATTTGCTCTGTACCTTGGTCTGAATGGAGTCAATTTTTGAAGCAAAATTGCATCGTAGGATCTAGATACTGCTGTTGAGCTGAGATTCCTGAAAGTTGGGATTGTCTCTAGCCTTTTTAAACAGCTGTCTGACTACCTTTTGTTCTGTGGCTGGTGTTTTATGTCTAAGTGAAATGAATTGCACATAGGCCTTGTCTACACTACGAGCAAGCATCGACTTTCTAGAGTTTGAATTAAGAAAGCCGATGGTATTCATTCGATTGTGTGTCCCCAGTAAGCGGGCTAATTCAGCAGATCGCATTTTTAGTTCCATGGCTAACATTGACTCTCAGAGCGGCACACTGGGGGTAGGTATACCACAGTGCCCGCAGTCCCCACAGCTCCTTGGAATTCTGGTTAAAGTTGCCATTGCATGATGGGGCAAAAACAGTCTCTCATGGGTTTTTCGCTCGCGCTTCCTGTCACTCGCCCCTCCCTCCATGCAAGGTGCAGCAGACAGACGTTTCACACCTTTTGGGCCTGCAGACACCATACTGCTTTTGGCAGACAGAGCGGTGGTCAACCAGCCTGTGGTGGTCAACCAGGTTTAGCTCCTGCTAGAACTCCTGCTCTCAAATTGCCTGCTATTCTACTGTACTCCAGGTAATCCTGAAACTATGTCAAATCCCCTGCTATCCTTCCTTGCTCCAGGCAATCGTGAAAAGTAAGTGAAGTCTGGTGGCCAAGTGGCATCTCTTCTCATCTCTTCTCTCGTCTTTCTACTTTTTTCTTTATTCGAACGCTTCTGCTGCCAGCTATTCCGTTTTCCATGGATTGCCCAGAGGAGTCTACCTCAAAGGTCCTCCCGTTGTTCGGCCGGAATATCTATTCCAGTGGCATCAGCATTAATCGCCCTGCAGCTGCTATCCTGCTATGCTCCAGGCACTCGTAAAAAGTACCTTAGTTGTGGCGGCTTCTGCAGCTCCCGCCGAGTGGCATCTCTTCTCCCGCCGAGTGGCATCTCTTCTCTCGTCTTTCTCCTTTCTTCCTTAGTTGAACACTTCCTCTGCCAGCTCTGCCCTCTTCCCTGGACTGCCCATGCAGACACCATAGTAGTGCGGGCATGGAGCCTGCTCAGTTCATCACAGCAGTTAAGGGCATTATAAACAGCTCGTGAATTATAGTGCAATGTATGCAGAATGGGAAAACTCATGCGAGAACGCGAAGGCAGGGCAGTCTCGAGAGTGAGGAGGACATGGACACAGGCCTTCACAAATGCAGTGCCACCGGCAGCTTAGGGATCCTGGTGGCAATGGAGCAGGCACATGCAATGGAATGGCGATTCTGGGCCCAGAAAACTAGCACGGACTGGTGGGACCGCATAGTGCTGCAGGTCTGAGATGATTCCCAGTGGCTCAGAAACTTTCGCATGCGTAAGGGCACATTCATGGAACTGTGTGACTTGCTTTCCCCTGTCCTGAACCGCCAGAATACCAAGATGCGATCAGCCCGCACAGTTCAAAAGCAAGTGGCAATAACCCTCTAGAAGCTTGCCACGCCAGTCAGCTACCAGTCAGTCAGCAATCAGTTCAGAGTGGGTAAAGCTACAGTGAGGGCTGCAGGGATGCAAGTGGCCAACGCAATCATTGAACTGATGCTGTCAAGGGTAGTGACTCTGGGAAATGTGCAGGCCGTAGTGGATGGCTTTGCAGCAATGGTGTTCCCTAACTGTGGCGGGGCTATAGACGGAACACATATCCCTATCCTGGCACCGGACCACCAGCGCTGCGAGTACATAAACCACAAGAGGTACTTTTCCATGGTCCTGCAAGCGCTGGTTGATCACAGGAGATATTTCACCAACATCAACGTGGGTTGGCCACGCAGGGTTCATGACACTCATGTCTTTAAGAACTCTAATGTCTTCAAAAAGCTGCAGGAAGGGACTTTCTTCCCAGACCAAAAAATTATTGTTGGGGATGTTGAAATGTCGATTGTTATCCTTGGGGACCTGGCCTATCCATTAATGCCCTGCCTCATGAAGCCCTACACAGGTGCCCTGGATAGTAGTAAGGAGCTGTTCAACTACAGACTGAGCAGATGCAGACTGCTGGTAGAGTGTGCGTTTGGGCATCTCAAGGGACGCTGGTGCAGCTTACTGACCCATTCAGATCTCAACGCCAGAAATATTCCCATTGTTATTGCAGCTTGCTGCATGCTCCACAATCTCTGTGAGAGCAAAGGAGAGACATTTATGGCAGGGTGGGAGGTTGAGGCAGACCGCCTGGCCACTGGTTACACACAGCCAGACACCAGGGTGGTTCAAAGGGCACCCCCTGACATGGCGTGCATCAGAGAAACCTTGACAACTAGTTTCATGGCAGGGCAGGCTACAGTGTGAGATTTCAGTTTGTTTCCACTTGTGCTGTTTGTTTATGCATCCTGAAAACCCACCCCCTTGCTCAGACTAATGGTTTAATTTAAGGTTTTATTTATTTCTGTGTGTTCTTTTCCTTTCTTCTGCTCCCCAGCACTGAACATTCAGGCACTTGCCCTCCCTCCCATGTTCCCTCATTGATTGCTGAGCGAAAATAAAGTCACTGATGTTTGAAAACCATGCCTTCTTTATTAAGGGGTCACAGAAATGGGGGGATTGATGCAAATGTAGCACTGGAAGGTGTGAGTGGGGTGGGGGAATAGACATGGGGTGGTGGTTGACATGAGGACAGGAACACGTCACAACTTTGGGAGTGCCACCTTTCTGGTGTTTGGGCGGTTCTGAGGGGTGGAGTGGCAACGTGCCCGGACTCTGCCCCCCCACGTTCTTCGGAGTGCTAGCGATGAGGCTAGAGAACTTGGAGAGGAGAGAGCGTAGTTACAGAGGGGCTGCAGTGGCGGTCTTTGCTCCAGCTGCCTTTCCTGCAGCTCCACCAAACGCCAGAGCATGTCGGTTTGCTCCGCCAGAAGACTGAGCAGTGCTTCCTGCCTTCTCTCCTCCCTCTGTTGTCCTTCCATTGTTCCCTTTCTTCCCTTCTCTGCTCCCGCTCATCCCTTCTTTCCTCATGCTCAGTTACCACTTTCCAGCAGTCCAGTATTGACTGTCTCCAAGCCCGAAGCTTCACTCTCTCTGTGTGGGAAGAGTGCATGACCTCTGTGAACATCTCATCCCACGTGCGTTTTTTTTCGCCGCCATATGTGTGCAAGACTGTGGGACGCAGATGAGAGCGGGAGGCTGGACCCAGTTTTAGCTGTTGGATGAAAAAAAAAAGGGAAAGTGATATTTAAAAAAAACAACAAAAAACAGAAAATAAAGAAATTCTCTGTTATGAGGGTTGTGCCCCACCCCCACCCCCACCACCTGGCTGGTATCGGGGAAGATCCCTGCCAGCCAGGCAGTTACAGCATGGCGCCTGTGCCCACTCCTCCATTGCAGTCAGAGAACACATGGGCACACAGTCCCAGATGCTGCTGGCCAGATTCTAAACCCTCCCTCCCCACAAAAAGCTTGAACTGCTGAGAGGATTTCTTTAAAGATAGACTCTCTTGCACCCCAAGTCCTCAGGGCACAGTAATCATTAAAAAAAAATTGCTTGTCAAGCATGTATTCCATTGACCAAGGGACACTCCCCAGGGCTGCCTTGCACGTCTTCCTGGATACCTTCCTGGGAGGGTTGGGAGGTTACTGGTTCCAGGATGATGAACAGCTCCCGGCTTTCGGAGAGATAGGTGTCTCCACTTGCCTGTTCCGTAGACTCCTCGCCATCATAGTCCGCTTCCACATCATCTTCGTCATCCAGCAAATCCTCTGCCATGCTGACAATCACCCCATCGGTGAAGTCCACGGACACGGGTAGGGTAGTTGTGGTGCACCCCCCTGAGGCATGCAGCTTGGTGTAGAAGCAGCATGTCGGGCTGTGACCTGGAACATCCGTTAGCCTCTTTGGTTTTCTGATAGCCTTGCCTCAGCTCCTTAATTTTAACATGGCACTGTTGTGTGTCTCTGTTGTGGCCTCTTTCCGTCAGGCCCTTGGAGATTTTGGCATATGTATTGGCATTTCTTTTTTTGGATCGCAGTTCTGCCAGCATGGATTTGTCTCCCAATACGGTGATCAGATCCAGCACCCCCCTTCCAGTCCATGCTGGATTCGATTCTGGGACTGCATGGTCTCCTCTGCTGGTGGGCTCTGCATGGTGAGCAATGGAGGAGATCTCGCCACACTGGCCAAAGAGGAAGTGAGATTCAAAAGTTCCCAGGGCTCTTCCTGTCTATCTGCCCAGTGCATCCACATTCAGAATGCTGTCCAGAGCGGTCAGACTGGAGCACTCTGGGATAGCTCCTGGAGGCCAGTAACATCAAATTGCATCCTCACTAATGCTAGTTCGACCCGGAAATGTTGATTTCAGCGCTACTCCCCTTGTCAGGCATGTAGTGTAGACCAGGCCTTAGAATATAGCCAGACTTCATGTAACTGACTTCTCTTTCACTGAGAAACTGACCCACAAGAGCACAAATATCTGTTACTGCTTAGCAGAGAGACAAAAATACTTTGTAAATCAATTCAATTTTTTAATTTACTGTCGAACATTTATTGGTCTGATTTTTTTTTTTTATTTTATTTTTCAGAGGGCTGATCACCTGCATATGCCATTCAAATCAATGGGAACTATGGGCACTCAGCACCCCTAAAACTCAGTCCTTCATGGCCTGGTCCAATGCCCATTGAAGTCAGTGAGAGTCTTCCCGTTGGCTTTGGTGTGCAGTAGATCTGTAAGCAGTGTCAGGAATGAGATATATTCTGACATCTGGTGGCGAACTATGGGAATTGCAGTGAGTCTTGGAAAATAATTCTGGGGCTGATCAATTTGCATAGACACACCCACTGCACCTAGCCTGAGCCCACAGCAGCCCACATGGCCACTTCGGCTGATGAGGGAGCCCCAGTTTCTATGTTATTGGGGCAGGAATGATAAAGTGATGTTACTGTGATTATGTGAATGAAGGACTATGGACATGTACTTGGCCCTTGTTATGATGGAGGGACTCGCCATCATCTAGGTAGCACTCAGTGGGCAAGGGCCATGCATTTCAGAACACTGTGACATTGAGAGAGGTGGTGGATAAGCACCTATATCTTTTGGTGAGGGCTGTGTCCGAGGGCCTCCCAGGCTTATTGCACCCTGCTTCTCTCCACTGTAGAATGTCAGAATTGAATTTTGCTTCCATTAGGAGCCTGGTTTCAGGCTGCTGAGCTGAAAATGCTTTGGGCACACTGGTGCACCTGCACTAAGGCTCTCCTACTGTATGCTGAAATCACCTAAGAGCTAAAGAAATCACTGAGCGCTGTCTTAAGTAGGGGGGCCTAAAAAAAGTGCAGAGTGGCTGGTGCAGCAGAGCAGTCTGTGTGTCGGCTGGCAGAGTTGTTGGTGCTGTGGAGTGGCTGGTGCGGCAGAGCTGTCTGTATGAGCTGTTGGTGCTACGGGCAGAGTGGCCGGTGCAGCAGAGCTGTCTGTCAACTAGCGGAGGCATTGGTGCTGCGGGCAGAGTGACCGGCGCGGCACAGCTGTCTGTGTGTCGGCTAGCAGAGCAGCTAGCGGATCAACAGGCAGAGCGGTTCGTGGGACAGCCAGCAGAGCGGGGCAGAGACGATTGCGGGGAGAGCTGCAGCGGAACCTCACGGAGAGGCGGCGCAGTCGGCCTCGGACCACGTAAGGTGCCCCATGCCCTACCCTCCATTTCCACCCAGGCTGGGAGGTAAGACTCTACCAATTGACTTTCGAGCTCTGCACTGACCCAGAACAGAGACTCTTGGGCTGCTGGACTTTGGGACTATTGAGTGACTTTTTGGGGTTGCGGAACTCAAGAGCCAAAGGGAAGGCCACGGCCTATTTGCTGGGAGCGGGGCTTCTGGTTCATGGTTTGGTTTATTAACCTTTTTTTTTTTTTTTTTGTGGTGTTTCCCCAATATAATGCCACGTTGTTTCTCCCTGTTGTTAAAAGGCTTTTGGTACACTCAGACTCAGTGCTTGCGAGAGGGGAAGTATTGTCTCTTACAGACGCCCAGAGGGGTGGTATATGGTTGTCCCAGGTCACTGGGTGGGGGCTCGAGCCAGTTTTGTATTGTGCTATTGGAATGGAACCCCTGGATACTGAACCCGGCCCTTGTTGCTGCCAACTCTGATGGGCAGAAGGGTTACAGATCAATCCCTTAATAGCGACGTCATTTTACCGCCCCCGCCCCCCCCACAATTAATTGTGTGCAAGATGGAGGAATAGGTCAGCAGAAAATAAACTAGCAAGCTCTTTTCCTCAGATTTATTCCTGAGGGTTTAAAAGTGATGCTTCCAGCAAGTAGATAAAATAGTTTAGCATAAACAGAAAAAGTAATCGTTCCTAGGAGTGTAGCACAGTCTGTTCCTAAAGACATTCTTCTTACTTTGTCTAACAAGCAGCGCACTTCTTCTCTACCTTTTCCTAAGCCCCTGTGCAAGTCAAGGGGAAGCTGAACTGCAGTTAATGCCCTGTTCACTAGAGAAAGCAGAAACTTTTAAACAGTTTTAAAAACCTTCAGGGCAAAATTGTGCCTGTGCCTGCCCCATGCAGGTGGGATGTGGGGGTTAGAGGGCAGGGAGGCATTACGTACACATGTGAACACGCATGCACAGATGCATATGGAGCTTGTGCACCAGAGCATTCGGCAGCCAGAACATGGCTGTTCTGTGTGGGCGAAATTCACCCTAAAGGGCCAGCAAAAGCCCCATGAGCCACTCAAGCCCTATATAAACTCTTTCCAGAACTTAAATAGCGCCCATTGTTAGCACCCTCTGAGTGCAAGGAGGCTGCTGGATAGTGTGGCCAACTGTGCTCAACACCCCAAAGAGGCCATGACCATCTACTGTAGGAGTATTACTACGGTCCTGCTATCTGTGTGCATGGTAGATGTCAAGAGGAAAGAGCACATTGTGTGCATGGGTTTGGAGTATTATTTTTGTAAGGCTTGATCCTCTTCTATTGAAAGTAAATGGATATTTTACCATTGATCTCAGTGGCAGGCAGAAACAGGCCTTAGATCCTCCAATTCAGCAAAACCTTCAATAGGTCTTAAGCACAACCTTAAGAATCAGCACCTATGTGCTTTGCTGAACAGAGATGGATGTAAGCATGTTTTGCACCTAAATGCTTTGCTGAATCAGGGCCTCAAAGGGCAGAAGGGCAACTGGGGAATGTGCTGATTTTGAGTCCTCTAGAGTTGCCAAGTGTACAATTAGCTACTATAACTGCTTACTCCCACTAAGCCCCTGGCTTAGGAAGCCAGAATTTTGTTCTATTATTTATTTATTTTAAAGACTTCACACACACACAGCAGGAAAAGAAACTGATAGGTCCTTCCCCTTAAAGTGATTTATAATAGCCTATATTATGATAAGACCATTTACTGTATATCATAGAAAATGAGTCATGGAAAATAGTGGACTGTAAATATCACACAGCCAAATAGCTTTGCAAGCCCCACAGTCAAGACTGTATGATACAAACGAAAAATATGTTTCCTTTAGGAAATCTTCTTGCAGCTTTTAGCATCTTTTTATCCAGAAGAACAGAAACATTTTAGAAAAGAATTTCTATATTAAAAAAAAATAGAAACATTTTCATCTGACCCTGTATACAAACTACTCTTTAGATATTATGGGCACTTATTGTATATTTGTATTGCTTTCAGTAGCCATTTAAAAAAGTGTGCTAACTGTATCTGAAAGTAGAGATTTTGTTTCTGTTCTCTTATTTAAAATCAATCTTTTTATTTACAGAATTCAGATAGCTTTTGGCCACTTTTAGGCTCTTATACTTATGGAATTGTTTTATATCCTAGAGCAGAAATCTACTCAGCTGTATTTGGAGTTAGTATTTAGCTTGATCCACAAAAATTGCCTACTTCATATTTTTATTTTTATTTTTGCCTTTGGGCAATTTTTCAATCTTCGCTAAACCCAGTCCATAATGTATGCCTTCTGGCCAACATTCCAGGTAAATGAATAGCTTTTAAAGAAAAAATATGCTGTTTTTTCAAAAGCTTGACATTTTTAAAATACAAGTCCAGAATTGAAACCTTCAATAATTTTTCCATGCCTGTATGTTGCAAGCAGCAAAATGTTACACAAATGAATACATCTGGGATTATTTTCAAGCTGTTATTTCCCACTAGGGAAAATATTTAGAAATAAGGCTCAATTTTTGTGCTGAAACTACAAAGAGGCCAGCCATCTTGATGCTTTTCCAGATTTTTTTTAATGGTTTCCCTGATATTGTATGGCTATTACTGCTCTGTTTTGTATGGCCTTATATTCACCAATAGTAAGCATTTATGCTGGGCTTATTTCAGTGTACAAATCTGTTTTGTGGCATTTATGGCCTGAAGCTAATAAGGACATTCAGTATTTTCTTGTAAAACATTGTGGGAGGGGGAGGGGGCGACCTGTACCAGGAAAATAAAAGGGAAACCATTTTAAAATTAAAAGATTGGCCTAACCAAAGGCAGTGACAGCCCTTCTTCTAAATTCAGAGTGTACAGAATCTAGTGTAGAAGTAATCTTCTGTTTCCTGTCATCAGGTACTTGATCTAAAGTCCATGCAAGTCTGTAGATATCTTTCAATGGATTTCAACAGGCTTTGGGGCAGGCTCCAGTTTAGGGGAGGTTTGGCTTCGTGTATGTACAAAAATAATAAGAATACTTAGTTCTTATTTAATGTTACCCTCACAATATACATTGTTACAGGGTTACTCATTAGCAATAGTGCTTTTCATGCATAGCTCTTAGGGATTTACAGAGTAGGGAAGTGGCTGACCCAACTGTCACAGAGCTGGGAACAGGACCCAGGTCTCTAGAGTCTCAGACCAGTAGGCCACACTGTCTCCACACACAACATATTTTCTACTTAAAACCTAAGATTATTTTGTAACATTTTAATTTAGATTTAAAACTCTTAAAAAGGCACCTATCCAAGGCTTTAAGTATCCCAACACCTTCACTAATGATATAGCAAAACTCAAAACAGTACTGACACAGTCATTCCAACAGTAACCTCAGCCATCCTGACACATGGGGCTGGGCTACACTAGCGCGGGGGTTTGAACTAAGATATGTAGCCGTACCCTTAGAGAAGCTAATTTCCTATCCCTTTATCACTGTGGCAAGCACACCCTCAGACCTCTCTAAAAACCCTCTCTAACCATTTTTGCAACATGCCCAAGAGATCACCAAATTTGGGTTATTATGGACAAGGGGAAGGAGCAAATTTCAGAGTTTAGGAGCCCTCTGAGAATGCCTTGCCAGCCATCCCCACCCTTTTATAGTGAGGGGGATCGGGCTCTGGTTCCCCTGCTTACTGCAGTTGGGGCAGTCTGTCATGAAGACCGAGGTGGTCACCACTTCGCACATCATTTGCGCTTCTTGGTGTGTTTCCTAGTCTAAATGTTTAAAAGTAATAGCACTTTTTTTTTTTTGACAAAATCCTACACTATTGGCCCCATGATCTACCGTAACACTGTTGTTATTACTATAGAACATTGTAACTTCTTTCATTTTAAAGTTGTTTTGTTTTGTTTTTTTAAAAGGGGGGGGGGAACACATGAGAGTATTATCTGAAAGTTGTATAATGCACTAGGCATTGTTAGCCAGTAGTTAATAACCAACTATCTCTGCTTCCCATTCCTACTTTTAGAGGCTTAAAAGTAATGTTTAGACACTAATGACCACCATAAGTGTATAGATGCAATGCAATGAATATGCCAGTTGCTTTCATGACCTCATGAGCAGAGCTCAAAGAGACAAGAACATATGACCAGAACCCTGAAAGACTTATCCCTTTATTGATTATTGTTCTCCTTTTAATCTATATTAAAAAATTAATTCTTTTTGTCGGCTCTCAGAATCTGTTGACTTTCCAAATAACCAGTTTGGTTACTTAAATGGTGCATGAGAATTGTGCTGGCCTAACGGGGTAAATATCCCCTTTGCAGAACTGTTAGGAAGAATTGGATGAGTATGAGAACTTGAAGCTGTTCTGGGGGACTTTGTCAGGCATGTTATTTGTCAGTTAGTGATGCTAGTAGTGTAACATTACTAGAAGGCCCTATAAATAAATACTAGTAACTGTTTGCATAAAGAAGCACATGATTCTCATTTTAGGGTCTGATCCACTTCATTTAAGTCTACATGAGTCTTTCCATTGACTGCAAAGGGAATTGGATCATACCCTTAGTGGAAAGGGAGGTGCGGGTGGTCTGCTAAGAGCAGGATTTGTCTCTTGAAGTGGGATGAAGAGCTCTGCATTGAGCCAAGTGAATTTAGGGTGACCAGATGTCCCGATTTTATAGGGACAGTCCCGATTTTTGTTTTTTTTATAGGGACAGCCCCTGTCTCAATTTTTCACACTTGCTGTCTGGTCACCTAAGTAAATTACAGCTATGCTTACAAATAATGTTACAGTATTCTACAATAATGGTATTTTTACTGTGGTTTCTATTGGGGTAATAACCTTTAAGTTTGTGATTGGGTTACTTAGTAGAAAGTGATGGTGACTGAAAATATCAGAAGCTGTGATAAAGGCAACCAGTATCCCAGGGTGTAAATAGCAGATATTATTTGAGTGATATTATTCATGCCTTGTAGGTTTGGCATGAACTTTAAAAATAGCAAGCAAGATTCTCAGTTGGTGTAACTCTATTGATCTGAAAGGAGCTACCCAATTTATACCAGCTGAAATTCTGGCCCAATGAACCTTCCTCAATGGCAGAACATCTTACCTGTTGTTCTCAAGGAATTGCCGCAAGCAAATTCCACTTGGCTAACCCAGTTTCATGGTTACAAGAGATTGCTACATATTGAACTCTGCCTCCTGATTATTTCTTTAGGGAGCTGCTTTACTTAGCAGTTATATCCTTCCTCCCAATCACTGATTGTCAACAGCTCCACCAAGAGAATGCTTGGGTGAAAGGGCAGAATTCAAAGGAATACACTACAAATGTTCAAAGGGAGTGAGACCACAATCCCAGAGGCAAAAGATAATTTGAGATTTCATGCTTATATGAAACAACAGAGAAACTCTGCCACGAAGATGCAGACAGTTCTTTGCAATATTGGAAGATAGGTTAGGGCTTATCTATATCTCGGTTCATATTGCGTTGTTTCACCAGTGTCAAACCAAAGCTGCCATGTCTCTTGTCTTCTAGTCCAAACAAACAAGACATTCTAATGGGTTTTATTGTGGTTTTTTTAATATCAGAAATGGGAACAACTTTTAATTTTCAGAGTATCTTCCTCTCCCTGATTCCACTTTGAAAAACTGGTTATGATGATCTCTTGCTACAGTAGAACACCAAACCAGTCAACAACACACCTCATTTGGATCTGGAAATAATCTATCAGGCAGAAGCAGAGATCAAAAAAGAAAAGAGAAAGCAAATATAGTAGAGTGCTGTTAAACATAAACTACTAAAAAAAAAATAAAAGGAAAGCAGTATTTTTCTTCTGCATAGTAAAGTTTCAAAGCTGTATTAAGTCAATGTTCCGTTGTAAACTTTTGAAAGAACAACCATAATGTTTTGTTCAGAGTTACAAACAACCTCCGTTCCCAAGGTGTTCGTAACTCTGAGGTTCTACTGTATATGATATAATGCCATTGGAATTGACAGCACTTAGAAGTCACTTTCTTCCTAGGCAGACTGATACCTAGATATTTCCTTGATCCCTGATTTAGGTCAAATGAAATAACTGACAGTTGCCCACAAATTAAACTTCAAGCAGCAATTCTTCAGCAAGTTGTAAACCTGCAGCTTATTAATAAAAGCTTAATGTACTCTTAATGAACAGCACTCTTACAGACAAGCTGTCTTTTTAATAGTTCAGGCAGGATTCATCAAATCTACAGTGGCATTTTGACCCCCTATTCTACTACACTGATATATCTAGGTACAAATGTTAAATCTGTACCTGTCCCTTAACAAAGTAGATATACAGCAATTGTAACTGAATGCTTTGAAAATATCTTGGTTTCATATTGGTATTTTTTTATAAAATAAAGGCTTTGCATTTGGCATTTAGGTGGCAGCAGAAGACCATTACCTGTGGTGATGTTCTTTTCCATTGACATTATTTCTTAATTATATCACTCTGAGCTCATCAATAGAACACAATCATGGGTTTGTGGTTTTTAAAGCCCTGTCTACATATTGCTTCAGCATCTAATTCCAAGGAGGTGTTATAAAATTTGAGGTTTCTGCTTCCTTTTTAAAAAAAAGACGTTGGAACGCATGACTGCTTTAAAAGGTATCAAGAAAAGTGCCTGTCTTTTCTTTGAAGTCATTTTTTCTGTGGAAATCGGTCCCTGACCAAAAGGTTTCAAAAGATTAAGCTGTGCTTATTTTATGACTTTCTAAAACAGCAGGGTTAAATGCTGGGCTAGCTGCCAGCCAGCAAACAGCACCCATACTTTCATGTTCAGCAGCCAGGCACCTCTATAACAGTTATTGCTGAGCCTGACTGTGGCACTCTGGACAACAGAGAGATTTCAGAGTTTGGATAACTTGAAGGAGGGCTGATGAAAAGACTTTTTATAAATGTGCCACGAATGTAATGCATTTCAGAGTGAGAAAGGTGACTTTGCAATGAGATCTTAGTAGGCAAATTAGATATTTGAAATTCTCTTTGCCAAAAGAGACTTTACTATAGTGATCGAATTGACTTTATGGATCTGAACACCCAGTCCTCTGGATCCCGGTGCACTACCCCAAATGTCAGTGCAGCTCACCGTGGCCATTCTCTTTGCGCACTGAGGCTGAAATTCACCCTTTTACAGAAGGCAAGCCCATGGACTATAGTCCACTGAACCCCTCACTTAAGCCTTCAAAAGTGCTTTGAAGATGAAGACCCAGCTCTTGATTTTAACCTTGTGTTCAGTGAGAAGTCAGTGCAGAGAGTTGGCACATAGGTTAAATGCTCTCCCTGGCCTGTCTTGCTCAGCAGTATTCTGAACCAACTAGAGTTTTAGAATTCCACTCCCATTGTAGCCAGGAAGTTACCTACTCTATTTGATGGATTTTCTTTTTAATCTTAGGGTGCCACCTGATTTTCCATTTTTTCCATCTCCCTCTCTCCATGTTTAAGACCAGATCCTCTCCTTCTCTTCCTTCACTTTCTGTTCCTGAGGTGATTCAAAAGTGCTGGGTTAACTGGCCAACTGAGAATTCTCCCCGTCCAGGGAACTTTTCAGATGGTGCAAAGTGGCCTAAACACTCCTGCTCCAACTGATCCCCTCCCGTGGCACATGGGGTCAGTCAGAAGCCTGTGGGAATGGCTAGGAGGCAGGATGGTGTAAAATTGCACTCTGCAAATTGTAACTGATGCATCTCAGGAACCATAACCAGCTGGCATAAATTAAAGTAGCCAAGAATCCCCTAAACTTCTTTAACTTATGCCAGGACTCATACTGATACTGGAGCAAGCAGGAAATTGGGTGACTGTCACCAGCTTCCTCTCTTCTGTTCTGAATGGAACAGTGGCTTACCAGGAGATTTAGGCTTTTCTGTCACCCAGTTCACACAAGGTGTCATCAGGCAGAACTCCACTCTAACACTTCATCAAAATCAAACAGGCGCACACACACACACACACCTAGAAATGTACTGAAAATACGTTTTGTATTTTAATAACTAAAATTGTTGTTTGTCACTTAGGAAAGGGGTACTTTTGACTAATAAATCCAGTTTTAATACAGATACAGTTGGGGCACTCTAAAAGTTCATGACAGTTCTAGAGATTACTAGTAGTATTCCTAGTGCAACTCTGAGAATCTCTCTGAAACAGGAATGAAATTTTAAGTGTGTTTAGTGTATCTCTAAAGTAAACTTTTATATTTAAGCTACGAAATAATTATTAAAATCAATACACCATGCAATTATGTCAATGACAGATCACTTTAAAATATGGCATTTTCAATATGTTTAATCATTTATTAGCCAGGTTGGCTATAAGCCAGGATGGGCAGGGAAGGTGTCCCTAGCCTCTATTTGCCAGAAGCTGGGACTGGGCAACAAGAGATGGATCACTTGATAATTACACGTTCTGTTCATTCTCTCTGGAGCACCTGGCATTGGCCACAGTGGGAAGACAGGATACTGGGCTAGATGGACCTTTGGTCTGATCCAGTATGGCTGTTGTTGTGTTCTTAAAATGAATGTCTGACTTTAAATGATCATTGGCATCTGATAGATATTCAAGTATTTGTCCCAGTGATTACAGACACAATCTAAATATGCAGATAATAGTGCACTGGAAAACATTTATTTCTCAAGTATACTGTACATCATACACTGTGAAATGGGTCTAGGACTCTAAAGAATTACTTTGAGATTTCACTCTCACATCAAGTTTTGTTCTTTCTCCAGAGAACATTCCCTAGCATTCTTCCCATCCATCATATAATTCCGATAGGCCAAGAGAAGAAATTATTTCTATTGAGATACCTATGCAGGAATATGAAGTAAACGCAAGACCACAGTGCACCATTAAATTAGCACCAATTTAGTAATTTTTTTCTTTCAGCTATCCATCCATCCTATAGATTACAATCAAGACCCAGTCTAAAGCAGATTGAAATTACTGCAGTCTCCTATTGACTTGAATAGGCTTTGGCCCCAGCTGTGTGTGATGCAAATAAAAGACAACCGACTATGCAACACTACATATAAGTCCATCAAGAAGGTCTCATATGATCTTATAAACCACATGAGAGCAGCCATTAATGGCTTTAATTGAAGCACATGATTAAATTCCAATGCATCCTTTTGAAAATGTAGAGATTCATTTGATATTGCAGAGGGATGATAGAATTTAACGTGGTAGATCTTTCTTCTAGAGAAGCCACTCACTTTACATTACAGTCAATCCCCTTTGGAAGCAAATGAAATATGTGATACTGGAAAATGAGTATTTTCTCAAACAAAATGAGTTTATAGTATACTTTGTAGAAAGACACCTATTTGGTTTATATATGTATTGATAGATATATTCCTAAAAATAGCAATAAATTCAAGATAAAAGTTTGTTCTGCATTGGCTTTGTTCACATTATGTATAAAATGTTTTATTTTTTCATTTGTGCATCTGTTGGAAACAAGCAGGAATGTAGCATTTTAGAGCTGGGTTTCTTTAGAAAACTACACTGGTTGAATTAGATGTAAATACATATTGATATAAAACTCCAATGTAGACTCGTTTAAACCTCACTTTGAGTATTGAAATTATCTAAACGGATTTGAACTGGCTCAAGTGCATCCACTTCAGGAGTTTGCACCAGTTGAACTATGTTGGTTTAAAACCAATTTAGTGAAAATGGTATTCTCACATACAGACAAGCCCTTAAGTAACTAATCTTTTTTCCTGATATTCCAAAAACATAGCAGGAAGAAAATCTACCAAAAAAGAGAGAAAATCTGAGGCAGGTGGGGTAACTTGATGGGGTTGGTGATGAAAGGGGGCAGTCCCAGCAGTGAGGAAGGGAGACACATGGTGAGGAACTCCAGGTAGCTCAGCACCCTCCCACCACTTGGAGTCTCTAGCACCTGTTCACCAGCAGTGGAGGGAGGAGTGCAGACTAGCCAACTATACATCAGGATTGGGATGAAGGCAGCTGGCAGCAACCAAAGCAGGCTGTGCACTGCTATAAGTAAGCACAACAGGCCTTTATTCTTCAGAAACAGATGTAATTCATTCAAATCCAAATCAGTTACAGGGTAACTAACTGCTGTTTTTAGTCACTAAAGGGGGTGAAGAGAGAGACTATTCTCAGTTTTTATGTAAGGAATTCCTGAGGATTAGGGGTAAATTAAAGAAGGCTGACAATGGTCAACTATTCCCACCAGTAATCTTTACTCTAAAGCTTTTTTTTTTTTTTTTTTTTTTTTTTTTTTTTTTTAAATAATGTACATATTTTGAACATACTTTCTGGAGAGAACACAAAGAAAGCCATGAAAAAGCCAGGCTATGGAAATCTTAGGTGACTTTATATAAGAAAGGCAGGTAGCTGCCCAAGACTTTCAGCTTTTTTTTCCACAATAGAGTTATTAGAATGCTGTCATGTTTCCCCTACCCCATATATAAAGTGAAATGTCAAATCAGCAGAGAATTCAAATGTATTTACAAAAACACACACACCCCAAAAAAACCAAGGGCATCTGACGTTTTACAGACATTCCAACACCTTAGGAAATTTGAACTCACACCAAAGAGTCTGATATTCATCTGAATCTCCATCTGCGCTGAAGCGCACGTGCATACACAACACACATTGAACCACTACAGCGGGGGGCAGGGGAAGAAAATCCCTGCTCTTAAATTATAGCCACCTTCTACAGTTCGACAGTAACCAGACGTTTGAGACATCTTAGTGGCTTGGGAGGATCTTATCACAAAGGTCAGGTTTGTGTTAGAGATTTTTCTGTTGAGCCCCATAGAAAACCTGCACCAGAGAGACAGGGATTGAATGAGAGTAAATTGGATTAGAAAGAAAAGGCTCGAAAAGCTGGTGTGACTATAGATACCTCATAGACATATTTGACTTTGGAAACATTGCATTTTTAGTTGCTTCACCAGCATTCTTCTGATTCTCTCTGTCTGCAGGAAGGGATGTAGTCATTAGTCCTCAGTGAAAATGTGACCTTTCCTTTTAAGTATCTGTTTGATGCTCTTGAAGCTCTTGGAGAATAAATTAATTTCATGGCATTAAATCTACTCTTGAGTGAGGAGTAAGTCTCTCTCGGAAGCAGGTCTATGTTTTCTAACTCATCATCATTTATCACATTCTTTGGGGACTCATTCTCCATTTTTAATTCCTTCCTCCATTTTATCAGTACTTTTAGAAAACTCTCTTCTCTAGGATCTGA
Source organism: Dermatemys mawii (assembly GCA_007922305.1). NCBI lineage: Eukaryota > Metazoa > Chordata > Testudines > Dermatemydidae > Dermatemys > Dermatemys mawii. The sequence goes on along the minus strand of ML677349.1, from coordinate 38,734,493 downwards.
TTGATCTTAATTACATTGGCTTTGACTTTAATGTAATTGCCCCTGATTGTGTACTGAAACAGACTGTTAGACATTTCCGTTAAAGTATTTATTTTAAGGCTCAATTCACATTTAACCCATACCTCTCTTCACACACTTCTTTACATGCTTTTTAATAATGCATACCTAAAATAAATGAGGGCCAGATTTATGGGGATAGAACAGTTTTACAGTGATGAAATTGCACCACTGATGAATTTGGCTGCGTTTGAACCTTGATTTATAATGGCACCTAAGCTTGTGCAGTCCCACCAACCATAATTAAAGTTAAGCACATTTTTAGCTTTAAGGATACTTAATTTCAATTGAACTTAATTGGACTTAAGCATATGCTTATCTTTAACACATGCTTAAATGCTGTGTTAAATCAGAGTCCAAACACAGAGCCAAATTTATTGGTTCAAGTCAGTGGAGTTATACTATTGTAAATCTGGTCCTCCATTAGTATTTTGGTGAATAGATATGCTTAAAGTTAAGCCTATGCTTAAGTGTTCATTTTGCTGAATTAACACCTTAATGCTTGGTATGCTCTTCCCCTCTATCTGATGATGTAATCATTAGGGCCTCAAAGTAACTAACAGGCTGCTTCCCAGTTAGAAGCCGCGGTAGAATTGAACCTCTCATTTAAGAGAGGATAAAATTAAATTGTTCTGCAGCTGTGAACCAGAGAAGTCCCAGCAAGCTTCCCAGTGAAATGAAAAAGTGATGGTATGCCACGCTGGCTCATAAAAATGTAATTTAAACACTGCCCTCTCAATAAAAAAATCACATTCAGGACACAGTAATCCCCTTCTGAACCTTATCTTACATTTCAACAGCTCTTTGGACTCTTACAATTGATGCACTTTGAATTTCCTGCTGGTCAGGTGGTGTGGCTTTCTGTATTTCCCTCCCCCAAATCCTTCTTTGCTCTTCATTCAGAACCCCACAGGCATTTGCATGCACAGAAGGAAAACTGAATCCATGATCTGAAATCCAGAAGTCTTTAGGTACTAGTCATTACACTTAACAATTAGTGCTGGTTAGAGCTGTGAGATCTTTACACAAATGAATGAAACATCTCTCTTTTTTAAACTTTCAAAAATTGAGATTTTTTTTTTTTGGTCTTGCGAGATTCATTTTTTAAAAGTGAGAAAAAAAGTAATTCTTCATTTATAGCAAAAACTTGCCAGAAGCCTGAGTGTTCAGGGCTTATTAAAACAGACAAACTACTTATTGTTTAAAAACCCCAAGTTTTTCCATACTAGCTTGGGCCAATAGTCTACCAGTCTCAACACATTTTTCTGGCACTGGTCTATAATTTTATGCCTCAGAAGAAGGTTAAAAATATCCCCAGAAGGCACAGGTGCTGGCTTCCTCCTTGCCCCAAGGGTGCTCAAACCCTGTTCTGCCTCAGGCCCCGCCCCCACTCCACCCCTTCCTCCAAGCCTCCCCCCACTGCCCACTTCTTCTCAACCATTCCACCTCCTCCACTATGTTTACATAATTTAATATTCACAAAGCCTGAGAGAGGGAAACTGACTGACTAGGTAACCCAGTGCTTAGGATACTCACCCAGGATGCAGGAGACCCAGATGCAATTACCTGCTCCAATGAATATTTAACGATTTATACAAAGAGATCCCCCTTCCCCTCAGAATAGCCAATAGCTTAGGGATTAGGACATCTGTCTGGCATGTGGGAGGATGGCAGAGCAAGTGACTTGAACCTCGGTCTCCCACATCCCTAACCTCTATCTCTCTCTAACTTTTTGTGCAAAACCCCCACAAAAAACAGTAAAACTCTCAAAGGTCTTGATTTCATCCCAATGTGAAACAGGAAAATTTTTGACATCTCAACCTTTGAAGGACAGGAAAACCATTTCCCACCCACCTGTATAGAATATAATTAATTGGTTGTAAAATTATAATCCTTTCTCCTTTTTTATGTATGGCTTCCCTACCTGACAATCTGCAAAACTGAATTTCACAGGTTGATGATATGCTCATGTCCCATTCTTATGGTACATTTTCTGGCTGTCCTGCTTTTCCCTTGTGGGATAGAAGTGCTGAGTAATCTTCTTAGTTAATTATTGGCTTCTGAACCTGTGAGCTCTATGTGAGCATGAAAGCTTGTTTCACCAACAGAAGTTGGTACAATAAAAAAATATTACCTCATCCACTTTTCCTTTCCAGTCTATTGTTGTTCTGGATAAGATAGGCAAACCTCAAAAAGTTTGGAGTTTTGTTTTGGATAAGAACCTAAAAGACTGGATAGTGATCCTGGATTTCACTCTTTATCTATGTTGTCTGAACCTCATAAATCTTCAGTATTGTTGCTTCTTTGCCCAGAGTGGCTCACTAATATTGGAGCATGGGATCTTGAAGGTTTGTTCCCATTAGGAAGAGAAATGTCCAATATAAGATGTATTTTTGGTGTAATCCTGATTATTTTCAAAGATTGTAGATAAAGTCTTCTCTAATGCATTCTGTTTCCATGAACACAGTACAAAAGCAGCAGTCCTTGCTCATGGGGTCTCCAAGTCTTCTCCTCCAGTCAGGTCTGTGTCCTGAGGTACTCGCTCCCTCTTAGAGCCACAGTCATAACTATTTCTCTTATCTGCTGACTTTCTCGAGGCTTTTCTGCCTCTGACAAATTATGTGGGTTAATCTACCAACCCTTCTGTTGGCATTCAGGGATTGCCTTAGGCCAAATGGTTTAGTTTTTGATCAGGTCTTGCTATGAGGCCCATTGTCTTGGACAGTGACTTCCACTATTTCCAGCTATCTTGCTACAGAAGAAGGCTTAATTGCTCCTTCCATTTAGCCTGAAAGAACAGTGTTTAGCACACACACTGGTCCTTGTTTGTCTATAGATCAACGACCTGACTGATGGCAGTAATTAACACCTTCCAGCATAAAAGTATTTAACTGTGAATCTAGCAAGAACAGGTATATAGAATTGTACATACAAGTCATACATTTACATTTAGCTATTTGCACAGGCAAATGAGCTTCTAAGAAATAACAGCACATCTCCAGGGGCATTTGCATTTTACTATACGTTAGTTATCATCAACTGAGTAAATTTCAAGATTCTTTTTTAATTTCAAAGGTGAATGGGCTAGAGCGAAGGTTTTATAGCTAGGTGTTATAGTTTTCTATAGGTGGTAAAACTTTTTGTCAATATGAACACCAGATAACTTTTTAGGTTAATTACCAACCTTACCAAAGGCATTAGAGGGTAGTTAGCAGGCAAATTGTGAAGCTTGAACCATCACCTGTCATCTCATTAGAACAAGTAACAATTCTATGCTCCAGCAATAACCTTTTACAACAAAAACTGTTCAGAAAGGATCACACCCCACAGAATTTTACTGTTGAGTGACTGTTTACTTTAGGCAACAAAAAAACCTTTCCTTTTCTTTTTACAAGGCAATGACTGCCAATGCTCCCCTCCCTGAAACTGGGCTCAGGAGGTCCAAGTTCATGATTCTCCAATGTATTATTATTTTTTCAGAAAGACCCACGGTTAGTTTACTATAAAAAATTAGAGACCAGATTATGTCCCATTACTCAGCCTGAGTAGACTTTTACTCTCCAAGTAGTCTGTCTGACAGCTTAATGGAGGGGAAAACTTCTATTTCTGAGTAAGGGACTGCTCAGCCTGCATAAGAGTGGGAGAATCTATCCTTCATTAATTGCAGTTAATTTTGATATGACAAAATATTGAATGTTCTCTTCTCTCTCCTCTATTTTAAGGTAGTATTTACCATTTTAAAGTTCTCTAGTGTCTCCTGTTGTCTCCTCTATCACAATAGGATGCAATATAGAATTACTTCTGCAGAGACTGAGAGCTCACCAATTAAGGAGTGAAAATCTCTGGGTAATCCAGTGTCTTAAAAAGCTAAGAGTAATTAGGAAAGCACCATTAGTTCCCATAACTGGCTTTTCTTTCATGCCTACTTCTGAGGCCACATCACGCCTGTGCTGCTGCTCTGGGCCAGGAGCACTGCATTCCTAATTAGAATATGTACAATGGCTGACTCCCACCCTTCCCACAGCTGTGCAGCCATTATAACTTCAAATAATGTTTTACAGCTGGGGCACAAGGCTGAAATAATACATGTGGTTCATTACTACTTTATATATGGTATCTTTCAGATCCAGTGTGCGTCTGCTGTTCCTAGGTAGGGCAAATATTGACATACAGTATTTTGTTCCCTTTTAGCTCTTACATTTTCCTTTTTTACCAGATGTAGCAAACCTCCCTAAGCTATTCTGTGTCTACTGCTATGCATGGTGACACCAATGAACTTGTGAGTGAGTAGACCTGTCAGCACTGGATATTTTCTCCTCCATTGTCGCTGGAATAATGACATCTCCTGCTTTATACGGTTTTGTGTCCAACAACTCCATAATCCAGTGCAGCTCACAATGTCTGGCAGCAAGACACTAAACTATAATACATGGCAAAAAAAAAAAAAGGAAATCCCTTCACTTTAGGACAAGAGCATAACATGTATCCATAGTGTGTTAAAGTCTATAGTGTGAAACTTTTTACTGATTTTGATAAAGTAAAGGTTTATTTGGCAGATAAAGGAATAATTATGTCTAAGAAAATAACTTTAAAGACAGGGATAATTTGAGGGATAACCTACTTCATATCATTCTTTTAAACAAAAGCAAACAAAAACAGTGAATAAATATTTTGTCTGAGATTTTGTTTGCTATTTAAAATATTTTTTTAAAAATGACACCAAGAAAAGGAGAAAAGGGAGGTGTATACAACTTTGAGAACTAGGTATATTAGTAATGAGTTTGAGCTACACATTTCATATCTGGACCCAAATATCTTAGAAGTTCTGGTATGTTTTTATATTTGTGTTTTATTTCTGGCCCTTTTCTAATAAAGATTCGACCAAGCAAAACGAAAGCACAAGATAATGTTATGTGATACAGAATTAAGAAAGGTATTTCTGTGAAACACCATTGTTCAAGACCAAATCTTTGCACTTTGTCAAATTTCCTTCTGGTTCAAAAGGAGATATTTTCCAGAGTAATGAGGTCACTGATTTCAGTTTACCTCTCTGGAATATTTAGTTTATTCCTTGAATTTTAGTTCTTTCAGTAATAGCTGATGTTCTCAATAACTGTTGCTCCTGTGAGAGTTGAGAGTTTAAATGTTCGTTAAAAAGTGAGTTACCATTGTTGACAAAATACAGATGGCCATGTATAAACTAGTGACACCTAGGAATACATTTCCAGCACACTGCATGGTGATTTGAGCACATAAGTAGTCTTGCTGTTAACTTAACAGTCTTAACTGTCATTTACCATTTTTTCCTGTTGTAATTCCATTCTCTCTTAAGTATGACATTAGATTAAAATTTATTTTTAAATTAAGTGACCTTACTTCCTCTTGTAATATCCAACATTGTTGCTTCTCTTAGCACTGCAAATTTTTAAATAGATCATATTGTAAAAAGTTAGATGCACAAAATATTGTGAGGGGCTATAATTTGTCTCTTATCAAGGCTCTGATTCAGCAAGCAAGGCACTTGAGTGCGAGTCTAATTTTAGGACACAGTTTGTCCCACTGGCTCTAAGTGAGCCACCTACATAAATATCTTGCTGAGGTGAGGCCTGATAAACTAATCCTTATGGACATTTGCATAATTGCATACATCACATTTGAGGTTTACACATTGTGGAAAACGAGCCCAATGCTTAACTTTTGGAGTGTTACAAAACTGTGAAACAAACTGAAAAGAAAATACCATAAGGTCATATGTAGACACAAATTATTAAATCACAAGATAACAAAGCTAGCCAACAAAAGATTACGTACTTCTTGAAATAACTAGTGCAGGGTGGATGGAAAACAGAAAAAGCAATAGCTATATTCATCCATTTGTGGGTGGGGGCCGGTTTATGCATCCGTAGATTTTTCTGTCCCTTTCTACTATCCCTGGTTCCCTTCCTCCTCCTCCTCCCAGTCTGTTTGGTAATGCTTTGTCAATGTTTACTGACTGCTGGATTTGCACAATGCTACTTTTTTTCCCTCTACTTCTCACTTCTTTTGCTCCTGCCTTCTCACAGATACCTCCTTTTTACTGCATCTACTGTTTTACTTCTCGCCCTTTGCTAGCTATGGGTGAAGTCTTTTTTTGCTGATCTTTTGCAAATTATAGTGATATTTCCAATGTGGGTGGGGGTGTGCGTGAGAAAGAAAGAGAAAAGATACCATGAGGCAGCCAGAAAAAGTCAAAACTGGAGGAGATGGAGACTTGAGGGACTAAGAGACTCAGTCTTATTGAACTTGGAGTAGAGGGAGGCCCACCTGGGACCGAACCAGCAACTGAGAATATTAAGGAAATAAAATAATTGTGGAAAGTTAGTGCTGGAATTGTGAATGAACCTGAGACTTCTGGCTGTGGTCCAAGAACTGGGAATGGTGGCTGCTTGGGCTGAATCAAACATGCAATCACTCAAAATCTGAACAAATAAGGGAAAATCATACTTGGAGGGTTCTATTACAGATTGAGATACTTCTTTAAAAGTCAGAATATAGGATTTTAAATATTAAAACTCTGTTTGCTAGCGCAGTTTCAAAGTCTAGTTTGTATGGTCAAACATACAACAGCAACAAAGCAATCCATAAAGAATAACCCCTACACTTTCTCACCTTTCAAATCCAACAAGGCTTACAACCTAGATGCGCTACGCACAGATTGCGTCACCATGGTTAAAATAGACCTAAGCTTTGAGCTTAATGTTCATACTTCTCCCCAGCTTTTCATATGAAAGACTTTATGGGGATCTCTTTCTGAGTGGATATTGTCTGCTCCTAAAATGCATAATCCTTAAACTAATGTTAAAATGTAAAGTACAAGACAGTATTTAAAATGAGTCATTTTTAGCATAATCATCCAAACAACTCAAATGTATAGCATCAAGAGAGTTTAACGTTTTTAGCCTCTTGTAGTCTTTGAGGGGTCTTACAGAGTTCATAGAGAAAGTGCACTATAATAAATAAAAATATTTTCTATGATTTAAATTGCACATTTCATCCCAAAGAATCCAAAAGTACTTACAAACTATCTCATGCATTTTTCATGATATTCATGCTTATCACATGGATATCTCTCTGGCAAGTTTTAAATGACAACTTTTTGAACTCTTTAGAGATTTGGGGCCAGACCTTCAGCTGGAGTAAACTATCATAGCTCCATTAAGTTACCTTAGGATTTGATTATTGTATGTTAGAAGTAGGTCTGGTAAAGATGGATTAGTAGGTAGAATGAAAGTGAGGTGGTCAAATGTGGATGATAAATGCAGTTTTCACTACAAAATATGTGAAATATATGTCTCGGTGTGGGTGTGTATATAATATACATGCACCATATACATATGCATAGGTCCCATTGACTATCTACTAATCATCCACCTGTGAGAAACTGAAGATGACTGGTGGAATGTTGGTACACCTTGTATTTCATGTTTTTTTAAGACAAAAGTATCTTTAACCCAACCTTGTATGGTGCATTTGAAAAATAGCTCTAATGAGATTTTTTTTTCAAAGTGCTCGGTGGTGGTTTCTCTCTTCTCCCATTGAAATCAATGGTAATCTTCAGTCGGAACAAAGTTAGGGAAGTGCTTAGAGTTTTTGAAAATTCCACCCCTATGTTCTATAGCAGGTGTGGGCAAACTTTTTGGCCCAAGGGCCACAACGGGGTTGCAAAATTGTATGGAAGGTTGGGTAGGGAAGGCTGTACCTCCCCAAACAGCCTGGTCCCATCCCATCTCTGACCCCCACCCACTTTCTGTACCCTGACCGCCTCGCTCAGAACCCCCAACCAATCCACCTCCCTGCTCCTTGTCCCCTGATTGCCCCCTCCAGAGACCCTTCCCATCCCTAACTGCCTCCCCTGGGGCCCCGCTCCCCCAGGAATCCACCCCCTATCCAACCTCCCCTGATCCTTGCCCCCTGACTGTCCCCTCCAGAGACCCCTGCCCCTAACTACCCCCTGGAACCCTACCCCCCAGTCCATATCTCTGACTGCCACGACCCCTATCCACACCCCCACCCCCACCCCCTGACAGACCCTCAGGTCTCCTACAGCCTATCCAACCCGCTGTCCCCTGACCACCACCCCAGAACCTCCACCCTGTCCAATCACTCCCTGTCCCCTGACCGCCCCTTGGAACCTGCCTGTTATCCAAGCCTCCGACCCTGGCCCCTTTACCATGCTGCTCAGAGCAGCATGTCTGGTAGCCGTGTGGCCCACCAGAGCTAGACACGCTGTCCTGCCCCCTTACCATGCTGCTCAGAGTGGCAGGAGCTCAGGCCCCACCGGAGCCAGCCACATCTCTGCAGCACTGCCCAGGCGCAGCGGGCCAGAGTGCTGGCGGCGCAGTGCACTGAAACTCCAGAGGAGGAGGGAAGAAATGGGAGGGGCTGGGGGAAGCCTCCCTGGCTAGGAGCTTGGGGGCCAGGCAGGACGTCAGCCCGCGGGCCGTAGTTTGCCCAGCCCTGTTCCATAGCTATGGGTCAATAGATGTCTATTCACATATTCAATGAATGGCATCTGTGTCTGACGATTGAGTGTGGGTCGATAGGATGGATTTGAGTAAGGCTGGAGTGCAGATAAGCTAGTAGGTGCATGGGATATTTCTGTCTTTGCTTGACTGAAAATTTCAAGTTAAAAAGGAGATTCAAGAAAATCTCCTTTAACCATAATAACATAGACATTTTTAAATCCAAACATCCATCTATGCTACAGTAAACAAGATCAAAAGGAAAAGGGAAGACAATTCCTGAAAAGGTGGTACAGATCACACAATCCATTTCTGGAGGTTACACATTTCTTACTAGAACACCACATAAAGCATATAATTTGTAATGCTTGGAGGCGCCCTCCAGATATTAACTTATGAATTATTGGCTATGGGTAGAAATAGATTGAAAGTATTTCCTGCTGCGAGTGATGCTGGGTCACTTTCTTTTTGCTGCACTGTACAGCAAAGATTTATGCTGTCATTCATAGACAGCACATTTCCCTAGACATTTCAGAGACTCTATCAAATTAAAAGTACTCTTCAGTAGGGCTTCAGCTTCTGTTTTCATTGGACGAACAACAGTATTTCAAATGTGGATGTAAGAAGGATCTTATTTACTCTTTGATGGAAGTGAAGATATCATGGAGTGATAGAGTAAAGAATTTTTTGCTTATTCTCCACTCTGGTAGGGGTAGATAGCTTCTGAAGTTATGTTTAAATACAGGCTCACTTTTAGGCAGTGTGGTCCTACAATGGAAGTTAGGAGGCCCTGGTTCTATTCCTGCTATGGCCACTGTTACTGTGTGACCTTAGGCAAGTCACTTAATTTCTGTACTCCTCTGTTTACCTTCCACTCTTTGTCTTGTCTGTTTCGACTGTAAACTGTTTGGGGGTCAGGGAATGTCTCTTGCTATGTATATACAGCACCTAGTGTAGTGATGTCAGCTGAAGCATGTAGGTACTACTGTAATAGAAATAATACTCATGAACAGTTTTAGTCCAAATTCGTAGCCAGGAGCACTGAAGTGTGTGTATGGGTTGGGGAGGAATGCTCTTTTTCATTACAATATTGCTGAACTCCTCAGTGATTCACATTTAGTCAAATGGATTCTTTTAATTTTTTTTATTTTTTTTTTTAGAATGAAGTTATTACCATTGATTAATTATGAACTACTCTACCCATGCATTCTTTGTCTCCGGTGTATTCAATTTTATAAAACTTGCAAAGTCTTTCTCTAGAAAGAAGCTAGAATATGGTCCCAAGCCATATGTTTTGTGTCTAGCTCTATTTGTTGACATGATTATTCCACACAAGTGCAAATGGGTCCGGAACATTTGATGCTCTAGTTTTTGCCTTAATCAATTGTCTTAGATTGGAATAATTTTATGTCTTCAGTCTAAATGATATTGACTCTGGGAAAGATTGTGGCCACTCAGGATCATGGGGTAATCTTACTCCATTGTGTGGCCTCCCAACACCTACACGGCAGATGCAGGAGAGAGTGGGGAAGCATAGGATAAGCACACAATGCTCGCTCTGTCCCTGTGCAGAGCTACAGAGTGCTGAGGAGTGGACAAAGATTTGGCTCCACAGCCTCAATAACATACTGGCGATATAGCTGAACTAATGTGGGCTTTAGTAATGCTCTATCAGGTAAAGGCAAAGAGCTGGTTACTTCCCAAAGAGAGCAAGAAGTGGGCAGGGGAAAGAATTTTTGAATCACAGTTCTGGCTCTGGCCTCCTCCTGTTGAGGAGGGCGCTGCTATGAGCTGCTTCTTACACAGAGCTATGCCTAAGGGCACAGTCTAGACTTCTGAGACCTCATTGCCATAATCCTTTAAGACTAGTAGTTGGGTATACCGAATTGTATAGGAGCTTTTATATCTTTCAGTCTGATTATGGGCAAGAATAAGTATGGTACATTTGCTTAATAAGCAGTGAGAAATGTGGTGATGCAATACTTCAACTAAGACATCTCTGCATTTGAAACAATAATACATGGAATATGGTAAATGATTTAGTATTGATATCCAGTATGATCATTTGCAAGGGAATGAATTCCTTAAGCAATCAATTTCTGACAGGAGAAAGCGGATTTGGTAGTCTAAAAAGACAGGTTTTTCCAAATAGATTGAGAGCTTAGGGCCAGAAGGGATCATTGGATAATCTAGTCCCACCTCTGGAATATCATAGACCATTAAATTTATCTCAACTAGCCTTGCACTGAGTCCAATAACTTGTGTGTTTAGCTAAAGCATATCTCAAGAAAGGCGTCCAGTCTTGATATGAAGATATCACTTCCCTTGGCAATTTTTACAGTAGGTTAATCACTCTCACTGTTGAAAATATTCTTTGTCCTCTCCAGGTTTTCAACATTCTTTATGAAATGCTGATACCAAAAACTATAGAGGTTTCTAATAGAGGTCTCACCAATGCTGTATACCCTACTCATCTGTTTATACATCCAGAGATCACATTAACCCTTTTTGACACAACAACCCACTGAAAGCATGTTAAGTTTCTTGTCCGCTATGATCCCTACATTCTTTAGGGTCCCTGCTTTTCAGGATACAATCCCCATTCTGCAAATGTTGCCTGCATCCCTTGTTTCTATGTCTGACTGCACTCAAACATATTTTGTGTGAATGGCTCCAATTTACCAATGATGCAGATTGCTCTAAATAACTGCCCTGTCTTCATTATTATTTACTACTCTGCAAAATTTTCAGTCATCTACACATTTTATATTTGCTTCCAAATCAGTGATGAACATGTTGAATGGCATCAGCCCTAGTACCAGTCCCTGTGGAACCTCCCTAAGGCCTTGAGTACACTATGAGTAATGTCGACTTTCTAGAGTTCGAATTAAGAAAGCCGATGGTATACATTCGATTGCATGTGTCCCCAGTAAGCGGGCTAATTTGGCGAATCGTGTTCATAGTTCCGCGGCTAGCATTGACTCTCAGAGTGTGCGCTGTGGGTAGGTATCCCACAGTGCCCGGAGTCCCTATGGTCCCTTGGAATTCTGGGTAAAGCTGGCATTGTGTGATGGGGGCAAAAACAGTCTCGCAGGTTTTTCGTTCGCGCTTCCTGTCACCTGCCCCTCCCTCTGTGCAAGGTGTGGCAGACAGCCATTTCACACCTTTCGGGCCTGCAAATGCCATACTGCTTTTGGCAGACAGAGCGGTGGTCAGCCAGCCACGGCTTCTGCTAGAATTCTGCTCTCAAGTCATCTGCTATCCTTCTGTACTCCAGGCAATAAATTCGACATTACAGCGTAGTGTAGACCCGGGCCTTAGTTTCCACTTCTTTCAGTGCTGATTACCTTGCTGATAAGGTCAGCATGCCTTTGTATTTGAAGTGTTCTCTACATACAGTAGGAATCTGAATCATCTTGAATATATCTGAACAGGATTGTAAACTCAGGGCATAGACCTTAACATCTGTGTGGGTTTGCACAGTACACTTGGCAGCACTGCTGTTTTTTCCCATTGAAGAATGGCTTTTCAACCAAAGTTAAAATATTAATGGAAAGTTTTTATTTGTGGTCAGCATTTTCTGTTTTTTGTCACATTACCAAAAACCTAAACCTTTTGGTAAATATTGTCAGTTTTTGATTTTAGAAAACTGATTATTTTCCTACTAATGGTTTTTACAACAGACAGTGTTTTTAGAGTTTGTGGGAAATTAAAGTGAGTAGTTTTCTTGGTTTGTTTGTTTTTAAGTTTCCACAAAAAATAGTAATTGTTTATCATCTCTAATTGTCAGATGTCCCATTCTCATTATTAACCAAGAACAGCTGTGTGGGTGTGGGGGAGACTTGTAAGAATTTTGTATGCCTCACTGGAGATTGTCTGACATAAACCATGTTGTGTTTGTGTTAGGCCCAAAGGTGTCAAAGTCCACAATAGAGATTATAAAGATCTTGCTTGTTTCAGCCAAGTTCCAGAGAGAAAGAAAGACCATCTCCTCTGAGCACTGACACACTCTCGCTGACTCTTACTGCTAACCTCAGGTCCAACTGCCCCCAGTACATCCTTCTTATACTGTGCTGGGGAATTATATAATTCCACAGAGCTGCTTTTGGAGAGTTCTTTTTAATCTGACTCATCACAAGGTGATGAAAGGCTGCCAACTCATGAGTTTTCCCTTATTTAAAATGGCCCCCATCTCCCATTACTATCAATGAACCTGAAGCAGGCATGAAGATCACCGCTTCCCTCATGCTGGAACTGAGGCTGTCACTAATAAAGATGGCTTCTGCCTCCTAGTGTTTTCAGTGACACTGAAGCCATGCCCACAGTCAAGGTGGCTGCCACTCTAAGGTTGAGCAGGGCTAGATAGATGCTATGAGGACACATGGACTGTGAGGAGCCTTGGAAGCACCGGGAGAGGTGCAAGTGGAGAATGAGGTGGAGCAGAGTTAGGGGCTGGCTGGGGCAGGAGGAGATGAAATGGATTATGTGAGGACTCAGAGGACATTGGTGAGTGCAAAGGATAGTGATGGGGATGGGAGATAGAGGGATAAGACTGCACCTCCCCCACTCTTAGGGTAGCAAGGGTCAGGGGAGCACCCCCAGCCCCAAGCAGCAAGTGGGAAGGAAATTTTTGCATGTGTATAATAAGGCTGCATTTTGATCCTTACAAGGTCTCATACACATTGGGAGCAGGCAACTTCTGTCTCAAGCTTTAAAAAACAGTAGGCAAATTGCCCCACCCCACAATTATTTTAGAAAAAAACATCACTGTGGGGAGGGTGATTCATGCTTTTTGAATGCATAGGATTGGCAGTACAGATATGCAATACCATAAAATCAAAGAACATCAGGGTTGGAAGGGACCTCAGGAGGTCATCTCGTTCAATATAACGACTTCCCTTGGTTCTCTGAAAGTCTCAGTCTCAGTACTCAAGGTGTGGCTGGAGATGCAATGTAAGTGCCCAGTATTATGCTTACAGTTTAGTGAAAAATGTTAGCAATGTTTTAGTGATTTAGCCAACTCATAGGTTTGCACTACAAACCCTCTGAGCTATGTATAGTTATTTCCCTTTTAAGCCTATCGAGAGAAAAAGTACAAATTAACCCAACATCAATGCCTGGATTGATAGAATCATTTGAAGGGGAACACCATCTGGTAATACAGGGATTCCATGTCTGCCACCCCAGTAATGTTTTCTGTGATACAGAGCTGATCAGCTTAACATTTTGCCAAATTAGAAAACTGGCTCATTTTAAGAGAGTCAATCTGGAAATCGGAACACAACCCAAAGAGAATAAAATCTACTAAAAAAAATCAAAAATGCCATTTTTGTGTCTGCTTGAAAGAGCCTCTACATCTTGCTCAAAGTCTGTGCATTTAAGATTGCCACTGCTGCCTGTCTAGTTCTTTCATATACTTTCTGCAGTGAAATTACCATAGTGATTATAGGTATCTTTTTTTCCGTCATAGCACAACATATTTCTCAAGTATGCCTAGCCACTAGCTTTTCTGACCATCTCTACAACTGTTACCAGGTTGTCTGTTTTTTCTTTTTAAACTGATTTCCAGTAAAAATATTCTCATTCTTTAAGACATTGTGTCATACAAAACAGATACATCAAAAACTTGTTACTAAAAAAATAGTGATGATGGGCTCTAACTTACAGCTATACCTTTGAAAATAAGCATGTGACCTTAAAGCTGGGAAACAAAGAGCTGGCTTCACTTCACAAACGTTTGTCCAGACATTTTCTTTCATTTTGGTTCAAATAGTTTCACACAAGCTAAGTTCCACTTTGACTTTCAGATTCAAGCACTAAATTTCACTCAGCAACTCGGCCAGTGTAAACTAGGATAGTTCCACAATGGAGCAAAAATAGTGACTGCAGGAGACCTAACTCATTTACGTCAACTGAGAATCTGATCCTGGTCAAAGTGAAACTCAGCTGAAATTTCTGAGTTTCACCTGGTCTCTGTTTGCACCTTCCATCAAAACCACACAAAAATATGAATTTCACATGATGTAAAGCCACAAACTGGCCCTTATAGGCTTAAAAGAGTTCAAGTGCACTCAGCAGTTCTACAAATCTTTTGACGAATATGGTCTTCGTTACTCGTTTGTAACAAAACCCCAAACCAGGTGACTTTTGTGTTGCCTGATGTTTCATTGCAAACTTTTTTTCAAGAAGTAGGAAAAAATTTGGGGGGAGGACAGCATTTTAACCAATAGTTCTGCAATAAACACATGAACTTGTACCCAAAATATTCAAACTTTGGTGTCTAAAATTTTGAATCTAAATCCTCACTTACATGCTTAAAGAAAAGAGACCTGATATTTTAGCGGTACTGAGCAACTTCAGTTCCCATTGACTTCAGGAAGAGGTTCCTGGCACATTCAAAAGTCAAAACACTTTTATTTACCTGCCTTAGTATGGACTTCAGCTAGGATTTACAAATCAGCCTAAGGGAGCTAGAGCCAGATTTGTAAAGATATTTAGGCACCTAAAAATGCAGATAGGTACTTAGTGGGATTTTCAAGAGTCTATGCACCTATCTCCATTGCAAATCCCTATCTTAAATGCCTAAATTTAAATCCATGAGAGACATGGGATCCATGAAGGGTGGGATCCATGAAGGGACTTAGGCATTGCAATGCTAAGCATAATGGTGCCCTAGATGCCAACTCCATGGATGCTCTGGGACTGGAGCACCCATGGGGAAAAATTGATGGGTGCTCTGCACCCATGGGCATCCAAGCTCCCTGCCCCCCTTCCCCAGCTCACCTCTGCCTCCTCCCTGAGCATGCTGCATCCACACTTCTCCACCTAGGCTTGCCACCGTGAAACAGCTGTTTTGTGATGTAACAAGCTGTGAGAGAGAGGGGGAGGAGTAGGAACATGGCACGCTCAGTGGAGAAGGCGGGGAAAAGGTGGGGCCGGGGCGGGGATTTGGGGTAGGAGTTGGAATGGGGTGGCGCAGGAGTGGGAGGGGTCAGGGCTGGGGTGGAGTCAGGCTGCGAGCACCTGCCAGTGCCAGGAGAAGTTGGGGCCTTAAAAAAACCAAACAAACCAGTCATAGGAACTACACTGAAATCCACAAAAGTGAGTTAGGCACCTAGACACTTCTCTCTCCCCATTCATCGGGTGCTTAAGAATGTGATCCCCAAAACCAGCACACTGGGCAGAGAGCTGACTAAGCTAGCCAAAGAGAGATGTCCACAAGAGCAGAGGTGGTGTTGCCTGCCTTAAAACTTTTAGCCCAGCAGTTAGAGAACTTGCTTGGATGTGGGAGACCATCATTCAATTGCCTCCTTTCTGCCAGAAGGGGAAGGGAAGAAAGAGCCCCCCCCCCGTTCAAATCTCTCAGAAGAGTGCTTTAACCACTGACTACTGAGTTATTGGCACACTTTCTCTCTAGCCCGATGTCAATGGGCCAGATACAGTGAGAGAGATTCAGTAGTCCAGTGGTTAGGGCCGCCACCTTGGAGGTGGGAGACCCAGGGTCCAATTCACCTGCTTCAGTCAGTCTTTAATTATTTATCCACTGTGGAACGGCTTCAACAGTAGAGACTGAGAGAGCTCCACATCAAACTATCTCATAGCCTAGTGGTAAGAGCCCTCTCCTGAGGTGGAGGTGACTCCTGTACAAATCCTCTCTCCCCCTCTTGCGAAAAAGGGGGAAATGAACCTGGCTTTCCTACATTCCAGGTGAGTGTTCCAACCACTGGCCTAAATATTATCAGTTGGGCACCGCAGTCTTCTCTTCCTGGGGTTGGATTTTGAATGAGACCCAATGCAATAGGCAGCTTCTAAGTCCACCTACCAGATAGGGTTCTGCAGATGACGTAGGTGGCCAAATACTCCTCTTCCTCTGGATCATGAATCACTCTGAGGCTTAGGCAGGAGATTGGCATCCCCATGCCTAGAAAAGGAGGCAGCAGTGTGAGTACTGAGAGGCAGGCTCATCAACACCTAGGGAACTTTTACTCTGAAAAACGTAGGCACTGAGTGACATTAGACAGATATGGTGTTAGGCAGTTTTGTGGATTGCAGTGGAGCCAAATCGAGGATCTACCTGTCTAAACTCAGGATTTAGGCACCTAAATAACTTTGCAGATCCCATCCCTAGGCTCTTTTGAATATTCTCTGTTCACCTATCTGCATCTGTAGGTGCCTAGATACCTTTAAAAATCTGGGCTTTAAGAGCTCAGTTGAATTCCATTGAAAATCCCTGGCTTAAGTGCCTAAAGTTAGGGACTTAAGTTTTAGGTTATATATTGACTAGTTGTTATTTCACTTCTAATATCTCCAACAAACAATGAGCTGATTATATCAAATTGTAAAGCAGATAAACTAGGCAGATTGGATTAGCATAATTCCAATATTAAGTAGGTTTGCTACTGGCATGAGTGATCAGGCATTAAGACGAGACTGAATTGCACTCAATGACGCTTTGACACAAAATTACAATATGCCAGTTATTTCTCTTGGAAAACATTTAGTGCTGATTGGCCCCGAGCCACGCTGGTACTTTGAACGCTAACTAGTGCTTCTTTTCACAGAAGAATGTGATGCAGTCACACTGGGAAACTGAAAGATAAAAACAGCTACAAGCTTACTGTTGAAATTTCAAAATGTGTAAGGAACTAGAGGATGCTTCTCTATCCCTTGGAAGATTAATGCTTATACCAATATGACCAACGCCAACATATTTTGCTGTGGTCTTGTGTAAAATACTTTTCTTAATAAAAAGTGCCTCATAAGTATGTTAATTTCCAAAAGTTTTCTTTTCCTGCTATTGATTGGTCCATTTACAGAGCAGAGCACCCTAAAACTATTGCAAAGAAATACTTTTAATTTTACTTAGGCCAGCATCCCCTCCCATTCCCCATAAAAAGTTTTATGTATACTAGATCATAAAGAGCACAACTAAAGACAAAGACTTATACAATAGTGCTGAGGTAATCTTTTGTGCTCTGCACGTACCGGTGCAGTACAAAATCTGAGGGAAAGCACAATAAACTATTTCAGGCATCTGTTTTTAAGGTTGCAAAGAGTCAGAATACTGCAATGTAAAAAGCAGACACTACAAGCACTCCACAGACTTCAAATGCTCCTGGAAACTTTAACACAGCCTGCCATACTGGATACCTGCTCTCTAAACTGACAACAATAACAATGTGTGATGTAAAACGAGCTGGATTCTCCTGCACATTTTGTGCTTCAACCATGTAGCACTGTCACATTTTTTTGCTGTCAATATGATAAAACAGGTGTCAGAGTTTAGCAATAGCTTTTTTGCCTTATCATGCTTGAAGTTAATTCCATTGTTAAGTACAGTATCAAATTTCAGTTTACTGCTGCAAAAGGTATAGCATCTGCAGGTCAGACTTTATGCAGCTGTCTCATGTCAATAGGCAGCATAAAATCTAAATAACAGTGCCCTTTATATCTATTGCTCTGTGATTTCTTCCAATATACTAAATACTCTATCAAAAATCAATTCAGGGATCATGTCATAATGAACCAGAAAAAAGCAATCCCAGCTTTTTGGCAGCTGATCAACATTCCTCTTTTTGCCTTGCTTTTCTAGCCTCTAAATGAAAGGAAACAAAGGTTCCTGTTTGTTCTCTAAAGCTCCTGTCCACAGCACAGTATTCTCCATAGTGAGCCAAAGAGTACTGCAGCTATCAATAATATATCTGGGCTTTGGTTAAAAGGAATGCTTCATTCCAGTTGAGCATTTGCACTCATTGTGCCTTCCAATGCAGATGGAATGTCAAAAGTAAACTTATTATTTCATCTTGTTTATTTTCAAGATGGGCTGAGATGCTGTATCATGTATGTCTTAAGCAGGGTGCTGAAAACGCCTCAATGCACTAAACAAGGTACCCTGAAGATATTCTGCACGTTCTGGTGAACACATCAAGGTAACAATTACTTCTACATTTTCCCCTTGAAAGGTTCTGATCCTGTTAGGTGCTGAACACCCCCACCTCCTATATATTTGAACAGGAGTTGTGGGTTATCACTACCTGTCCAGATCTTGCCCTAAGTGTCATATTCTGTCCTATCTTACAATCAGGTTTGTGCATAACTAAAAGTAAAGCATAGCAGGAGCACACCCGTTTCATATACAAGGTCTCTGTGCATTCACCCACATAGCTACAAATGATACATATCCTGTGGCTATATGCAGTATGTTTCTCTGCAATGGGCTCACTTCCAGGATGCTGCACACTGAACTTACAGCACCCCAGACCCCGCTATGGAAAAGTATTTTTTCCCAAAAGCTTCTCATGTATAATCATGAAAGTGTACTGGTTTATGTTTAATATACTCACAGGAAGTGAATGGAGAAAGCAGGAAAATATTAGAAAATGAAAAGTGGTAGCCAATGTTTATCTAATCAGCTGAAAAACATTTTTCTTTATTTTATTTTCCATCTTTTGGTATCAAGGAATTCCTTCCAGTATTCCTCCTTGTGCATGAAGAAAATAACCAGGAGCTATTAGCATGCTAGGTCACACAAAAGTGTCACCCTGGACAATAAGGTCTTGCACATTAGAGTTACTTCAGTTGATGGCATCCCTTTCCCATCCCTGTGACTACAACTTTTGTGTTTTCATAGTGTTTGAGGTAATGGCCTTGATTCATCCCAGATGCTGGAGCAGGAAGGTACCTCCTTGAGCTAACAAATGCCATGGCACCACAAGGGAAATTGGCTCCACAGAGGAATCATACAATCATAGAATATCAGGGTTGGAAGGGACCTCAGGAGGTCATCTAGTCCAACCTCCTGCTCAAAGCAGGACTAATCCCCAACTAAATCATCCCAGCCAGCGCTTTGTCAAGCCTGACCATAAAAATCTTTAAGGAAGGACATTCCACCACCTCCCTAGGTAACCCATTCCAGTGCTTCACCACCCTCCTAGTGAAAAGGTTTTTCCTAATATCCAACCTAAACCTCCCACTCTGCAATTTGAGACCATTATTCCTTGTTCTGTCATCTGGTATCACTGAGAACAGTCTAGATCCATCCTCTTTGGAACCCCCTTTCAGACAGTTGAAAGAAGCTATCAAATCCCCCATCATTGTCCTCTTCTGCAGACTAAACAATCCCAGTTTCCTCAGCCTCTCGTCGTAAGTCATGTGCTCCAACCCCCTAATCATTTTTGTTGCTGCTGGACTCTTTCCAATTTTTTCACATCCTTCTTGTAGTGTGGGGCCCAGAACTGGGCATAATACTCCAGATGAGGCCTCACCAATGCCGAATAGAAGGGAATGATCACGTCCCTCAATCTGCTGGAAAGTAAAGTTTGCCTGCTTCGCTGCCTGTTCTCAGGGATTCCCCCTCTGGAAGAGGGATTTAAGTTGAGTTGGGGCTTCATAGGTGCTCAGAAAGTTTGCCCAGAAAATTTGCTGAATCAATTAATGGAATGTGCTGACCACAATATTTACCTAGCTAGGGCTATGCTCTTTTGGGGCCTGGCAGCAGCAACTTTTATAATCCTCTTGTGGAGAGCAGTTAGGGGAACTTGATATCACAGCAACCCTCCTCCAGGCAGACTTTGCACTATTAGGAGTTTTTGTTCAGATGACTGAAGTCATTATAACCCAGTGCTGTTCTGACTGAAGCCTTATGTCCTTCTGATCAGTTGAAGATCCTTGTTTTGGTAGCAGGTGGTTTGATAATATCCATCTTTACAGGGAGGGTGTAACTTGCTTTCTGTACTGTATCTTGTTTTCCTGTGTTCTCTCTTTTCCAGGTTCTGTTTGCATCTCCAGTCTTTTTTTGGACAATGTCCCATTTTTACTTCATTTCTTGTCCTTAGAAGAGCTGACCATTTATGTAGGTGTTGGGAAATTTCTAGTTTTACAGATGTATTGTCTGTCTCCTTGTCTACTTTGAAAGAGAGCATCAGAATGAGATTACGAACTGGAGTGGACTGCATGTCAAATATAAAGGACCAGCTAGTCATATATCCAATCATTCCAAAAATATATGAATGGTCATGCGAGTAAGGTTAGGGCATTTGGAGTCAGGGTTTAATTATAGAGATACATATATATAGAGAGATTATTTCCTCTATCCAGCACTCTGTGTATTCATTTAGCTCTGTGCCAAGTGGGGGTAAAATGCTAACCTTTTGATATTTCATGTTACACCCACCTTGCACACACATAAATGACTACCAAGGGAGGGGAGACTCAGGCACTGAGACAAAGTGCATATAATTTGGATCCAGCTTTTTGGTTTCTACTGATACCTAAGTAGAGTGGGAAATATCATGATCTTTTGTGCTTACAGTAGTTTTGTTGTGCTGTGTTAATTTAGATGGAATACAGGAGCCCACAGAGTCAAAAGTGTAAAAGAGCCAGACACTGTCCAACATTAAAAAGTTTTAAGCAAGTTTTTTTTTTATAGAGAGACATTAGTCTGCTTAGTATCATGGCAAATACCACTGAAAATCCTTTTAACCTGTTATTAAAGATACAGAAAAGAAGTGGTGGGGGGATAGTAAAGTGTCTTAATGTAAAATACGAAATAAGGCTTTCACATTCACCATATCTCATGTTCCTTTAGCTGAAAAAAGTCTTTATTTGACAGTCTCCTAGACAGTATTAAAGATGGTAATAATTGTCCTTTTGGGGAAAAGAGAAAGGCTGCAGTCATTAGTGTTGCTGTGCAGAGCACAATGGAGCTCTAATACTGCTGAGATCACTAGACACTACTGAAGTACAGTAGCAGACATGGACATCTCACTAACAGGAGTATGTACAAGTGTAGGGGAGAATAAACATCTGTGATGATAATTTTCCCAACTATAGATCAATGTAAACTGGGGTGAGATGCCAATAATCCATAGAAAACTGAAAATTGGAAGCATTTATCTTCCATCTTTATTAACTATTTGATGAATACTTGCCTAAAAACAACACATTTGTAGAAATCATGTTCTGTTCCTGTATAATTACAATCAGGAAAAATTAATTGCATAAATTAATTCCAACAAGTAAGTTATCCAATCTTATCTACAATATCTAATATTTGTACAATATCTAATATTTGTATATATCGTGTTATGTTCTCATTTCCATCTGAGGCCTGATTGGAAGTGCTTTACAAGCAATGGTTGATATAATTGTCTCAACACAGATATCATCCATTGTAAGCATTTAACATCCAAAGAAATTACAGTACTTGCTTCAAATTATCAGTTACTAAAGAATGTAAAAAAAAGTAGTTTAAAAATAGGGTTTTCTTACAGGGAAGATTATTTCCCGATGTTGAAGTTCTACATCTCTAGAAAGGGCCAGATTCATTTCTTGGAACATCTACTGTGAGTGTTACAATAAACTGACATTGAGATCTTAGCATGAAATTTCAGTTACACCACTAAGTATCTCGACCTTCTTTTGTGTATTGCAATTATTTAGAGCCAGTGCAGTGTGTGCAGGTGGTAGAATACAGTAAAATGGTGCTTGGAAACATTCTGAATGGCTTTTTGCTTTGGTTATGTTTAATGTTCCTTGTTATTCACGCAAAAAAAGTGTTCACGTGGAAGCTGCATCACCTGAGTCACCTAAAACCTGGACTGAATGAAACAGTGAAGATTATGCTGGAGGAAACAATTCTGCATTGGTAGGAGCATGGGCAAGAAGATTCATTAGAACTCTAACAAATCTAATGTCTATGCACTAAATCCTGAAGTCAAGATTATTCAGTTTTTATTACTCCATTCTTACTTCAGCTAAACTCCGATTAACATTAATGGGAGTTTGTCTCAGGACTGAGTACAATCTGATTTAGGTCTTCAGGACCTGGCCCTATTAATCTAGGAAGAACTAAGATCCCCTAAATCAAAGTTGAATGCTTTTTCAACATATTTTAAAAAACGCACATTGTAGACAGTATGAGGCAGACTGTTTGAGCACAGAAACACCATTTACAGATATAATGCACTGAATTGCTTCTAAAGGCGCCTTAAATATCCACAAGAGTTTATTCAGATATTTTCAATTTAACCTGCTAGGAACCATAGAATCTTAGACAATTTGAACCTTTACCATTCACATGAACGTAAGAACATAAGAAAGGTCATACTGGGTAAGACCAAAGGTCCCTCAAGCTCAATATCCTGTCTTCCAAAAGTGGCCAATGCCAGGGGGCCCTGAGAGAATGAACAGAAAAGGTAATCATCAAGTGATCCATTTCCTGTCACCCATTCCCAGCTTCTGGCAAACAGAGGCTAGGGACACCATCCCTTCCCATCCTGACTAATAGTCATTGATGGAGCTATCCTCCATGAATTTATCTAGTTCTTTTTTTTAATCCTGTTATAGTCTTGGCCTTCACAACATGCTCTGGTTGACTGTGCGTTGTGTGAAAAAATATTTCCTTTTGCTTGTTTTAAACCTGCTGCCTATTAATGTCATTTGGTGACCCCTAGTTCTTTTGTTATGAGGAGTAAATAATGCTTGCTTTCTTCCACACCAGTCATGACTTTATAGACCTCTATCATATCCCCCTTAGTCATCTCCTTTCCCAGCCAAAAAGTCCCAGTCCTATCAATCTCTCCCCATATGGAAGCAGTTCCATACCTCCAATCATTCCCGTTGGCGTGCACATTTGTTATTTAGCTCCTGAAAAAGGTGAAAAGATACTAACTAGGGCTATCAAGCAATTAAAAAAATTAATCCCGATTAATCTCACTTTTAAACAATAATAGAATACCATTTATTTATTTATTTTTGATGTTTTCTGCATTTTCAAATATATTGATTTCAATTACAACACAGAATACAAATTGTACAGTGCTTGCTTTATATTTTTTATTACAAGTATTTGCACTGTGAAAAAATAAAATAATATTTTATAGTTTACCTAATACAATAACTGTAGTGCAATCTCTTTATCATGAAATCTGAACTTCCAAATGTAGAATTATGTACAAAAAAACTGCACTCAAAAACAAAACAATGTAAAATTTTAAAGCTTGCAAGTTCACTCAGTCCTATATCTTGTTTAGCCAATCCCTCAGACAAACAAGTTTGTTTGTGTTTGCAGGAGATAATGTTGCCCACTTTTTGTTTACAATGTCACCTGAAAGTGAGAACAGGTGTTCTCATGGCACTGTTGTATCCAGGATCACAAGATATTTACTTGCTTGATGTGCAAAAGATTCACATGTTCCTTCATGCTTCAACCCCCATTTCAGGGGACATGCGTCCATGCTGATGTCAGGTTCTTCCCAATAGCAATCCAAAGCAGTGTGGACTGTTGCATGTATATTTTCATTATCTGAGTCAGATGCCACCAACAGAAAGCTGATTTTCTTTTTTTGGTGGTTCAGGTTCTGTAGTTTCGGCATCATAATGTTGCTCTTGTAAGACTTCTGAAAGCATGCTCCACACCTCATCACACTCAGATTTTGGAAGGCATTTCAGATTTTAAACCTTGAGTCGAGTGCTTTAGCTATCTTTAGAAATCTCACATTGGTACCTTCTTTGTGTTTTGTCAAATCTGCAGTGAAAGTGTTCTTAAAATGAACAACATGTGCTGGATCATCATCCAAGATTGATATAGCATGAAAGAAATGCAGGTAAAACAGAGCAGGGGACATACAATTCTTCCCCAAAGAGTTCAGACACAAATTTAATTAACGCATTTTTTTTATTGACAGTCATCAACATGGAAGCATGTCCTCTGGGATGGTGGCTGAAGCATGAAGGGGCATACGAATGTTTAGCATATGTTTCACGTAAATACGTTGCAATACCGGCTACAAAAGTTCCATGCAAATGCCTGTTCTTATTTTTTGGTGACACTGTAAATAAGAAGAGGTGAGCATCTTCTCCTGTAAATGTAAACAAACTTGTTTGTCTTAGCAATTGGCTGAACAAGTAGAAGAACTGAGTGGACTTGTAGGTGCCAAAGTTTTACATTGTTTTGTTTTTGAGAGCAGTTATGTAACAACAACAAAATCTGCATTTGTAAGTTGCATTTTCACAACAAAGAGATTGTACTACAGTACTTGTATGAGGTGAATTGAAAAATACTGTTTCTTTTATTTATCATTTTTACAGTGCAAATATTTATAATCAAAAACAATATATACTGATTTAAATTACAACACAGAATACAATATGTATGAAAATGTAGAAAAACACCCAAAATATTTAATAAATTTCAATTGGTATTCTATTGTTTAATAGTGCAATTAAAACTACGATTAATTGCAATTAATTTTTTAGTTAAACGCGTGAGTTAACTGCAATTAATGAACAGCTCTAATACTAACATCTCTGAATAAAACATTTTAAAATCCATAATTAAATTTGTTTCACTATTTAAAGGATTTTAGTGAAAACTTTTAGAAATTGTCATTAATATAAGAGAGTCTGTTGGGTCAGTACAAAACTATGGAAACAGCTACAATCATTGTTTTGTTAGAAAATTACAAATATGAGTGGTGGTGAAAGGTGGTTTCGCAGGCTGTTACTGTACAATTTTTAAGTTCTCAGCCATTTTGAGTTTATGAATTATACCCGTATGATGTACAGATAAAGGAAGGCAAAGATCTTAAACCACCATGATCATCACTAATCATCACCCTTACTCTACAGCTAATTTGCATGCAACAATTTTCATTGATAATATGAAGAAGACTGCATGGATGGTGGATCACTTTGTCCTAGCTGACACACTCATGCACCCAACTGCAAACCACACAAATCAGCACATCTCTCAGCACAACCCACCCAAACAGGACCATTCCCAGCCCACACAATAACCCCAAACATCACTCTGAAATCTAGAATGTCTGTCGAATTAGTGTGAAGTGATGGAAAAAGCTACAAATGTGGTTGCAAGCTCTTTTTGTTTAGAATATCTCCAGGCTCAATCATCACTGGGATTTTCTATCTCTAACCTCCAATTTTTATGTTCTCAGCCATCTTCAGCCTTTTCTTTTTCCAACTTTATTAATTACACCCATGTGACAGAATAGACTTCCAGTTACTAGTGCAAAAAATTGTGATGATTCTGTCCTCTCTTATATTACTGTAACCTCATTGACTTTGGTGGAGTTACTCCTGATTTACACAAAACTAAATGAGAGCAGAATCAGGCAAAATTTATTTGATCTCCTTAGAGCAACAATAAATTCAGAAGAAAATTAGGGCTTACGAGACATTGTAATAACCACTGAGTTGACTAGTTTCAAAATAGTAGGATGCCCAAGCAATATAGTACTATCTGAGAAATACTGCATGGCTCTTATTTTGTTTTTGTTAGAGCTAAAGTGTTGCAGTCCATAATATTTTAGGGTTTTCTATAACCCCATCATCAGAGTATCTTACAAGCACAAAGCTGAACAGTAACTTCCCCACAGTATTATCAGTGACCTAAGAATCACAGTCCACACTTAACTTATTCAAAACTTCAGTCAGGAAGGGGGACTGCCAGAGACAGCAAAGTCCATTTGATTCCTCTATATACTGATAGGAGACCTTGGAGAATTCTATTAAAACAGCACCTAAGAATTCCCTGTAGTGTTAGGGAATGTGAAAGGCAGTGAGTTTCTTCTCCATCTAATAAAGTCATATTGAGAAGCTTAAGACTCTGGGTAAATATTTCACATTAAATTGACCATTTTCAGGGAAAACATTTAGAATTTATCTTTTGGGAGTTAATATAATGATGATACCGAGTTAGATTCTCTGCATGAATGTTTGGGATTTGAGTGTCTCCTTGTGTTAAAGGTTACCTTCACACACTATAAAGATAAGTAAGATGATATACACAAACAATAGGAAAAGCTGATGCCTGATCTAATCATTTCATACCTTACTCTTTTCTTTGGTTAAGTTATGTATGGGAAATTCAATACAAATTGCTTAAAATTAAAATTAATTTCTAAACAGATTCACCACTGGCCCTGCAGGCTACCAGGGAAACAACGTGGCCCCTGCTCCATCCTCATTGTGCTGGCATTTGGAAATTTCCCTTGTGGACAGGAAATGCTGGATGGCATACCCAGCTCTGTGCCATTTGATCCTGGTCTCCATTTCCCTAGTATAGCAGGCTTCCCTAGGGTGGGGTGGGAGGAGGAAGGTGCAGTGATTATGGCACTCTTGAGCTGGCAGAACAGATTCTAGCTAGCTATTATTCATGACACAAGTTTGAGGAGCCCTGCAGCTGCTGTAACATGCACCTGAAGCTGAACCAGCCCTTGGCTAGGATGTGGGGGTGAGCCAGAAAGTTTGCAGGAAGTCGCACATTATTTATATTGCGGGAGTGCTTAGGTACTCCAGTCATGGACTAGGACCCCATTTTGCTTTACAAACACAAAATAAAAGGTCTGGTTTGGCCCCAGGAAGCTTAGGCCTGGATCCACAAATACGTAGGAGGACATCTAGGTTTTAGGCACTTAGAAAATTCACTGAAATCCACAGAGTCTTAATTAGGTGCTGAGGCTCCATATATATTGCATGGGGAGAGACAGGCACTTGAGAATGGGATCCACACTAGGTGGGGTGACAAGAAAGGCATCATTTTCACTGAGATTCATCTTGGGCTGCATTTAAGTGAACTAAGCAGAACAACGTGTCATGCAAGTAATACAAGAACTTTTACTTTTCATTTCAGCTGCCTATGTATGAATAACGTTAGGCTTACCGCTTTTATTTTATTTGGCGGAACTATTTAAAAAAAAAAACAGAAGCAGGAAGGAGTCTTTGGACACAGTAAGTCACAATGTATAAATAACTCTACTCAGAGCAGAACAAAGGCTCTATTGTGCTATTGCACTAGCACAGTCAATAATATATGCAATTTAGGAATATAAAAATTCCTCATCCTTACTTATGACATCTCTAACTTCAAATAAAATATTACAAAATCCACTGTGGAAATTCTACCAAAAACATATTATTTTTGATGTACTGTGTAGAAGATATTGGACAATAATTGGACTAATTTAATTTTTTTAAATGTTTTTTATAGACAGTTAAGAAATTTGCTATTTGTTATCATTAAATGAGGTCACTGTTAATTTATCTTGAATCATACTACACTTATGAAAATATAAAGTTTTCTCCAGATAGTTTAATATTTGTTTCAGCAACGTGAATATGACTGGAATTTTTTTAAACACCACCCCCTCCACACACACACACACATAAACCAGTAGATTTCCTACTAAGCAAAGAATTTTCACAGTTATTCCCAGAAAGTTGAAGGAGGTCTGAAATATATTGGCTGAAGGACATCTATCTTTGCAGCCAAGGCCCTTTAAGGAATGGTTTGATCTGTTTTATTTACATTCAGGAATTCCATCTTTCATGTGCCAGGACTGTCAAATCCTTGGGCTACTCATTCTTATCATATATAACCATTAGGAAACATTTGTAGTGGGGGGGAATTTTTAGCCAAGTACCATTTTCAAATCCAACTTGGCTTATATAACAGGCCAATTTTTGTGCAGTAAAAAGTAGCTACTTTAGTTTTCCAACGTAACAAGTATAAATGTGTGTCAGTTCATTAATTGTTTTAAAAGGCCTAATATAGCAGTTTCCATTCCCCTCCCCAACCCAATATAGGTCAACTCGTATCATGCCCTGT
>ML677349.1:38503543-38706298 GCA_007922305.1 Dermatemys mawii | reverse complement strand
ACAAAGCCATAGTTTTGCTCAGGAAAGGCTGAAAGGAATGCTGCTAAGTCTTCAAGCCCAAGCGATAAAATTTGGAAATTTAATGGGGGATGAATCATTCCAACCCAGCAAGGGGTTTATAAGGTGTTTTAAAAAGTGCCATGGCATAGCGCAGGTATTGATTTCTGGAGAAAGCTGATCAGCCAATGAATTGGCCGCAAACACGTTTCCTGCCGAGTTAAAATCTATTTTACAAAATGAAGACTACCAGGTAGAGCAATTTTATAATTGTGATGAAACAGCTTTAGTTGCAAAACTGCTACCTGAGAAGACTTTAGCCTTTAATTATGAGACACAGAAAACAGATGGATTAAAAAAGCTAAAAGATTGTGTGACTCTTCTTTTTTGTAATACTAAGACGGGCACCATAAGCTTGCCCCTCTTCTCATTGGCCGCTTTCATAACCCTTGCTGCTTTAATCATGTCAATAGAGCTAAATGCTTGGATGACGAGACACATTTTTAATGACTGGCTCCACAACAGCTTTATTCCAGCTGTTCATAAGCATCTGTGGTTGAATAAACTCGAAGCTAAAGCACTTTTGCTACTTGACAATTGTCCAGCCCATTCTCCAGCCGAATCACAGGTATCGAGCAATAGAAAAATTCAAGTGCTATGCCTACCATTCAACACAACATCAATAATTCAATTTAGACCAGGGCATTATTCAGAATTTTAAAATCAATTATTGACGGGAGCTGATTTCAGTGATTGTGTCATGCACATTTTCAGGCATTTCCGAATTCCTGAAACAGTTAAACACGAAGGAAATTATTGATTTTAGTTAAAAAAGCTTGGGAGGAGTAAAACAAAAGTCCATTGAAAACTGCTTGATGAAGGCTCTCGGTGATGCCTTTTCTGTCAAGGATGGCTCAGACTCAGAAAACTCCAGCAGTGACACTGATTCAGAGCCAGACTTTGAACAGTTTTCAGAAGATATCTTACAAACACGCACACAGACAAAAGAGGATAAAGGTAAACTTCTCTTTCAAATGACAAAAGATTTTAGTTTGGATACATCATCGGGAATCTTTACTGAGTGGCTGGAGATGGATGAAGATTGCCCAACTTTCAGAATTTCTGTCCGAGGAAAAAATATTAACGGGCTGTGAGATTACATCAGACTGCGAAAGTGATGGCGGGAATTCTAATAACAATGAGAATGTCGTTGAAAAGGTCAAAATTTTGTTCACAGAAGCCCGAGTGCTATAGAAACTGTTGTAAGATTTATGGAGGAGCAAAATGCGGAAACTATCAAAATCATTCATCTACGGCGAATTACATACTTCATAAGAGAGGAAAAAAATGCGAGCCAGAAAGTATAGAAAATAACAGCATTTTTTTCTAAGTGAATCATAAATACTTTTTAGAGCCAAGGATTATATATCATTGTGGACTCTTGGTGCATGTAATATATAGTCTGTGGTAATAAATTTTGAAATTGTTTGATTCTCGTTGATTTGATTAAGTATAGATATCTTAATGTATTTCAGGATGGCCCCCTTATCCCGCAATCTGTTAACACGCAGTCATGAAGGCTTGACTCCCAACATCCGTGCGTAAACAGGTCTGTACTGTAATTCTTCTGCTCTGCTCCACTCTGATTTGGCCTCAACTGGAGTATTGTGTCCAGTTCTGGGTGCCTCATTTCAGTAAGGGTGTGGACAAATTGGAGTCCAGAGAAGAGCAACAAAAATGATTAAAGGTTTAGCAAACATGACCTGTGAGGGAAGATTGAAAAAAATGGGTTTGTCTAGTCTGGAAAAAAGAAGACTGAGAGGAGATATGTTTTCAAGTATGTAAAAGGTTGTTACAAGAAGGAGAAAAAAAATGTTTTTCCTAACCTCTGAGGATAGGACATGAAGCAATGGGCTTAAATTGCAGCAAGGGAGGCTTTAGGTTGGACATAAGGAAAAACTTCCTAACTATCAGGGTGGATAAGCACTGGAATAAATTGCCTATGGGGGTAGTGGAGTCTCCATCATTGGAGATTTTTAAGAGCAGGTTAGACAAACAACTGTCAGGAATGGTTTAGATCAGTGGTTCCCAAACTTTAACAACCTGTGAACCCCTGTCACTAAAATGCCAAGTCTTGCAAACCCCCTCCTAAAAATGAATATTTCCAGGGATTTTCTCCTTTACCTGAATATAAATTATAAAAGCAGTGATCTTGGAAATACAAAATTTATTTTTATGACATGCTTATTACACACTAATTATTATTATTTATCATGGCAGTATTTTTATTACAAAATGAAAATGGCAACACTCTTCCAAGATCTCATTTTCGTAGCTTGTATCACTTTGAATAAGCCTGTTATAAGACAAGGCTCCTGTATTTCATCAAAGATTGTCAGATATGAAACAGCATCAAGGTATTTAAGAAGCCAACTCAAAGAGTTCCTCCTACACAAGCAGGAACTCTTTGAGCGGTCAAGGCAAACAACGCACGTTACAGCAAAACATAAACTTGTTCTTTGTAATAATTTTAAAAACAATACCAGCTGCCTACTTAATTTTAAAAACAGCAAAAAAAATCCACCTCCCTTTCCATTTCTTATAAGGAATCTTAAAGTTTAAATCTCCTCAGTGAGATAGATACGCTTGCTTTGATCTGCTTAGCTCTTGGAAGTTCAGGGGCTCCAGGCTGCTGGCCCCATGCTGCCTGGGGTCCCTAGGTACAGCTTGGTCTGCCATTAGGGATTTTTTTCCCAAGAACCCCCTGTAACATTTCATGAACCCCCAAAGGCTAAAGAACACCAGTTTGGGAACCACTAGTCTAGATGATACTTAGTCCAGCCACAAGTGCAAGGGACTAGAATAGATGACCTGTTGAAGTCACTTCCAGTTCTATGATTCTATGATTTTATGCCTCTGATTTGTCATTGAGTTGTGGGCTGGGTAAGAATAGCTGCCACTGGGCTGCTCTGCAGCTTCTCGATTAGAGCTGTGTGAATAAACAACAAAAAAGTGGGGGAGCTGACCCAAAATTTATTTTAAGCTGAACCAAAATAAAAATTTATTCTTTTACTTTTTGGCTTGCAAAAATAAAAATAAAAAAAATGTTTGGGGTTGAAAATGTTCATTCCATCAGAAATAAAATATTTCATTTACTTTTTGGGACTGTTACATAAAATTAAAAATTAAATGTTGTTTAAAATTGGAAAAATCAAAACTGTTTGTTTAAAAATGTTGAAACAAAGCATTTAGATTCTTTTTAGAAGCAATTTTTCCTCCCGAACAATTCACCAAATAATTACATCAATTCAGAATGTGTCTTGGTAAATCTGGGTCTGCATTTTTCACCTGAAAAAAGTTTTAGTTGGGAAATGTCACCCAGCTCTGTTCTCTGTAGCTTTGAGCAGAGGCTTTTCACTGTTTATGACAAGTGATGGATTAGTCCCAGGTTGCCAAAAGTGTGCTGAGGCACTTTATTGCAGCCTATTGTTAGTGACTAGATAACTAATCAAGAGAGAAATCTCAGCACTTCATTTTTTTCTGGCTAGTAAAATAAGCCTCTTCCCATTTGGCAAGAAGCGACAAAGCATTGATCCAGGCTTCTACATTAGGTGTTGATTTGCATTTCCAGGTCAATGAGTATTATTTTTTTAGCTGTCATTATGGCTTTTGGGAAGCATTTCTTTCTTCCTGTATTTAGAAAATGTAAAGTACTATTATTTCCAAGTTTAAGAGCAAACACATCTCAAACCACGCTAATCCCTGAAGTAAAGAAAATTCTAACTTCTTAGAAATAGTGCTAAGAGTACCAATGACTTTCTTCCTTTGCTTAGAATGATGCAGATTGATAGACTGATGACAGTGGCTTCTGTTTTCTTTTGTGAGTGAATTAATGTCCAAAACGAACATTATGCCAAAATTGAATTATGGGCTTTGCATTTAACTCTATATGTCAGTGCATTTATGTTTTTAAATGGATAAAATATTTATATACTTCTTGAACTAAGTAAAAAACAAGTTCATCTTTAAGACAACAGCAAGCTCTAATGGGGCCTATCTAACCAACATACAATTTTCAAACTTTGCAGTGATTTTCTTTACAGATAGTTAATGAAGTACTCTGAGGTAGAATATGCTGATGACATTGTTTTTGGAAGAGCGAAAGCGTCTATGAACTTCCTATCATTTAGATAGGAAGACTGTTTGAAAATGGTTTGTGGGTTAATATATTTTGGTTTCCAAGTACTCTCTCAATGGGGAATCATCAAACGAGGGTGTTTCTTAGGTCCTGAAAGGACCTAAACTGAGAGGGGATCACTTGGCATGTGAGAACACAGAACCATTTCCAGGCATATGTTGCAGCAACTGGTCCCTATCTGGGAATAGGTGAAATATTTAACCCAAACTCTCACTTGCTCAGCATGGTGCCCTGTTTCCCTTACATATAGAAATTGATGAGCCTACTATAGCGTTGGCTAAGAAACCTGTTTTTTTTTTGCGAGCCCTCAAATCTAGAGATCCCAATTTCATTCTCTGCTGTTGCCGGCCCATCAAGGGTATGGTGCTGGGTGAAAAATTACAACTACAAATACGGGCAGTGGTGAGGAGGAAGGCTTTGTGTGACTGCAAGGGCAGAGTGCCTCAAAATCTTCCATTAGAATAAAGTCCATCAGAAAGGCAGGGCAATTTTGTGGCTAAGTGATAGATTGAGATTTGAGTAAATAAAACGAGGAATACTTGTGGCACCTTAGAGAGGTGAATTCTACAGCAGTCCTGGGTGGCTCAGGAAAGACTGGCTGCCTGCTTGGGGCAGGGTTTAAAGCCTAGCTCTGCCAAATCCTGTGTTCAACCCTAAAGTGTTTTGCGATTATATGTGTTGAGACTTGGAGTTTCTGACTCCATGCCAAGCTGAAAGAGAGCCCCACACTTACTATATGCACTGCACCTACTGGAATATTTGAGGTATTGTCTTAACAAAGTCAAAATATTATTTTGGGGTGTGTTTGTACAGAGCTACTCTTGGATATATCTATTCTACAGCGGCATAGTCACAGCACTGCAGCTGTGCCCCTGTAGCATCAGTGTTAAATGCTTCCTACATCTATGAAAGAGGCTTTTTTGTTGATATAAGTAATGCACCTCTTATTTCTGAGTGAATTCTGCACACATCCAAAATATTGTGTGCAGAATTTTTAAAATTCTGCAAATTTTATTTGTCAATAAATAAACGTGGAGCGATGTGGGCAGGAAATGGGGAGTGATAGAGCTGGGGTAGGTTTCTAGACCCAGTGCAGGGTAGGAGCCACAGTGGAGCTGGGGAGGGCTGGGTGTGGGGAGATAGGGTTTGAGACTCAGCGTGGGGGAGGGGAGGGGGGTGAAACTCAGCGGGGTGGGGATTTGCGTGTTGGGGGCTCAGTAGAGGGGCTCTGGGTGTGAAGGGAGGTGAGGCTTGTCAGGTAGATCTGGGCTTTGGGGGGTCCAGCTGCATGGGGTTTGGGTGGACTGGAGTTGATCTGACCTGGCACCGGCCAGGACATCCCCAGCTCCCCCCACGAGTGATTTACCTCTCCGCTGGCTGCTCCAGGCACCTGAAATGATGCTCCTGTGCTGCTGGGAAAGGATGTATGACCATTCATTCAGCTTCCTCTTGCTTCCCTGTCAGAAAGTCATATTTCTGTGGAGAAGCAAAGAAATCTGTTCAGGGCATGAATTCTGCATATGTGCAGGGTGCAGAATTCCTCCAGGAGTAACCTCTCCAAGAGGTGGTAATTTGGCCATGTAGTGGGGCAGCTGCCTCACTCCAGCAGAAAAGGGATTAAAACAGCCCTGGAGAGGGCTGCGCCTGGGGGACAGCAGCAAACCCAGGTTGATTGAAGAAGCAGCCACAGCTGGGCCACACCCCAATCAGGCCACACCTGGCCCTGGTGAAAGGGCTGCTGAGAAGCAGGAGCAAGGCAGTCTCTGGGCTTGGCTACACTTGCAGCTGTAGAGTGCTTTGAGTTAAACCAGCCTTCGGAGAGCACATTAGGGAAAGTGCTCCAGTCTGTCCACACTGAGAGCTGAAAGTGCACTGGCGTGGCCACATTTGCAGAACTGCAGCACATTGGCAGTGGCACATTGGGAGCGGTGCATTATGGGCAGCTATCCCAGCATTCAAGTCGCTGCAACATGCTTTTCAAATGGGGGGTGTGGGGTGGAGTGTTGCAGGAAGTATGTGGGGGAGAGAGAGAGTGGGTTTTTGAGGTACTGAGAGTGTGTCAGCATGCTGTCTTATAAGTTCAGACCATGTTAGGAGATGCAGTGAAAAAGACCACTGGCTGAAAAGATAATTTTCTGTCTAAATGGATGACACCTGCAAATTAAAATAAATATCTTTAAAGGAATCAGTTATCTAAATTAGTCTATTTCAAGATGATACTTTTTTCAATAGAGTAGAATCTTGTGAAATCCACATACTTCATAATTTATACAGAAGTTTGGCAGCTTCTCCCCACTTCTTAGCAACGATTTAATAGGAGAGAGCTGTAGTGAGGTCTTACATTACTTGGACTACACTATGTTACAAAATAAACTGCAGCATATTCACAGAAGAACCTCATTAATTTATACTAGTGTTGGGCCCACCCACTGAAAATCACTGGTCTTTTATTTAAAGAGTAATGAGGTAAACCAACACTTAGCTCCAGTCGCAAGTCAGTATGTTGGCAGATGCGTGGAAGGGACCAGATGTAAGTAGCTTCTCCTGCCCTCAGTTCAACCCCAAATGAGGACAGAATTTGCCACAATGGACTAGTAGTTAAGAAATCTGGGTTCTTTACCTACTTTTGGCATCGACTCACCAGGTGGTCTCTGACAACAGTCATGTAGGGTGAGTCCCTTAAACTCTCTCTGCTTCAGTTTTGCAACTGTAAATTTAGCATTTTACAGAGACAGTTAGTTGTATCCTATAAGATCCTTGAATGAAAGATTTTATGTATGTGTGAGGCAGAGATACTTTATAAAAAAAACACCACAGCAATATTGTACAAATCAGTGGGGTTGGGATAATTGAAGTAAGAGTTACTGAAGTTAGGAGGTTTGCATGGCGTGCAAGTGGAGTCAGAATTTGTACATAATTGTAAAACACTTTGTACACCTAGGATATGAGACACCTAACATTAACTGCTAAATTTATGGATTTCAATTGCCTCCAATTAAAAGGAGCTGGTGCTCCACTCAGTTGAGGTACATTTATGCTGAGACAGTCAATGATTAAGAATAGGAAAAATATAACATTCATTTTTGACTCCTTTTGTTTAATTATAACTAAATATTATGGGTATATGACTGCAATATCTGCAAATATGTTGCTGGTTAAATACATAATTAAAGATTAGATTTGGCTTTCATTGACTGCACAGTAAATATGACCTGGGGTCTATAGGATTTAAGCAGGATTCTGCAAAGCACAGAATAACTAATTAAAAGATGGCAGCTTTCCAGTTCCCAATAGATGACCTCCTGCTGCTGGTTGCTGTCCCCAGGGTGAGCTCTGCAACATGATCTTACACACCAGGATGTACAAAATGTTCTGTGGTGTCTGAGTCAGTAGTTTTGTGGAAACTTAACAGGATCCTGCATCCTCAGTGCTTTTCATGCATTCTAATGGGTGAGAACTTCCAGAAAGCCAAACCAAACATTTTTATGAGTTTCCTCAGGCTCTACCTCCACATCTTGTTGAAAAATTAAAGCACGCAAATATGGGTGGGTCTCTTTGAGGCAAGCAAATACTATTATTCCAAGTTTTTAGGGTTATTTTTTAGTCTGTAGACCCAGTCAGCTAAGGAAGTGCATGTTTAAACTCTCCTCTGAAATCACTCATGAAAAAACCCAGCATGGGAACCTTTTCTAAACACTACTTTTGAGAGAGATGCTTAGAAATGGTTACAAGCGTTCAGAGATTGCAGAGGTTTGCTGTAGGTATGATAAGGATGTGGGATCAATAACTTTGTTGTATTGATGCCTTATGAGTTAAAATTGCACAAAAAGAACTAGTTCGTTCTTTAAAAAACACTTTATTAAATGTGATTACCTCTCAAATGTGAGAGGCTAGTAAACTCTCTAGCATTGGCAGCGTTTGGAGAATGGGGTTCTTAGATACCATGCATAGGAATGCTAGACTGTCAGTTAGCTTCCTTTTTTTACACAACTTTCATTACGTTTTCTCTGCATCCTCATTTTTTATTTAGAAAGACCATCTTCACTGGACCTGAAGTTGATCCAGTCTGTAAATGTTGTACCTTAAGCAAGATATAGTCTTCAATCTTCCAGAAGACATGAGCAAACCTAAATGCAATTAAAAGTGTTTTCATTTCCTTAGCCCTTCAAGAGATTAAACTGCAGATGCCAATTGTGCCAAAATATTTTTCTAGCACAAACTGCGCAGGAGCCAATAAATACAATATATCTTCAGTCGGAGTCATTGCCAAGTCTAAGCATTCAGAATAAGGCTGCACTGTGATTGGTTTACATGGCACCATTTGATATGAGGACAAATTTGCAGAACGTCCTGCCTAAAAGCCCTGAGCTGCATAACTTACGTGACACATTCTATCAAACTACCCTGCTTCAGAAATTGAAACCACCAGCATTAGCTTTCTGGGGGGAAAATATCCACTCCACTTAAAATATCCCTTAACTCTGAAATTCCATTATGAAACTTGTTGTTTTCACTCTTACTTCCTTGTACTATATTCTGTGCGGGTTCATCCTCTTGAACTCCTTATGAGTCATGAATGCTTCTAAATGACATGACTCATAGAGTTGCATGATTCACTTGCATTTATTTCTGTAAAAAGACCCGGTGATGCTAAAAGGTCATATGGGGGGCATGCAAGTGATGCTGGGGGAGCAGTTTGTTATTATTTCTGGGTGGATGGTAGGAGACAGTGGCAAATTTTATATAGTTAGCCTCCCTAAAGTATATTTTACACTAACTATGGGCTGAACTTCGCAGACATGATCACTTTAGAAGTCCGCAGTCCACAGCTATTTAGAGGCTCCTGGAAAGGTTAAAGCTTCATTTTGTTCCTTCAAAGTGGAAAGAAGCCTGGCCTAAATTAAGCCTGGAGTGCTTTTCCCAAGGCACACCAGGCCTTATGGGACTCCAAGCCCAGTATTTCAAACTCTTAATTCAACAGTATAGGGAAAAGCAATCACTACTATAGTACATCTCTCCATCTAAACAATCCAGTATGTTTTCTTTTTGCATAAATGTGCTGCAGCTGGTTCTAATACCATGTTTATAGTATAGATCTTTTTTGGTAAACTAAGGTCTTATTGAGGCAGTATAGTAATAGTGTATTAAAGGATTTAATCCACTTTAGAACTGATTTACTAAACTTGGATTTACTTTTTTGCCATCGAATGAATTCATTTTGCAGAACTAAAAAGTTGCAAAGGAAAGGAGCAGAAAAAGAGAGCAATAGAATGTGGTTCCAGTCTTTAAATCCACTGTTTATTAAAAAAATTGTCTCTGTCATGAAGGAACTCCAATTTCACTTGGATTTAGCAATGTAAGATCCAGGAGGTCGACTGCCATGAACTTCTTGAGGAGTTTAAATGAAAACACATACTTCACATCCAGAATCTTTTATTTGAAACTAATAAGTGAATTAAACACAGACAAATGTTATGATAAGGTCTAAGCATGTCACTTCATCACATGGGAATGTTTTTTTCCTTCATGAACAGCATAAATATTAGCCAGTTGCATTATGGGTTTTTACTATTGATGCAATTTGTTTTAAGCATCATTTTATCCCAGAAGTAGACAGTTTCTTCTGCAGTGTGTCTCATAGTTGCTGATAGCTTCTGGCAACTCTTCTGATAAGTTGGTGGCCACCATACTCTATCCTTTGTCTCATGTCTGTGCTAAAATCTTCAAAAGTCTCACACCATACACAGACAAGGAGAATTGTCACAATTCCATTTTGCTTTAAGTGCAAGTCTTTCCCTCTGAGTCTACAAATCTTTGCTAAACATAGCCAGTCTCATTTATGCCAACCTAGGAGTTCCGAGATATTTGCTCCCTATAAAGACTTAGGTGTAAAACTAGTATATATGTCCAACTTTATGTCGATGAGTTAAGATCTCAGTGCTGGCCATTTGAAAACAAACTTACTAAAGTTCATGGTGGATTCTCCATCAATGACCATTTAAAAATCAATATTGGCTGTTTTTTTCTAAAAGAGGTGCTCCAGGAATTATTTGGGAAAAAATTCTGTTTCCTCTGTTATACAGGAGGTCAGAGAAAATCATCAGACTAGTCCCTTCTGGCCTTGGAATCTATGAAAATAAGCCAGGGATAGAGGAAAATCTTTAAGGCTGTAGTCAAAATTCTCAAATGAGGGTGCTGACAGTTAGCCTCCTGATGCCATTTTTAGTGACTGATTTCAATACAAGTTGTTGGTGTTCCGCATTTCACTTCAGGCCTCTTAGGTGACTAACATGGAGTCTAGTTTTTTGTATTTAAGTTTGAACATTTTTGCCTATGAATTCATTTTATCGGTGTCAGAGCTCTCAAGTGTACTGGATTTAATGAATAGATTTTCAACATTTTAGCTGAATCAGGTAGGTTAGAAGAGAGAGGCTGATTCTCTCTCTCAACAAAATACCTTTATCTTAGTGGAAGATGTACTGGGCTGCCAGCCAAGCAATCATTAGTTCATCTTGCCTCTATTGAGAGTTATTTGTATTTCACAGCCCTTCACTAGAAAGTAGTCAAGTATTATTCCTACTCCTATTTTACAAACGTGTTGACTGACAGATTGCAAAAGGTCACCATTAGGAATATAGAGACTATGATCGAAGTCTCTCACATGCCAGACTCAAGTATCATCTACTCTGCCTTTCAGAGGGAATGTGTCAAATCTATATGCTCAACTCTGTAGTGTGTATTTTCTGTTCTAACTACTACACTGCACTCCCCATGAGGAGAAAAACTGGAATGCTGTCCCCCCAGCATCCTACTGATGTCCAACATATAGTTGTGTCAATGCTCCCTTATGTAGCCTGGTGCACATAGAGACTAGGAGTTACTCCTTTAGTTCAAGTGATAGAGGTCTATGCTAGATATCAGAATGTGTAGAGTTCAAACCCTAATCATGAATGAGAGTTTCTTTCATCTGAATTCAAATGAATTGTTTTTACAGTTTGTTTTTAATGCACTGATTTATTTAATACACTAAGTGAGAGAACACCCAAAAGATGTTTCACAATTAAAATTATGGTGAGACTAGGAGTTACTCCTAGTCTCACCATAACTTTAATAGACATAGAGGTAGGTTAGGAGAGATACACTGAGCATAATACACTAAGTGAGAGAACACCCAAAAGATGTTTCACAATTAAAATTATGGTGAGACACTCAACAATACACAGATGGCCTATATTTTGGACGTTTATTTGTTTGATGGTTTGTGTCACACACTGGCAGGTTTCGTTGTTGAGAAATGTATTTAGAGCAGACTAAAACTTAAAGTATAATCTATCCTGCTCTATATTGTCATAGATAAGCAAGACCCACAGCAAAATATATGTCCTTTCCTTTGAAAGTGTTAAAGATTTATTTTATATAAATGTGTGGCATTAGGAGTGTGAGGATACAATATACCAGTTCTCCTAAAGCAGAAATATATTTAGAAAAGCATAGAAATGGAGTCCAATGTCTGAATAGAAAAATTCTTATTAGTTCATTCCACACCTTTGGAATCCAGCACAGTGTTTATTGCTTTCATTATTCATACTTCAGGCATCTCAAGCAATACAAATAGTGCTATTCTTGGCCTCAACTGAAAACTACCATAATGTCAATGAAAGTTTCATAGTGGAATCCCATCTAGGACCAAGTTACACTTCAAGTGTGCCAATGTTCTCAATCCTTCAATCACTTAAACCAGCTCACGGCACCACTCACTGGCACAACTAATATTTCCCACCACGGTAATGACTCTTTGAGACTCAAAGATATTCTACTCACAGTTCTGACTGCACATTAACATTTGGATTCAGGCAGTTAGATCTGAGCAGACTCTGCATCAGCTTGAAGGTCACTGGCATCGTAATTATTAAAAAAAATACTTAAAACATGAAGCACACTAAGAGTATTTCCATATTCAAAAAGATGTGAATTTATATTTAATCCATGCTTTATGAAAGGAACCATTATAAGAAGAAGTTACTATTTGGTTCAATAAGTGCTGTTTAATTTGTAACTTCTCAGAGGATTAGTTATATCAAACAAGAGAAACAAAAGAATGAAAGATGGAAGGATTTGTTTATCTAGATTGGTTTAAAAATAAACAGCATCATGTGCATGGCCAGTGACACATGAGTTCCAACTGGTACTCAAGGGTACAACAATAACAATATTTTAATTTTGGTTGGGGAAATTTCAGCTATGTTCTGCACACAAATTTGAAGAATGAAGTAATGACTTTGGTTGTGGATTTTTATGCTTGTGGATATGTGAGCCTTCAGAATCACTGTACCCTTTGCACAAGCCATCAAGACCAAACCTTAAAGATAAGGGTAAGTGCTGATCCAGAAAAAGTTCAAGTATCAGTTAGATCCAGATTTCATGCTGAAAGTCGGTGACC
Organism: Dermatemys mawii; assembly: GCA_007922305.1. NCBI lineage: Eukaryota > Metazoa > Chordata > Testudines > Dermatemydidae > Dermatemys > Dermatemys mawii. The sequence goes on along the minus strand of ML677349.1, from coordinate 38,693,663 downwards.
AAATCAATTTAGGAGGCTTTCTATGTGTTTGTGTAAACTTGGGTACAAACTCTTTTTTGTGATTTATTCATACTCCTTTAATAATAATAAAAATGTTATAATGCTTTTATATAAATTGATTTTATGACCTGATCTGGAAAACTGTCTTTGGATCTGTTCACTTTAATGTTAATTATTTACTTTGGTAAAAATTGACCATTAATTCCTATTCCCTATTTTCTGTCTCATAACCTGTTTCTAATTAATGGCAACACTTTACCTCTCACAAATTAGTTGTGTTAAACTCTTCTTATGTGACAAGGCAAACATCACTTTAGAAACTGAGATTGTGAAAGTCCTTTAGAGGCACACTATCAAGCAGTTTATTCCCTGTAATTTTTTTTTTTTTAGTTTTGAAAAACCTGACACAATATAAAACAAAGATGTTTTTCATGTCAAATTAAACTAATTCAATGAAAAAATTTTCTAAATGTAAACATTACTCTGCAGTTTTGAAAACCCCAACATCATAACCTTGTGCTAGTCCATGAAAATCTGAAGGCGAAACTGTTACAAACAGAAAATTAATCTGACCAACTCTGGGACCCCAGCCAACAACTGATTGCAGAGAGTTTAGATCTAAATGGGAGTTAGGTGCTGAGTGGATATACTAAACATCGTGATTAGCAATGGAATGAATTAATAAATACAGAACATTCAGAAAGTGAACTTTCCAGGGAATAAATATTACAAAGAGGTGAGTTCTTGTAATAGCAAAATTGCTTCTCATTTACAGGATCCAGCAAGTGAGGAGAGGCAGCATATGGAAAGAGGAAACTACAATAAAGAATGGCTTCTGAAGAGTCCAGAATACATGCAGTGTTCCTGTTTATGAATGAAAAGGATGAAAGTCATGTGTATTTAACACAAGATGACATATCCACAGGAGAAAAAGTTAGGTAGGGTTCTGTATATCCATCAATATCTCTGGAAGCAACAAAGAAATCTAACCTGGATTTTCAATTGTACAGGAATTTGGGAGCTTTGGAAAGAAAGTCACAATATTGAAACAGCAGACAAGATAGAGGTATAGAAAGTGGCATCAGTTAAAACTAAAAGCAGTAAGTAGAGCAGAAGGAAAACTAACAGAGAGCCTTTTAACGTTGATACCTACAACAGATATAACTATTGATGAAACAGAGGAGGAAAAGACACAGAAGCCATTCATCAACCTTTTGATCATAATCTAAGCCAGGAACATGAGTCATTAGAAAGAAAGAGGCAAATGAACCTGATTGGTGACTCAGTAGTAAGGAAGCTAGGCCAAGACATCTGTGGTCCATATAAAGAAACCAGGATGGTATTTTTTCTCCAGGGTCAGGATAAATTTATCTACAGAAGATTAAGGTATTCTTGCCATTTACACATGCCACCAACAAAGGAAGCTTTGAGGTGATCAGGACTCACCTGAAGAACCTGACAAGAGAACAGAAAATGGAAGCAATGCAAATCTTCTCTCAGATCTTTCTAGCATATGAATAAAGGAGAAGACTGGTGCTGGAAATCAGTCATTGTCATAGACAGAACTTCTGATTCACAGAACACTGCATGTTTGCCTGAACAGAATGTGCTTGGACTTAAGGATCTGCTGAAACAGAAGGGCCACCACCTTTCTAGTTTGAAAACTAACAGGGTTTGTTAAGTATGATTTCAGGTTGGTGGGGCAAGAACAGAAGAGGTCCTTCGATCTAATTACAATCTGCCAGGTACTTTCCTCATGAAATATAAGGTGGAGGATGGAGTTCTTAAGAGATGAATATTAAAAGTATCTGTACATATTTGCAGAAGCATGGAAAACAAGCAAAAAGCACTAGAAGTATTAATGAATTTTATGTTTTAGAGGGCAAAACTGAAGCTTGATAAGACAATTCTCATAACTGGAATATCATTATACTATAGGTGGTTTCACTCCATAGAAAAGGAAGAGAAAATAGTAGGTGGGGGCATTAATCAAAAGTATTTAAACCCCAGTGAGATTCAATTAAACAACAAAACACAAGAGGTGAAACTTTTCAGATTAGGGTACAAGTAATGAAAAATAAAGGCGAAATAACAATGGACCTCTACTACAGAAGAGCAGAACAGTAGGTCAATGAGAACAAAAATTTCCCAGGCCAACTCTTTGGGTACTCAGAATACAGGATACTATAACTATGGGGGATTTTAAGTACTCAGTGTTGAGTAATAAATATATAGCAGCAAAGATACTCCTGAGTTACATAAAAGATAATTTTATGACCCAGAAAGTACAACACGTATTAAAATCTCAGCTATGTTTCAGACTTGTCACTCAGCCCTGTTCTTCCCCCATGGACATTTCATTCTCTCCCCAGCTGTCACTCAGCTGAAGAGGTTCCACAACACATCTCAGTGCTGTGACATTTGGGGAGTCATCCCTACATTGCAGCTACAGTACCACATATGGCCTATCACTCAACCTCTGTAGGAGTGAGGATTGGAAGCTGTATTGTGAGTATGTGGCTACTTCTTGTGGGAGTGTGCCCCCTTCAGTATTTTAGTTTCAGCATGATCCAGGGGTTTCCATGTCATGGATGGGCCATGGGTCAGGATTTGCTCTCAAAGGATTTCTCTTTCTGCATATATCAAAAGAAATAGGGCCACTAATAGGGCCATGATTTGAGCAAAATGGTGTTGAAAGAAGGCTTGCTCCTCCAGGTAATTCCCTTTAATGTACTTCTTAACCATTTACTATGAGCAGAACACTGTACTGGGTCTTAAGTTCCTTAGGGAGAGAAGCAGGGATCATGCTCTGCTCCCCTTGTTCCTAGCTCAAAGCAGCGAACTCCCGCAATGAAATGCCTTGGGGGAGTGGACATGAGGAGGAGGACACTGAAGGAGACATATCCAGAGCGTTCAGGGGGAGTGGACATGAGGGGGAGGACACTGAAGGAGACATATCCAAAGCGTTCAATGTGCTGCATAAAGTAAGCCACAAAAGACCATGCCTTGGCTGCAGCTGGGCCACAATGTCTGCAATGTGGGCCAAAAAGGCTAAAACAATCTGAAAAGGAAAAGATAATAAAAAACCTAAAAGTTATTGGTCCCCTGTCTCCGGCACCTCTTCCTCTACTGAAAAAGTGGAGCTCTCACATTCAGCATGTGAAAAAAAAGTGCAACAAAGATTTATTTCCGCTGAAATATTTGAAACCATGTGCAAAAAATAAAAAAAAAGGTTGCATCCACAGTGTGGATCCAACCTGAGAGAGTAAGCTAGAGGACAATCCTAAAGGCCTTCTAAATTGTCCCCTGAAACAGCAAACCTGCTGCCATCCTTTGATGGTGTGATCAGAGAGGAATAGGAAACCCTGACCAGGGTAAGCAAGCAAGCAGGCATGTACTTAGCTATTGCAAGTTGCAAAAGTCAAAAAATGCTATTATGGATATACCAAAGATCAATGTTGCAATGGCATCTCAAAATATATGGTAGTCTCGTCTGTCTTTCCCAAAGAGTCAACTGATAGAAGGGACTCTGAGGTTTTGTTGGCCAGATCTAGAACATCCCTAGTGGCTTTGTCCTTTGTAAGAGCCACAATATCCTGACTGGATGATCTTAAAGTCATAAAGGACAGGACCCATCCTGATTTCCAGGATGTACTTAAGAAAATTTCCCTAGCAACAGTTTTTGTGGCAGATGCCTCAATGGATGCAGTGAGATTTCCTACCAAGGCCATGCAATCCAGCTCAGCAGCCAGATGTCACATCTGGCATCACCTGTGGCAGGTTGACTGCAAACAAATTCTGTGCTCATGCAAATTCACAGGTGCTCTCATCTGTGGGTGGGTGGGTGGGGGAAACTAGAAAAAATAATGGCAGAAAGTTCTGCCAAACTAAAACAGTTCCTTTCCTTGCCCTACTCAGTGCTCTGAAGAGGTACTACAAATCCAACAACAGACAAAAATGCTCCTTTTGTCCCTCCTTAAAAAGGTACCAGAGGAATGGCAACAGGGTAGTCAGGGGAAAACTCTGGAATCAGTGATCACTCTAAACATTCACAACTAATACCACAAAAACCATCCTTTTATTTTGCTATGTAAAAACCACCCCTTCACACAGGACAAAGATTTCTGGTATTTGTTTCAAGATCACAAAAATCAGGTCTAGCCTTAACATAGAAGTAATGGCTTCTTTGCCTGTGGTGGTATATTCTCTGAGTAGTTAGTGCACTGAAACATGAGAAGTGAATTCCTTTTAGAGAACTTTTAGTGAGTTCCTTTTATGTGCCTGCAGACACAAGGATAATAAATAATCCTGATCAATTTCTGTTTACAGCTGTACATTTCCTGTAGGTGAGGGAACAGCTCTTGAGAAATCTCTTTCATTCATTCTCGGCGTTCATTCCCTCCAGTACAGCTCAGAATCTTCCTTTTAACCTTTCTTCTCAAACTTGGTTCATGTCTCTTTCCTTCAAAGGTAAACTGCAAAGCAAAAAAAACCCAAACAAACTTTTGTCCCTCTGTCCCATCCATCTGATAGATAAAGATGGCCTCAAGAATGATAGTTTCTTTTTTTTTCTAATTTAGAAATAGCAGAATCCTATCCCTTCTCTCTGTTTTTGTCCCTCTCTGAAAGCTCTGCATGGTAACATCACAGGTATCCCTCAGATGCAACTCTCTCAGCTCCAAACTGAGGGACAGCTATTAAGTCAATCTATTTGATTTTTCTTTTTGTAATTTACTTTGAAGGTTTTATATCTCAGCTCAAGCTCTGTCTCTAACTCCACTTTTTTCCAATGCTTGGCCTAATGTTCTCAGGGGCAACAGTTCCTCTCTCCTGTGCCTCTTTCTTGCTTGTGAAGTTTTGAGGAATTAGGCCAGTTCATAGTCTCTTATAACACTGCAACCTTGTTGCAATCAATAATCCACATTTGGCCTCAAACTCCAATTGACTTTGGTCTCTTTTTAATTTTCTAACCCTTGAAAGTCATCAGATGGGAAGGTTTAAGAACCTGAATAGGATATACTACAACCGCATTGCATTGCAACCACAATTCAGTTATGTGAAGTGTGAGATCCTCAGGTATAAAACACTTAACCCTGGGTTTTAACTTAAGATAGTGTTTAAATGTATCCCCGTTCAGAAAGGACTTATTCTTATTTTTACCTATCTATTATTCTGGGAAAGTATTACTAAGTCATATACAAAAGCATTTTACCATTGCTGCCTGCAATATGATTTTTTTGGAAATCTTGTTCTTTGAAGACCCAGCTAACTATTTTGGGAGATTCCACAGCTAGTATGTTCAAAAAGAACCTCTTAAATAATCTACTTCAGCGGTTCTCAAACTGTGGGTTTGGATCCCAAAGTGGGTCGGGACCCCATTTTAATGGGGTCACCAGGGCTGGCTAAGACTTGGTACGGCCAAAGCCCAAGCCTGAGCCCTACCACTTGAGACCAAAGCTAAAGCTCGAGCTCCACTGTCCAGGTCTGAAGCCAAAGCCCAAGAGCTTCAGCCCTGGCGGTGGGGCTCAGGTTACAGGCTCCCAGCCTGGAGGTGAAGCTCTTGGGCTTGGGCTTTGACCTCCCCACCCAGGACAGCGGGGCTCGGGTTTTGGACCAGCCACCAAGGGCAACTGGGCTCAGGCTTCAGTTCCGCCTCCTAGGGTCGTGTAATAATTTTTGTTGTCAGAAGGGGGTTGCGATGCAATGAAGTCTGAGAAACCCTGAGATTCTACATTAATTCTTACACTCCTGGGGAGCTAGTATCAACCGATTTCTAGTCTCCATTAGTTTTCTGCTTAACCTCAGTAGGTGAAATTCACTTCTGTGCGTAGGGCCAGAAATAGGCTATGCATCTATCAAATACCACTTGTGCAATATTTTGAGGATGTAAGTTGTGGACAGACTTCACACTGGCCCTATAACTGGGGTGATAAATTTCAGTTACTGTGAATACTCGTCCCATACCTGGGTTAGATGACTGTCCTTGCTAGCTTATTCTGCTGTTGATTTGATCTTGTTCATATGAAGTGCTTCCCACTGTGTTGCTCACTTTCCCCTATATTTTAGTCTACAATTATTCCTTATATTAACTGATGCAAATAGTCAATCACCCTGTGCAGCTTCTTTTTCATGTAAACAGATGAAAATATTTTTCATTAGTGGCTCCCTCTGTTTTTTAATCCTTTGCAGACACATGGTACATAATATTTTCTGTGCTAGTGACATCAGCTAGTCATGGCTGATGCAGATGTAAATGCATATAAAGTAATATGAGAAACAGTGTAGACCATAACATTGTTAAATATATGGAAGATACTTAAGAGTGTCCAGTGGGTTGCCACAGGGGAATGATCTCATAACTCCAGCTACAGACATTGTTTTAAAAAAAAGCTATGAAAAACTTCTTACTTTGGAATAATCATATTGGCCCACTGAAACTTTTAAAATGTAAAATTAATAAAACAAAGATATGAGTTTTCAGATTTTCTAAAACTGTACAGCAGCTAATATTGTTTCAGCAGTTTGGTTTCAGTGCTGGGAATCTGGGTTATATCCACAAACCCCTTAGGAGAAAAAGAATCTTTTATGAGATTAAGGGAGAAAAGGTTCTGCTCCTCCCAGAGCTGTGCAAAACTCAATGGTCTTGGTAAAGTTTCAGACAGACCATTTATTTATTTTTGGATTTGGTTCATGTGGGTTTGGACCCCAGAGTTCCTTCAGGAAAATGACAGCTATGGGTTTGTGAGCTATGTTTGTTTGAAAAGCTAACATTGAGCCCGATCCTGAAAAGCACAGAGCATCTGCAAGTCCCATTGAAACTAGGTGGATTGTCAGCAACTTTTAGGATCAGGCTAATTATTTACTATGTCAGTCTTCATGCTACAGTTTGGTTTTAGTCCAATATCATTTGGGAATATACAGTCTCTCTGGTCTGTCTGAGTTCCTGCTATGTTGCACCATTGTAAAGATTAATGTAGTTGTGCATGTGGTGGTGTCTGCTGACCAGTATAGTAGACAACGCTAATTAATGTCCCTAAGCTGTGGCTGCACACTTTGTCGTGTGTATGGACTATGGCCCCAATTCAACAAAGCCCTTGAACACATGTGTAACTTTAGCATTGTAGTCAATTAGACTATTCACATATTTAACATTACATATGTGCTTAATACTTTGATGAGTTGGTGCATATGTGACTTGTACTGGTGTACAGAATTAAGCTTTCATGAAACACAGACAACAGCTTCACCAATTGGGTAAAAAAGTCAGAGGCACTGCAGCTGCCTTTACTTTTCTCAGAGGAAAGCTGTTGCCCTGGGTATGAGTTGATAGAAAAATGCATAAAGCATTAAAATGAAAGTTAGAAGTCTTTCCCGAAATACACACACACACACACATGAATAATTAAATCTTGGCATAATGGAAACCTCTGTTATCAGTGTCACCCAATTTTGTGAAATAAAATTGTCCTTTATAATATTGGATACCATTGTTAGCGTGTTCCATTTAAAATGTTTTGGCCACTTTAAATCGATGCCTAGGCTATGCTTATTATAAAGAGAAAAGTGGAGGGTGTGGGGAGAGCATGAAGTATTTTCATACTGTTTTCATTTTTCAATACAATGCCCTTGGAAAAAGAGGCAGATGGTGACATCATAAATTTGGAATTCTAAGGTCACAAACAGGAATTCAGACAACAAATGGGAGTGTTTAGGAATGTACACTGTAAAAATAAATCTATCAAAGTCAAAAGAAGGAAAACTATAGTATTGAAATGTGTTTTGTTCATGTAGATATTTCTGCTGTAGATACAGCCTTCTCAGGTTTACTTTTCCTTGGAGTTTTTTGTTTGTTTGTTTGTTTGTTTTGTTAAGTCATTACAGTCCTCGGGGCTCAAAAGGTAAGAGCTTTTACATTTGTCCCTTTTTCACTTAGTAAAACTACCACCGCACTCTTCATCCTGATATTTATCACTCCACTGGAATGTTTAATTCAGTTTTGAAGTTTCATACAAGAGAGTTTACTTCATCTCTTTAGGTAGCAGCCAGGGAATTATATGAAGCAGTGATAAAATTTTATTGAAAACTACATAACAGGAAGTTTTTCTGAATTTTGAGACTTTGCTGGGAGGAAATATATATTTATATTTTTTTCTCCATTATATCTGAGTGCTTCACAGGGGTAGTATTTAGATGATCTATGGCACGAGCTAGAGCAGCCTCTTCTTTAATGAGAATTTTTTTCAATCTTATTTTATTGTATTAGACTGCTCAGACTAAATTATATAAAAATCTACTGTACCATATCAACTGCACACCCTTGGTTTTTTGGGTGGTGGTGGGGTTTAAAGTGGATTTTTGCTTTGTAAGCTACTGTACCTGTATTTGTTCCTGTTTCCTTAATATTGTTATATCCAGATGTTGGAAGTTAAAACACCCTACACTCCCTCCCCCGCATGTCACTCTTTGCTACTTTCCATAGGCAACATACACCAAAGCCAGCCAGTGGAGGAAATAACAGATGTGTTAGCCTCAAATTATAAGCATAAAAATAACTTTAATAAAATAGGTATTAAGTGACAGCACTCTACAAAAATCCAGATCTAATTTACTCTAGCCTAGAAAGCAATAACTTAAGGGAACCTCAACACTCATCTGCGGATTCCAGATAGTTTGTTGCAGTGTGACAGTAGCTTGGATGATGACAATCCCAGCTTGCTGTCAGCACATTCCAGGAGGGGCTGTCAGGGTGTGTTTGCGCTAGCCCTTTTGCTGCCTGTAACACTATTGTTTTGTCACAATTAAAATTCCATTATATATCTGATATTTCATGCCGGAGGAACCCTCCCTCCCCTTTAATAATAATAATAAAGAAAGTCAGTCACTCTGACTTTGAATCCAGACAGAATTGTCACCCTGGCTTTGCTCTCCTTTTACCAGGCCTTTGGTTCCTGCTGTTCACAGAATGCTGCAGATGGCTGCCTCAGCAGGAAGCCCTTCCCCCTTCCTTAATGGAGCTCGTGGGAATGCAGGGATCCTGGAACCAAAGCCCTCCTTCCCTTCCAAACCTCCTCTCCAAACCCCTACTGACTAAAAGGAAAAAATCCCCACATCCCTGGAAACATTTTTGCCAGCCTGTTTTTCAGTAAAAACCTAAATTAACCACTTCACTCCTGATTATAATAAAGATTTGTTATTGAAACAGCTTCTCTTTAATGTCCTGAATCATTTCCACCCGCTTATTGAAGTCGCCCATTTGGGTTGAATTATAGCATCCCACTTCCATTATGTAATAATTTCAAATAAATGAAAACAGGTTTGAACTCTGCAACAATTAGCAAAGTTTTAGCACATTCCTCTTCCCCCTTTTAGACCCTCCCCTCCAATTAAAAAAAAAGACATGAATTTAAAATAACTTGGTGTAGTCATTTCTTTTTTTTTTTCCTAGTCAAAACCTTCTCCCGCATTTGCTCTAATGCATCATATGGGTTAAGTTATGGTTTCCCGTTTATTTTTAAGTGCAAAATAAAAACAGCTTCTGCATTGTGATTTAACATTAGCAATGAAGGAGTTAAATGCCTGAACACAGCACTCCATTTATAATTTTTGTTAGGAGCTCCACACTGCACATTAGAGTGAGGTGTGTCTTATAAAGAGGGTGTTTATATTGGATTTGATATAGTTAAGAGATTCAGCTTACATATAATAGTCTCCTCTAAGAAGAAGCATAAAACCAGAATGAGTTCAGTGGGATTTGCTCAAGTATAAAATTAGTATAAAAGTCTAATCTTATAGGCTAGTACCAATCACAGAGGAATTCATCTTTTGCGAAACATTCAGTACAGAGGTGAAAAAAGAAATAGGGGCCAAATCTGTGACCTTACTCACTGGAGTAGTCCTGTTGCTTCCCACATGACCTTCATTGATATGTCTCAAGTGAGTAAGGGTTACTAGAGTAAGGGTTGCAGGATGGGGCCCATAATTTAAATAAAGAAATTGGACAATTTTCTTTGAGAATAAAGGGCCTGTTTCAAATAGGAATTTTTCCATCAACCTTAATGGGCTTTGGATCAGGCCCAAGTATATTTGGGAAACATTACAAAATATAAACCACAGTAGTAGAAGTCTCAGACATGACTATTCTATCAAGAATGTCTCTTCTTAAGGCTAGTATTTTCATCATAAAGATTTTAAAAATACTTAGGTTCAAATCAGGACGTTCACAGTAGCTGCTCTATATAATTGAGACATAGATAGAACATTAGAAGAGTCTCTAGATCTGAGTCAGAAGTAGCCAGACTCAAAAGTTTAAAATGATTTCTATTAAATAAGTTAAAATTGGCTTCACTCATCCACCTAACCTTGGACTGCACCTGACCAAGGTAAAATTGGCTTTAGTTCCACCCTTACTGTTACATTTGAGACCTCTGGTTTCTTTCACTGCCCTTTGAAGAGGTGAAGCCTCTTGACCAAGAATGTAATGAACACCAAAGCAGAAAAAAAGGAAATAGTTAAAATCTTTGAGTCTATGGAAGCCCACTAGAAAAATGGATTAAAATGGAAAGTGCCATATGATGCACACTGGTGGGGATTAAAGCAATGGCTTCATTAGCTTCACAGTAAGAGCAGTTTAGAGAGGATTGTAAAGTAGAAAAATAAATATACATCTGCACTTAAACACAAGTTTTTAAAAAGGGAACATATGGTGACCTCTGGGTGCCAGTTTTTCTTAATGAAAGTTGCAAAGTCTGTTACGCTGGATACAGTATAAAGTCTGAACGAAGACACAGTAGTAATACAGAGCTTCTTCGAACTGATGGCGTCTTACTCTGGAGTTACTTTGAGTTTGTTTGCTGCCAATAGGGCTGTGATTCAAAATACCATCAAAGGTTGAAAGTTTCCAAAACTGCATCTGCCTATGTAATTTTTAAGGAATCTATAGAAGTACATACTAGGAATGATAAGGTTTAACCAGAGTAATGTGCAACTCTGAAAACATCTGATACATTTTCTGTGTCATCTGAAAAAATTACACTCCTGCAAAGCAGGCAAGTGCTGTTCTGCGACAGATGACAGATGTCAATAGGAAAGCAGGAATGAATAGAAAATTGCTAAAAATAGAAATATTAAAAAGGAAAATAGTAGATATTTTGTTGCCAGATACGAAGCCTCTAATCTACCCAACAATGAGAAATAAGTGGTGAGTGATGTCATCATAGAGTATTCTTGTCAAATGGTCAATGTTTGGGCTTTGTGGTTTTTTCAAAGACAGATTTATTGCACACAATGAGGGGAAAGTTCTACAAAATGCACTCCAATAAAAAAAAAATTGTGTATGATCTCATTCATTATGACTTTTACTGTATAGCAGAATGAGAAGTGATCATAACAGAGATACTTGAAAGGTGAAATGTGATCAAAAGTTACTTAAATATAATAGATAAAACATGAATTGCATTTCAGGTGCAGGGGAATAGTCACCCTGGAAATGCTTTAAATGTTTGCATGTGTAATGGTTCTGCAAGACCCAGCACGCTAATGATGGGCCATTGCACTGAGCTAAAAAGGAAATCCATTCCTGTACGCTACCCGTATCCAAGTCCATTAAGAAATAATGGTTGTAAGATGAAAGTCGTCTTTCAATGAAAACGTTTGGCACACTATGACGAAAAGTCAACAATCTGCTTTTAACGAGAGACACTGGAAAAACGTTGGTTAGCATACCACTGAAAATATTAATTCTCCTTAATGGCAGGATGCAACACAGCTTTTTATAGTTTTTGATCCATGTCATAAATTTGGCCATGACAAAGGGATACTCCAGTTTTAGCTCACTGGCGGGAACATTAGCTGTTTCCCAGCAGTAAAAGGTTAGTTCTTTGGATTCTTTGTAATGCACTAAAAGACCAAATTCTTTGCTTGGAAATAAAGTGGGATAGACCAAAGAGTGAGAGGGGAAAATAATTGTAGTCAGTGTGTGGAAGCTATAACTGATTTTGCTTAAGATTTAGAGCAAGCAAACAGCAACTTTTTTTAATGCCAGTCTCATTGCCAGAGTACCTAAATATAACACTAATGGGACGATTTATTTTAGGATGAAATAATGAAGGCTAGCAGCCTTAGAAACTTAGATGTTCCAATCATTTCAGATTTGTTCTGTGTTGGTGTCTCTAATGAAACCAATGACTGTATGTATTGTTTTCTTTTTATAGTTGCACAAAGTGATACTCCTAGGAAGAAAGTGTTGCTCCTATCCGTTTGCAGCAATGAAATTTGGCTTCAGAGCCCCTTCTGTGGAACAATGTATCATGTGTTCAAAAGCAGGAGATTGAGTTGCCTCTTTAGTAAAACTGATGTAAAAGTTTGATAATTTATTACTTCAACAGCAAAGACATATGCCAGGTAAAACCATCTTGTGGGCCTGGTTCAGCATGATCTGTTTCACTTACAATAAACATAAGTGAAAGGTGGAAGTTACAGACGAAAAAGAATTCATAGTCCATTCACTCCTGCAAAAGCAGTGTTGCACCCTATGTCTTAAAATCATGGGGCTCATATCTTAACCCCATTGAAATTGATACTCCTACTGTTTTTGTCTGATAATGACAGTAATAACAACTACATATTATTTAGTACTTTTCATACATAGGTGACAAAATTGTTTACCAAGAAAGGTAATGCACTACAAAGTTTTGTGTTACAAATATTGCGAGTTTGTGTTCATGGGAGTGTTTCTAAAGATTTTAGTTTCTGTAAAAACCTGTTTGTTTTGGTTGGTTTGTTTTGCTAAACCTGAGCTTATGTCCAAATCTGAGATCTGGTTTTGTAAAACATCCATGTTGGTCCAGATTTGATGTTCCATTTAGAAAAACTTACTTTAAAGAGAGTGAGCGGGAAAGGAAAAAATGCAGGGAGCAAGACGAAAGGGATATCATTAAACTATGCTGTAGCTAAGACATCTATTAATGGAAATGTTATCCTGGGCTTTGAACAGAGTAGAGGACTGACACCTGGTCTGGCTGGTGACCTCCTTCCTGGCTGACACTCTGAGCAGAAGGATTTTCCAAGACATCCATGCTCCTGATACTAAGAGAGTGGGAAGGAGGCATTTAACTCTATGTGTGAGAAAACAGCATGCAAAATAAATTAATAAAATGTGGGTGGGCGGCGGGTGGGGAAGGGTGAGAAGGGCAAGGAGCATGACAGGCACACTTTTGCATGTTTCTCAGCAGCACTGCTTCTTGTACACGTGTTTCCAGGTGTCAGCTCTTGGATCAAGAATTCCAAATTCTATGCCTTCCCATGACATACTGTGATTGCTATCAAAGATCTATGGATCATGGGAGTCTGTCACACCTCCACTGTGATTTTTTTCTTTTTAACCTTTAAAGAAACAAAGGAAAGTAGATGGGAAAAAAACCCTGCGTTAAAAGAACCTTGATATTTTCATTGTGAAACTCGCTTAGTTTTGCCTAAGTAATGCAGTCCATGTGGTATAGTACTTAGTACCACAGATTGATTTCAAACCCTTGCAATGCCTAACGGGACCGTGCAAAAGGGTGCCAGTGTTGGAAGAAGCCTTAACACTCAGTTTCCTTATTTTGTGGATTTAAGTTAGGCCCATCACATCACTTCCTCATGTTTGGTTTGTTTTAATAGAAAATATTTGGAACAAAGGCATTTATGGAAGCATAAAACTATTCGTGCCATTTACTATCTCAGAATATTACCATGTCCTCAGTTCTGCCCTGAATTGGAATAAGCGCACTTGGGTATCTGGTGTCTTTGGACAGAATCCAAACTATGATCCACATTTGCTGGAACACTCCAGCAGTGCGAAGGGGCAGGAAGCCGGCTATATCACAGCAGCTGAGAATTCCCCTGACTGGACGGGGCCTGAGCTGGCATAGCCAGCTACTATACACACCAACTCCACTGCCTCAGCCCTTGCAGAGGACAGCAGTTCAGATGGGACTAGTATTCTCAGCTGGTGGTTGGCCCCTCAGAGATTCATACCAGTATTAGCCTGGGGCTACTATAAATTAGCATAGAGTCATCCTGAGAATCAGGGAGCCACCAATGGCTACAATACTAAGTGAAGACTAAACACAGCCTAGAGACTACTGTTTCTATGATATAATTTTCTTTCCTGTCAGTGTCCATTAGTTTGCTACTGCATGGTCAAAGACATGGATGGCTGACTCAGTAGATCTTTGCTATCTCCAGTTTCCTTGAATCATGAATTATGTTTAGTGGTTGATGCTGTGGAGGGAACAGGGCTGAGGAGAGGCTGTCCGGCAGAAAGAAATCTCAGAGGCCTGCTGGCTTCAACCAGAATGACTCCAGGGCTTTGGGTGACTCATGCTGCACCAGGAGTTTTGTACCATCCTTCAAAAGGGGGCAGCACTTCCTTTTCTCCACCTGGCCCTACTCTGCTGACCATTACAGAAGTGTCTCATAGCACTGCCTTGCCTCTGCCTTCCTTGCCCCCATTGAGCAGCCTAGCAATGGTGCTATGCTTCCACGTCTCCCACACACAGGGTACCTGAAATCCTTACTGTATTTTAACTCAGCCAAAACTTCCACGGATGCACTGGACATTTTTCCGGAATAAAGATTGAGATAAGTATGAGGAAGGACTCAGGATTTGGCCCAGGGGTGCACAAGGACTAAGAATGTGGCTGGCCCCAAGGGCAAGTTAGAAAAGATGTGGGAGATGGAGACCATGGTTCTTTGTGCCCTCTCTTACCTTCTTGTCCAAAGGTGCAAACTTATGCTATTGACCAGATTTTTCAAAAGAACTCAGTACTCACAGCTGGAGCTAAATGTTCAAAATTGCTCAGCGGGTTGGTGCAGAGTTCTTCTGAAAAATCTGATTGTAAGTGTGATATTGGCAGTTGCTAGCTGCAGAGCACTGCTGAAAATCTGGTCCAAATATAGATGCTTAAATGGAGAGAGGAGCTCTTCTGAAAATTGGGCTTCAGATTTGGGTGCCAAGTCTAGTGTATTGACAACAGTGTAAAAATAAGCTATCATTTTAAATTCCTAGAGATTTTTGTTTTGGTTCTTCAGTATTAAGGGTCTGTATTTTAACAAATAAATTAATGTTACATTACAACCTTCCAGAAAGATAAAAGCATAGAATATCCTAACTTCTCTGTTGTATTCTGTGAACGTAACACTGAGCCCTTTGAAGTCTGGCCCCACAAGTATACATCTCTGCACCCTACACTAGTGTAGTTCTAAGACTGCAAATACAAAATTATTGCAGCAAGATGAATTTTTCTTATGGTAAATAAGAGGAATCTATAATAATGCATATCTTATCTCCACCAAGTTTCCAGTATTTTAGTGTTAATTAAGACTGTTAATGTAAATGTTTAAACCTCTGCCAGGGATACCAGCAGTAACATTTAGTTTTCCTGATTGTCAGTACATATGAGAACAAATCATGATAAATTGAATATGAACATTTTCTAGAAACAACAATTGTGGTGGTAGGTGATTCTTCAAGGAGGGCAGGGATCTGGTAGATATGAGGGAATAGATAAATCTAAAAAAACACTCGTTAAACTTAGGATAAAATATGCCTCAGGCTAGTTCAGACCAGAGGTGCTGGAACAATTCTTATAGTGGGGGATGCTGTGAGCCATTGAACCAAATGGTAAACCCTGTGTGCAATTGAAACCACTTCAAGTCAGGAGGTGCTACAACATGCCCTGAATCCCCAGCACCTATGGTTCAGACAGACAGCCAAGTTCACAGCTGTCATATGCTTGTATACAAGTACAGAGGGCTGAGAACTTTGCGGCCTGCTATCTGTTCCTGTCTTTGTTGCAGATTTCCTGTGAGTCCCCAATCAAGTCACTTAACCTTTCTGTGACTCAGTATCCTCAGCTATAAAATGGAGATACTAATATCCAGCTCACAGAGGTGAGACTAAACTGAATTACCTAGAGATCCTTGAAGCCACCTAGAAAGTGCAAGGTAATTGATATGTAGATTTAGCTGCTCTTATGAGGATATTCTGCTTCACCTGATTTTAGGCCCCATCAAAGTGACTGCAGAAGAGAATTTACTCCTTGTCTGGAACTCAAGTAACTCCAGACACACGGCCATTTCTAGCATGCAAATTAAATGGTCTTGGAGTGTGCTGAGCCCTCTCTGCACATTCAGTGTGCCCTCTTTTCCTGCTGCACATGTACAATACCAGCATGCAGTGGATGTGTTGGGACTGAAAGGCATGTAGGTATCTAGATTATTTCCAAATGACCTGCTACAGACAAAGTAGTTCTATTTATTAATTTATTATTATTATATTTATTATTTAATAATTATTTGTTTGTATTACCATATCCCCTATGAGTACTACTCACAAACCAGGACCTCATTGTGCTGGGCACTATAGAAACGCAGAACAAAAAGACAGCCCTTGCCCCAAGGGGCTTGCTATGTAAATATAAGATGAAAAAATCCAGTTGGACATAGACGGAGGAATATGAGGAAACAATGTGACAGTATTGGCCAGTATGGGAGGCAGTGTTCTCTGCATGCTTGCAGCCACGCCATTGTTATGGTTTTTGTAAGGTTATGGCAAAGGAGAGTTTTGAGGAGAGAAATGAAGGTGGATAATGAGGGGGATAGGCAATGGGGAGCTCCTACCCAAGTGTGTGAGATAGCAAGGGAGAAAATATGTAGATGTTTGTTCAAAAATTAACAAGTGGGCAACAGAGGTTGGCATCATGGGCTGATTGGAGGCAAGTATCAATAGCTCAGTTAGATTAAGAGCTCTCTTTAGCCATGCTTAGCTTGAGCTGGAGACTAAATATCCATGAGGTGTCAGATAGGATGAGATTTTAGTTTGGACAGAAGTAGACTAGTCCAGAGGGGAGGGGGTGAGAGACAGAGAGAGAGAGAGATCTGTTAGTAGTCCTAGATATTCTGGGAAAGACTGAGCATTTCAGCAGGTTTGTAGTTGCATGAACTACAAATGTTCAAAGGTGGATAATTGCTATAATGGGGAAATATGCAGCTCCACTATCTAGTTTACAGAAGAGGCCAATCCTGTAGTTCAGCTATAAATGTGAGACTATGTACACATTTATTTTGAGGTTTTGGCAATTAGAGGAAGAAATATAGAACTGTCCTTGAAAATATTCTAAAAAGATTTTGCAATCTATTCCACAAATCTCTATATATCTTTTATTAAGGTCTGCTGTTATTTCCCAGGGCAACTGGGACTCTATATAATTTATATTATGTATAACTTGTTGCAGTTAGAGTTCCAAAATCATCCAACATGGGGCAGCAGTTGCCAAATCATGGCATAGGAGAGTCACTTATTTCGGTCATTACAAAAACATTGTATTTGTATGTAGGCAGAAAGAAATTACTAAAACAGATCAGTGGGAATGTGGAGAGGGAGATGATGGGAGAACTTGTTTTCCAGCTTATATTTTATTCTTTGTTTTATTTTTTGGAAGAGCAGACTTGATGTGGAGCTGGAATGTTTTCCAGATTTTACTTTCTTGGTTATCTTGCAATCTAAATATTAGTCTTTTTGGTAGGCTGCAATGTCTGATTAGAGCAGAGATTCATTCTCTAATTATTGAAGGGGTTTTCAACACCTATGTATTATTTTGCTGGTTGTTTTAATATACAAATACTATATTGAAATTTTCTCCTAACGAAAATACTCACTAAATTCATTTGTTTAATGAAAGAAAATGGTGTTTTCTCTCGCATGTTCTGTGTCCCCAAGCCCCCCTAGATTGATGCAAGCTTGGAATCCCCTTAATATTTATTAATAACAATTATTTACATCCAAAATACTAACATATGTCACTGAGATTATAGAGTTATTTACGCTAAAAGCATGAATCCCAATACATTTTAAATTTCCTGCACGTATAATTTTTTTTCTCTCTCTCTCTCTCTTTTTTTGGACCTTGCTCGAGATGCACAACATTTGGAGTTGACTAATACATTTCCTTGAAAGTAGCATATAACACTGGGGTTGGGTTTTTTTGTACTTATTGGAAACAAGCAAATGATTATGGCTCATCAAACTTTCTACAGTTTTGAATGCACTGTCTCTACCCTGTATCAATTGGCTGTTTGTTTCAACTCCCTCCGGACCCCTCCTTTGCAGTCTGTTCACCTCAGCTCCCCCTTCCCTTGTGTATTCCCTTTCCCTTCTTTCTATTTAGCTAATCCCCTCCTGATTAAAATCTATTTCCTTAAAAACGGAATATGTTTGTCACCATCACATTGTGCTTGTGTGTTATAACACCCTTTCCCCATCCTGTGTCTGAAAACATGTTCTTCTATTTTCCATATGTTCATCTTCTATTCTGCACTTATGAAATGCAGAAGATACACTTCCAACACGCAGGTCTGTCAGCCAGCAATATGTGCCTATTACTGTTATTTGTCGATTGAGATCTTTACAGTGTGCTCAGCATAGAAGCAAACTGTGGCCAGGTTAGAAAGAAAAATAAATTATTGAAAAGTAGTGAGTAACACATATTCAACTCATAACCACAGAGTTAAACTTTATTAAACTTCAGGTGTTGCATAGGAACCTTCTAATATTGGTTTGGATGTGTCTCTCTGTGTGTTGAGGGAAGACAACTAATAAAGTGATCTATGCCTTGTAAGTACGCCAACAGCTTTTCATTTTGGGGAAGGAATTCGCTATCAACTAGATCTAAGGGAATGATTCATAGCAGATCATTTAGCTGATTAATATTTTGTCTATTTTCTGTATTCAGAATATCCAGATATATTGTGATTTTTATTACATCAAATTTATTCATTTCATGAAATTTTAAAATCCATTCAAATCTGTGTTTTTCTATGTAAAATCAAAGCTACATGCAGCTTATTTGTGACTGGTAAAAGTCACAAAGCATTATAGAGGTGCAGGACTGCCACTGTAATTAAGGTTGTGTCATGACATATTTTTAAATGTCAACATTTGTAAGTCGTCTAAATTTGAAGTGGTTCTGCCTCATGAGGTATGTAGAGTAGAGTTAGCGACTCAGATCTGGAATCATTTGAGTCAGGGTTCCAGAGACAGAAACCCCAGGAAAAAAAAAAAGTTTCTAGGGTTTTTTATTTGTTTTTCTGGAATATGGTTTGGTGGTTTTGCTCAGATCTAGAGATCAAACTATAGATGAGTTGTGGATCAAAATTGACTCACTCAACTGTTACACTGCTCTACAGCCAAAATGCTTCTGAAATAAATGTAGTCAAACTTTACTAATTCTAGGTCACTGAGAACGAAAATGATGCTTAAAATTGTTGATTGGCTCTAGTTTTCAAGAGATGCTATTGGGTCAGTATATACGACCCTTGACATGGGAATGGCAGAGGATAAGTGAGTTATAAAGGGAAGGGATCTCAATTTAAACCAGAAATGACTAAAATACATCTTTGACTGGATCTATGAATAAATCTATGACTGGGTTTAGACAGTACTTGCTTTTTAGGCAAAACAATGAATGATGCAGTCTGAAGCTGGCATTGCGTCATACATGATATGAATTGCATCATGTTATTCCTAGAAGTCATGGATGATGCAATCATAACGAAGCTTACATCACTCTGCTGAACAAATTGCCCTATATCAGCTCTAGAAATCATACAGTGTCGTGCTCTCTTATTTGTCAGTGTTTGATTTTGCAAAGGGACACATTTCTGTTTAGCTAAAGTGAGCAGAGATGCCTCGTACTTGTGTGAACAGTGCAGATAACTTCTGCTATGTTTGTGGTGAAGTGACTTTTGCATCACAAAAGCGCAATATAACCACTATGGTTAAGAAAGCCTATCACCTTTATTTTGGCTGCAAAATTGGAGATCAGGACAAGAGGTGGGCCCCACACATATGCTGCAACACTTGTGCAACAAATCTTCGCCAGTGGTTGAACAGGAAAAGGAAATCTATGCCTTTTGCAGTGCCAATGATTTGGAGAGAGCCAACAGATCATACCAGCAATTGTTACTTCTGCATGGTGCCTCCAGTTGGGAAAGGTGTGTCAAAGAAGAAAAAGTGGACTGTGCATTATCCAAACATTCCATCAGCTATACGCCCAATACCCCACGGAGAAGGACTGCCGGTTCCTGATGCACCAGAATTATTCTCACTTGAGTCAGACGAGGAAGAGGATGAAACTTCTGGTCCTGAACCATCAGTGTCATAGGACCCACATTTTCTCCCATCCTCCTCCTCTGAACCACACCTCATAACACAAGCTGAACTGAATAACCTTGTCAGGGATTTGGAACTACCCAAGAGTAAGGCAGAGCTGCTGGGCTCCAGACTACAGCAGTGGAATCTCCTGGCAGGTGATGTTAGGGTTTCCATGTTCTGTGACCGTCAAAAGGATCTTGTCCCATTCTTCTTCATGGAAGGTGATCTTGTAGCCTGCAACAACATCGATGGTGTGATGGCAGCCCTCAACATCGTTCACGATCCAGATGAGTGGAGACTCTTCATTGATTCATCGAAGATGAGTCTTAAAGCTGTTTTGCTGCATAATGGCAATGTTTTGCCATCAATTCCAGTTGGTCATGCCATCCATATGAAGGAAACCTATGACAACGTGAAACAACTTTTGAGGTGCATAAACTATGACCAACATCAGTGGCAGCTTTGTGGCAATTTGAAGGTTGTTGCTCTCTTGCTTGATCTGCAGACTGGATACACAAAGTACTGCTGTTTTCTCTGCGAATGGGATAGTCGTGCAAGAGATTCCCACTACATCAAGAAAGATTGGCCACTCCGACAGTCATTGGAGCCTGGGAGGAAAAGCGTTCCGCATCCACCACTTGTTGAATCAAGGAAGATTTTGTTACCACCCTTACACATCAAGCTGGGTCTGATGAAGAACTTTGTCAAGGCCATTGACAAAACACAAGCAGCTTTCAAGTACCTCCGTGGAAAATTTCCAAGGTTAAGTGAAGCTAAGATAAAGGAAGGTGTCTTTGTTGGTCCTCAGATTCGTGAACTTCGAGATGATGCATTTGACCATGCACTGCGTGGCAAGGAAAAAAGACGGCATGGAAAGCCTTCCAGTTAGTGGCAATACATTTTCTCGGAAACAACAAGGCAGACAACTACAGGCTGTTGGTGGAAAACCTCCTCAAGGCACACAAAAGCCTTGGTTGCAACATGTCACTAAAGGTACATTTTTTGCACTCTCATCTAGATTTTTTTCCACCGAACTGCGGAGCAGTGAGCGACGAGCATGGCGAGCGATTTCACCAGGACATTGCAACAATGGAGAAACGCTATCAGGGCAAATGGAGCCCATCAATGCTTGCAGACTATTGCTGGACAGTGACAAGAGATGCTCCATTTAATGAATACAAGAGACAAGCCAAGAAGCGCCGAGTAGACACTGAATAGGACTAAACTATGTACATAATAGTTTTTTGCCTTTTGTTTCATAATACATTTTATTTATATAACCCTTTTGCTGATTTTTTAAAGTGTTACATAAACAGGACAGGTGAAATATTATCATGTAAAGCAACCATAAACACATGAAAAGACCTAGGTTTACAATTTATGATTAAAACTCTACTATCTACACAATATACATAGACATAAAATGTAAAAACTTAAATATCTTAGAAACAGTAGCCAATCAGTTGTTTTAATTGTCATATTTGAATTCAGCACATCAAAATACATAATAAATATCACATTTTATCTCTGAAGCAGACGACTTCTAAAAAATTGTAGATGAGTGTTACCCAAGGTACTGGAAGGGACTTACTAAATCTTAGGGTGATCCAAAATGAGAACACTATTTAAGACAAGTGTACATTTTCACACTGCGTATGCAGAAAAACAGCTAGAAGGTTTCCATTCCTGCTCTTTTATATGCTTTAAAGCTCAATTTTTATAAGTGCTCTAAAATCCAAATGGTTAGTTGGATTGCTTTGATGTGATGCATGGGGGTGTAGGGTATCATTTGTAATCCAAATTGGGGGTCATTTGACTGAGGGGCTCCTGAGGTACAGACTCCCCTCCAAAAACCAGTTTCCTTCCTTGCTTTGTAGTGTTAAACTGAAAGGTACTAATGATTGGATAAATCGTAGACTTTGGATTGCTGTGAACTCACTCCTCTGTTAGCATAACAAACGATAATTAATCACATCCCCTCACATAAAATGAAAGGACTAAGTGTGACGGGGGGTTGCTACAACGTATGAGTCATGAGCAGCCATTTTATTTTGGGGAAATGTAATCTAAGCATTTGGAGGGGGTCGGAAATAGACAAGTGAATGTCTTGGAGGGGAGGGAAAGGTTTTTCGGGGGCAGAGGACTGGGGAAATAGGCAGAGAGGGGTTTGGAGCTGCAGTAAGGCAATGGGGCATTGGAGAGGAAGATACATGAGAGAAGATGATAGGGAAGTGAGAGAAGTTGGGGCCTCAGGTGAAGGAAGTATGGCACCCCCAGCTCTGCCAGTGTATTTCAACCTTTTGCATTCTAACCTCTCTGTACCCAGTACCATTTCACCCTAACCTAGTTGTTCTTTGCTCCAGGCTCAGCACATGAGTCAGGTTATAGGAGGGAAAGTAACGGCAATAGAAACATCTGTGTATCATGGAATCAGCTCCCTGCTTGTGATGGGGAGGCCTATGTACAGTAATAGGGAGGGGGCTAGGTTGGAAGGGGGAATGCAGTGAATGGATCAGGTGTTCCAAAGCAGGACTGGAGAGGCTGGTGTCAGGAATGAAGAGGGGAGTGACTGACTGTCTGCTAATTGCAGACTTGATGTGTAAAACTACTAAAAATGATTACTAACACCTAACAACATCATATATCTTTATAAAAAAATATAAAATTCAGTCACAGAAAACTACGTTAATCTAGAGTTAAATTTGTTTGGTGGTAGGTCATTGCCTTGCAGAATGCTGAGTTAAGCAAAACTCAATGTTCTGAAAACCAGGAAATGCACAGCTGAGGTTGCTCAAGCAAACTTAACTCTGCCCTCTTTCAGCACTGTCCCAATACACCCCATTAAAACACATGCCTTTGGTCTGCCAGATCCATAGTTGCTGAAATGCACAAGCTCTTTACCTCTTTTTACAACCCATTCACTTTCACCATGGGATTCCATCTAACATTGTGAAAGGACAAAGAGGAAATAAACAAACAAAAAGGGTTCCCCAATCCACCTTCTCTCTTTTCCCCAGGGGCTAGCAGTAGCTAATGGAAATTATTTGCATACACTCCAGATTTCATCAGTGTGTGAGGTGTTAGGTCGTCGTTGATCCCTCACAGTCAAGGATGATCTCTTTCACAGGTTTTATTTTTCGTGGGTCCTTTGGTGACTGAGGCTCATTGGCAGATATTGCAAGTGGTGTTGAAAGACAGAGTTAGGCCGTGATTGCTACATGACTGTTGTCTTTCCTTTCTTCTCTGGTGTTTTTCTGCAACCAGGACAAGGCGATTTTCCTCAAAAGTGGACGTTCCCTCTCTGACATGTCTTTGCCAATTATCCCTATCCTGGGCTGCTGTCTCCCAGAGTGTGGTATTGATGTCTCTTGATGTTTATCCTGAGGATGTCTTTAAAGCGTTTCCTTTGGCCTCCTCATTTCCTTTCTCTTTTGGTGAGTTGGGCATACCGCAGTTGTTTTGGTAAGTGTACATCAGACATGCGTCCACATTGCCTGCTCCAACTCAGGTGATGCTGGATAATCAGGGCCTCAACACTGGTCTCTGTGAGAACACTGACATTAGTGCGATGATCCTCCCACTCTGTGTTGAGGATCTTCTGAAGAAAGTGCCAATGTTGGCATTGCAGGTTTTTCAGGTGTTTTCTGTAGGTCACCCAATTCTCACAGCCATAGAGGAGAGTTGGGATTACCACCACTCTCTAAACTAAAAGTCTAGTATGTGCTCTGCTGTTGTGATTGTTAAACACCCAGTGAGACAGTCTGCCGAAGGCAAGGCTGGCAAAGCGAATTTCTGTGCTGAATCTCAACGTCTATATCTGCCCTCTGTGAGAGATGGCTGCCAAAATAGAAGTGCACTAAGTGGTGGTGGCAGTAATTGGGCCTGCTTGTTAAATGTGTGGGATATGAGGAGATATATAGATTACTTTGAAGTGTGTGACAGAGCTGTGGCTGTGATATGAGGAGATCTGGTTTCCACCCTCACATGTTTTTGAGGAAAGGGAAGAGGTGCATATGTGCCTTCAGGATGCAGTAGCCATCATTTTTAATCAGAATTGTGTAGGTTATGTCAGCAGCAGGGCATAGGGCTTTTATGATAAAGGGTTTTGTCAGCTGTGAGGTGGAATATGAGAGGATCTAATGCTTTAATGTGGTTAAATGAAAGTGAGATGGTATCCTGTGAGTATGTGTAAGGAAGTTGTAAAAGACTGTGAAATGTTTCTTATATTGTACACATGTGGTATTCTTTCTGGAGAGTTGGCTGAGTATGTGTGTACACCAGAATCTGGAATCTCATGAATCTTACACTGCCAAGAACCAGTGGGGTTATGTGCATGTGGATGTCTAGGCATTGCTCAAAGATGCTGAAGGGAAGGTGACATGGGCCATCTTTCTCTTTCCTTTCCTTTTTGTGTTTTAATAATGTTAGATGGAATCAGGAGTGAAAGTAAAATTTCTGACTTACTGGTATAGGGACAGCCCCCTCCCCAGGAAGGGGTGGGGCCTCAGACGGAAGGGGTGGGGTTGGGGGGGTCAGCATCCTCCTGCCAGCCTGCCCACGCTGCCCAGGGTTCCAGCCCTGGGGTAGCTGCTCCTTCCCCCCCGCCCATCAATGACCCAGGGGGGTGTGCAAAAGAGGCAGGGATGTTAAAGCACTGCCATGGCAGTGCTTTAAGCAGAGTCCTTTTGCCGCAGCAGCACTTTCTGCTCTTTTTGCGTCCCATCATCGGCGGCCCTGCTGGGTCCCTACTGGCAGGGCCACTGATGGAGGCGGTGGGGGAGTGTGCAAAAAGAGCAGCGCTGTTAAAGTAAGGCGGTAGGGGCCTTTTTCTGGTACCTTAGTGCCTTACTGTTATGCCTGGATGGAATCCTGTGGATGAGGGCAAATGGTTTGTAAAAGGAGGTGAAGAGATTGTACATTTCAGCAACTATGGGATTGGCAGAGTAAAGGTACATGTATTAATGGCGTGTATTGGGTCATAGCTGAAAGAGGGCAGAGTTAATGTTGAATGGGCAACCATTTGTATTCTGAAATGTGAGTTTTGCTCAACTCAGCATTCTGGAAGGGCATGACATCCCACCAAGCAAACTTAACTCTACATCAATGTAGTTTATGGTCACTGAATTATTTCTATACTCTGATTAGATGATTGTTACGAATACAGTCAGGATTTGGACATGAATGCTCTCAGGATGGAATTTTTAAATTGTATGCCTAAGGTATCTGAATGTGCAAATTTAATACCCTTTTTATGAGTGTTTTGGCTAATACAACACAAGTTTGGCTTGAATATGGGTGAAGCAAACAGTTAAAAAATCTGAAAAAGTACTTATGCAAAATATTTTCTAAAAAATTATATTTAACTCATATAGAATTTTCATCTGTAGATCTAAAAGTGTTTTACAAATGTGGGTTAACAGTAAGTCTACGAGTCTGTCATGGAGGTCACAGAAGTCATGGATTGTGACTTCTTGGGACCTCCTTGACTTCTGCAGTGGCCGGTGTAGCTGACCCCAGGGCCTCTTGAGCAGCTGGCATGCCACTGGGGCCAGCCATAATGCTGCTCAGGAACAGCGGTCCAGCAGCAGCAGAGGTGTCCTGGTCTGCCTCCTACCCAGAGCAGCAGTGGCAGGGTCCCTGAGCCGTCCCCCTCCAGCATCAGCGGAGGCGCACTGGAGCCCCCCTTCACCCAGAGCAGCAGCAGCAGGGTGTGCCAGAGCACATCCCCCCAACTCCCTCCAGAGCACTGCAGCACCCTGAAGCATCTCGGATTTAGTTAGGGGTATTTATAGTACAAATCATGGACAGGTCACGGGCCCATTAATTTTTGCTTATTGCCCATCCCTATCCATGGTTTTTACTAAAAATACCCATGACTAAATCATAGCCTTAGTTAATAGCATTTTGCAGATGGGGAAATTGAGGCCCAGAGATGTTACATAGAATCATAGAGTCTCAGAGTTGGAAGGGACCTCAGGAGGTAATCTAGTCCAACCCCCTGCTCAAGGCAGGACCAATCCCCAACTAAACATAACAACTTGCCCGAGACCAGCCAGTGAATCAGTAACAGAGCCAAGAATTGAACATAGGCCTCTTACTAATAACTGCACAAAACCATCAAAATATATTGCTGCCATGACACTAGGACCAATGATCAGCAACAGTCGTGTCTGGAGACAAGTAAAATTTTTACAATGTTTTATTGTTAAATTAAGAATAAAGCATCATCCTAGCAGGGAAAAATAAAGGGACCAGTGTTTATTTAGGCAAAGTAGAAAACATTACAATGCTACCGTAAAAACAGATCATTTGTAAAACTCCCGTGAAATTCTGTTTGCACAAGAACACATAATGAAGAGTGTTTAAACCTTATATTTGGATCAGTGCAAATTAACTTCTCCAAAACAATCTAAGTGCAGTAGCAAAACTTAAATACTCATTAAGAGCAATGTTAATATTTAACTAATTAAATTGTTATTGTATTTAAATAACTAAGGGCTTTTGTACAAAGGGAGAGATCCAGGAAATACATTTAAAGCTGAAGTTCTGTTGTGAAATCTCAGGATTGTTCCTTTTATTTTTCTCAACAGCATGGGTTCAGGATGGAATTGTCAGTCCTAAGTTAGAATTTCCTGGCTTTTTTTAAATTTTGATTTCTGTTTAACCATCAATATTACTTAAAACAGTGAGACAAGCAAATCAACCATATAAACCCTTTTGTCGAAGCTTGTATTATGCATAATCGATCATTTATCAGATACCGTATAACAATGTGAAACAAACCCTTCCAGACTATTGGTTCCAAACTAACATAATGCAGTCTCTCTCACCAACAGAAGTTGGTCTAATATGAGATATTACCTGACCCACGTTGTTTCTATAATGCAGTTTTAAGAAGCTCTTTTTCAATTGCCCTTCCAAAATTCTTTATTTTCCTCTGTTGTTCAAACAGCACTGCCTCTCTTAAAGGGCTCAGAACTTCTTTCTCAATGCACTGTGGGACTTTCAGTTCCAGGCTGAGAGTTACAGATAAGTGAGAGCAAATGAGTTTTCTCTTTTGCTGCTACCCATACGGTAACATTGTGTTATAGTGGGCCTCACCTTCAGTGGCAGAAAGCAGCAACTGTCTCAGGGTACGTCTATACTACCATTTATGTCAATATAACTTATATCGCTCGGGTGTGAATAAGTCACTCCTGGAGCGACATAAGTGAACCGACCAAGCGCCAGTGTGAACAGTGCTATGTCATCATGAGAGCTTGTTAGGTGTGGATTAAGTAGACAGAGAGCTGAGTGGCTCCACTAGAGAGCTTACACCAGTGCAGCTGCAAGCTCCACAGTGTAGCCATAACCAAAGGGTTTTTTTGGGTCTAACATAATCAATAGAACTAGTCAAAAATGTTGTTTGAAACATTTTCCTGGTGGAAAATTGTGTTCTGTCAAAACTGGGAAAGGATTGATTCTGCCAGTATTTTCTATTGGGAAAATCAAACTGAAATGTTTTATTTAGAAATGTTGACCTGACCCATATGCAACATTTTTGTTTCACCTGAGCCACTGTGCTGCATCATCAGAGTCATAGTTCCATGTCCTTCCTACCCCCAGGTCCACTATGGGCCATCTCCCAGGATGCACTATGCTTTCTCCAGGGTCTAATTTGTAATCAAAGACATCTGGCACTCAAGCAATTTTTTTTGCTTTCATAACTGATGCAGCAAGCCCAGAGATACTGGGGCTATGAACTGCCAAGCCTAGACATGTCGGGGGTCAGCCCTGGCAAGTCCTGGCATAAATTAAGCACTGGCTTTGTCCCTGTGGTTGAACCACTCTGGTTCCTCATTAGAGCTGTGGATTCTGAATCAACACCCTTGAGAATTTTTCATTCCATGGAAAGTGGCCATCTCAACTTTCCATTCCAAATTGGGACAAATATAAATGTCAAAATATCGGAATTTCCTGTGGAATGGAAATTCTGGTTTTTTTAAATCACTTTAGTAATCACATACAATGACTCGAGATCCAGAAACAAAGCCTCCTTTCCTGGCATCTGTTTTGTTAACATACAAAATATATTCTGACACTTGTACCAGAACCCTCACCTGTCCATGCTTACCCCTTGGACTTCCAGCGTCTTTTCCTTTAATCAGTGTTTCTCAAGCCCTAGCCATGGGTTGCAGAGATTGGCTGAAGTTCTACAAATACACAGATTGAATAGAAAGGCTGAGATTATTCCCAATTCCTATTAGTTTAAAGAGAAGTGGGCACCTACATCCTTTTGGCAGTTTGAAAATCTCAGCCAAAATGGGTCTCAGTTGTAATTATTTTATGAACATGAGAAGATTTGGGCAAGATCTTCATCTAGTATAAATTGGCACAGGTCCATTGACTTCAGCAAAGCTGATTTTTGGTGACTGATGATCACATCCAGTGTTTCAAGCATACTAAATATATCAAGCATATGATGAAAAAGATATTTGATCTTGTGCTTCCTGGACTGCTCAAAATACGGAGGAGAGGGCGCTTTAGCTTTGTGAGCAAGTTCAACATTTTAAGTGATGACCGACGGCAATGGAGCTCTGCTGATCTACACAAGCTAAGCGTCTGGCCTTGTATAGTAATGAATGCAATTGAGACCATCTGGGTGATTGTTTCGTTTTTATAACCCAAGCAAAGGTACACCTAACAAAATGAAAAAGCAGCAAATTTATAATAAATAAAAAGGAATACTCTTTTACAGAGCACATAATTAACCTGTGGAACATACTGCCACAAAATATTTTGGATAGAAAGAGAGTGGGATTCAAAAAAGGATTTGACTTATCTCTGGATATTAAAAATAACTTCAGTTATACAGTTTAGAATAACAACATTCAACTGGCATCAGTCCTCATGCTTCAGGACCCAAGTTGACACAAACTGCCCCAGATTTTGTAGGAAGTTTCCCAAAGGTTTAGTATTGCTTAATTACCCATCATGCAGAGGGGTGGGGGTGTAAGTGGGAGGAAGAAGTTTCCTCTAAAGCAGGGGTCTCAAACTCAGTTTACCTTAGGGCCAGTGCCAGTCCTCAAATCCTCCCACAGGGCCAATAATGTCACTCATGCCGCCCAGAACCCTCTCCCCAAAACTCCACACCCACCTGCCTAAGGCTCTGGAAGGGAGTTTGGGTGGGGGAGAAGGTCTGGGGTAGGGGGTTGGGGTGCAGGCTTTGGAGGGAGTTTGGGTGCAGAAGGGGTGAGAGATTGGGCTCTGGGAGGAAGTTTGGGTTGAGGAGGGAGTCAGGGTGCAGGCTCTGGGGTGGAAATTTGGGTGAAGGCTCTGGGCTGGGGTGCAGGAGGAGGGGGCGGGTTTGCAGGCTCTGGGAGGGAGTTTGGGGGCAGGAGGGGTTGTGTGGAAAGGGGGAGGGGGTGCAGGCTCTGGGAGGGAGTCTGGGGGCTGGGATGGTGTGGAGAGGGGGGGTGCAGGTTCTGGGAGAGAGTTTGGGGGTTGGGAGGGTGTGGGGAGGGGGTGCAGGCTCTGGGAGTTTGGGGGCAGGATGTGGTATGTGGAGAAGGGTTGGAGGTGCAGATTCTGGGAGGGGTCATGTGGGAAGGGAAGGGGATGCAGCCTTTGGGAGGGAGTTTGGGGGCTGAGAGGGTGTGGGGAGTGGGTGCAGGCACTGGGAGTTTGGGGCTGGGAGTGGGTATGTGGGGAGGCAATGGGGGTACAGACTCTGGGAGGGCTGTGGGGTGTGCAGCACTTACCAGGGACTCCAACGCAGGGCGGGCCGGGCCAGGAGGCCTCCACATGCTGCTTCCCCCAGGCGCCACTCACGCAGCTTCCCGATGGCCGCAGGGGTGCTTGGGGTAGAGGCACTGCAGAGAGGCACAGCCCCGCCCCCAGGCCTCAGGGAGGAGCCAGAGCCCTGGGCCATTGTGAATCACCTGGGTGTGGGGAGCACCTGGGGGCAGCAAGTGGGGCTGAGGGAGAGATCCAGCCCCAAATTGCTGGATCCCCACAGGCTACGCTGGGGAGGGTGTGACAGGTTGGGATCACAGAAACCCACTTAGGAGATGCCAACTGATGTGCCAAGACTACTCCTGCCCCTGTTTTCCTGCCCCTGTTTTCCTGCCCTTTCCAGCTTACGATGTCAGAACCCTGCCTGGTTTGAGCCAGACCCACTAGCCTGGTCCAAACCCAGGTCTCTACCACGTCCCCTAATAGCTGTAGGCTTGCCTGGAAACAGGTCAGGAAGCATTCCTGCCTTTAGCACTCAAATGCTCAACTCCCAGTGGGATCGAAACCCTAAATAAATCTGTTTTACCCTGTGCAAAGCATATACAGGGCAAACTCTTAGAATGTTCGCCCTCTATAACACTGATAGAGAGATATGCACGGCTGTTGCTCCCCCCACCCCCCAGGTACTAAAACGTACTCCGGGTGAATTAATAAGTAAGAAATAATTTTATTAAGTACAGAAAATAGGATTTAAGTGGTTCCAAGTAATAACAGACAGAACAAAGTGAATTACCAAATAAAATAAAACATGCAGATTTATCACTAATACAGTAAAAAGCCTCACCCTCAGATGTTTCAGCGAGTTCTCTCTTTAAAACTAAACTCTCTTTTAGTCTGAGTCCAGTTATCACTCCCTCCCTACCCCCCCTTCACCCCCACAGTCACTGTCCACTGTTCCAGTTTCCTTCAGGTATCCTTGGGGGATGGAGAGGCTATTCCTTGAGCCAGCTGAAGACAAAATGGAGAGGTCTCCCAGGGGTTTATATAGACTTTCTTTTGTGAGTGAAGACTCCTCTCCTTCTTCCTATGCAGAGTCCAGTTGCAAAATGGAGTTTCAGAGCCACATGGGCAAGTCACAGGTGTCTGCCAGACTGAATTCCTTACCAGCCAAGCCACATTCCTCAGGAAGCTCAGATGTGGTTCACAAACTACAGATGAGCTGCGTGTTTGAGACCCTTGCTCTAAAGTATATGGCACAGTCCACTGTCAGAGAAAGGATACTGGATTAAAAGGCCTATTGGTCTGATCTGAGATAGTAATTCTTAAACCATTAGGACAATAAAGGGCTTTGCCAGATACCTATTCCTCGGCTTTTTACACAGTTTAATCTGAGCTCTAATTTTGATTATTTTCAAATCCTGTGTTGTGCCTGAAATTTCAGCCTACAGCCTTTCACTCCAGTTCACTGGAGTGCACCCAGTGATCATTTGATGCTGATGTTTTACTTTGACACTCTGCTAACATGGTGTGCTGAGGATGGGGAAAATATCAGAGTGCAAAAAACTCTTCTGTTGTTTAAAAATATTTGAAACTAAATCTAAACTTTGCCGATAGCTGAATCCTTTCTTTTTGTGATTGTTGGATCAGATAGGCTTTTTATCCAAACTATTTATTGTAATCAGCAGTTGGAGGAGAGGAATGTTAAATAAACTATTTTATTCTGATTCTTTCTCTGGATGTTTACCAGGCTGTTGACAAAGACCAGAGGATGTTTAATGACTTGGTGGAGAGAGCTGAAACAGAATTGGGAATCACATTGAGTGCCTCTTATTTGCTCTTTTTCACAGTGCAACAAAAGGAAAATTATGACAGACTACTTCTTGATACCCACTTTGATTAAGAAAATTTATCCTGTTCCTTGTCCAGAGTTCAAATCTCCCACATTGAATAGTATAAACAGTCTCAAATGAAGCCAAAAAAAAAAGCAGATAAGATTCAGATGTGTCTAACAAGAAATCTTATGCAGTCCAGAGAAGAAACTGACCGAGAAACTGACCTCAGCATAACTCTCATGTAGATCTGGGAAAGATTTAAAACTTGGAAGCCCTTTCTCTTGCACCAATTCCATACTCCCAGTTTGGTGAAGGGAGCAGTATTCTCCACATCTGACTTCTGGAAATCCTTTGAACTGATGGCTATTAGACAACACAATCAGGAACTCATTACTTTCTTGGAGCTGTAAGTCTGTTTAATTCTGCCAGCTGTCATATAGAAATTCACCACAAAAAGAAACCATAGAGCCAGATTAGATTTTTTTTTTTGAGAATGGTAAGTTTACCAAAAAATTCCTTTTCCAGGACATCAAAATTATTTGCAAATTCCTGTCAAATTAAGTGATTAGTTTCAGCTGAAAAAACTTTGAAACATAATTTTCAGAAATATCAGAACAATTGTTTTAGAAAAAATAGAAATGCAGTTTCAAAAAATGATGAGTTGAAATTAACCATTTTGAAACAATTTTAATTCACAGTATTTAATGTATAGTATGTTCCCTGTAACTTCTTTATCACATTTACACCAGTGATAGCAGGGAACTTGCAACCCAGGGTGAATGATTAACACAAATAAGCCACTATCTATCATCTGATTTTGGGCTTCTCTGGGGCCCACAATGTAATTTAAACTACCCCAAGGACCTAAATTATAGCAGCCTTGCTAGCCTGCCTATCAGTCACAGGGCTTTCTGGAATCTTAGCAGCACTGTGTGCTACAGATTTGCCTCAAAGTGTCCTCACCCTCAGCATTACTCCTTCCCTGAAGTTTGTGAGTGAGTCCTCAGAGGGTAGCCTTATTGGTGTCTTCATCAGTTCCTGCACCAGAGAAATCTTCCCCCAGCTGGATTTGAAGCTTTTAGATCTCTAAAGGGCCAACACACTGTAATGCAGGTGTAAAGGAAAGCAGAGTGAGAGTGTGATCTCACCCAGGGTCTTCTCATGGATAAACAGTGAAGAGAAAGAAGGGCTAAATACACTGAATAAATTGTTCATCACAAATAGCTTTCCCTGCTCTATTATGATGGTTTAGTGCACTAGTCTGTTCACCAATTTCTTAGGACCTTAATGTGTTTTCTGAAATTTCAAAGGCTGGACATCTTGAGTTTACAGTAAACCCCCAGACAGACTTTCCAGCAGACTTTTGTTGCTGAGTAGTCTTTATTATAGATGGGTGGTGGAAAAATAATCATTAATTTTATGCAATACATGTGGTAGACATGTGGCTGAAAATGACAGGGGATTTAAAACACCACAATAGAAAATCAAAGGAATAAGTCAAATGAAGCAGGTGGGCTTATGCTGTTAGTGAGAGAGATGAATCTTAAGGTGGTAGTGATATAATATTTTCACCTGTTAAATCCATTCCAATTCAGGTGTAAGATTTTGTAATTTCCAATAAAGGGTATGAGAGAGGCAAGGTAGGTGAGGTAATATCTTTTACTGGACCAACTTCTGTTATTACCTCACCTACCTCATCTCTCTCATATTCTGGGACCAACACGGCTACAACAATACTGCAAACAATAAAGAGTTTTCAATTCTTTTTTAAACTCCACATCCAGTAAGGAAAATATCAAGCAATGATTGTATAGGAAAGGGTAAGAAAGCCAGTAGTTTCATCCCAGGGAATATGAAGGGCTAGTATATTGACTGGGAGTGCATCAGTACAGAAACTAAGGAGAATGCATTTCCATATGTGCAACAGTGAAGCTGGCTGATTACATGAAATTTGGGCTCAGCACTCCTGTTCCAGATCAAGTGCTCCCATTTGGGCTAATTAAGAGGTGAGGTAATATGTAGGAGGCTATCAAAAGCCTGGTAAGAAGGAAAGGATAGGCAGGAAAAGCAGAGATGAGAAATGCTACAGAGGGAAGATTAGTCCTGGGAGAAGACTGATGCAGGAGAGAAACAAGAGGGGTTTGTTAAGCTAGACAGTGAGGGCTGAAGGTGGAAAGGGAGATACTTGCTGGGTCTGAGCTGCAGCCCAAGGCCAGACAGAGCTGAAAGAAGGCAGAGCAGTGGAGGGGTTTATCTGCTCGTATCACCTTACTGGGAGAGCTGTACCTTGAGGAACAGTGAGAGGACCAGGGGAAGTGAGGGAAGCTCTCCTGGCAAGGATGCTCCCAGCAGAGATGCTGGGGAAGCCCCTGCTGGGAAGAGCAGGGTTGCAGCCTAGAAGCAAAGGCTGTCCTGGCAGAGGAACAGAGGAGGATTGACAAAGTGGTGGAAGAAGCCAGAATGTGGTATGTGACCAAGAGGATACGTTGTTGGGTTTTTTTAAGGACTGCTTGCACTGGGGTGATAGGGATTATGCTGAGGGAGTTCTGCAATGTGTTTTGTTAATAAACTGTTGATGAACTGGAGGATGCAATGCCATAGAGTTACTGAGGACCTAAGAGGGAAACCAAGGTGATGGGCCACTTGCAGGGCTGTCCTGAGGCCATGAGGTGGCGCCCAGGAGGAGGCCACTTGTTTACAATGTGTAATATGGAATTGCTTTCTTTGGAAACTTGTAAACCAGACTATTCAGAACTTTGATCTAGAGGGGAAATGTCAAACATTATAAAAGTGACTAAAGATAGACCTCCTAATAATTTTCTATATGATAATCTAACAGGCTCTAACAGAGGTGGATTGGGTGAATTCTACAAATAAATATAAGCAAGTTAGAAGGGTAAACAGAGATGGAGGAAAATCAATGGGACACTGAATTGCAGAAAACATTTCAATTGAAGATTTAGTCCATCCTCTGAAATACACTGTTTGCAACAATAAGTAAAAATGGAAATTAGTCCACTTAAAGTAGTAGTGTTAAATAGGAGAGAAATGATGTGAAATGACAAATAGACAGACATTAAACTAAAACGAATAACTTGAAAAAGTGGAAGGATCATATCTGCTATGGTAGTGACCAGAGGACAGTGTAAATAGGGTACTGGGTCCTGTGAACATTCAGTGCAGAGACAGAACAGATTAAATGTTTAAATTGGCGAGATGAAGGTCTGTGCAATTTCATACAGATTTAGGTAGTTGGGTAAGTAACTGCCTGTCTGTGGGTGCACAACTACCAGATTGCCAGACAACTGTGGCAAATGCAGTTTGTACTTAAAAAATTGTTAGTGGGCAAATGCTGCCATGTTTCTTTAACCATTTATGAAGGTTTAAAGTGTGGCTATAGTCAAGCACAAATCCAAGGCAGTGTTTCAAGTTACATAAAGGATCATCAGCATGGGTTGTGTTGAGCAAACTGATCTGAGTGGTTACAGGGTGTCTTAAATCAGCTGCTTGTGGCTTGTGAGGGGATATTAAGGAGAAAGCTTTGTATTCAAAGGCACAATAGACAATTAGTCTTCCAACTCTCTTAAAAGTGAATAGAACCTGGATGCCTAACTGCCATTTGTGCTTCTAAAAACTTCTTACTTTACCTTGAATTGGCAAATGAGATTTTATTATATAACTAGGGTGACCAGATAGCAAGTGTAAAAAATTGGGACAGGGTGTTTGTGGGTGGGGGTGGGTAATAGGAGCCTATATAAGAAAAAGCCCCAAAAAATTGGGACTATCTCTATAAAATCGGGAGATCTTGTCACCCTATATATAACTGGTAACAGCAGTGTTAAAAGACATTCCAGTGATATTGAAGTTTACAGTAAGTCTTGTCAGATGTTCACTCTTACAAACATAGCACATTCACCTTCTAATTAGTACAAAAAGTGGAACAGGGCTCCTTTCTTTAAAGGCAGTTCATTAAACTTCATAACACCCCTGTGAAGTTCTCCTATTAGGTAGGCTAGGTATTGCTATATTTATTTAAAAGATGAAGAAATTGAGGGCCTGAGAGATTAAATGACTTGTACCATGTAACATAGAGAGTCAGTTGCTGTGTTGTAGTAGCTGTGTATGTCCCAGGATAGAAGAGCTGAGGTAGGTGAAGGTAATATCTTTTATTGGGCCAATTTCTGTTGGTGGAAGGTACAGTCTTTTGAGCTTCAGAGTTCTTCAGGCCCAGGGAAGGAAACTAGTCGGTAGTGACCTAAGTCATTATCACATGACAGATGTTCAGTGGCCTACACAAAATGTCCAGTTCCTATAGACCAGGTGTTTATATCACAAAAGCCCCTTGAACAATTTATACTAATTTGTATTATTCTTGATAGTTTCACTAAAGGGGCCAAACACTGAATGAACTTTGAGCCTGACTCTCCTGCCAGTACAGAGGCATTCCGAGGAAGTCTGAACTGTTCTTGTTGTTAGAGTTGCCAACTTCCTAACTGCATGAAGCCGAACACCCTTGCCCTGCCTCCAGCCTGCCCCTCCTCCACCTCCCACTCGCTCCAGCCTGCCCCTCCCCATCTCCCACCCCTGCCCCACTCCATCTCTGAAGCCACACCCCCACTCACTCCAGCTTCTGTGCCTCCATGGGTCACTCTCCCCTACCTCCACTCACTTTCACTGGGCTGGGACAGAGGGTTGGGGTATTGGAGGGGATGATGTCTCTGGCTGGGGGTGCAGGCTCCAGGGTGGAGCCAGAAATGAGAGGTTCAGGGTGCGGAAGGGAGCTCCAGACTGGAGCCAAGGGGTTTGGAGTGCAGGAGTGGGCTCAGGGCTGGGACAAGGGGTTGGGGTGGGGGTGGAGGATGCGGGCTCCGGCTGGGGATGTGGGCTCTGGCATGGGGCCAGGGATGAGGGATTTGAGGTGCAGGAGGGGGCTCCAGAGTTTGGAATGTGGGAAGGGGCAGGAGGTTGGGAGGGGGTGCGGGCTCCAGGAAGGAGTTTGGGTCCAGGAGGAGACTCGGGGCTTGGGCAGGGGGTTGGGTTATGAGAAGCAGTGCAGACTCTGGGAGGGGGCTCAGAGCTTGGGCAGGGGGTTGGAGTGTGGGCTCCAGGAGAGAGTTTGGTTGCAGGAGGAGGCTCAGGGCTGAGGCGGGGGTGAGGTGCAGGCTCTGAGAGGGAGTTAGGGTGTGGGAGGGGGTTCCAAGCTGGGGCGGGGGTTTGAGGTGCAGACTCTAGGAAGGAGTTAGGGTACAGGAAGGGGTTCTGACCTGGGGCAGGAGGTTTGGGGTGCAGGGTCCTGCTATGTGGTGCTTACCTCAGGTGGCTCCTGGTCAGCAGCGCAGCAGGGCTAAGGCAGGCTACCTGCCTGCCCTGCCTCCGCACTGCTCCCAGAAGTGGCCGGCATGTCCAGCCCCTAAGCGGTGGCATGGCCAGGTGTCTCTGCGTGGTGCATACTGCCTGCACTCACAGGTGCTGCCCCCAGCGCAGCACACAGAGCTTCCCTGGTAGCCCCTCTGCCTGGGGACTGGACATGCCAGCTGTTTCTGGGAAACTGCACAGAGCCAGGGAGCCTGCCTTAGCCACATGCGCTGTCGACTGGACTTTTAAGTGCTGACTGGAGCCGCCAGGATCCGTTTTTGACTTGGCACTCTGCTTGAAAACTGGATGCCTTGCAACCCTACTTATTGTATGGAAAACTAGATGGTTTTTAACCTTCAGTCTTGTTTGATTAAGCCACATTCATAGTCATTAAATTCACTTTGAAAACAAAATAATAATAATAAAAAAAATCTGGTTTGATTCCACATCTGTTTAGCTGACTTTTTCGCCTTGACACCCTGGTATGCCTGGACTGGTGCCAACTCTCTGTATTTTATTTTTTGATTTTTTTTTTTAAGCATTATGTCACGATGAAACCAGAGAGATCATGTAATAGATTCACCCCTCTGTTACCTGTGATCTTGCTAGTTCCACAGCTTGCAAATCCTCCAAATTAGATTCACATATCAACACTGCAGTAGTCTTCAAAGACAGTTTGACACAATACAACAAGCTTTCTGAAACTAAAATTAATAGTGATCATAACAGCAATGGTACAAATTTTATTTCATTTCTTTAAGATCTGCATAACTTTCCTTCTGAATATTTTAAGGACTTATTCTACTTTTTTTTTTTGAGAATTGGACTGACCTGTATATCAATGTCTGGTATCTCACACAGGAGAGAATGCATGTCAATTTAAGTGTGTGATCAGTTCCAGAGCCTCCTTTGAGCTTTCTACAGCATATATACCACAGTTTGTGTCGTGTAATTAAAGACTGTATCATAATGTGTACACACAATGTTCTTTTAAAAAAAACATTAAGGTTGAAAAGTTGGTAAATGCTAGAATTTAAATTGCTCATACAGCCTTGTTCTGTGTACGCATTGTGACACAGTCTTTAATTACAATATCACATATTGCTTTTTCCATAGGAATGCAGGAGGGACAGTTCACAGGGAATGAGGCAGCTACTGAATATTTCTCTTCATCATTCAGTGTGTGGTCCCATACTTTATTTATTGCACACCATTCAAACCCTGCACTATATATGGAATGATTAACTTCATTACAGGCTCTTCTATAGCACTTGTTAACATACTATATGAGCCTAATAAAAATGAATAAATCAATTTATCTTTTCAACACCTTTGAGGAAGGCAGGGATTTGTATGGATGAGGAGCTGAGACCCTGAGAAATTAAACCAGAATTTACAAAAGTTGCTACTAATTTTGGGAACCCAACCTGAGTCACTTGTGGCCTGACTTTTCAGAGCACTGAAAATGTGACCCAGAGGTCTTAAATTGGGCATCTAGAAAATGAGGAACACAGTTAGGAGCCATCTGTGAAAATTTAGTTTTAAGTAACTTGACCAGAATCACATAGGAATTCTGTTGATGAGGCAAGGATAGAATCCAGTTCTCTAAGTACCATTTAACTGCCTAAGCTATGAGACCACTCTTTCTCTTCCTGCAGTCCCCAGCCTAATTCACTATGCAATGAGTAAGAGTGAAGTTATTCATTATGGAATAGTGTTCCATTTCCAGAGTACCTTCCATCCTGAATACTGAATAAAGCTAGACATCCTGTGGAAAAAATCATAGGTAATCATGGAATTAAATATCTGAACACATACATCGGGGGTGGGGAGTGTTAACTGGCATTTCCTTATGTAATACTGGTGTTTCCTAAATTTTGAATGCTTGACTTTGAATCCTTAATGTTTTTAATGTGTATACACTTTATTGTATATTGTGTGTATATATAAAAACATACATTTTGGGTGCTTATTATTTATATTGACATAGGGTAAACAATGCTTTTAATTGATGGGTTGGCAAGGAAGTATAACTTCAAACAAAACTCTTCCCCCATGTTTTTGTTTTGCTGAAATAGAAAGTTTGCATGGGGAGAAGAGAGGAGAAAATTCCAACAAAATAAATCTTTTGTTGACGGGGAGGGGGAGAAATAAAAAGAATATTTGATTTCATGTTGACTGTTGCATTAAGCTTTGCATCTCCCTGAGCTGCCACATTGTCTCCTGGGAGATGCAGTTTTGTATCCTTCACATCTCTGTTCTCTCTGTGGGCTCTGCTCCCTGTCTGGATTATATCTCCCATGATGTGTCATAGTCTGTCCCTGGAAGATGTAGTCCTCCTGGTGCATCTTAGGAGATGGCCTTGCTCCCTGGCAGGACTCCAGTAAAATACATTTTCTTATTTCATTACAAGTTGACAAATCTCTTGATTCAGGAATTCTGAAATGTATCATTTGGAAATGTTTGTTCTAATTTAAAAATGACTTTTTTAGGTCCCAATTCCTGATGAAAACAAATGTTGAAATATCACAATTTCCTATAAGATGGAAATTCCATTTTTTTTTTCCAATCAGCTCTGTCCTATACAAATGGCAGAACACCAACTACGTTGAAAGGTATCCAGGCCACATTTAGACATGCCATCTTTTTTTATTGTCATTACTTTTTAATTTTTAATGATTTGTTCTCTAATTCGAGCTCTGTGTGGGCTGGACTGGGCCTCAGTAAAGCAAAGACTTAAAGAGTTGTGCAACATTGTGGTGATCTGATATGGATTGCTGCTATTCTCTATTTTAATAACTGTTTTCTTTAGCATTTTAAAGCTGGCAGTTGTTAGTCTTTTTAATTGACCTGCCCATGAAGTGAGAATGCTAGGCACAGTTGACACAAAGGATGCAACAAAACAAACTCATAACATTAATAATATGACTGAAGTCTTTTTCATCTACAGAAAATCCTTTCTCTGTGATTAGCCAATAGTCCCTAAATTTGTATATGTTTTTCCATCACTAGCACAAGCCTGAGTCTTTTCTATAGTCTGTTTCCCTTTAAATGCCACTTCAAGCTTGAGTTCACATATCTTTCCATAGCTCATACTATTCTTGTAGTAGAGCCAATTGCCTGGCAACACTTTTGAAAAGAATTTATGGGGTAAAGTATACACAGTAAAGATATAATATTCAGTGTTTTTTATGGT
The DNA here is from genome assembly GCA_007922305.1 of Dermatemys mawii. Taxonomy (NCBI): domain Eukaryota; kingdom Metazoa; phylum Chordata; order Testudines; family Dermatemydidae; genus Dermatemys; species Dermatemys mawii. Next base: position 38,653,375 of record ML677349.1, on the reverse strand, counting down.
TCCTTGCAATAGGTTTGATTGCTGTGCATTCACCTACCAATGATGCAGAATAAGCACCAAATGATTTTTTTAGTGTAATTACCTTTTTTAAACCATATCATTACAATTGTATTAGCCTAACAGTTACATATTTGTATACAATTCTATCATCATAATGTCATTTTTAAGATGAAAACTCTTCCAAGTGCATCCCCAAGAAATCTGAATTCTCGGCTATTCTTTGGCATTGCACTGCTGTTTTCCCTCAGCGCATCATTTTACTTGTTGCAAACATACAGATGTGCACACTGAGCTTTTCTGTGCCTACTGGCGTAGCAGCAGCTCTCTGGGTTGGCATGTTTGGCAAGAGACTTGGAAACCTGGTCCAGGACAGGATTTTGGGTTCTCATTTTTCAGCCATTTAGAACCCAAATTATTGATGTCACATGTGCAGCAAAGACTGTTCCACAGCTTTTCTTTAATTTGGGATGTAGAGCTTGGAATCAATCTCTTTTTTTCATCCACAGTAAATAAACATACAGCGCTGTCTGCACACTCTCTTTACTGTATAACCCCACCTGCTACCTTTTTAATACCCTGTTTTGCTTCACCGCGATGTTTCTTTTAAGCCTCTGTAACCCCATTACAATGTGCTTGATATAGATGAGGAAGGTAATTGGTTCCACTTCTATCTCCTACAGTCCATTCCCAGTCACTAGCTGTGATGGTGTTTACAGCATCCCAGGAATATACTTTCTTTCTCTATCTTCTTTCTGTATACAGTAGGTGCCATGATGGGAGTAACAGTTGACAGCTCAAGAATGGAAAAGCATTCTGTATGATCATATACGCAGATGCCTTTTAGGCTTTTATATTTTATATTAAAGGAAAAAATGTTTATTAAAAGCAGGAAATGAGAAATGAAGCCTTTGAGCAAAAACATGTGACAAGCTAGGACAAGTGTATGAGGCAAATGTTCTTATGGAGCAATTATTTCTACAAACCAGTACAAGGTCAGAAGAACCTTTTCTGGGTTTTTTGCAGGGCAGAAATGCTGTTCTTATATATTCGCTAAGCACAGGGTCCCTCTTCGAACTTACATTTGAACTTACAGGACTTCCAATAGAGGCAAGTTAATTTATAAATAATACCCAATATTCATGGCTTGCTCCTGAACCTCAGCTCTGCCTTTTGGGATGAGGGAGGAAGGGGTCATCATTTCTTTATTTCATTCCCAAAAACATTGCCACTTGCAAGTATAGATTTTTTTTTTTAGTGGGCTCCGCAGTATAACTACTAGTACATGTTTTGGTTACCATGTGAAAGCAATCCATTACTCTGAGGAGAGCGAGTTTATTCAATATTTTTAATTGTGTATAGGGTCATATGCCATGGGATTTATGGCATCCTGAAACAGTCACTGGATCTGTTATTGAATCTCCTGTCCTTGGCCCCTACTTTGTTCTCTAGAATAAACACCCTTTGCTGCTTGCAACAACACTTTCTCCCTGAAGGCTTTTTGTACTGACTTGTAGCTCCTATTCTTTCTGAACTTGACTCTGATGTGTCCTTTTGACTTTGCCATAATACTTTTTCAGTTAACGTATTCTAGGTAGCTTCTTGGACCCTCTTCCATTCTGGTTCAATACTGATTGGTGTGGATTCCCTTTCTCTTCTGATCTGTTTATAACCTTCCTATGTTGTGTCACATTAGACTTAGTCCCTATATTCTATGGGACAGGAATCACGTCTTTACGTATTTATTAGGTACTTAGCGCATTTCTGGGTCCTTGAACAATAATAATAACTTGGCTCCCCCCAAGGTCAGTTAGCAGCAGATCCTTTCTAACATTGGTAATTATCCTGCTTGGTGGAAGACTTCTATACCTAGTTCTACTTTTAGGTGTCCGTTGACAGTTCAGATCCCTTACCGTTCAGTCTTCTCATGCAATGTTCAGAGTATTTTTTTTCCTGTGGACAACTCAGCAATTTCACATGGATCATCTCCGGGTCAGTCCCTAGGTCTTGCTGCTTTTCAGCCTCCAGTTAACAAAGATTACAAAAAGAGGTCATTGTTGCCTCTTGTTCAATTTGGAGGATGTTCTGGCAGGCAGTCAGCTTCAGTGAGTCCCGGTGATTTGGCACGGGTCTGAGTTCTGCTTACTTCCCCTCTCAGGCATACAGGCCAGGAAAATGTTGTAATGCAGTTTCTTCCCTCCAGTTAGTCCTTGGAGATTCCTCCTCTTCAGCTTCAAGTGCAGACATTCAAATATTGCCTTTCTTTGCTGTTTTTTAGCTCAGAGGTCTTGTAACTTCCTGCCTGACTAACAGGTCCATCTCCTCCTCTTCGCTCCTTATATGAGCATGAGGTCATGATGAAGTTGTTTACTCATAAGTCTGCTTCCAGAAACCCTTGTCCTTTCAGTTTGTAACCTTTTAAACTCTTGCAGGGCTCTCAGAGTTTTCAGCACAGTTGTTTTTCTTTAGAGTTTTCAGTTTACATTATTAATCTTTTTATTTTTCTATCTGCATACTTGAGTGCTACAGGATTTTTATGCAAACATGAAAGATAGAGAAAACAAATATTATACAGGAAAAATTATACTAAATTTAGTTTAACAGAAAATGTAAGTGGATGGGGGGGGGGTAGCTTCCAAAGAGCAGCTGTAGTGCCACAATCAATTATTAGGGCTACATTTGTAAAAGAGTCTTCAGGTTTTCAGGTGCAATTCATAACTGGTACAAATGATGGCATTAGGAAGCCCATCTACTTTGTTTGCAGTTAGACATGCAAATACTCTCATTTGCATCTGTAAATCTGTGCTCACAATTAACTCTAGGTACAAAATAGCAATTATAAACATGGAGGTTGTTACAGAATTTGACCCTAAAATCTCTTTACCCTTTTTATATGTTTACATAGGTCTGGAACCAAAATGGAAAATCAAAACTCTCTGACTCTAGAAGAGTGAGAATGATGTTGGGAGCACAGCATGGGGAGAAGCTGACCAGCCCTCTGTGGAGAAAGAAGTGGTTCAGGACTATTTAGAAAAGCTAGACGAGCACAAGTCCCTGGGGCCGGATGTGCTGCATCCGAGGGTGCTAAAGGAGTTGGCAGAGGTGATTGCAGAGCCATTGGCCACTATCTTTGAAAACTCATGGCGATCAGGTGAGGTCCCGGATGACTGGAAAAAGGCTAATGTAGTGCCCATCTTTAAAAAAGGGAAGAAGGAGAATCCAGGGAACTAGAGGCCAGTCAGCCTCACCTCAGTCTCTGGAAAAATCATGGAGCAGGTCCTCAAGGAATCAATTCTGAAGCACTTAGAGGAGGGGAAAGTGATCAGGAACAGTTAGCATGGATTTACAAAGGGCAAATCATGCCTGACTAACCTAATAGCCTTCTGCAATGAGATAACTGGCTCTGTGGATGGGGGAAAACAGGTGGATGTACTATTTCTTGACTTTAGCAAAGCTTTTGATACAGTCTCCCACAGTATTCTTGCCAGCAAGTTAAAGAAGTATGGGCTGGATGAATGGACCATAAGATGGATAGAAAGCTGGCTGAATCGTCGGGCTCAACGGGTTGTGATCAATGGCTCCATGTCCAGTTGGCAGCCGGTATCAAGCGGAGTGCCCCAAGGTGAGTCTTGGGGCCGGTTTTATTCAATATCTTTATCAATGATCTGGAGGATGGCTTGGACTGCACCCTCAGAAAGTTTGCAGATGACACTAAACTGGGAGGAGTGGTGCATACACTGGAGAATAGGGACAGGATACAGAGGGACCTAGACAAATTAGAGGATTGGGCCAAAAGAAATTTGGTAAGGTTCAACAAGGACAAGTGCAGAGTCCTGCACTTAGGACGGAAGAAACTCATGCACTGCTACAGATTAGGGACCGAATGGGACCGAATCGCTAGGCAGTTAAGGAACTAGGGGTTACAGTGGATGAGAAGCTGGATATGAGTCAACAGTGTGCCCTTGTTGCCAAGAAGGCTAAAAGCATTTTGGGCTGTATAAGCAGGGGCATTGCCAGCAGATCGAGGGACATGATTGTTCCCTGTATTCAACATTGATAAGTCCTCATCTGGAGTACTGTGTCCAGTTTTGGAGCCCACACTACAAGAAGGATGTGGAAAAATTGGAAAGAGTCTAGAGAAGGGCAACAAAAATGATTAGGAGCCTGGAGCACATGACTTATGAGGCGAGGCTGACAGAACTGGGATTGTTTAGTCTACAGAAGGGAAGACTGAGGGGAGATTTGGTAGCTGCTTTCAACTGCCTGAACGGGGGTTCTAAAGAGGATGGATCTAGACTGTTCTCAGTGGTACCAGATGACAGAACAAGGAATAATGGTCTCAAGTTGCAGTGGGGAAGGTTTAGGTTGGATATTAGGAAAAACTTTTTCACTAGGAGGGTGGTGAAGCCTTGGAATGGGTTACCTAGGGAGGTAGTAGAATCTTTTTCCTTAGAGGTTTTTAAGGTCAGGCTTGACAAAGCCCTGGCTGGGATGATTTAGTTGGGGATTGGTCCTGCTTTGAGTAGGGGGTTTGACTAGATGACCTCCTGAGGTCCCTTCCAACCCTGATATTCTATGATCAGAGGGAGCTAATAGTTGCTAGAAATGGAAATGAGATAAGGACAAAACAGAGGTCTTTTGAATTATATAAGCCAAAACAAAAAGTAGTTTCCTTGAGAGTAAAGCTGAAGTTTCTTCCAAGGTTGTGTGAGACTGGAAAACCTGATAAAGCAAATAGTTTGTTTGAGCTTAAAACCTATAATCAGTTTTGCGTCCTTTACAACATGGCATCTGAGGCCTTGTCGTCACTACAAAAACAGGTATGTCCTTAACTCAGTTAAATTGCATTAGCTATTAGGTAAAATCCTAATGAAGACAAAGTAGTTTGTACTTTTCATATGGGTTAACAAGTTATGTTAAATCAGCCTGGGGAGCCTTTGAGTTAGGAATACAACTTTTTTTTTTTTTTAAGTGACGACAAGGCCTCAGAGTCAATCTGAAGGGTCACTACATGTATATCAAAATTTTGGCTAAATCACCAGGCATAAGGTTGTGGAATTTGATTCCCCCAACCCCCGACCCCCCTTCTAATACCACAGGAAAGAAATCAGCTGTGCAAAATTCTGCTCTCAATTTCCTCGGGCAAGTGCAATGAATTTTGATGGCCAAGAAAGATTGCTCTTCATTTCCATGCTAAAGTCTGGGAGAGTAAGTTTTATGCTAGTAAATTTTCATGGTAACTTTCACAGTTGAAACCTGTTTTAACTGAAAAATATGTTGTAGTTTCCCACTCACTTGAAGCTTTTAGAAGCTTCAAAATGTTTCTTGAAACAGTTTTAATGCTATGGTCCCACCTTCACCCCATGCTAGCAAAAATACATTCCTATTAGCTTGGTTTTAACATGTTTCTCCTGAACATTTTGGGCAGTATTTCCCTCCATTCCACCACCCAGTGAACCATGTTATTAAAACATTATAAAACCATACTGACAGAGGTGAACGAAGAACTTCCTTTTTCTGAGAGGTCTTAGATAATCTCCATGAAAGCTCTTATCCACTCTCCAGATCCCTGCCATGGACTCTTCAGCAGGGTTCCATTCTGTCACCTCTGCTGCCCTGTGTGCCAATAGGAGAGACTGAGAGTTTGGGCTGCAGTATGTTGACATTCAGCTCTGTACCTCCTTTTTGTCAGATCTTGGGATGCAGCTTCTTTTCTTTCTCACTACCCACAGGCCTCTGCAGAGAGGGAGGAAGAGAGACTGGTCTAAATATGCTCAGCTTTTCATCCTATATATCAGGGTGAGCTGCTGAGTCTTTGAGTGGAACCAAAGTCTACTAGGCTCATGGATCATGCAACATTGATCCTTAGCAGGAGAGTCAGCACTGTGAATACCCCCTCTCACTTGGTGGAGTGTGAGGAAAATAGGATTTGTTGGGGTAATAGCACTCTTTGGAGGGGCTTCCTGGGCGCTGTACCTGAAGTAAGATTCTAGGTGGTTTCCCACTCACGTGGATGATGGTGTTCCCAAAGGGGACACTTCCGACAGGTTTCCCTGCAGATCATGCATGACCCAAGGAGAGTTTCAGGGCCACTGCTGGGTGATGACAGCAAGTGGGTGGGCTTTCTGAGGCTTCCCACATCCTGTGGGTGGTGGTGTCCAGCAAGGAATTTTTCTGGGCTCAAGTTACATGGGCTCAGGGCCTAATCAACCTGGCATGTAAGGAGCCACTGATGTGTTTTGACTGGCCCTACCTGCCAATAACCAAGTGAGGAACCTTGATAAGAACAAGTTAGCTGGAATTCATTCTAGATGAAATGGAGCTGATAGTTGGAAGAAGAAGGAACTAATTACACTGACATGGTTTCTGACTGCACCATCTATTGAGACCTTATGATGAACCTTCTCAATAAGAGCTGCAGTCTCAGGATGCTTCTGGACTTGACAGTACTTAGTGAAGTGGTCACTTGTCCCACTCTTGCCCCTCTTCCTCACCACTACCTGCAGTTAATGATATGTTTGTGGCCTTTTCTTGCTGATGAGACCTTCACTATATCATTTAGTTTGGACTACAGTAATATTGAAATTGGGGACTACTAAAAAGGTTTAGCTAGTGCAGCTTAGTGGATTTGTAACTAGCACATGTTGTTTGCATAGCAGTAGTTGCACATTTTAGTTGTGTATTTTTAAAGGAGTCATGTAACCAAAAGTATTTATATTTTATGTGAAGGTTCCACAAAGTCCTTCTAAGTCTCTCTAACTATGAAACTAATTTTGACAATACCATTATGGTATAAAAGAGTTTCCAGTATGCATTCCTTCCCCAATTTGATTTGTATACACTGCCATGCAAAGCGTCAGCCACATTATCTGTCTCCCACTTGGTAATGCAGTATCTACGATCTATTTGGTATCCTTTTTAAAATGATTTTTGATAGGTCTTTATACCAGTAGCCAAATATAGTGAATCAGACCCTGAAGTCCTCACTCTAGATTTCCATGGGACATTTGCCTGACCAAAAACTTCAGGGGATTGAACCCAGTTTGAGAATAACATTTTTTACACCCTTGTCCCCAGACATTTTTTCTTGTGTGGCAAACAACAATGGATTTTACTGTAGCAACTTGAATGCCAGGTAGACCCAGCTTGTGCAAGGGTAACAGGTGAGGGGTGCAAGTTTTGTACACTTCTTACAATGTTTATTACACTTGGCTTAGGGACCAGCCATGATCAAGGTCTAATTGTACCCCACAACCACGAAGTAGTACAGTCTTTGCTATAAAGAGTTTATAATCTAATAGGATAGACAAAGGGCAGGGGAAATGGGTATAACATACAAGCAAAAGTGATTTATGTGACTATGGAGGGATTTTGAGGGGAGATAGCAGGAGAGTAAGGGAACAGGCAGATATGAAGTGAGACTGAGGTGAAGAGAATGAAGAGAGGGAATAGAAGGGGTTGGCGGAAATAGCCAATCAGCTCTGGGGAGAGAATGTCTTATCAGAGCTGTAGAAAATAATCTGATTACATCATCCAACTGTTCATTGGTCCCCCCGTCAGTCTCTGCAGAAGAAGACAGGCAGTTTTTCTCCAGCCTGTCTTAGTGGGGTGGGTGGGAAGGCAGCCTCTTTGAATCTATGGCTTTCCCCTGCACAGTCCTGGGGCATGAAGGGGCCAGCAGGGTTATCTGTGTTATCACATGCCTCTTTCCTGCACCTCAGTTTAACTTTTTTCTGCCTTTTCTGAAATTTTTGGAAAGTATTGCACAATCAAAAAAGGTTGAGAATCCTGACTATAGGTGCTAGTAACAGTTTCCAAGCGCTTTCAAAGACAGAGAACTACACCACTGCATGGTAAACAAACATGCACATACAACATAAACAAACTGTAAACAGTATTTGGAATATTTCTTAAGTCTTTACCTAAACAGCATTTGTTTTATAGCTATACAGTTTTTCTTCTATACAGACTAGCACCACTCTCCTGTTATTACCATATACATCCATGGATTGAAAGTTTGACTTGTAACACTTGTATTACAATGTAAAGTTTCAGTATTACATTCTATGCTTTAATAAATACATATGAGTATATTCTTCCTCCCTGATCTTATTTCAGAGTTGATTTCAGGCTACATTGTGGCCTAAAAATGATTGTGTCACTCGGCTTTCTTCAGAGTTTGGGGGAAGAGGGAAATAATGACTGAGACTGCGGTTTATCTAAATACTCAGCCCAGTAGCAAACAAAAGTTTAGTGGCTCCTTACAGCTAACAGCATTCAGTCCTTCAGTTAATAAGTGACTAGCTTTTGTTGGCTTGTGTACAGAAACCTTATATTGGCAACAGTGACTATACTCAAAAATCATGCAATGCCCCCAAAAATTCATGAAATAGTTTTTAAATCTCATGAGTTAAGGCAAATAAATAAGGAGTTCTTTTGATTTACCGTCTGGTGTATGGGCATTTAGGGTTCATATTTTTAATCTTTTCCTCTGCAAGCACGAGGGCTTAAAACTTTAGAATAAATGAATGCTGAGGTTCTCATGTCTGCCTAGGACTCCAGCAGGCTAGAGTTTTAACAGGACCACTAAACTCCAAGACTCAAAATAAAATGGCAAGAGTCGATAATATTGAAAATACGTCACCTATAGCCCAAGGTTACAGCTTCTGAGACCCAGTGACAGCAATACCTTTTATGAGTCAGGTCTTATTCTTCTGTCAAGTCCATTGAGCTCATGATAACTCCTGTATTTGAGTACAGCTGAGGAGAGAACAGTAATGTTGTTTCACAGATGATTTTAAGATTTCAAAATATGGCTTAGTTCTGATTCAGAAAAAAAATAATTTAGGAAATTCTCCATGAAATGGAATTGTTATCCTTCCAGCTCTGTTGGGAGCCCTACAGGAGCTGCCTGGCTTCCTGGAATGTAGACCTGGGCAAAACATTTTTGCCTAAATGGAATTTCTGTGCAACGTACTGTTCTGTCAAAGCCAAAACCTTTCATGGAGACGGAGCAGTTTCCACAAAAATTTCATGAGGAGGGATTTTAAGAGAAAAGGGAGGGGGATGGGACATGAGACAGATTTTAGCCTGACAGGTTGTCCCAGAGCTGGGGAGCCTTGGCCAACAAGGAGTTGTGAGCAGGGACTCCTAGGATTTCTGAACTGTCAGTTCCCCATCACCCTCCAAATGGGCTCCTGAGGAGTGAGGTGGGCAAGTTGGTAGGAAACCCAAGAAAGTTTCAATACCTCTTTTCCATACAAGGTTCATCAGAAACTTGCTCGACTTCCAGCAAAACATTGTTAAAATCAACGCAGGTCCACAGAATGTGTCAATTTCAAAGAACTGGCAAATTTTGATTAGGAAAAAAAATGCTTCATTGAAATTTTTCCAACCAGCTGCATTTATAACCTCTTCCATGCATGAGTTGTGATTGTCTCTGCTCTTAGGCTGTGACTATGCTAGACATTACGAAATGAGGGCTTTTGAGAAATGTTGCTGAGCATATCTACTAATCACCACACCTTTCTCCTAGATGTTTCTGGGCCTTTCTAGTTGAGATCCGCTTTCTGCACATGTGTAAAGACACATGATTCAAACAATGTCTCCAGCCCTCTACACCTCAGTCCTCTCTGGGAAATTTCACATATTCCACTGGTTTCAGCAATTGCCCCTATAATATAATGCCCAAATCTACCTCTTCATCTTCTCAGTACAATACTCTAGCTCCATTGGTTTCTCTGATATCTCTTCATGGATGCCTTACCATCTATGAATAGTAATTCCATGCTTGAAAAATAAGACTACAGCAGTAGGAATATATTACCAATCACCTGACCACGATGGTGATAGTGACCGTGAAATGCTCAGGGAGAGTAGAGAGGCTATTAAAATTTAAAAAATCAATAATAATGGGAGATTTCAACTCTCCCCGTATTTAAGAGAGATACCACCTTAGGACGGGATGCAGAGATAAAGTTTCTTCACACTTTCAGTGACTGCTTCTTGCAGCAGTTAGTCCTAGAACTCACAGAGGAGAGGCAATTCTTGATTTAGTCCTAAGTGGACCACAGGATCAGGTCCAAGAGATGACTATAGCTGAACCACTTAGTACTACTGAACATAACATAATAAAATATAACACCCTGTGGAGTGGAGGGTGCCAAAGTAGCTCATCCCACTAGTGTTTAACTACAGAAAGGGGCACTACAAAAATATGAGGAAGTTAGTTAAACAGAAATTAAAAGATACAGCGCCAAAAGCAAAATCTCTGCAAGCTGCATGGAAACTTTTAAAAGACACCATAATAGAGGCTCAGTTCAAATGTATACCCTGACTATAAATATAAAATGATGAGGTCTAAATTAGCTATTACCACTCAAGAAAGAGATCTTGGAGTCATTGTGGATAGTTCTCTGAAAATATCCACTCAATCCGCAGCAGCAGTCAAAAAAGTTAACTACATTGGGAATCATTAGGAAAGGTATAGATAATAACACAGAAAATATCATATTGCCTCTATAAACTCATGGTAAAACGGCATCTTGAATACCGCATGAAGATCTGGTCTCCCCTTCTCAAAAAAGATATATTAGAAATTGAAAAGTTTCAGAAAAAGGCAACAAAAATGATTAGGGGCATGGAACAGCTTCCATGTGAGGAGAAATTAATAAGACTGGGACTTCTGAGCTTGGAAAAGAGATGAATAAGGTGTAATATAATAGAGATCTATAAAATCCTGATTGGTGTGATGAAAGTAAATAAGGAAGTGTTATTTACGCCTCATAACATAAGAACTAGGAGTCACCAAATGAAATTAATAGTCATGAGGTTGAAAACAAATAAAAGGAAGTATTTTATCACACAGCATGCAGTCAACCTGTGGAACTCTTTGCCAGATGATGATGTGAAGGCTAAGACTGTAACAGGGTTGAGTTATATAGACTATAACAGGGTTAGGTTATATAGACTATCACAGGGTTGCAGTTCTACAGAAAAGCACCTAGGGGTTACAGTGGATGTCAACAGAGGCTAATGGCATTTTGGGTTGCATAAGTAGGGGTGTTGCCAGCAGATCAAGGAACGTTATCATTCCCCTCTCTTCAGCATTGGTGAGGCCTCATCTGGAGTACTGTGTCCAGTTTTGGGCCCCACACTACAAGAAGGACATGGAAACATTGAATAGAGTCCAACAAAGGGCAACAAAAATTATTAGGGGGCTTGAGCACATGACTTATCAGGAGAGGCTGAGGAAACTGGGATCTTTAATCTGCAGAAGAGAAGAGTAAGGGGGGATTTGATAGCTGCTTTCAATTACCTGAAAGGGGGTTCCAAAGAGGATGGATCTAGACTGTTCTTAGTGGTAGCAGATGACAGAACAAGGAGTAATGATCTTAAGTTGCAGAGGGGGAGGTTTAGGTTGGATATTAGGAAAAACTTTTTCACTAGGAGGGTGGTAAAGCACTGGAATGGGTTACCTAAGGAGGTGGTGGAATATCCTTCCTCAGAGGTTTTTAAGGTCAGGCTTGACCAAGCTGTGGCTGGGATGATTTAGTTAGGGATTAGGTCCTGCTTTGAGCATGGGTTTGACTAAATGACCTCCTGAGGTCCCTTCCAACCCTGGTATTCTATGATTCTAGGGTTCAGAAAAGAAAGGCTATTAGCTAAGATGGGCAGGGATGTGAAACTATGCTCTGAGAAGTCTGTCCTCTGTTTGCCAGAAGCAGGGAATGGACGACAGGGAATGACTCACTACCTGTTCTGTTCATTCCCTTTGAAACACCATCACCGACTGTCGGAAGACAGGGTATTAGGCTAGATGGAACATTGCTTTCACTCAGTAGGGCCATTCTTATGTACCACCACAAACTCAACATTTCCAAAATAAAATTTGTCTCCCTTTGCTGCACCCACCTCGCACTCTCACCTCTTCCCCATTTTCTGTTACTGACAAGAGCACCAGTAGCCTTCCCATCTCCCAAGATTGTAAGTGAGTCATCATTTATAATGACTTCTCTCCACACTTCCAATAAATACTGCCGTTTCTCTCACTGCTCCATGTCCAAAATGCCTCTGTCCTCTTTCTTCTCCACTGCCAAAATTCTGTTTCTCCTGCCTTACATATTTGTAATCTCCTTTCCAGTCCTCCTGTCAAGTCCCTCTGCTGCAAAAATTATCTTGTCCTTCCTCTTGACCACATTTCTATGCTGGCTTCTGCTGAGTTCAAGTGAAGTTCAAGTTTTTCTTTTTCCCCTACATTTTTGCTATTTTTTCTTCTCCTATACCATATCCCAGTGCCTTTTCTCCACTAAAACTTCTGCTGAGTACCTCTTTTTGGTACTTTCTTTCATTTCAGTGTCTTTCATTCTTCCACATCATCCTATATTCATGGATCCACCTCCCAATCAACATACCTCAAGCATCCTCTCCTTCCTCTCAATAAATATTCAAAAGATTCACTCATGTAGTCAACCTGAAAAGAGCACTAGTTGTTGTTTATCCTGCATAGTACGGTACTGTTCTAACTCAAACCCACAGGCTGTTAGATCTTCAAGATCAAAGGTCTGTACTGTGGTTTGCACAGCCAATCCTATCTCTGCTGCATTCACGGAGTTTTAAATAAATAATAAAATGTGTAGTTGTAAATATTTCAAATCATATGCATCAACGTAATGCAACAAAGAGCCATACAACATAAGCCCTTACTGAATAGGAAACAATAGCTCTCCCTCCTTTTACTTTGAAGGTTCCTCAAGGGCTAATAATGTATTAACTACACTACCTAGGTTTTGTTTTTAACTGCAATAATATTGTTTTGTAAATATTGTGCCATCTGGTAAAATGACATATTAGACTGTCATTTCATCTCTGCAAAGTCATAATGTTTGTATATGCTCAGCTCTGTTATGCTTAGCAGCCCAAATTCCCAAACAGAGCTTCTGGAATCTGCTTTCTGAGATTAGCAGTGCCCTCTCCCCTGATTTAAACAAAAATAATTGGAAAGGCACATGTACCAGCTTCCAGTTTATAAGAGTTCATTTATTTGAAATCCCCTGAGCTCCTCCAATTAGAAAACAACTTTTTGACTTAATATCCTTCAATTGTTAAAAACTTGCGTCACTGAGAGATCACCGTGAAACGTAAAGGTCCCAGCACATTGGAATTTGATTGTGAGGGGATGTGATTGTTCCACATTTAGACTGGAAAGGGTTAGGAACTCCGCTTCCCAATGTGCTTAATGAATGAAAGGAAAATTGGACCCTTGAGCCAGAGTCAATGACCTAACTGAGTGAAAAATGTTTGCAGGTTAACAAGGGCAACTGTTCCTTGCTATAATTCCCACTGGAGGTGAATGACAAAAAAGGCCAATAAACCTCAGACTTGATATTATTTATTAACCTGTTTTCTTCCTAAAAAAAGGCCTGATTATAGATCTTGGAAGACAGCAGAAAAAAAGGGCTCGTTGGCAAAGGAAAAAATGACCAAACAAATGCTCACTGTGTAGAAAGATTAAACAATGTAATACTTTGAACTCTTTGTGATTAGTTAGATTACAAGGGATCACCTTTGCCAGCATTCTTAGGCTATCATATTAGAAATAAGGTTGTGCGGGAAATACACTAATTTAACTAATATAAATACAGAATGTAACTGGATGTGACAAGTTATATTGTTGATGCTCTAAGTCAGGGAAAATACAAGGAAGTCGCGTGCTTTCATGTTATGTCTTGTTAAAAGCATTGCTGCATGATGTGCTGATGCAGCACATCTGTAGCTTTCTTTCCAAACACTCAGCAACTAGAGTGGGATAGGGAGTAAAATGCACTCACATGGACTTGAACTTATAAGGCATCAGATGATACAATTTGCTTCATGGACCTAGGAAAAATAATACTATCTATATTTTGTCTAAAGGGGAATAATCTTGATGTACTCTAAGGGCTTGATCATACTTCCATTAAAAACCAATGGAAAGATTCCTATTGACTGCAATGAGCACAGGCCTGGCTGGGGGTTTAACAAAAAAAATGAGTTACAACAAAACAGCAGGGCAAAAACAGAGGATCCAGAAGTATTGACATAAGAGTTCAATAGTATAGTAGTGCTGAAGCTGAAAACTTTTTAGATAGAGTACTGCTGCAGAGCTGGAAACAAGGTAGAGAGAGAGTTTAAGATCCTGACCCAAAGCCAATTGACTTCAGTGGGCTTTGCGTTGGGCCCTAACAGAATAGACGAAGAACATATTACTTCCTGCATTTGAAGTGTCCAAACTGGAGCTGTTGCAGGCATTCTGCAAACCATATGTCAGTAACAGCTGAGGACCTGATGTAGGAGAAAGGAAAAGATATTTACACCCTGAACTCTGTACAGCATATAGACAAATATGACATGTAACACACTGCTAAGATTCTAGTGATAGTATTTGCATTTGATTTGTGGTGAAAACACTGATTCCTTCCCTAGCTTGCTGCATAACCAAATATAAAAAAGAAGAAACATCATGAAGTCGCTTTGCATTCTGGCTTAGAGATACCGCCCTCCTGCTCAGACTCATTCCCAGAAATGTATAATGCCTTTCAGATGGCCAAATTTCTGTCCTTAGTGTTACGTGTGCAATTCTCATTGAGTTCATTGGGAACTGGGCACGTGTATATGAGAACAGAATTTGTCCTTTACCTCTTAGATCAAATAAATAAGTATTAATAAATAGGGAACATGAGAATAAATGCAACTTCCATTTGAATTCTTATCTTCTTTCCTTTTTGCACAGTGTAGAAGTTAAAAAAAATATATTTTAAACATAGATGTTGGTGCACATTATAGTTTAGAGGAATAGTCTAAAACATGAATTGTAGTATGAAAGGTGCTTCAAATTGTTTTGGTTTTTTTAATATAAATTGTTTCTTTGGGGCCAATTTTTAAAGGAACCTCAACTCACTCTTCAGTGTTGTTTGTGCAAAGGCTGGCAGTTCAAACCAAAATTTTCAAAGGTATCTGCTACTTATAGGAACTTCTGTGTTTAACTGCCCATTTGAGACACCTTGAATCTTTCTTTGTTCACAGATGCTGAGCACTCAGCCTTCAGCTGAAATCAAGTATGCCCAGCATCTGTGATAATCAAGCCTTAGGTATGTTAAACTGGACAACCAAAACTAGTGGACACTGGAAAATGTGGCTGTAAATATCTAATTACCTGATCAGAGAGTGAAAAGATAGGTAGTACACCTGAAAAAATATTCAGACATGGATGTGTTAATAGGCTGTAGCATAAGAAATGGAAAGAAGAGTTGGCAGCCATTTCAGGCCCTGACTGACTGGCCCTGAACACCAAAAACTAGTGATTCCACATCTGATGTCTGCCATCAGTAGACAAAATGAAGTGATGATTGTGATAATTCTGTTCTGTCTTGCAAGATTTCATCTACAGCAAAGAGCTGCTTTATTTTCTCTTCTGCTGTATTTTTCTCGTCAGAGTGAATAGAAGTTAATAGAAAGGCTTCAATATCAATACTTCGAGTTGTCTTAGTACAGTATCTAAGCTTTGTTATATTTAACCTTGAAAAATCAAACTTCCAAAAAGTAGATTATCGCTAGATTTTTGCCATACATGATAAGCATTGTTTTCCTTGCAACATTTTGAGAAATGATACCAGGTTAGATAACCTTCCTTCCCACATTAACAGGAACAAATGTGATATACACACACAAAAACAAAAATACCACCAATTTTTTTTTCTTCTTTTCTTCCCTTTATTTTTTTTAACATCTGTCAGTGTGTCATAGGGTGACTGGTCCCTTCAAGACAGAGTGGGGTCTAGTACACCACCCGTTCATGGAGTCTGCCGTAACGTTTGGCTACTCAAACTCAACAGTGGGCCAGATGCGCAGGTGGTGTAAGAGATATAGTTTCATTGGCCTAGAAGAGCTACGCTGATTTATGCTGTGAATCTGGCCTAATATGGCTACTGTCCAGCTCAGATGCATTTCTCTTTTCAAAGGAAAATTAAAAGAAAATGCTCTTGATTCACTTTTATGTGTTTCACACAGTGTCACCATTACTGCTGGATACTAGGTCCCCCCTTTACCTCTTCCTTCCATTTTCTTAATGGCAATTTAAATTGACTGTGAATGTATGTGCTCATTTTTGTTTGTTTCCAAATAAAAATGAGTGTTAAGATGAACAAGAAATTTATCAAGAGGAGCAGGTGGTGGATAATATGGTTTGAGGTAGGGAAACACCTCTTTGAGAAAGTATCCTAGTTACTAACTGTAAAAGGATGGAAAGGATAACTTTTGCTGTGGAGAAAAATTCATAAATAAGTGAGAGGTCAGAGCATCAGTTATTTGAAATGTAGCTGAATTGTTACTAAATCTAAATGGTTACTGAATTTGATCTTTCATAAAATCATTCTAATTTTTGAATGCTGAAAATAAATTACTGATGGTGAACTGACATTTTACTAGTTTTGCTCTGAGTATATAGTGCATGGTCTATTGAGACTGCTATTTAGCTTGTTTGTTGATGTGAAAAGCCTTCTGATCTTCTACCCTATGGATTACCATGAGCATTCATACTGCCATGGACTATGATATTGTTTCATAAGGGTCTTGTCAATTCTTGGATGGGGGAGACCCAAATGCTACAGGAAATTGTAGTGATTCAGGAGTTGGTATGTGGTATATTGTGGGGTCTTTCTGTTACAGTGAGATTTAAAGTCAAGATCCAGACTACACATAGTCATTAAAAAAAATCCTATGACACTTGGCACAAAAAATTAGGCAGGAACTCTAGTTTTATGGTCAAACTGGAATCAGGTACTTATTGAGATAGGTCTGAAATATTTTATTTCCCAATCAAATTTTCAACCAAAACTTTTATCTTAAGTTTTTGAGGTAAACTCGAAACTGAAAGATTCTGGCTAGAAAACAACCGATTTTGGGCGAATATGGGAGTTTTAATCACCATTGAACAACAAAGAGAAATCAAAATATAGAACTAAATGGGTATTGTCCATTCTTAGCACTCAGTGGGGCAGCAGTCCTGTGGAAAAAAATCATGTGATTATCTTCTTAAGGATTTACCACATGCACAAGAAGGCAGAATTAAAGTTGCATAGATAGCTTTAATTCTGGTCTTTCCTAAATTTAGAGCGCTTGACTTTACAACTTTAATGTTCTGTTAGCACAGGGTATTTTACGTATAATATGTATTATAGGAAGTTATATTAAGAATTATTTTCTGCATCTTCTGCTTGATGTTCTTGGTACAAAACTTTATTTAATGTTTTATTTAATAATATAGTTTGAGTTTTTTTCCCCTTTGTAGCACTTCCCCCTTTTTCACTACTAGGAAGCTTATATTTTATACCATAGTCATATAATCTTACTGTGAGGGCATTTAAGGCCTGTTGGAGAGAATATTCCATTGCAGAAATTTTATAATCCTGGTAAAATCTTGATTAATCCTTTGCATAATTTCACTGTCAATTTCTTCTGTTGCACTGCAAGGTGCAGGTGTGTTGAAGTGGGATTTCTTTGGTCCAGACCCAGCTCTGTTACAGCATTAGTTTTGATATCAAAACTGCTAGTTACTGCTTTTTGGGAATTTTTTAAAAAAGACGTGTTTGCTGTAGAGCCAGTAATTTCAGGGGAGGAGCTGAATTATTTTAAAATGACAAATGATTGAATATTGATTGGAATATGGCCAGTAGCAGCTATGGTGGTCTATTGAGTTTTCAGCTTGTAAAAGGTGAATGATTTGTGGTGCTCTAAAAATAAGTGGTGAATATTTGAAGAGCAGGACATGGAAATGGTATTTGCATAAATCTAACCTGCGATCTCCATATCAATTTTGCCGTACTTATGGGCGCACCAGCTTTACTATCAGTCCCAGAAACACTACTTCCAAAAAGTAGCTCATCGCTTCTGGTAATCACTGTTGTTTGACAGTGACGTGATGCTCAGGAACATATGTTTATTTGCAGGCAGGGCTCTGGGAAATGACATGAAGTTATTGGTCAAATGTTTTGAAAGACACAGGTAGTTTCTTTCCCAATGAAATAGTGCCATGTTTCAGAGTCAATTCCAGAGTCAATTCCATTGTACACATACATGTTTAACTTCACACGCAGTATCAAGGCCAAAGTATAGGCCCAGCTGTTGCAAAGACCGAAGCATGTATTTTCTTTAAGTGCATAAAGTTTTGCACAGTGTGTATGTCTTTGCAGGATTGTAGTCTTAGTTTCAGATCCCCATGTGCATCTCCCAGGACTTCAGTTTGCTGCTGCCTTTTTTCTTTTCTTTTCTTTTCTTTTCTTTTCTTTTCTTAGTTTTATAGTTTTAAATCAATACTTGAAAATATGTTTGTATACAAAGTTTGAGCTGTTCTTCTGACTTATTAAAAATACAGTTGTACCAGAAAGTATAATCTGACAACAAATACTTAATGTGATTTTTTTCAAGCCCTACAAGGAATAGAATTTAACATTGTTTTAAAATGTAGATGAGGAAGAAGCTCAAAATCAAAGTGTTCTCATAGCACATAAATTACTTCTTTTTTGCCGTACATCAAGATGGACATTAAAAACAACTTTATGAGATTTTAATTTACCACAATTATTCTCTCTAGTTCTTACAGTCTCTGAATAGTATCCTAATGCTAGATCATATTTTTGACAACAGAACACCAGATATTCTGTAATGACTTGGCATTCAGCCTTTTGGAACGAAGGCCAAAACTGGCCAAATAAATCATTCCTCACTAGTAAGCAGCAATGATTGTATTGTAAACTTTGGATAAATCTGTGATATTATAGAAAGCAACTGTTTTTCAATATACTGACTTTAAAAATGTTAAAAATCTATGGAAAAATGTCCTGTGCTGGAGAAATACCAGTATGACATAATGCTACCAGATTCTTCTGTATTGTTACAGATTAATGTTTAACAAGCTGGGATGACAAAGTTTCTCTTCATTATGATGATCAAGTTAGGATGAGAATGCCTTACAGTAACCTGTACAAATTTTAATAGAAAATGTTAACTTAAACATTTTAAACATGCTATAGAACATAGCAGGGAGTTCCTGCTGTAGACATCAATACGATGGGTCAAAAAAGACACATGCTTTAACAGGTAGCTACAGAAGGCTTTGAATATCATGGCTAAACCCTTGAAGCTGGTTTTGTAGTCAACAGGGACAATAGATGAATACTAGTTGATATACTTATTATTATTACTTTATTTATTTAGTGATCATTTGTATCACTATAGTGTCTAAAAACCTCAGCCAAGATCCAACTTCACTGTGCTAAACACTGTACATAGATAGAGATAGTCCCTGCCCAGAAGAACCTATAGTTTAAATAGCAAATCGCTTGAGCAGCAACCAGTAAGCAGGCAGTCTGCTACTGCTCTTTTCCTTTAGTTGGAGAACATGGTGAGTTGCCAGCAGTTGGAAGGAGTGGCTCACAGTGGTCATGTGCCTGAGGCGCTGGGAGAAGCGTGGGATGTGAAGACAGTCAGTGACTGCACATTGAATGTACCAGCTGCTGAAGTCTTAGAGCAGTGGTTCTCAAATTATTGCATTGATGACCCCTTTCACAAAGCAAACCTCTGAGTGTGAACCTCCTGCCCCTTATAAATTAAAAATAAATGGTTTATATTTAAGCACTATTATTTAATGCTGAAGGTGTAGTGGGGTTTTGGGAGTGGAGGCTGATAGCTCACTATTCCCCCCCATTTAATAATCTCGCAATAGCTGAAGGTCAGGACCCTCAGGTTTGAGAACCCCTGTCTCAGAGCCTTAGTATCTGAAGCCCCTACAGTGCTTGCCTCAGCTGTGACGCATCTAGATTGGTGTCAAGGACTGAGAGACAAGATTTGGTACCACAGCACTCCAAAACCACTGCAAAAGATCTACAATTACAGCTGTAACATGGCCTCTTTCTGAGTTACTGCTGCATTCAGTCTCAAGCCTAACAATCCAGCTGAGATGAGTGCTATCCTAGTATTATAAACAGTTGCATGTGACAGAATGTGGAATTGTCAACCATCCCTCCACAAACGTAGTTTCATACTTCAATCTGTTCTTTTGGTGCCTTCAATGTCAATGCAGGAGACAGCTAATCTTGTATCTTCTTCCCCTTCATACGAAGTTTTCTCTCAAAGCATAGATGGTGTCCCTTCTAAGCACTATTCTGTGCTATGTTAAATATAAATTCATAAACAAATAAATCATGCAACTTGTATGTATTATATGTAATTGAATGTTTGTAAACTCAGTTGAAAGTGAAAAGTACCCTCTCAATGCTAGATATTTGTAGAGAAGCCATCCTGGAATAATATCCATTGTTTGCCAGAGGAAAGTAATTACATTTAATAGAAACTGGCCTTGTTTTAAAGCCTCCTTTGAATTAAAGCCACAGTGGAAGTAATTAAATGCTGCAGTCACGACTGCTGAATGAAAATATATTGTATAGAGCAGCACAGGTGTTCTTCACAGAGTGTGTCAGAAAAAAAAAACCCTGCGTCTTTAAGGGATCTTAACTGTCCTAAGTCAAGAACATACGTCCTCAGTGCACAGCAGATTGTTTTTAATTTTTAAAAACTGATTTTAAATTATTACAAAATAGATAGATTAGTAAGAGTTGGTGTGGAGGAAGAAGCAGGACCAGAAAAATGCTGGTGGAAGAAACCATGGAAGCAAGCAGCCAACAGAGCACAAGACAATTAGTGACTGACTGATAGCAAACACCTTTGCAGGTGAATAGAAAATAAAGAATCCCTAATAGTAGACATAGTAACACTTCAATGACCAGGGCAGTTATTTGTATATTAATTATAATAACTGGCCTCTGATCAAAACAAAAATAGACAGAGAATATGTCACAGAGAAAGAGGAATGAGTGAGGGATGTGCTTTTGGTTCCTGTTAAGGTCTGTCCCTTGTCATTTGGATCTCATCAACCACTTACGAAAGCAGCTGTTTTCCTTGTGGGTTTCCTGTCCTGGTACCGTGTGTAAGCACTTTGGCATTATTAAGTTCAGAGAAGCTCACTTTCTCCTGCTGAACGCAGGACACTGCTGTGCTACACTGATTGTGCTTGAGGCTGTGACTGTAAGATGCTCAAGGTTCAGGATAGAATCTGGAGATTCAGTGTAAGTGTTAAAGGTGGGAAACAATGGTTCCAGCGTGGGTCATGGGCTAATCACTTGGGGGTTGATGCAGCAAGGAAGGTGTTGATTCAACAAATAATTTGTGGTGGTGCTAATCCTGTTGGAAAGTATCCTTTCAAACACTAGTATCTACAGTGATGTGGGGATGAGTGATGGGGACAGAGGGTTGTTTCAATGGCTCCCGGAAGCAGCGGCATATCCCTCCTTCGGCTCCTACACATAGGACCCCCACTCTGCACACTGCCCCTACCCCAAGAGCCGCCCCCACAACTCCCATTAGCCAGGAATTGTGGCCAATGGGAGCTGCAGGGGAGGCACCTGCAGATGGGGCAGCACACAGCACAGCTGCCTGGTCGCACCTCCACATCAGAGCCGAGGGGAGCCATGCTGCTGCTTCCAGGAGCTGATTGAGGTAAGTACTGCCCTGAGCCTCCACCCCCTGTGCCCCAAACCCCTGCCACAGTCCTGATCCCCCTCCCTCCCTCTGAAACACTCGGTTCCAGCCTAGAGCCCTTTCCTGCACCTCAAACCCCTCATCCTCATCCGCACCCCAAAGCCTGCACCTGTACCTGGAGCCTTCAGGCCCCCCCCCACACCCCTCACCTTCCCTGCCCCAACCTGGAACTCCCTCCCTCACCCTGAACTCATTTGTGGCCGCACCCCAGAGACCACATTCCCCAGCCAAAACCCTCACCCCATCCCACACCCCAACCCCAATTTCATGAGCATTCATGGCCCACCATACAATTTCCATACTCAGATGAGGCCCTCGGGCCAAAAAGTTCACCCATCACTGTTTTAGAGGGAGAGAGTATGGAGCGGGCACTGGACTAGGACTCAGAAGAGCAGGGTTCTATTTCTGGCTCTGCCACTAGCCTGCTGGGTGACTTTAGACAAGTCAACACTTCCCCTGTCTCTATTTCCTTACCAGTACAATGGAGGTAATGATACTTGCCCTTCTTTATAATGGGCTGTAAGGTCTAGCGTGAAAAGTGTTGTGTAGTAGATATTTGTTATGCTTTGTGATGTTTCTCTGGAAGAGAGTGCATGAAGGTATCGCTCACATGGTCATGCTGCTAGCCAAACACAAGCTGTGGCCAGGTTAGGCCAGGGATTGGCTCTGTGTTCCTGGACCCATATAGAGTACTCCCTTCCCTTTAGTGTTCCCATAACATTTCGTAAGACAAACCGTTCCCTCAATAAATTCACCAAGAAGAGTCTGGTATCCTATGTGCCTGTAAAAATCACTAGATGGAAACTATGCTACAGTAGTGGGGCCTGTGAAGAAGTTGAAGAGCTGTTCTGGCAGAATAGGAGTGTCTTGTACTTGCAGTGACAGCACAACAAAAGAGAGAGCTTACAAATGAGGGAATGTGTGTTGGGGGCAAGGAGGCTAATAGGATGCAGTGAGGGGTCTTGTAGAGAAGTTACAAGTGGAGAGCAGGTGAGAGATCTCAGAGTTGTTGCCTGTAGTGAGGCACGAAGTGACTGGAAAGCTTTTCAGACCTTGCATTAAACACACTGCATTATGCAGCCACCTATTACAATGGCCAGAAAACAGCAGGCCCTTTGCTAGTACTTGAAAAAACCCACACACACCAAGCAGGTGTCACTCTCTTTGCGTATGCATAATGTGCGGCCTTATTCTTGTGTAACATCCTTTCAACTGAATAAGCATGTCAAGACACACCAGGAACATCCAGCCATAGGATAATCCTGTTTACTGGATGTTTCAAATTTGACAATGAGCAGTGAATTGGTTAACTCTGTTGGCACTTAATTGTTCATATTTTATGCTTCAAAGCTGACACCCTTTTAAGATGAATGGGGGAAGTTAATTTCTCTTGATGCTATTGTTTTTAGCCGGTAAGGATGAGGTCTCCACAAGATGAAAGTACTTTGGTTTATATTGCCAAGGTTATCTTCCCAACCAGAAGCTAGAAACTTCCTTTATTATAAGAAAACAAAAGCATAAATTCTGGGAAATAGAATAGAACCCTTGACTATTCCGCATGAAGATCCTAAATCTTTGGGATCATGAATTTGCCACCCTTGCAGTTTTTCATTATCCCAGGTTCTGAGGTATTGTGACCAGACCACAGCATGATTTCCACTGATTGGCTGATAAAGACATCACATACTCTCCTAGGAAAAGAAAAGAAAAGAAAGTAAGCATTTTTCCTTCAAAGTGTAATCTTAGAAAAAAGTAGCAATGGTTATTATTAGTACCAGTGGTTTTTATTGCATGTTATCCTGGACCAGTGAACCGGGCACAGGATACGAAGTAGAGGGCTCTGGTTCTGTTCTTGGATCTGCCTTTACTTGCTATGCAACGTAGGCTAAATCACTTAGCTTAACCGTGCCTCAGTTTGGCACCTGGAAATGAAGAAGATGAGGCTCATCCACTTTTTGTGAAGTGTTCTGAGCGCTGGGCAGGAAAAATTATAATGTAATTGCTAACTAAGGGCCAAATTCTGGTACCTTTACCTATACTGAATAGTACCATATTCCCCGAGTTGTCCCATTGAGCTCAATAGGACTGCTTGCAGAATGAGGTACTCATCAACATAAGGGTGGCAGAATCAAGCCCTTAGTATGATTTTTGGGTCAGCAAAAAACAAAAGTGAACAAATTCCTAAATTTCTAGCTTTTATGTTTTTAACAAGACTGAAACGATCTGAGAACGAATGAACCTGCAGGATAGTGGCTATGTCACTGTATCGTTGAAGATATCCATACTCGATCTTAATCAGCATATACATCTCCATTTACCTGTATCTCATCTGTAATATTACCTCTGGGATTTCAGAAAAATAGCATGCAATGTCAGCTCTGTACTTAAACTGTAACCAAAAAACCCTGGGGAGCTATCAAGTCATCAGATTTTAGTACTGAAAACATAACACCGGTTTGAGTAGAGCTACTCAGACTAGGTCAAGTTACAGATGAGTAAGGTTTTAACAAGCCAGAATTCAGAGAGATTTTTCAGGCAACCAGGCAAATTCACAATTGTCTCTGTTTGTGACCCAGCTCCATAACATGTAAACTCTTTACGAGTTCTGTAATTAAAAGTTAGATAGGCCCTCAAGAAACCCTCACATCTGAACCACTCAGTTCTCTGCTATTCAGAATTTATATCGTGGACCTGAAAACGAGGACTTGGGGATTCAAAATCTGAGTCTGACTTTACAGTTTGGTATTTGGTGTTTTGAATTCTGTGCACTGTAGAGAGAGGTTTGAACAGCATTTCTGACCTATGCCTGGACCTGTGGTATTGGGTCAGATCCATCACCAGTAAAAATCTTCCCTTTCAAAACTGAAACACTCAGATTTCAGAGGTCTCCACAATTGTAAACTTTTTATCCTAGGTACTAATATGGTTCCCATTACTGTAGTTTCTGAACAATTTTTAATATATTTATCTTTACAGCAGTCCTGTAAAGTAGGGAACTTTGATTCCTAATTTACAGATGGGGAGCTGAGGTAAGTGGAGAGTAAGGGACTTACCCAAGGTCACACAGAAAGTCTGTAGCAGACCGTGAGTCCCAGGCTGATTCCCTGACCATTTCCCTAAAATTCCTCACAATGAACAGCTCTAAATTTATGAACTAAAATCAGGTAATTGCCTAGGTGCAACTGATCATGGTCTAATATCATTTGCTATTTACAAACAGAATATTGTCCAAACCAGTGTGTGTGTGTGTGTGTGTGTGTAGATAGATAGATAGATAAAATGTACAGGGGAAGCTTTGCTATTCAGCATGTTGGGGGAATAGGGATGCCGGTTAGTCAAAAATTCCAGTTAAGTAAGAGTTATACTTACCAATAGAGAAAGGGAGTTTGGGTGCAGGAGGGGACTGGGGGCAGAGGCATGGGAGGGATTTTGGGTGTGGGCAGGGGCTCAAGGCAGGAGATTGGGGCATGGGAGGGTTTTAGGGTGCTGTATCTGGGCGGTGCTCAGCTTGGATGGCTCCCCACAAGCAGCAATATGTCCCTACTGCTCTGACCTAGTTAAAGGCGTGGCCTGGCAGCTCTGCATGCTGCCTTCGCCCATAGGTGCCACTTCTGCAGCTCCCATTGGCCGGGAACTGCGGATATTGGGAGCTGCAGAGCCAGCACTCGAGGCGGGGCAGGGTAGCGCACGAAGCTCCCACGGTTGTTCCTCTGCCTAGGAGCAGCAGGGACATGTTGCCACTTCTGGAGAGCCATGTGGAGCCAGGTAGGGAGCCTTCCAGCCCTGGGTCAACTGACTTTTAATGGAGATATCAGAAATGCCGGTTTCTAGAGCTTTACGGTTGGTAAAATGCTGGATAACACCGTTTTTTCTGTACATGGTGTGTTAAAAAAGGACAGTTTCCCAAAACTGTAAACAATTGTCTAAAATTGAGTATGAGGAAACATAACATAAAAATGTGAATTATAATTGAGAATTGTTTAAGTATGCTTTCCTCTATGGGGAGCTGAGGTACATGGAGTAAGAAACAATTCCAGAATCACAAAAGAAGTTGTTTGTGATTTAAAAAAATATATTCTGACTATGAAAGTGAAGGCAGCAATAATAAACATCAACCAAAGGAAAAATGGGGAAGCAGCAGTTAGGAAATGCAGACAATTGATAAGGGAAGCTAAAAGGATCAATGAAAAAATCTGTGGCAAGTAGGGTTAAGGAAAACAAGAAGGAATTATCTAGATATACTGGGAACAATCAAAATCTGATTAAGGTATAGGTCTGATACTGGATGAAATTATCAATCATGATGCAGAAAAGACAAATATTCAATCAATATTTCTGTTCTACATTCAGAAAGAGGGAGATAGAGGAGAATGTATTCATATCTTATAGTTAGAATAAAATAATTCCTTTTCAGCACTAACTTGGAAGGATACTAAACTGCAACTCCTAAAGTTAAACACTTTCAAATCAGCAGGACCAGATAACTTGCATCCAAGCATGTTAAGAGAATTGTTTGGGGAGCTCCCTTGAACCATTAATGTCAATTTTTTTTTTTGAATCTTTGAACACTGAAGAAGTTCCAGAGGAACCTGGGGAAATTCTACAGGACTGAGGGAAAAGCCAATGTACTGATATTTAAATAGGATAAATTATAGGGGGATTAGTCTGACATCAGTCTCAGACAAAATCAGGGAAAGGCTGCAGTGGGCTGTGGCCAGCAAAAAATTAAAGGGTGGTATCATAATTAATGCTAATCAACATTGGTTTATGGAAAAAAGGTTTTGTCAAATAAACATATTGTTTTTTGATGAGATCACAAGTTTGGTTGATTAAAGGTCATTATTTGATATAATATATTTAGACTTACTTATTCCAACATGTCACTCTGATTAAAAAAAACAACAACCAGCACTATACAAAATCAACACAGTCTATCAATGGGTTAAAAACTAGTTCACTGACAGACTGCAAAATTCAACTGTAGATGTGGAATCATCATCCAATGGGTCCTGCAGGTATCTGTTCTCTAGCCAATGCTATAATGATCTGGAAGAAAATATAAAATCATTGCTAATAAAATTTGCAGATGACACAAACATTGGTGGAATTTTAAATAATGATGAGGGCAGGTCCATTGTATAGGCTGACCGGGGCTCAGGCCAGAAGGTGGGCTCATTTGAACAACGTGCATTTTAATACAGCCAAATGCAAGGCTATACATCTAGGAACAAAGTATAGCTCACATTTATTAGGAGAGGGACTCTATTCTCGAAAACAGTGACTCTGAGAAGGACTTAAGGGGCATGGCAGATAACCAACTGAATATCAATTGTCAATACAATGTTGTAGCTAAGAGAGCAAATGTAGCTTGGTTTTATAAGCAGGGGAATATCAAGTGGGATTAGAGAAGTGGGATTACCTCTGTATACATAATTAGCCACACTATTACTGGAGTACTGTACGTGTCCAGTTCTGGTGTCCTTCATAAAAGAGGTTGCCAAATTGGAAGGGGTCAGAAAAGAACTATAAAAATGATTTTAGGTCTGGAAAGCTTGCCTTACACTGAGAGACTAAAAAAGTCTCTCAGACTGTTTAGTTAAGGTTAAAAGGTGAGTTGATTATGGTCTACAAGTACCTATATGGGAAAAAATTCTGATAGTACACAGCTCTTTAATCTAGCAGAAAAAAAGCATAGCAAGAGCTAGTGGTTAGAAGCTAAACCTAGACATTCAGACTAGAGATAAAACAAAAATGTGTAAGTGAGACAACTTACCTAGAGATGTGGTGGATTCTTCATGCTAACAGTCTGTAAATCAAAACTGAGTATCTTTCTAAAAGATATGCTATAGCCCAAAGGGAAGTTATGGGCTGATGTAGAAGAAGTTATTGGATGAGGTTCTCTAGCCTATATTGTACAGGCGATCAGATCACATGATCATAATGACCCCTTTTAGCTTTAAAACTGATAAATATATGAAAGAGATTGTAAAAGTGGCCTTTACAGTATAAGCTAACAATCAGAAGGACTTGAAGGCAGGATGGCACTATGGTTAAGAGACAGAACTGACAATGAGAAGATCTCATCTGCTACAGATGTCTTATGTTATCTTAGGACTGGTCTACACGGGTGTGTGTGTGTTTGTCAACCTAAGATATGCAACTTCAATTACATGAATTGCATAGCTGAAGTCACAGTATCTTAGGTCGACTTACCTGGCCGTCCCCATGGCAGTGAGTTGACTACTGCCACTCCCCCATCAATTCCACTTCCTCCTGTTGCCGAGATGGAGCTCCAGAGTCGATGGGGAGCACGTTCGAGGATCGATTTATCGCATCTAGATGAGACGCGATAAATCGACCCCTGATACCTTGAGCACTACCCACCGATCTGGCAGGTAGGATAGACGTATCCTTAGTGACATTGCTTAGGGCTATGCATATGGTACTGCAAAAATCAGACATATTTGCAGAAAGGTCAAACACCTAACTGGTCAATTGTGTACACAAACACAGGATTTGCATGTGCAATTGGATTAATTGTATGTGCAACTTAGGCACATAAATTATTCTAATTTTTCAAGAATCCTAAAATGTCCTGGACCCACTATAGAAACAAATTAATGAATGAACCCAGCTGAGAAGAGTGACAGAAAGTACTATGTACGTGCAAAGAATATATTTATTCATTAAGAAAACTAAGGCTATGTCTACACTTGGAACTAGGGGTGTAGTTCCCAGCTGGAGTCAGCATACTCATGCTAGGACTCACTGAGCTAGTGTCCTAAAAATAGTAGCTTAGCCATGGCAGTATGGTCAGAGGAGAGTGGTAGCACAGTCTAGTCAGCCCAAATACTTGCCCATCGACTCATGCCACCATCCATGGTACCAAAGCTACTCTATTATTTTTAGCACATTAGTTTGATGAGAGCTAGCACAAGTATGTCTACTTGAGTTTGGAATCACCCCCAGTTCCAGGTCTGGATGTAGCCTTAGTTTCTCGGCATCATGTAATATTTGGGAATACCTGTTATGAAACATGGTGTTAATAATATTTTATGTTCTGTAGAAATGCTAAAAAAAAATGCAAACTTGAACCCAGACCCCATTACCAGAATGTTAGTGGAAAAACTAGAAATAGATGCAAAAACGCATAGATTTGATCTATCTGCAATATGGTTCAGGACGTACGTCCATCTATAATGTAATCTAATACACTGTTATCTCATTATTGCAGCCACAGGCAGGCCTTTGCCTTTTTAGTTATAATAGATAAATACACTTAGTTTTATGCTCATCTTTATTGTAAGAATATGCCTCTGTTTATTTTTCAACTCTTCTTAACACATCCTCACCCTCCGAGCGGTTTTGACCAAGGAACTGAACTCTTCAGCTCTCTGATTACAGATACTTCATGCCATCTATTTTTTATGTCCTTAAGGCTGCTTCTTCAACTAGGTATCCCATCTCTCAAGGCTGTCCCTTGAAGCTTTTATTATTTACATCTTTTGATCTCTTTTATGCTTCCTGCCAGGCCGCCTTTGCCAACGCTTGGTGCCTGTCAAATTTTTGCTGGAGTTAGGATACTTCTGGAGCTTGGAACTTTTCAGGAAACAATGGCTTTCTGTGATCATGGGTTGAACTACCTTTTTTTGCAAAGTTAGTTTTATTAGCATGGAAACTGTTTGGTCGTTCTAGTGCTTGGTTAGTTGCGAATATGGAGCATATAAACTACTAATTTATTTGAGAGAATTTGGGTACTTACCTCTAAGTAAACTGCTCCACACCAGCCTTGACTATCTCTGAACAGACTAAGCCTGGCGCAGACAGATCTCCATACCCTGTATAGCAGTTTTGAGGACAGGGCAGTCTTGACAATAAATCATCCAAGCAGCTCTCTGTAGTACTGCTCCTCTCCTCCCAGTGGGAAGTCTGTGGATGTTATGGCATTGCCATGAGGGAGCATTTTGCCGGATCTGGATTCTGAACTGACTTCTCTCCCCCCTCTCCCCAAAATTTAGTTCCTTTGGGGCATCTGGAAGGAGATTATGGAGAGTGCTCCTGCTTCTCCTGCTCTACACTGGAGGATTCTTTTGCCTGTTACAGCCCTTAATTTTTCCTGGCAACTTGTTCTGTTTCAGAGCTGCCAGTCAGTTGTACAGTTAAAGGGGCATGGCCCTCTTTATGACTATTACCTATCAACCAGAAGGAACCTGTACCCTTGCCTCACCAGCAAGGGAGTCAGGAAGGTAAGAAGTATCTTGTGCTCACCTACTTCCATATGGTAGATAACCATCTATGCTGAATAATTCACGTGTGGCAGGTTCATGCATAGCTTAGTGAATGAAGGAGTGAACTAATAAATGAACATGGCTAGCGGAAGCGGGCATATACATCTTTCCAGTTTTATTCCTTCATTTTAATGGCATACCTCAGCCCATGGGCCGAGTCCAAAGTAAATCCATAAGAAGTCATAGCTGAACAAACTTGTGAGATTCTATTAGCAATCTGTTATGTCATGTTGTTCGGGGTCTCTAACACAGAAGTCCCTTGTTTAGAAGACTGCCCTTTATGTGACCCACTGTGTCAAGGCACAGGGGAGTGTGGCTTCTAACAACCAGATCGTGAACATCATTCCAACATGGTGTAAATGTTCATAAACACTGGACTACTGCTTATTATAATGTAGTAAAGATAATTCTGCTTCTGTTTGTAGTAACTCATATCATTAAAAAATAATATAGGTTTAATTCATAATTTTATTGTGATGAAATTACTCTCCATTATATAGCAATATGTATTGGGTCCTTTTTTTTATGGCAGCTGTGAGTGTTAGGACAGGCCACGTGGAGGAAACATTTGCAGCAGCCCTGGCTGTAACGTGTAAGAAAGTAACTTTAGTGATGCTGTGCCATGCTCATCACCACTGTTGAAGACCCTGGAGGAGGGCCAAGTCTTCTTGGAAGGAAATTGTGGTGCAAGTCACTTGCAGTGTGCCTTCCACAGAGGGAGACCTATAAGCACAACCACTGCCCCCAAAGGGAGGCCAAAGGATACACTGATTCAACACATGCTCCCTGTTGTGCCTGCTAATTAACTGCTCTTGAGATCTCAGTGGAAGCCAAAGCATCCTTCTTGAAGAGGAACCACAGAAGTGTGTGGTGTGGAAACATAGAACTTGGCACCTACTGAGCTAGTGGGCTGGATCTAGCTCTTTATGCTTAAGAGCAGCTGAGCAACTGTAAATCTTAATGTACCATGAGATCTTTTTCGGAAAAATTTTTAAGATTCCACTTCTTCCTGACCTTCCACATCTTTTATCCTTCGTGAGTAACCAGAGTGCTATATACACATAGGACGAAAGCAAATTAAGAGTGACTCAGAGAATGGGAATTATCTGGAAAAAAGCACATTCCTCAGGAACACAGTGTCATAGAGACTTGATTATTTCTTCTTGTGGAAGGAGCCAAGGTGTTTTATGATACCATACAGTTGCAGCTAAGATTGGCTTGTAGCCCAATCAACTAGTCATTGCTTTCCGGTGTATTTCTGTATTGGACTTTTGCTGAAATGCCCACAAGAGATTTAGATAACTCTGCAAATGCTTTTGCCGGTAGTGAGTGTTAATATAATTTAAAAAATCTGTTCTCCTCCTACCCTTCACCTCTTTTTGTAAAAAAGTAAATCACTTGAAGGCCATTTTCAGCAAACACCAGTTTGTTGAATTTCTAGAAAGGTCTGTAGTTTTTCTATTTTTGCAGTGCTTTATCACAGTCACAGGAATTCAAAAGACAACCCAGCAAGCTTGGTAGTTTAGTATATTACAATGCTAGAAATCCAAGTACATCAAATGCAAGCCCCTCAGAGTACACAAAAATACTTCAAGGGCCACAATATGCCCACTCCAGTGAAGATAGGGTAGTTGAAAGGGTGGGATATGAGTCTTTTTCTCCTGCTTCAGAACCCAAACTGCAAGGGCAACCACAGTTTATTTGGTCCTGCTGCAGCACAGGGGGATGGATTTGATGACTTCTCAAGGTCCCTTCCAGCCCCACATTTCTATAATTTTTGGGCTGCTGCTGCATAAGGGAAGTAACCCAAAGGGTGTATCTGAGTGGGGAGAGCAGAGCAAAACTCAGGGGAGAGCATGTTACATTTTTTAAAAGCACCTCCCGCCCCCAGTCCCAGTGCAACTGCTCTCTCCCTCTCCAGCATGCATCTGACTCTCAAGAAGCATAATTTATCCCAACTTATTTATCAAAACCCAGAAAACTCATTGTTAAATTTTCTCACTCTCTTCATTACTAAGACTACTGTACCTGTGTACTATGGAGCATAAAATTTAAAATATCGTGCTGGTGTGTTCCTGCTATACTCACAATGGGTACAGCAGTATGAATTAAAAATGGAGCATCGCTGTGCATGAGAAAAACATTTACAGTTTGTGATCATCTGTATCCCTTTGTACAAGACTATGATAAACTTTGTACAAAGTATGCCTTGTGAGGTACCATTTGAAAACTCATGATTTGCAGATTTTTATTGTCCTGGTAAAATATGTGTGGCAATATTGAATTCAAAGTGATAAAATAATAGTTAGTGTAGTGTTATTTCCTGGGAACTAGGCTCTTTAATTTGTTCCTTTTCTGAATGTTATTTGTACTTCGTGTTATTTTAAATAAATACTGTCTTAGTTTACATGCTTATGGAAACAGGAGCAGATAGTACTAGAGCACCCAGTCCAAAAAGTTAGGATTTTGAGTAGGAATTTGAAAACGGAGAGGGATGTTTGAAACACAGGCAGAGGGACAATGTGAAAGAAATTGCAAGAAAAAAAGATAAAGCCATGGGGTTAGATTCACCCAAAGTGGTACATGAAGTACAAATTATACTGGTGTCAACTTTCTATAGACAATAGAGTCCTCTCCCACACTATCTGAAATAGACTGGCATGCTCTGCAGATGTTCTGGTATTGTTTTTGGTAATATAGTAGTAGAAGGGGTCCATTTCCATTGCCTAGTAAGGAGGTAGAGGAAAGTAAGGGACATTTAAGTATTAACCTGTGATCTGAGTACTTTACACACTTGTTACATGTATTACATGGAGAGAAGGGATTTTGTTTTTCTGGGAGTCCCTAATGAAAGTGGAGCTCCTAGAGCAGGGTGGATGGGAACTTCCTCTTCAGCTACTCTTCTGACCCTAGGCACTAATTGGGACAGTCAAGACTTTGTCTCCTAGCCTCCTAAACAGCTTGCATGTGATACTTATTTTTCAGTTAAATTATCACATTTTTCATAGTCTAAACTAACTAATTATTGCAATGCCCTCCAACAGCTTGTAGTAGGATCTCTTGCTTGCAGTTTGTTTAGAATGCAGAGGCACAATTTTCACTGAGCTGGATACTATTTTGATCCAACTTTTATGACCATCATGTGGCCCCTAACCCTGGCTGTATATTAAGTAATGTATTGGATTTAACGTGTCAAAGACTAGGCCATCGGTTGCATCTGAATCCAATTGTCATTTGGCATGGCATGGCATTAGGATGTGGAGACTTACTGAACTGTGGAATCCATCTTATTTCCTCTCTTCCACTTTTTGGAATGCCCTAAGCCCTTTGTTTTTCCCCAAAGGTGTAAAGTCAGGATTGGGAGAAGGAGCTGCAGAGCAGCACACATAGTAAGAAATAAGAGCAGAGAGGTAAGGAAGGGTGAATTATTGTAATGTTTCAAAGGTGAGAAGAAGAAACTTCAAAGTGATGCAATAAGAGAAAGACTAAGCCAATAATGGGAATCCAGGGGACCGGACTGGGACAACATAGAGTACTGGGACAGAAGAATGGCACCTGTGTAGAGGGATTTTGGATAAACAAGAGGGAGTAGGGTTGACAGACAGGTGGTAAGGATACAGACTCCATTTAAAGAAGATAATACATAAAAGTCAGGAATGTAGTCAGGTAGAAAGACTCTTAATCCTCTTTCCATTTATGCTGGTTTTAATGGCACTATTACTAAGTCAACAAGAAAATTTAGGCCACTATTTATTCTTTACAAGAAAAGTGGTTAATCAAACAATGTAATCAAAGATCCCAGGCAACCTTTATTTATATTATGTACAGTTTCTGCAAAATATATCTTTGAATGTGATAATACAGAGCAAGCCCCGCACACTTTGAATCTGTGCATCCACAAATGGCAGCCAGCACTCTTGGTATATGGCAAAAGTCAGTTTAACTATTGCTCCAACAATCCAGAATTTAACCATGTTCCCAGCACATTAAGAATTTCGATATGTCCATGTATTATAGGGGTCAACTGAAACTGGAGACAACCCCCGTTGGTCTGGTCTCAGGTGTCTTGCTGCAAATATGGACTCAACTAATAATTTGAGTGTGTGTAAACTCCCCATCAGGTATTAAAGCACCCATTTTGCTGGCACCTGTTGATTCCCTTCTCTTCTACACCACTTTTTCACCAGCGTAACTCCATTAAATTCAGCAGAGCACCTCCTGAATTACAGCAATGTAAGTAAAAGAAGACTCAGATTCTATTTGTGTCATGTTAATTCACAACTCTGGATAGGGTTCTGTGTATTCTGATGATGTAAAAGAAAACAGGGATTGTGCTCCAGAATCTTAGGCCTTGTCTACGTGCAGGAGTTGCACTGGTTTAACTATAATCAGTTTTTAAACTGCTTTTGGTAGACAGTTATTTCAATTTCAGTGGCTTATTTTGGTTTAGCTTAATTTAGTGCTGTTTGACTTCGCTTATACTGGAATAAGCCTCGTTAGAACCCAAATAAGAGTGTCCAGACAGCCTTTTGCACCAGAGATATTTTCCTTGTTATGCAAACAAGCCCTCAGTTTTCATTTTTAAAAAAAATCTAGCTTTTATGGTTGTTGAAATAACCTTGAAAATGTGACCTGAGTTCAAACCAACAAAGGAATGTCTACCCGAGTTTGCAGACAGCCAGATACAATAGCTCTAAGAGAGATGAACCTATAGTAATTCCATCTAGTTCAGCCAAATCTGCAGCAATGATTTGAACTTTGTTAGAAGATTCCTTGCCATCTCACAAAACTTATTAATTCAATACCCCTATTTTGTCCACAGTAGTGTATATTCCCAGGAATATTGAGAACTGCCGTACCTGATCAGACCAGTAGTCCATCTAGGCTGGGTACCCTGGCTCCAGATGCTTCAGAGAAAGGTGTAAGAAAATTCATAATATCCTGCTAGTAGGGGAAGTAGCATCTTAATTTCATACAGTTTTTAGGGTGGCTAATGCACTGTGTGTTTATATCCCTTATATCTTTTTAACCTATCTGTCATCTATCATGAATATCTATTGTTTGAACTATTCTCTACAGGTTCAGCCATAAAGGTCACAATAGGACATAGGTCATAAGTCAAAACAGATCAAAAGCTATAGTGTGCCAAATGTTGTAATATAATTCATGCTTGTGTATATAGCACATACACAAAGTGATAGCTCATGTTAGGACATTGCCTCATATTGCTCTTATAGTGCTACAGCTCCCTTAAGAGTGTTCCAATATCCTTTTAACTTTCTCATGGATTCGCCTAGCTGAGAGTTATTTCTGGCCAGTGGAATGTACAGAGTTACCTTTTGGGTATTATTTAAGCAGGCGTTTTGTGATTTTGCCAGAGATCTTTTTTGCAGGAGTCAAGGTGTGTATTGTTTCCCTAGTTTAAAAAAAAAGAGAGAGAAGGAAACTGAAGATTTATGCTTTGGCATAAAGGCATATCAGGTATACGATCCCTTGGTCACAGCAAGGATATGCGGGAGAAGCCAACTTTAGGTGCCACAGTTTTTTTGTATGCCACCTTAAAACGAAAAATAGACAACTTGCAACTGAATATTTCTCTTTCTGGTGTTGAGAGATTTTCTTTTTTTATTTTATTTTCTAAATGCTGCCATTTGTGTTTTTGTTCATTGTTCTGTTACTCTTGGATCACAAAGAGATAAAGAATGAAAGAAAAAAGCCTCTGAAAATGATCCTTTTCCTATGGGCTCTTCACCCTTCTCTCACTCTTTTGACTTTTCTCCCTTTGGGTGCATAGTGGAAAAGTCATTACTTGCATGTGGAGGAAAAAGCATTTAATGAATCACAAAATCATTCAATTATTCTTAAAAACACTTCACCTCACACATCTTTTTCCAAGTAAAGTGTGCATTTTTCACATTTAAATGGTGCATAACTACCTGACACAATGAGTCCCTAGAGTTAGAGACATTTTTACAGAAGGGTTCCAGAAGTATACACAGCATTTTGATATATGTCAGCATTAAAGACCATATATTTAAGATGCAGAATTTCCTTCTCTCTCTTCACTGTCTTTCAACAGTATTTATGCAAGGGTGCCTTAGTGTTGTAGTGAAACTACCTAACTTGTACCATAGTTAGAAGCATGTGCTTTGCTTAGCTCAGAGTGCTGCATTACCATATGATAAATTTCTAGTGATGCTTAGCAGCTGATGTGGTAGCCATAGCATTCAGAATTTTTGTAATGAAATATTTATTTGTGGAGGACTGGAGGACTAGAAGTGAGAGACTTCCGCTACAAATCAAATTATTCTCAGTTGTTTGTTGTGTCTGATTCTACTCTCATAGCAACAATTCACAAGTTTAATTCCACTGATTCTATAGGAGTTACTCTGAGTTTATGCATAGTGTAACTGAGAAAAAATCTGTTCTGATGTTTTTATTTTCTGCATTTCTTCTGCCCCTTTTTTACTTTCCCCCTCCCTCGCCCTTGAGTTTTTGTATGGACATTAGCTGAAAAACCTCACTTTCTGAATGTTATGAAGATGTGCGCTCTGTGTGCAGCAGGGCCAGGTGAAATTCAAGGAGTTTGAGAATTTTTCAAATTCTCAAACAATTGGGTTTGCAAAATTAGAATGAGGACCAGATCCTCAGCACTTCAATGGTGCTGTCCTGATTTATATCAGCAGAACATCTGGTCTTGCATTTGTAAACTGCTTTTCTCCCTGTGATTTAAACACACATTTTTTTCCCCTTGGAGATTCAGCTTTTAAACAATCCCTTTTTTATTAGCTGATTGGAATTATTGGACTATAATAGGGATAGCAGAAAACTGCCACCCTAAGGAAAGGTAGACTGACCTAATGAGTGCTGTATGCATGGTATGCTTAGAGGAGGTACATTTTTTTCTTTAGAATTCTTCTCTTTCCCTTCTTGTACCCTTTTTTCCCAGTCTTTCCGGTCCAAAATGTGAATTCAGAAACTTTCATGGTTGTGGTCAAGCTTTCAGACACATGGTTTTCCTGAAGGTACAAAAATTGGGCAAAATGAGTGATCTGTCTCTATAATACTCTGTTTCAGTTAAACTGTACAGTGTGTATTAGTGCATAATTTTCTATTTCCTTTCATTTCTCTGGAGTCCAGAGGGTGTTTAAATTTACTTAGCCGTAAAAATTACAATATTTCACATTGCAAGACAAGTCTTTTAAATTCACTCACATGTCACTAGTCTGTAACACTTACTAATGCTAGATGGCATTATGATAGACATACATTCAGACTGTATTAGTTCCCATAGTATGGGAAAAATCCTGGTCATATGTAAAGTGACAGTAAAGGGAGAAACCCCTTATGAAGTGAAACCAGGCTCCACATGCAGTTAATTAATCCTGAACTGGTTGAGTCTGCTCTAGAAGGCAGAAAAGAGGACTGCAATTGAAGTCATCATGGATTAGAAGGCCAGAAGAAACCAGTGTGATTCTCTAGTCTGTCCTCCTGTGTAACACAGGCCAAAGGACATCCCTGAATTAATTTATCTCTGAACTAGAGGGTATCTAAGAGAAAGCATCCAATCTTGATATCAAATGTTCCAGTAATGAAGAATCCACCACAGCTCTTAGTAAGAAACTCCAATGATTAATTACCCTCACTTTTTTTTTTTAAAAAAAAGCACTTTATTTATTTTCTAGTCTGAATTCATCTCCCTTTAACTTCCAGCCGTTGCATCTTGTTATACTTTTGTCTGCCACACTGAAGTGCCTTCTACTATCACACTTCTATTCCCCATGTAGATACTTCTGGACTGTGATCAAATCATCCCTTAACCTTCTCTTTGATAAATGTAATGGATAGACTTAAGGAGTTCAATCATTAAAGGCAGAGGTGGGCAAACTATGGCCCGCAGGCCACATCCAGCCCGGCCCCTGAGCTCCTAGCCAGGGAGTCTAGCCCCTGGCCTCTCCCCCGCTGTCTCCCCTCTCCCACAGCCACACCACTGTATGGGCAGCACTTTGGGAGGCGGGGCTGTGCACTCCTCCAGGGCAGCATGGCAGCATGTCTGGCTCCGGTTGGGCAGCATGGCTGCTAGACATGCTGCTCTGAGCAGTATGGTAAGGGCGTCAGGGCCAGGGGGTTGGATAAGGGGCAGAGGATCTCTGGGGGCAGTCAGGGGACAGTTGGATAGGGCAAAGGTTCGGGGGGTCAGTCAGGGAACAGTGAATGGGAGGCAGATAAGCATGGGAATCCTCAGAAGGTCTGTTACGAGGAAGGGGTATGGATAGGGGTCGGGGCAGTCAGGGCACAGGGAGCAGGACTGGGGGGGTTGGATGGGAGTGGGGTATTTGGAGGGGGTCATCAGGGGACAAGGAGCAGGGCAGGGTTTGGATGGATAGGGGATTTTGAGGTGGACAGTCAGAGTGCAGGGGTCAGATAGAGGGTAGGGCCCAGGTTGTTTGGGGAGGCACAGCCTTCCCTACTCAGCCCTTTATACAGTTTTGCAACATCATTGTGGCCCTTGGGCCAAAAGATTTGCCTACCCCTGCTACATAAGGCATGTTTTTTAATCTTATAGTCATTCTCATCACTCTTCTCTGAACCCTCTTCAATTTACTTCAATTCTGTACACCAGAACTGGACATATTGTTCCAGTAACAGTTATGACAGTGCCAAGTAGAGAGATAATATGATCTCCCAACTACTTGAAATTCCCATTTATACATCCAAGCATCACATTAGCCCTTTTGGCTGTAGTGTCGCACTGGGCACTCATGTTCAGCTCACCATCCGCCATGATCATTTTATTTTTTTAAAATTTACTGTGTCCCTTCTTCCTAGAATAGTGTCCCCATCCTGTAAGGATGTATGGCCTACATTTTTTGTTACTAGAGGCATGACTTTACATTTAGCCATATTGAAATACATATTGTTTGCATGCGCCCAGCTTACCAAGTGAACCAGATTGCTCTGAATCAGTGACCTGTCCTGTTAATTATTTACCACTTCCCCCAGTGCTTGTGTTATCTGCAAATTTTATCTGTAATTATTTTATTTTCTTCCAGGCCATTGATGAATATGTTAAACAGAGCAAGGAAAAGACCTAGATCATTTGCTTCTGAACCATCAGTGACTCAGAAACTACTAAGGCCACTTTAGACTGTCCTACTTCCCCTTCTCCCCTTTACCTGCAGGATCCTTCCTAAATGGGTTACAGCTATTGATTCTATATTCCAGTTATGCAAATCTTCCCAACAGGTTCCAGTAATGTCAACCACATAGAATTGTGCTCATAAATGGTTGATTCCAATGCCTCTTATTTATTACTCACATTCCTAGCACAGATGTAAAGACAAATAATTGTTTTATGCCCCCGGGTGCTTTGGTTAATTTTGTTCTTTATCTTGACTTTGTTGTTAATGAGTGATCATTTGTTTCCCCTTTCATCCTCACATTTTTTGTTGGTTTTAAGTCAGTGAAGCTAGGACAATTTACATCAACTCAGGATCAGCCTTGGCATCTTTCTCTTGATTTTAATAGGAGCTGGATTAGGCCCTATACACACAAGTATGTCTCCCTATTGACCTTTAAAATAAAATGGAATCATGTGTACATCATGAGATTAAATATACCAGTAGTATTCAGATTTACTGAGGCAAGGCAGGCACATAAACACCTAAGCCATTGCTTGCAAAATGTGTTAAGGTGCCTAACTCCTTGAGAGGGGGAGGGTTTAGGACTCATCCCTCTTGTTATCTGCCATTGGTCAGCATAAGCAGACAGCCACCTAGCATGCTGTCTTTTGTGGAGCCTATTATCAGGCATTTATGTCTCCCCATGCATTTATAGGGAACCTAGGTGCCTAATTACGGATGTGTGGGTCACAATGATTTTCTAGGGCCTAAAATTTAGCACTAAAGTGCCTAAATCCCTTTGTGATTCAGGGCCATGGATAGTAAAATACCCTCTCACCAGTGAAGACAGTCCTTGAGACATTGATTGAGACGTACTGGATCAGTG
Organism: Dermatemys mawii; assembly: GCA_007922305.1. NCBI lineage: Eukaryota > Metazoa > Chordata > Testudines > Dermatemydidae > Dermatemys > Dermatemys mawii. The sequence continues at coordinate 38,613,452 of ML677349.1, read as the reverse complement.
CTGAACACTTTGGGTGTAATCTTTGTTCTTTCTGTCCTCAGGAGCAAACTGAAGGGAAGCTAACTAGGACTCAGAGCCAGCAAAGGACTGAAGTACACAAGTTAAAAATGTGCTTAAGTCTTTTTCTGGCTTTAGGCCTTTATCACTACACATTAAATAGAACAAATCACAGGCCACAAGTTACCTCTCGCGAGAATATAGAAAGACTCTTGGCCAGCTTCAATGGCTGACAGACACAGGAGCGGTGCAGAATGAGGTTGTGGGAGTGGTGTTTTTAGGGATATGAGATGAAGATCTCTTGGGATGTTTGTTGATAAGCACTATGACAATAGAGAATTTGGAGAGAAAAATCAGATGCAATCCTAAAACCTAACCAGATCACCTCCTAGCACTGAAAGATGGACATAGTTGTTTTTGTTACTAGAACCCTTGCTGATCATCTAATAATCAACCTAAAAAGGGAGCTTTGATTATTTATGGAAAGGGGCTGTAGACTGTCTATATGGAGAGCAGTGAACAAAGCTAGTGCACATTTATAGAAGCCATGTCTGATATAAGAAGGGGGACAGATTTCTAAAAACAGCAAGGAAAAAGCAAGCTATTCAGTATGAAAATAAAATCCTTCTGTTTTCAAGCCTCTCCCATCTCATGCAAGCCAAGAAAAGAGATCTAGTGTTTTGGGGAAAAAATATTTTGATAATTAAAAGCTCTAGGGTCTAACCAGAAAAAAATTAAAGATCCTACACCGGAAGATAGCTTCGAGGACAGGGCATTCTTGAGGTCAGGGTGGAAACAAATAAGTAAAAACCCCAAATCTCTGAAAATGGTAAAGCTAATGGTGATTGAACCCTTTTGAAACCTTGGCAATAATCCAGGCTTTTTGCTAACCCTTTGTTTTCTATCAGAAAGTCTGGAAAATGTTGCTGTAATATGAATATTAATATTTACAATACCTGTAAAGGGGATACCACTAGCTCACCATATGATATACTAACCCTTTCATGCAAGCTATTTGTGCTTTGAATGTGGCCATTTGATTACAATTCTTCAAACTTAAATAGTTTATATGATTTTTATTTAGTCTTAGACTTCCCTCCCACCCCCGCTCCCCCGCCAACATACACACAGTGCGGGAACTAGAGAGAAAATTCAAGTCTCCAATAATCTTTATAGGTCAACTGTTCCCTTAATAATCCCTCTTTCTATAAACACCTAACCAAGAGAACTAGAGAAAAATTACTGGAAATACTAACAGACTCTCTACCTTTGAAGATGTTGCTTAGTTGGTTTAATAACAATGGTTAACTAGTTATATAGGAAACCTGAGAATCATGAATGGAGTTAGTTCTTCTAAAGTTGAAACTTTACCCTTTCCTTTCTTCCCCACCCTTAATTTAAGAGTAAAATTTCCCCCACAAATCTGCCTTGCATGGTAGACCTTGTTTCTGATATTCCATTCTCCCTTCTGTATATTTGGGGAACTCGCTTCGATACCAAAGAGATATTGGCACATCATACTCTCCTGGTAGACACTTCAGAATGTTGCTAGATTAAATAGACAAGGAAAGCAGAATTTTAGTTGTGATCCACCAAACAGATCTCAGAGAAGCATGTTGCTCTAAGGGAGGATAGATTTTCAAGATACGTGGTGCTATACTGGGAGAGGAGGACTTTTTTCAATTCTAATCCACCCATTCCGGATGAGAGAGACTGAGCGAATGCCCTTGTGTATGGTGCATTGCATCTAGCTACGGAAGTAGTGTTAGGGTGGAATTTATGGATTCTAAATTGTTTGCCAGGAAATGTTTACTAGCTTTACACAATAAATGACTGTGAAAGCATATCCCTGAGTTTAATGTGATAGGGCTATTTCCTTACATTTGGTACAAAGTATTCTGAATACCAATAAAGGAAACTTTTAAAAAAATATAAAACAAACAAGCAATGCATGTTCATATTTATGGGATCTATTTTGGAAAGGTTTGGTTGATTACAGCTTGTAGAGGGTAAATTTATTGCACTCACCCCTGGACCCATGCCATGCCTGACATATCAGATATGAGATGTAGGACTTATTTTTAGAGTATACTCTAAAATACTCTCATCATCAAGGTACATTTTAAAAAAAGAATCGTGTTACCATAGCTGCAGTGTGTCATATACAATGAAGAACTCTACATGCATAAGAGAAGGCTAGATATAAACCCCTGAAAACAAGTGCAAAATGCCACATTTAGCAGGTTAAAATGTCAAATGGTTTTGTACTTCTCTTTGTTATAGTTTGGAATCTTGGAAGTCTGTTGCACCTTATCTGTAATCTTTTATCTTTTACAGTTCAGTGCTATGCTATGGACCAGTTACAGTTTTACAGGATATGTTACATTAGATACTTTGGACAACACTTTGCAGGGTGAGAGTTGCTTTTCCTGGGTAACCTGGATACAGTGCTTAGTCTGACAATTCCCATACATAAAGGTACAGAGTAACAGTTATTTTAAATTCAGAGGGGTTTTTTTCCTTCTGCACAGTGCGCCTATGTAACAACTCTCATTATTATTACGAAGAGAATAGATCCAACAGAGTTTGTTTTAGTCATACAATAGGCTTTGAGGAGAGTGAGATGCTGGCATACTTTTTGTCTGTGTGAACACTTTTGTATGTGTGTAATTTTATATATACACAATTTAACAATGTAATTTTCAAAGATTAATTAGGCATCTGCATTAGAAATCAGTAGCATACATGGATACTCCCTTGCTCATAGAACTGAGTGATTTATAAAGGTAAATTTAAAGAAAATGCCAAAACTGGAGGTCTGATCCTGCAATCTTTTGTACGTCCATAAATCTGATTTCAGCAATAAGACCTCACTGGGATTTTGGAGTGTGCAGGAAATTCAGGATCACCCCTTTAATGTATTATTAAAAGCAGCTTAGCTGCTGGCCTTTTTATTATCTTTTCCATGTTAAAATGCAGTTTTCAGTGTATCTTCAAATCACTCAAATAGTAATTATGTTTAGTTGATTTTTTTAAAAAAATTCTATTACACTTTAACTGTGGGGCTGACCCTGTAAAGGGCTGAGGGTCTCCTGTGAAGTGAACATGAGCAAAAAGGGCTCAGCGCTTTGCAGGATCAAGCTGAAGACGTTTTATAATAGAAGACATTTGGGGGATGAATTATTTTAAAGATTTTATTTATAGTACACTGTGCACTAGGCTAGTAATGGAGATTTAGTAGAATTTTGAGTATAAGTAATTCTGGGACACTGTAGGATTCAAAGAACTTAACCCAATGAAGGATTAGCAAATATAGAGCACAAATTTTATCTGAAAAGTTTTGGTGGCAGCAAAAATTATTTGTACAAATGGGAGTTTGTATAATTGGATGCATTATTATTATTGGACATTTTAATTCAAATTCTTGTTTCAAATTAAGAGGTTAGATAAACAAGATTTTACTGTAAATAATAATTTACCACTCTATCACAGCCAGTTTCTGCTGCCTTTGTCAAGTTTGATGCTGGGGAAATCCCAAATGCCCCCAAAGCAATTTACTTGACCAGTGTGCTATATTACTTTTAGAGAAAGCTGCAGGATTTGGTGACATGAAGCAAATGCCACAGCATTCAGTATAACATAGCCAGAACACTGGTGTTTCTCATGCCTTTTCCTTTCATTAGAGGCATGTTATGCACCACCAGATGCTGCAATCTAGATTTAGGGGCATATACTAATCTTGCACACAAAGGAGTTGCATATGTTATGAGTTAATTCCTTTTTGTTGTTCTCTCTTGCACATGGCATTTTGAAACAGTTAGATACGTGGAAAATATTTTTAGTTTGGTGTATTTTAGTAGCTTGTATTGAAATATCCTCTGATATATATGTGCTACCACAACATATACGAATGACCCCATGGTACTGTGCTCAAGGGAATTGCACAAATCGGGACAACGTCCCTGAGTGTTGGGTTTTGCATTTGAGACCCAAAGTATCTGAAATGTGTGTAGAATCATGGTTTTTGTATTACAGTTGTGCCTAAAGGCCCCAGATATGATCATTATGCCCTGGTGCTAAGCACTGTACATTATATATAGTAATGAACAGTGCCTGACCCAAATAGCTTACATAAACCAGAGTCATGCCTGTTGATGTTCCCTCTGTGGATGTCCAAGTTCATTGCCTATTAAAGCTCAAGAAGTTACACATGTATCTTAGTGTATCCATTTGAGGTGCTAGTAGAGTATATGTATAATTATCTATTCAAAGTTTTGAGTGAACAATAGTCTATTTAGGGACTATGTGATAATAATCTAAAAGATACATTTCTGGAGGATATAGGTACTCCTCCAAAGGATCAACAAGTTTAGGACTCAAGTCAAGATACAAAAGCAAATGCCTAACTTAAACCTAAGAGCAGCCATACTGGGCCAGACCAAAGGTCTATCCTGTCTTCCGACAGTGACCAATGCCAGGTGCCCCAGAGGCAATCATCACGTGATCCACTCCTTGTCGCCCATTCCCAGCTTCTGGCAAACAGAGACTAGGGACACCATCCCTGCCGGTTCGGGACATTCATTTATCTAGTTCTTTTTCTGAATCCTGTTATACAGTCTTGGCCTTCACAACATCCTATGGAAAGGAGTTCCTCAGGTTGACTGTGCATTGTGTGAAAAAATACTTCCTTTTGTTTTGTTTTTTTAAACTGCTGCCTATGAATTTCATTTGGTGACCCCTAGCTCTTGTGTTATGAGAAGGAACAAATAACACTTCTTACTTCTCCACACCAGTCATATCAAATCATATCCCCCCTTAGTCATCTCTTTTCCAAGCTCAAAAGTCCGAGTCTTATTAATCTAACCTCATATGGCAGCTGATCCATACCCCTCATCATTTTTGTTGCCCTTTTCTGAACCTTTTCCAATATATATCTTTTCTGAGATGGGGTGACCACATCTGCACACAATATTTAAGATGTGGGCGTACCATGGATTTATATAGAGGCAATATCATATTTTATTTCTTAATGATTCCCAACATTGGTTCCTTTTTGACTGTGGCTGCACATTGAGTGGATGTTAAGAGAACTATCCACAATGACTCCAAGATCTCTTTCTTGAGTGGTAAGAGCTAATTTAGACCCCATCATTTTATATATAGAGAGTTGGGATTATGTTTTCCAATGTGCCTTACTTTGAATTTTTCAACTTTGAATTTCATGTGCCATTTTGTTGCCCAGTCACCCAGTTTTGGGACATTGTTTTGTAGCTCTTTGCAGTCTGCCTGGGACTTAACTATCTTGAGTTGTTTTGTATCATCTGCAAATTTTGCTACCTCACTGTTTAACATATTATAAAAGATCTGGAAAAAGGGGTAAATAGGACTGGTCCCAGTACAGATACCTGGGGAACACCACTATTTACCTCTCTCCATCCTGAAAATGCACTACTTATTCCCACTCTTTTTTTCTCCTATCTTTTAACTAGTTACCAGTTCATGAGAAGACCTTCCCTTTGATCCCATGACAGCTTACTTTGCTTAAGAACCTTTGGTGAGGGATCTTGTCAAAGGCTTTCTAAAAATCTAAAAATACAGCATATCCACTGGATCCCCCTTGTCCACATGCTTGTTGACCCCCTCAAAGAATTCTAGTAGACTGATGAGGCATAATTTCCCTTTACAAAAACCACGTTGACTCTTCTCTGACAAATTATGTTCATCTATGTGTCTGACAATTTTGTTCTTTACTATAGTTTCAACAAGTTTGCCTGGTACTGATCAGAACTTCAGCACAGCAGTAGTCTGTGGTTCCAGTGGGACACCTCATGTGCTTAAAGAATGTTGCTGAATCAGAACCTCCAAAATGCCAAGATGATTTAGTACTCTGGCATTTGCAGATTGAGCTCTTTTTGCACACCTCAGACTAGATGTCCTAGACACAGACTAAAGTTCTGCCATGCATTTCTTAGGGAAATGGCATTCAACTCGACCTTAGCAAACCACCACTAGAGCATCTAAAAATAACATTAAAAAAAAGTAACAATTATAATTAGGCTTGTGTTACTGGCTCTCTAGTTAATGAGACAGTGAGCAGTTAGTGCATAAGGCAATAAGAATCCTGCGCTCACTTGGACATAGGCCACACCTTCTTCAAAAGTTAATGTGTTTAAACAAACTATTACTTCATACTGCATTTTCCCCCATCCAACATCTGTTGTTAACCTAGAGACATTGCTGTTTAGAACAGATGAGGCAGGTATGGTTAAAAACGCACATACCTTTGTTTAGGACTTTATTCCCTGTAGTAATTATTAGCTTAGGTTCCAATCCCATAATTGACTCCACTTAGTAAAACTCCAGTGGACATAAGTGGGGCATCAGGAGACTCCAGGGATCTGCCCATGCAGAGCAGATTGAAGGATGAGAGGCTAAGCTCTTATGGGCAAGAACAGGCTTCGTCCTGTGCTTGTACAGCACCTAGCACAGTGGGATACTGGCCCATGATTAGGGCTCTTAGATGCTATAGTGATATATATAATAAAATAGTCCTGTGGAGCTAGTGATAATTGTTTTTGAAGAACTCACAATCTAACCAATAGCTGGCAACATTTAGGTATTTTGCTTATTTATTCTTGGTCCATATATTTCCTTTCTCCAACTTCTGCAATTAACAGTGTGAATGGGCAAGAAAACACAAAGCAGAGGCTACAGTACAGTACTTGGTGTTAGCCTATAAACGATGTATGAGATTAGTGGCGTAAGGTCATTCACACATTGCCTTGCTAAATTCCCCTAACTGAGAGAAGCAAATTCTGAAATGTGCCCCCTGTCCTTGGTCTCACAACACCTGGAAAAATCAGCTGAACAACAGCATCAGAAAATTTTAGATACTGATAATGTTCCTCTATTGTTAAACTTATATGTAACTTGGGTAAACTTGCATATTTTATCCATTAAAGAGATATAAATCTTATGTCAAAGTATTTGACATACAAATATTTATCAAAACAGCCATCTGTAATTTAGATTTTTGTTGATAATTTGTCATGATACAAAATATACACAATGCAATTAAAACATAAGTACTGTTTCACATACAATGCGTTCAAAATACACCATGATTCAATCATTTTTTTAAAATGAGGGCTACATTAAAATGTCTTTTTCAAAAGCTGTAAAAACTGAAATTCAACACCCAAGCAGACAAATAAAAAAAACAACCCTGCATAATATGCAAAATTACATACTTTGAGTTCCTCAGTAATATAGTTTAAACAAAAGCATTAAATGTGCATCAGATACATATTGTTTTAATGAACCATTCACTTGCTTATACATGCATATCGAATATATGTCTAAATATTAACAAGGGCTGTATAGTATTATACAAACTAAAATACACAATCGATATTCTCATAGCCATTTCTCAGTTCAAAATGTAAAGACCTGAGACGATGCTAAAGAGAGAACTCAAGCAGTAAATTGCAATATAATGTACAGATCTGTAACTAAGAGGATATTTACTGTACAAGACAATAATGCTTGGCACCAATAAATTATTCACTTAAAAAGCAAAAATAAATAAATAAATCAATACCATCCCTGTTTTTAAAAGAACTAGTTTTGAGGTTTTTGAGCATCCCAAGTGTGACAAAGGGTGACGATTTAAACTCCAAAGAAATGACAAACTTCAAAGTGAAGATGTGAAGCCACATATATCATGAATATTTTTAAAAAATGGAATGTCTTTTAAATTAAAAAAATAAGACATTTTGCCTTACTGAATGGATTCTACTGGTAATAAACTTTAATGATTTAATACAAACTTGTAAATCACTTTCAGTGAGGGCCTTACGATGTAATATTTATAAAAAAATACTAAAGTGTTGTCATAGCTTTAAAATGTTAATGCTTGGCAATCATGAAAATTAGAGCAAAATTCAAGTTTATCTGGGAAATGGAGCAGTAAATACAGATCTATGTTCCAAGGTTTTATAGATATTTTGTAAGGAGTTATTTGCTTTTCCCCAAAAAAATTATATCTGACAAGCGTTATAATATATCATATGCAAATATTAATGGTAATACATCCCACTAATACTTCCCACTAATACTGAATACAATATTCAGGTTGTGTTCTATGGTTTATGGAGATGACATTTTCTTACCAAAAATTGCTTTTACAGTGAGATACAATGAAAATTTTAAAGCATATTCTAGATTTATGAAAGCTAAATGTGATCTTTGTCCCTTTTAACTCTACACAGGGCTGCACTGGTTCTCAAGTCTACAAATTATTCATTTTATAGGCAAAGATTCTGTTATAGGGAACACAGCATCTTTATGTATTAATCGATGGCAATATTACTTCATCCGTTATATCTGTTGCTCTTTGTTGCAGGACAGGGATCAATATAAGCAAATAAATGTTGCTTCTGGGGGAGTTAGGCAGGGACCCCCTCCCAAAAAACCCCAAACATCTGTTGTGAATCTGTATTAGCTGTAATGTTAAAATAATGGTGCCTGCCTTGACCAAGCTGCTTTGAAAAAAATACATTGATGATTATTCAAAATATAAAGCACAATAAAAAGTCATTTCACTCTGATAACTCTTGGGTACAATGAAGCCTATTACTAACACAAACAATTGTTAAACTTTACATATACACATTAAGGGTCAGATCCTCAGCTGGTGAAAATTATCATAGCTCCATTGACTTTAATGAAGCCAGGACAAGTTACATCAAGTGAGGACCTGGCCCTATAATGTTTCTATTTTTCTGATTTTACTGTAATACAGACGTATGAGTAGACTGCAGCCCCACACAAATGTGAAATTTTCCCAATTAGCAGCAGAGCTATTATCATTTAAAAAGTTATCAATGTAGCCTAAATATACAGTACAAGGAGATCATGGATATAACCTTTGATATGGGAGACTGAACTGCAGTTCAGAAGTTGATGCAAAAGAAATTTTACATTTACTCATTTGGGTCATTTTTCACATAATCTCTGTTTATTTATTTCACAATAAATTAAAAAACAGATGAAGCATTAACCTACTTAGAACAGCATAAATGACATCTAAAACAGTGTTGGGTCCAACTGTTTTATGACTAAATGGTTTGCAGTTTTCATATATCTAAACCATTCTATTTGTTTCCCTTGGCACTATGCTTTGGGCAAATTTGGTAGCACTGACTTAACTCATGATTTTCTCAGATATGTAGATACCAAAGTCAAAGTGAAATGACTTTTTATTATGCTGTATATGTTTAATTGTCATGAATAATAACTAGGTATTATAGAAAACTATACCATGTACCCAACCAATAATATAGAAGTCCAATTACCATGCACATTTTTCTTTGCAGAATGAGTTCAAGAAAGTGTGTTGTATTTAGAATGCTCTTGATTTAAAAACTATTTTTCTTAATTAAGTGAAGCTGGAAAAATTTGTGAGTGACTATGTAATAAATCATACATTATTTATCATAGTTGGTAATGCTTTCTGGTAAATTTCAGTAAAGATTATAAATTAGTAATTTGTTTTAAAGTTGGTTACATATATTTTTATTTGCTTTCATTGTTTAAAAGTGAAGCATAATGGCCTTGAATATACAGTATTTTCATATGGAGCAAGCACATTCTTGTTTGCTGCCATTAAAAACTTGAAAAAAAATTATAAACGCTGTGTTTTAGAACTCATGCATTTATTAGGAGAGGTAGAACCAACTAAAATTTAGTCACCAATAATCGTAATTGATTCTGAAATAAAGCAAGAGTAATTGTATGACAACTAAAGAGTTTTTAATTATCCCCACTCTTAGTTTCACCTTTTGGATCCTCCTCTTCTTGTACGGCCCAAAAATGCTATTTGGTTCTGACTTCTGTTTCTTTTGGAAATTTCATCTCCCTCACCCCCCACTTCCTCTCATTGTGCTTAACTTATTTGCTTTTAATTGTAGAGAAATTGTACCAGTGTCCCTCCAAAGTCTAGAATTAAAAACCCATTTTTCATATTGCATTTGATCTGGAACAATAATTTTGCTAACCCCTTTTCAACTGCTCCGATATTTTATGGCTCAAACTGTGTCGGTCTCCCTCTCTGCATTTCTATTTTTTCCCCTTCAAGACTCCTTGTTCCACATTTCCAGAGACTGATTGACAGGAACAGGTTGGTAAGAAACTGCAGGACATGTTGTTAACATCTGACACTCTGGAAGAGAATTTAGCCCAATCACTGGGCACGTAAAGGGAAGTTGCACCTATTAGAGATGAAAGGAACTGTGCTTAATCGTTATTTACAAGTTACCTGAAACAAAACTCATCTATTCTCAGCTGTTTATTTCAGGGGAGACCATTGTAATGTAAAAAACCCAAAAACGGATTCTGCGGTTTTTGTTTTTTAATCAATAAAGTGAGGATTCTAGCGTATCTCGCAAAACAATCTAAAACCTCCAAAGCACAATATTTTATAAACACCTCAGTTATTGTTTAATGAGTCTATCTGAGGATATTCCCCATGGACAACACGTCTCTTTTCACAGCACTGGGAGCTAACAAAACAAATAATAGTGCAGCCATTCCATGTTCTTTTTACTATTCCTTTAATATTAGAGCACACATTGAAACGATAAGCGCAACCAAGAGCACAAAATGTTTCTTCAGTGTGGTAGATTTCCTTCTCTTTTTCTCCTGAAGAAGTGTCCAGTTTTGGACAGTCACAGTCGCAGCAATGATCGCACTCTAAACACCCCAAGTTTCAAACAGCACTGGTACAGAGAAAATTGACCTAAGAACAATTTTTCAAAGCATTAGATTTAAGAAAAGGCGGAGGGAGAGAAATCTTACCGCTTAAAGACTGCTGCAGGTTCCAGCTCACTCTGAAACTGCAGGGAAAAGTGGAGCAGCTGCGGAACAAAAGTTTTAGATTTTTTTTTTTTTAGAAAGTCTGCAAAACTAATTTCCCACAAAATAGGGCTCAATTTCCGTTTAAGAAACTAGGTCTTGCAAATCTCATTCAATTCCTGATTTTTTTTTCTCCAATAGCAAGTGACATTCATTTTATTTTTCACACATGGACCTAAGAATTTAGACTTAAATTGCAGGAACTAAGTAGTCTCGGAATGTATGGCGGGGGAGGAACGAGGGTTTTAAAAAGGGGAAATATTTATGGTACTGATCATCACTTGATTGTTGATCAATAACACTTTAATTTAAACCAACTGACTGTCATGTTCGCTGTCACCATTCATTCCAGGAGCTAGTTCAAAAGCATATTTAAAATTTTCCAGACACCTGAGACAATGAAAACAACAACCAAGTGAAACAAAACAAACTTCCAGATGCAGAGACTAGAAAGTGGGCTGGGATCCTGTTTCGAAAGGGCAGAAAGCAGGGAACTGTTGTCTTTCATTGACCTGTTTCTGCAGCTCATTAACTGCCGGCCCTTTCATTTTAAAACAAACGCCCTAACAGTTCGGATCTAGTTGCATCCAAGCGCAAGTGCAGAAGTATCTGTGCTTAATACATGTAATATTTTAAGACATCGTCTTCGCAGCTGAGGACGCGCTCTGTGGGCGAAACAAGTGAGTGACCCGGCTGTTGCTGTAATTTATTAAACGGGGAGAAATGAAGTGGCAGGACCCAGTATGGTTATTTGCAGCAGTTTCAGATTATCCGTGATAACGTGGCCGCGGTTCTCTTCTGAGCTTGGTTCCTTGCGGAGGGCTGATCATTGCTCCGTTACGGGGACAAGACTATTTCTGATCGCTCTAGGGAAACATTCCTGTTGACAACAGATCGGCCAAAGGAGGTTGACGAGACACCTGGGGCTGCAGGTGAGGATGGATTTGGATTTAACGCTGCCTCCTCCTGCAACTCTTGCCCTGCCCCTCTCCCACCAAACACCCGCTTCCCCCTGGGGAAAGGGGCCGCTTTAGTCTGGAGCAGGACAATCCGCTTCAGGTCCTGAACTCCACCTGCCCTTCCTCATAAACGCCACGGCCCAGCAGGAAACCCTGAGGAGAGAGAGCGACTGCCCGTGAGCAGGACCAGAGGGGGCAAATCTGGCTGCGAGGCGCAATTGATGGGGTGGAGGGACTGGGAGAGACTGGCGCGCCAGACCCGCACGGAGCCTCCAGGGGGCGACCCCCGCCCCTTTGTGACTGGGCCGCGGGGTCACAGCTGTCTGTGGACACCAGAGGGGGGGCGGCGGCTGGGCAGTAAAGTGTCACTTTCCCTGCCCCGGGCTTGCAGATTCCCTGCCCTGCTCGTACCAGCCCCCGCCCCGCCCCCGGGGGCGACTCGGGCCCCGCCTGCGTCCGCCGGGGCTGAGCTGCCCCTCGGGGCGGGGGCGGGCGGACGCGAAGGGCTCGGCGCGCGGCCCGCGCCCGGAGTTTTGGAGGGAGTTCTCGCATGCGGTCAGTCGCTGGGTTGCTAAGCCAGCCCCCAGCTCACGTTACACGCTCCCGGATTTATAACCTCCCCGAGCCGTCTGCCCCTGCGAGCACTTCTCGGGGACCACCCTCTCCTGGCGCTCACCTCTCCCCCTCCTTGACAGCCGAGGCGCTCCGAGGAAGCCCCCCGAGGGTGCGTGTGTTTAATGCACCGGAGTCTGCCCGCTCGGGCTCAACATCTGGATTATCTGAGCCCCGCTGCCAAACCGGGTCTCGTTGCCGGTTTGGACAAAACAAGCCCCAATCCCCCAGCGAGCCCGATCCGATTCCGATCCCGGAGCCCGATCCGATTCCAGGGCGAGGTGACCCCGGGTGGTGGAGTTGGATCCCCCCGCCCCTGCCCGCAACCCGAGCCTCGCATGCCATGGATCACACGCTCTTTGGCTGCCTGCGCAGCCCGCACGCCGCCGCCCAGGGCTTGCACCCCTTCTCCCAGTCGCCTCTCGCCCTGCATGGACGATCCGACCACATGTCCTACCCCGAGCTGTCCACTTCTTCCTCCTCGTGCATCATAGCGGGATACCCCGGCGAAGAGGGCATGTTCGCCAGCCAGCACCACCGCGGCCACCACCACCATCACCATCACCATCACCACCACCCGCCGCCGCAGCAGCAGCACCACCAGGCGCTGCAGACGAACTGGCACGTTCCTCAGATGTCCTCGCCCCCCGCCGCGGCCAGGCACAGCCTCTGCCTGCAGCCCGACTCGGGAGGCCCCCCGGAGCTGGGCAGTAGCCCCCCAGGCCTGTGCTCAAACTCCTCCAGCCTGGGCACGAGCACCCCGACGGGGGCTGCGTGCGCTCCCGGGGACTATGGCAGGCAGGCGCTGTCCCCAGTGGAAACCGAGAAGAGGTCGGGCAAAAGGAAAAGCGACAGCTCAGGTAAAGGCTCGTCCTTTGCTATTCTTGGGGGTAAGGGGCGCGCCTGGGTGTGGATCCTCCAGGGGGGGGGTCTAGAGAGAAACCCTGGGCTTGATGGAGGGGCTGCACTTCCCAGCCTTATGGCCCCCTTGATGCCAAACCTTCCCCTGAGGACAGCAGGCTCCGGAGAGTCACCAAAGCCGCGCTCGGTGTCTCCGAGCTTCTCAGGAGCATGGAAAAAGAGTGAGCCCGTGCAATCAATTGTGAGCAGTTGCCTACGGTCAGGAGGGGGAAATGTTTGTAGGTTTGATTCGTATTTAGCATCTGGCGTTGCGGTTCCTCCCTCCGTTTCAGGATTCACAAGATCGCTCTTTCCCACCCCCCGATTCGCCCTTTGAGCCAGTGAAACATATTTCTGACCGCTTGCACAATCCTTGGAAACTTTTTCTCAGAACTGGAACTTTTCCCCTGAATGCGAAGTATGTGTTGCATTCTAGGGTGCGTGTCTGTATGGAGCGTGTGTATAACCTAGACTACAATGCACGATGGGGCATGAATTGGAATTTATAAATTGCCATGCAGTAAATCCCAGATTTACAACGCTTAGTATTTCATTTCATGCGCTTGGGCTTTGAGGAGGACTTTGCCGGAGTTCTGATACAGTGTTTTTTCCCGTTTTTTCAGAAGGTGACTTGGGATATGCATATTTGCAGCCTATATAGAAAGGTGAAGCATTCTTATACTTTGAGTTTTATATGCCACAACTAAACAGATTTGGGTTTTCAAAGTGGGGAAAATACTCTCAGATCTCATACTAACAAAAGACAGTGATCAAGGGGCAATGCAGTAGTTGCAATAGATGGCATTTTTATTGTACATTCAAAATATTGAAAATGCAAGAGCAGACATACTAGTGAAGAGAAAATGAAAGGATTTTCCAGATATTTATTAAAGTTCACAGCTGGAACCATGACCTTGATTCACTTGAAATGTCATTTATCAGGTTATTAAAAGCTATAGAAAGTTTGCTCATTTTAAACTGCTTTTTGCAGTTAGATTAGGTTTTCTTCTTTGCAGTTCTCCATGTCAGTTGCACTAGGAAAGTTTTACAGTAAATCAGGATAGGTTTCTGTGGCCTGCATTGTGCAGGAGGTCAGACTAGATGATCATGATGGTCCCTTCTGACCTTAAAGTCTATGAGTCTAACTATATTGGCTCAATTATGCCAGTGAAAGTAAAGTAAGTCAAAGTTTGTAGGATTTTACTTACTGTTACTATATAGGTTGAAAAAAGTTCTCCAAAATATAAAAATCTGTCATTCACAGACATTTCCAGTTATGTTTGCAATTATACCTTCACTGTGTTTTTAAGCAAACTTGCATCATTGATCATGTGAGTTCTGAAGAATATTAGATTTTTTTAACCTGAGTTTTTGAAGGGAAGTAATTTTATGCTGGGTTGTTGGAGGGGATCAGTAAATTTTGTCAGTTATTTACAAAGGTAGAAAATTAGAAGAAAGCACATCTGTGCTTCACAATACTAGGGCATGTTCATGTTGCTTTCCGCATTTTGCAATGCAAACACAAATCCGTGGTTATTAGGTGGGACTCTGTTGAAGTCAATGGAATCTTTCCATTGACTTTAATGGGCATTGGACTGAGTCCTTAATCATGAACATGCTGATATGACAACATAGTCTGGAGTTAACTTTCTAAAACAATGTCTGTACACAGCCCCAAAATCATAGTACAGTATATAACTTCCCCCTCACCCCCCAAAAATATCAATTATGTTCATGTATTCTGAATGGTTTGATCTAACAAGTCTCTATAGACAATGATGCAATAGTCATAATATTTTCATTATTTTAGAAGAATATTGCTTTCAGACCACATTTTTACCACCCCATTATTTTGTTTTAATCTGAACTTCTGTGCTGAATATTTGATATCAGTGTAACTTATGGCAGCAAATCTCATTTTTAGGTCAGTCGGTGTATTTCTGCAGTTACCGGCGGCAATTGCTGTTCGTTTTACTGTATTTCACAAGAAATGTATGCAATGGATCATTCTTTTTGTTTCCTGAATCAAGTTGCCATATGTTTTTTAAACATAATTGACTGAGAACAGTTAGCCACCTTCCCCACTTTTAAACTTCTTTAGTAAATGTTTACAATTAATTATAAATTTAAAGTAAATAATAAGTAAACAAAGAGGCTGTTCAGCTATAGCATCAGCAGCGTCAGAAAGTAGCTAATTAAGCACTAGTGCATATTTAGGGAGATACTTCCATGCTTCTATTTCCCATTTAAGACAACAGAATATTTTGGGGATATTTCTATGCTCTGAACATGTCCCCACTTTTGAACTAAATTAGCCTTGGGGCCACCCCAGTTTTGTGGTATCTGGGTTTCATTAATATAAACTGTTGACATCAGAAATGTTAACTCCTAAAGTTGAATTTTGACAGTTGTCTATTCTAAAGAAATCAACACAACATCAACTAAAGCTACATTTTTTTATGTCCAAAAAATGCTATGTTTATTCACCCTTATAAAATTGTCATGAAAATTTCCCAGTGAAAACACACCTTTTTTATGTTTATCTTTACCATGATGATAATGGGGGAAAAAAGACTAATGCTATTTTATTTGTCCATCAAAAAAAATTACTCTTTAAAGTCCCGTACTCCTGTATACAGGTGAATGGATAGGGCGAATAACTTTTTTTTTTTTTTTTGGTATACCTTGTCATAATTTTGTTCCTTGCTTAGAAACCAAGGTGACATGTGCCTTAGAAATTATTTAAGTAGAATGACTGATTTTTGAATCCCACACTGGGGCCTGAGCAGGCCGAGAAATAGCTTCTGAAGATAATGTTCAGTAAACTGCATAAACATGGAGAAACTGTCAACTCTGTATAAAAGATTTGTGAATGATATGATGAGTGGGGAAATGCCTCTTAGTCATCTCTTCCTGAATGCAGCAGGCCAACCTGCCTGGGCCCAAATGTGGGACCGTAAACCAGCATGAAGGGATATATTCACAGACCTTTAAACATTGTGAATTCATTTCTTTCAAATAAACATTTCTGACATCAACAACAGTACTAAAAGTAAGATGCCACAACTATTATGATGTATGCTGCAAACAAATTTAGCTCTTTTAAAATGCAGTAACAGCCAAGATATTTGAGTGCTAATGCGAGGTAGATGAAACCATATTCAACGAATAATAAAAAATATTCCTAATATGAGGTGTTGCTTTATATGGTATGAATTCTTTCATGAGGTATAATTTGTTTGGTTTTTTTCCTCCCATAAATTGCCTGTGACTTCTGAAGCCATTTAAGTTCACCATTGTAAAGTAACAGGTGTTGTTTACAGAGGATATAAAACAAGTAACAAATGCAAGACTATTATAGTGGTTGTCTAAGTCAGCTTATTTGTGTCTAAATTTTCTTAAAACAGCCATGATTTCAGGAAAGACGTGAGCCCAGACGCACCTTGGAGACACAAAATGTAATCTGGATTCATGTGAAAGCAATTAACTTTCCGACTATTCTAGGAAGTCTAAATTTCAATGGGAAGAATCTGAAAATCTCCTACTATTCAGGGGAGAACTTTACAGCATAACTATTATATATGTAACAATCTAAATGGATCGGGCTATCTATTAGGCTAGATGAATATATATTAAAAGTGAATATATGAAGATATGCTACTGTATATTGAAGCCGAGTGCCATTGAAAAATACTATTAAGTATGAAAAATATGTTTACATCTGATACATAAAGACGCTCCATAGAGTGTGGAGATACACAGAGAGGTTGATGTATGTAAATATAGCTATATGTCCATTTATATTTTTTAAAATGAACATAAAATGCCATCATACAAATGTAGTCTATGATGTGCCTTCAAAGAAACTGCTTTTAAAACCTAAATACTACATAAATATATATAATATGCACTGTCTAAAATGATCACTTCCAAGCAAGTCATTTTGATAAATGACTGTAAATAATGAGAATTCATTTGTTTCAATGACTTCTGATTGCTCTCTAAAACATTTCAGAAAGAAAAATGAGCTGCACACACATAATCAAAAGGTCTGTGTAACTGATTCATCAATATGTCTATACTTTTCAGCAGGGCAGTAACAGAAGCAAGAGAAATACATGCTATTGACTGACAACTTTCTCTGGAAAGAGTCAATTTGTTAATTATGTTTGGGGTGTAATATCAAAACATCACTTATCATGAAGGGAAAATGTCAAAGTATGTAGATTATACAAATCAGAGAGGTATGTACCAAATGTGTTGAAGTCAAATTGAATGATCATGCTATTTTAAAGAGAGATACCATACGGATGATTTCTTATCAGAGACTAGTGTTGCATATTGCATTAATTAGTGTATTATTTTATTGGACAAAATTTACAGTAATATGTTTACTTTGCTCACAGCAAGTATAATTAACAAAACAGAATTAGCTACTAATTTATATTTTAAATCATATAATCTAAAACTCCTGGCTCTTAGCAAAATGACAGGTTTAATATATTTTAGCACATCTCTTTGCATTAATCATGCCATCTAATTTGAATTGCTATCTGTTTAGAGATTAATTTGTAGCTACACACATTTATGCTCTCCCTATTAAAAAAACAAACATATCAAGGCCTCAATCCAGAAAAACATTTAAGCATGTGTTTAACTTTTTGAGCTGTTCCATTGCTTAAAGTTAAGCACATACTTAATGCACTGCTGGATCGGGCCCAGTTTTTTCTATAATATACCAACAGAACTTTGTAATTTTGTCTTACTTTATATTAGCCAGTACCCAGTCTTACAAGTAAAGTCATGGAAAATTTTGTCTACATAAGGAGTGCAATATTAGGATCCGTCATAGGTGGCAGAGAGAGAGAGACGCATACACACGAAGAGATACAGGAAGTGTGAAAATATATAAAGAACTGGAAATTTTACCAAAACCAAACCATTGAAAATTCCATTTAAAAATTACAGTACATAATTTTTATGATTTTTAAATTTATTGAAAAGTGTGGGGGGAGGGGCAGGAAAAGTGCCAGTTATATAACTGAAACACAAATTCCAGCAATAGCAGTAGAATTTAGGTGTTACTTAATGGTTTGAACAGATTGCTAATCTGAAATTACCTAAAATTGTATTTAATGTTATTGTTTTTAGCACTTGAGAATAAGACCCAAACTAACAGATCCTATTTATAGTGTAATTCTAATGTTCATAGTACTTACGATAGCACCTGAGAAGTGAACATATGCCTTAGGATTTTTTCTTTCATACAGTTGTCCTTATTAGACATAAAATAGCCACTAGTCTGTAATCTCCAAAGTGTTTTAAGTGCACTTGTTCATCTGAATTTAGTTTGCCATTTTGGAATCTTCGTTCTTTACAGTTTTATAATGCACTAGTCTCCATGCATTTGATTTTGCCCCTTTGAAATCAATGTGAGTGGGATCAGGCCCTCCATCTTGAAATTCAAGGCAAGGTGATCACATTCACTTTTATACTGCCCTTCAATAATCATGCATTTTATACTTCCCTTTAATAGTCATACAGCATTTATCCATATTATCTCTTATAAACTTAGCAGTGGATCTCAAACAAATTTTTGCTGTGGCTCAAAGTCATGGTGGCCAGACATGAAGTCCAAGTCGCACTTGAGAATCGTTGGTTTCATGTACAGTGTGAGTGTTTCTATATCGTTTTTTCTCCTTTGGTAAGCTGTCCTGTACAAACAGTTTTACATGTCCAAATGTGGTGCATTAACAGTATGCCTTAGTTTGCTAGAGTGAGGAAAGCTAAAAATTCATCAGTCATCAACTTAATGAGGGGGGGTTTTTTGCGGGAAGAGTTCTCCTCAGGCCTGCATCTTTGTTCTACTGCTCCAAGTTTTTATTTATTTACGGAAATCAGTGGGACTTTTCCTAACCCTAAAGTTATTGTTGTGCATGTTTGTAGTATTGGGGACCAACAGCTTTGATTATTCGAACAGAATGAATTTTTAAAATCTAATTTATGTGTTTTTATATATTGTGAGTGAAATCCTGCCTCCACTGAAGTCAACAACAAAACTCTCATTGACTACACTAGGAGCAAGATTTCAACCTTTGTGTTTACTTTATACACATGACTCAGGTCAGGCAAGGAAAATAGACTGATTATTCTCTCTTACAGTTATAGCGATGGTCCTTTTTCTGATTCTTGCATGCTAGCACTAGACACCTTTGACAAATGTTACGGAGGAATGTTTATTTCACAAAAGAAAAATTGGACTGTTTTAGTTTTATAGAAACATTTACATACTTAGAATTTATAAATACGTATTATAGAATCTACTTTTGGGGACAAATGTGACTTGATCATATCCCATTAAAAATATTGCTTTCATAGCCAAGATGTGACTCAGATACTTTTCATTCGTTGCTGTTTTTAAAAAGACGTATCTAAAATGTCACTGGTATTGTGTAGACAGCTGCGTATTAGTGTATTAAGATTCACAGAGTGATGCAGTAGAGTGAAAAAAAAATCATAATATATACTTTATAATAATGGTGTAAATTACTGTGCTATTTATCCTTTACTCTTACGAATGCAGATTGCTTCTAAATAATTTGTCAATGTACAAAAGTCAAAGTCCTCTTAATTTTAAAGCTAGTACATTAACATAATATTCATTACAGATCAAAGAATAAGACCTGAGGGTAAAATGTTGGCCTCGTTACAGTCAATAGCAAAAACTCTCATTGACTTTAATGGTCCGGATTTTGCTCTGAGTTTTGGAAGGGCCTCAGACTTTGCACCAGAAAATAATTTTGGATGCATTTTATAGCACTTATACAACCTGATTTGAAGGTGCATGTGTTATACAATATGCCTGCAATTAGGTGCAGGTGCAAAAAACAGTCTGCTTCTGAAAATCAGAAGCTAAATGTTTTAGTTCTTAACAACTGAGTAGACTTAATGATCCAATCCTACGTGCACTAAAGTCACCGGGACTTGTACTTCAATTCACAGGGAGCAAATCCAGCTTCAATATCTTATTGATAACTACTTATACATAAGCCTTGGGCTATTGGAAAATGGGACCCTTAATTATATGAAAAATAACAAGAAGCTAAGGATATTTATACTCAGTTGAAAGAAAAGTTCTTTTGTAGGTTGAACCTACATTACCGTTTACATTTCTCTTTAACTAATGAAACAAAATAGTTGGCCCAACAGAGGATGAAATAAGTCTCAGAGGAATGATTTCAAATAATTCAATTACTATGGAAGAGCATCACTTTACTAAACCAATAAAATCCAGTGGATTATGAAACTCCAAAGGATAGCCAAAGAACCATTTTTTTTTTGAAAAGCTGCTTCTTGGACTGGAGGGGAAAAAAATAGTTCACTAATATTATTTATGGCAAGTAAAGTATGAAAAATTAGCTCTGAAGCAGATTACTGCAGGCTGTGCTACAATCTAGGTGCAGTGTTCCTTTTTTTCTGTCTCTGCTCCCTCTGATCTACAATAGCTATTTTTAATTTTAGTAACCGAGCTTTAATAAATACTGTCACACATCATCTCTGTTACATGCACTTGGAAATTTATCCACCGCCGCTGTAATATTCTTACTGCTGAAGGCTTTCATCCTACATAGATTTAAGTAGATGCTTAACTTTACACATTGCAAGTGAAATCGTGGGCCCTTTGAATTAAAAGCAAGTTTAGCTATTGACTTCAATGGGACCAGGAGTTCTTCCTGTTAGCAGCTGCACTGACTTTGATAGCTTTACTTACGTGCCTGAAGTTAAACATGTGCTTAAATGTTTTAGTGAATTGGGGCTTTAGTCTCTGTCTTAAATTTCCAAAAAGAAACAGTTTTATTTTTTGGCCTTTCTGAAAATAAATACTAAAATCTGTTGGGCATGTGATCTGACTATACAGATGAAAACCTAAAGAAAGTTGGAGAAACAATGATGAGATTTTTGTCCTGCCTTTCAAGAGGGAACCAAAACCAAACCAATCGAAAACAACAACTCTGGAAAGGATCCCTATAGACAGGAAAACTCCACGAGGTTCCATTAATGTAAATTCCCACAAATGTTTATTTTGAGGATGGAAGTCTAATGGATGCTGTCAGGGAATCCTGTACCACCAGCTGTCTCTGCCCTTAAAGGGGATTCCAGTTCCCTAGCACAGCAGGGCTCCATGTGGAAGATAACATAGCTTGGGGCTCTACATTTCTACTGCATTCTTTGGGGTATTTGAATGGAATGAAGCATATTCTCCACTAGGGTGACCAGACAGCAAATGTGAAAAATTGGGACGGGGTGGGAGGTAATAGGAGTCTATATAAGAAAAAGACCCCAAAATCAGGACATCTGGTCACCCTATTCTTCACCCTCACAAGCTCCCAATCCCATGACCTGCCCATAGGTGGATCCTAGATCTCACAGAGATCTCGGTATAAGCAAGTTGATAGAGGGGACACTGTTGAGGAGGTAGCAGATGTTACTGCTCCTGCCACTTCTCTGTGGACTAGGAGAGTTTCAGTCATGGTGGAAACCTCTTCTCCTACAGATCAGGGAAAACAATCGGGCCCATTTTGTGCAAGCAAAATCGATAAATAATTATCTCTGGCTCTGACCCAGGAAAACCCTTAAGCAGATATGTAGATGTGTTTAGGCCTGATCCACTCTGAATAGCCACTCTGGATTGTGTTGGTTCCTAATTCTTCTGAAAGTTTTGAGCATTTCTCCTATCTGTCCACATAACTATTTGGCCCCATGACTCTAGTGACTGAGACTGTACACATTATTCCTTGCACACTTATTATATAGATATACAAGTAAGTTTTTTTTTCTTAGAAAACATATAGTGCATACTACGAAAATCAAATTACAAATAAAGAAATATAATCAGCTTGCCCTAAATTTTATTTTTTTTAAAAGTGTGTTCATTAGGAAGGAAAAAGACAAGAGAAAAAATTGTTTAGGTAAACTATATAAAGCTCAAATTGACTGTTAAATAATAGCTTGAGAACAACTATACTGGGCTAGATTCTTAGCTGGTGTAAATTGTCACACCTCCATTGGACTCAGTATTGCTACACTGACTTACCCTAGCTGTGTCACCATTTCTTAGTGGTGAACGGTACAAAATGTTTTCCATTGAAAGAAAATAGCAGAACCACAACTTATAATTAAAATATGTTAATATGAGCTAAGGGCCCTTAGCTCTTAACCCACTGAAATGTATGTTTTTGAAAATCAGTCTTCAAAACCCTCCAACTGAAATTCTGCAAGGTGCTCTGAGCACTCCCTTCTCCCTGAAGATAGTGGGAACCAAGAGCACTGCAAGCTCTAGTTATTATTAGTAGTAATGTCTTGCTACTATTACAGAGTTTAAAGTAACATGCCGATGCAGTTCTATCATTGACTATATTCTTGTTTCAGGAAAAAAAATGGATTTGTGCTGCAGTTAAGGCCTAATCCTGCAGGAAGTTAAGTTAGTCTTCTCAAGGCCTTCAGGAATCAGGTCCTTACTGTGTGTGTTCTAGTTTTTAAAAAAATGTTTGAGGGAGATTGTTTGTTTGGTTTTTATGCCTTAGAGAACTTAGCACCTTTTTCATCCACTCAGAGAGGGACCAGTGCCTTTACATTACAGTTTATCTAAAAGGGTAGCATTTACGTGATACTGACCTAAAATAAATAAAGAAATGGAGACACCAAAAACTATGTAGGACTATGTAAATGTGTGTCAATGAATGCAAGATGAAATAAAATTAGCTGTTTATAGGGAGTAGAAGTGAGGAATATGAGAGTTAATGAGTGTATGCAATGTTCTTTGAACTCTATAAATACAAAGTATCTCTTCTGAAAGTTAGTATTTTGTATGCTAGAGGTAATATGGAATTTAGTAATAACTTCTATCATTGGTTTTTTAAAATACTCTGTCATCCACATTTATGGAATTATTATTTTAAAATGTTAGATCAGATATCTTTAAATGTAATTAAAATATTGGTGTGAAAAAACACAGAAGAAAAGCTGGAGATCAGTGCCTAAATAGTCAGATTTGGTTTAAATTATGAAGGACTAATCTGCCAAACTTCCCTGTAAGTTTTGTGTTTTGAATTTTGCTTTCCCCATCCCCAACTCTTTTTATATATTAATGTTTTTACAGTTTTATATGAATAAACATTTTTATTGCTTTAATATGAGGGAATGCAGAGAAATCTAATACTATGAAACCTCGTATTTCATGGGTTCCAAACTGAAATTTAGACATAAGGAAGGACTCATTTAAAACAGATATTTTCCATGCCAACAGGAATTCAATAATTTTGTTTTTTGCAAACATATCACCAGGGCTTTGCCAAACATGACACCCAAACAGACACGGCTTTTTGGACTGAGCTAATACGTTTCAAGTACAGTGGCTAAATGTGTTCCACAGTTTGACTGTTTAGTGTACTATCATTTATACACAGGCCTGATCCTACAGAGTTTTTAGAGGTGGTGGGGCTCTCAGGTTGCACCGAAATTACTCAGCCTCTTGCTTGATTGGGCCTTTTGTAAACTGAACTGCATACCTGCTCCCGTAAAGCCCTAATCCTGAAAACACATAACAGTGCACTTAGCTTTACTCTCATGCAATGCAACCCACATAGAAGGGAGGTAAGTCTAAGCTTGTATTGGATGCTATTTACTTACCAATTCTATGCTACAGAAATCCTCTCTCTGACTTGTAGTGACCTTGAACTCATATCCCTGCGAGAGACTACAGTTGGTTTTTCTATAGGAACCATCTAAAAAGTAGAAATTGTAATAGGATTCACTTTTTTCTTCTTGTTAGCAATCCAGTACCAGTCTTTATTGTACGACAGTCACAAACGCATGCACACGCACAGAATTAGCAGTGTCAACTTTTTCCCTTTTTTTTTTTTTTTTTTTTTTTTTTTTTTTTTTAATTTAATGACTCGCCAAAAATAAATCATTATTCACTGGCTGCTGGACTAACATAATTAACTAGCGATTTGTTATTTTCCTTCAAAATGAATAATCTGAAGCAGAGCCAAACCCTAAATAAATAAATCTGTCTTATCTAACCCTCACAACGTAAATAACTGGATTGGGACTTTTGCCAATTGGAGATCTACTTTCACGTAGGTCATGACAACTAGGTATAGACATTTACTTGTATCACAGAACCAGTTTTTTTCAGAGCTGAGAACAAACACATCAAATATCCCCCGCCACACACACCTGACAGTTGCTGCAGCTGTTTGATTCAATGGTGTGCTATGACTCAAAGACATCAAGCCTCCAGTCTATGATCTCTACTTTGTGGTATTATCCCAGTCTCAATCCCAATGACTTCTGTAAAATTACCAGAAACTATATTGAGATCCAACCTACATATTCAGTATGGGTTACTCCTGCAGCTCTATCTTTGCAGATCTGGACTGTATTTGTTTGGTGTGCAAATCAAAATGGCTGCCAGTTACGTACCCCTGATAGAACTCACTACTGACTGTTCAGGAGCTTCCAGTATCTAACTAAGGGTATAATGTGTGTACTGGAATGTCCGCCAGTTTCAGCACATGATTAGCTTCCTGCACTCCTTCTAGTGTGCTGATATAGCAACTTCTTGTTTGCAGTGACTCAAACCTCTATACTGCCATCTTGAAATGTTTCCATCTCCACTCAGAGCAAGTAGAAACAGCAGCTGTAATTACAGCAATAAGACTTTTGATTGAACACCAGAAAAAGAGTGGAGGCAAAAAGAGATAATCGGGTTACACATAGTCCCAATGGCACTACTCACAGTAACAACATTAAGCATGTGCGTGAGAGGTTGCAGGATTTGAGCCTGTATCTGTGGCTGTTTTGTCGTTGACTTTAACTTTTTGGCTAAGAAACTTTTCTGATTATATTGCCTATGGATGGATCTCAGACAAAAATATTCTTTATGCAGGACCTTATTTCATTTTGTGTTTTCAAGTCTGCCTCAAGAACTCATTTGTAGTCTTAATTCACAAAATATATAAATATGGAGGCTGCATTCATGTTGCCACTGAAATATGATTGACTTTATTTTATACAGAGAAGTGAAAAGCATATAGCTAAACATGTAATGGGATGTAGCCAGGGTGGTAGTTTTAATCATGCCTGCTCTGTGCCCATATCTGACAATAGCACCATCTTCGTATACCAGTAAGCACCTAAAATGGATTGAAGTGAAATTCATCTGGGTCCAAAAGGCATAGATCCTATGCAGGACTGTATGGGAGTCTGCTGGATCAGTAGCATCCTGGGCACATACGCATTTCCTACATTCTGCAGGAAAAATCTCTATGCAAGATCTGCATAGGCCCTCACGGATGACCAGATTGGGACAGGCCAGAGAAGAAGCTGCAGTATCTTGTATAACTGTCATGGGGGAATGCTGCCACTAGTCTGCCTTCGGCCCTGAGTATGAGAGTGTTGAATTTAATCTGGCCAATTTTTCCATTCTCTACAGAGCTCAAATAGTCAGGCTTTATGTGGGTAGAGAGGAATATGAAATGAATACAGTATTTAATCCCTTCCAATGGAAAAACTTACAGAAGAAGGGAGTAGTACTCACAAAACAATCCAGAATAGATGTGTGGGGAAATCTAAAGCATTCTTCTCGCAGGGGAAGTTATGGCAAAGGCATTACTTCATGGTTAGAGGATCTATGCCGATACTGCAGACCTCCTGACCTCCAGCTCTGTAGTTGCTTTGCCATTGGTTCCCTAGTCCAAGGCTATGTAATACCGCCTATTTTGAGCAGGGTTGAAGCTGTGGATTGGAAGATATTATCTGCCACTCAGGTTTGCAATGTAGGGTCATCTTTGACGACTTCTCTCCTCCCTACAGGCAGTTTTGTTGCTTCTTCCTTTATTTGATATCAAAAATCCAACCCTTCTTTTCTGTTCCCATGTCCATATTCTGGGCATCTCTGTCTTGATTACTATAACTTCCTCCTTGACTCCAGTGTTGCCAATTCCACATAGTGGGAAGTCATCCGAGAAACCCTGAAAAGTTGCTATTTAAGCTTTTCTAGCTGGGCGATTCCTTGTGACTGCCGAACTTGCCCCCATTTACTAGCTTCTGTGCTCACCTTGCCCGGGGGAGAGGACACTCCCAGCTGCTGAACAGAAAGCAGCAGCAATGCTGGACAGTCTTGGCAGCTGAGTTTTGTTATCATTTACCAGCTCCATTGGTGTCTCTCAGTTGGTAGGAGAATGGCAAGGGGTTTCATGGCTGTTGTGGTTACATAGGGCAGGGCTGGGGTCCCCCTACTTCTCAACCTGGCATTTGGCTGCCCCTCCAGACCTCCACCTTTGCTTTTTGCACATTACTCTCCGTAATTGCCACAGCTGCCTACAGGCAATTACAGCAGTGCACTGTCATCACCAGGTGGGCGCTGCTCACGTTGCGTCTGGCTAAGGTTGCATAAATGTAATGACATTGTGACGGTAGACTGCTAGGGGCGCTCTCATCCTTGACGCCTGGAAAGGAAGGGGTGCTCACCCCCCCCACTCCGGGGGGAGGGTGCTCATTCCTCCCCCCCCCCCGGGAAGGAAAGGGTGCTTATTTCCCCCCCACTCCTGGGAAGGAAAGGGTACTTTCAGCCACTGTTATCAGTCTTTGCCCTGTTATCGCATATTTCCCATGCCAAAGGACTTGGCTCTCATGGTTTACTTGCCTTGAAATGAAACACCTGCATGTATTCTGTGATACTAACAAGACAGAAACAAGGTATTAGTTATTCATGAGGTATGCATGAGATGCAAATGTTCCTGTTATTGCTCTGCCTGTGTGCCCACGTGCAGTGAGCTTCTTCCCTGGGCATTGCTCCGATGTGCCGGGTCCCCGTTTACGTGGCAGCAGTGAAACGGAGCCCCCGCTGTGGGTGTGTCACTTTGCCTTCAATAAACTCACTACTTCTATTCAACAGCTGTGTGTGTGCTTCGCTCCTATGGGACACAAAAGTACCCTGCAACACTAGGTGTGCAACAGAATGTGGTAAGAAGAGCGTTGAATGGATTTTATTAACACTAGTGAGCTGCTTATGAATGATTTTGTGACCATACAAATTGTCGACTTCTTTCTCTGAATATCACTGTCATCAGCAGTGAAAGTCACTGGTTGCTTTGATGCTTATTTGTTCACTAAGTAAACCAAAAAGTCACTAAATCTAGCAATAAAATCGCTAATTTGGCAACACATCACTGAATTCCAC
This sequence comes from Dermatemys mawii, assembly GCA_007922305.1. Taxonomy (NCBI): domain Eukaryota; kingdom Metazoa; phylum Chordata; order Testudines; family Dermatemydidae; genus Dermatemys; species Dermatemys mawii. The sequence goes on along the minus strand of ML677349.1, from coordinate 38,585,822 downwards.
ATAGGATCATTTTAGCAGGAACAATCTGTTGATCAGACCAGATTACATCCCCTTAGAATTCTTCTACTGGCTCCCACTTGCTTATCTAATCAATGGTAAATGTCACGTCCTCGCCTGTAGGACTCTGCACAACTGCACCTCAGCCTACATCTCTGATATTGTTTCTCATCTAATCCTACTTCACTTTCTTTGCTCCATCTTGTATGCTTACTTCCTTTTCCCACTCATATTCTTATGCCTTCTTCTGTACTGTCTATATGCTTGAAATGAACTCCCAATTCCAGTGTACCATCCTCTCTTAGAGCAAGTCTACACTACCCGCCAGATTGGCAGGTAGTGATCGATCTATCAGGGATCCATTTATTGCGACTAGTGTAGACGTGATAAATGAATCCCTGAGCACTCTCCCCGTCGACTCCAGAACTCCACTGCCATGAGAGGCAGAAGCGGAGTCAATGGGGGAGTGGCAGCGGTCGACTCGCTGCCGTGAGGATGCCCCGGTAAGTGAATTTGCTTAGCTGAAGTTGCGTATCTTAAGTCAACCTCCCCTCCCCCACAGTGTAGACCTGGCCTTATTCAGTCCTTCTTAAATCCTCATATCTTTCAGGGAGTTTTACAATCCCAGGTTAGTCAAGTGCCTCCTGCACCTCAGCATTGTATAGGAAAGAGAAAGTAACAAAAAAAAGCCCCTCAACATGTGTACATCTGTCATTTGTGTTGTCTTGTCTCCCTTCTATATTTCAAGCTCTTCAAGGTAGAGACAGTTTACTGTGTATAGCACTAAGCAAGCTGTTGATTGTGAAAGTAGCTACGGTAGGACTATGAGCCAGGGATGATGAGGATGATTAATATTTGCTGCTGATAATGTGCTTTGAGATGTCCAATGTGCAGAAGAAAAGTGTTTGCAACTTCTTTTCTCGTTCTTTACAGGGCCAGTGGTGCAAAAGTGGGAGTTATGATCTCCCTGAAATTCAGCCTTTAACTCCAGCCTGTTAGGTGATAATTCCTGTATTCTAGGAGTAGGAAGGGGGAACCTGCATGGAGAACTATGAAGCTTTATTTTAGGTGGAATGAGAATTTAACTAGTGGTCTTCTACCCCATTACTCTGAAGGTGGAGTTTCACAACTTGAATCAAGTGAGTAATTTCACAGCTCCACTTATGTACTGTGGTGACAGGCACATTACAAATGCACAACTTTGGTCAGTCTATCCACTGTGTCAATTGGGCAATAATCAGGTTTCACTATAGTATTACATTTTTGTATGCTTGCAGAGCAATTCAATTTTAGGGAAACTTGCTCATGATATTTGAATGCTTATGGTAGGCAATTCTGCAATTGAATTAAATGGTCAGAAAGTTTCATTGCAATATCACTGAACTGGATATAAGGTGGGATTATAGAAAAATATATTAGACTTGAAACTCTGGAGACCTAAATTCACAGGGGAGTAGATCACAAGAACATAAAATTGGCCATGGTCCAGCTAGTCCTCAGTGGGCTTTTATCCAAGTCACAAAACCACCATGCAGTTTGGCATAACTTTCAGGCTCAGTCAAGGGGATTCTGTTCCAGGACTGAAATAGCCAGTGTGCTGCATGCCAGGGTTGAGGTGCATTTGCAGAGCAGTGTGAAGACACATTTACAGCTTTTGTCTGAACTTTACCTGTCTCTGGCCAATGATGCATCTATTAATTTTGAGGAATAGTAATTTCATCCATTTAAAAGCATAGCATCCAACATCATTGCCTAATTTGATGTAGACACAGCTGCAAAATGAGATGGAATTAAGCATCAGGCTGCAAGATTTATTAAACCTTAACACAAGGGGGAGCGCAACCTGCCCATCACTCATACCAGCCATTTAATTGGTTCCAGTGTGGCAGTTACAGGGCTCCTTGCCAAATAACTCCTAATGCAGGGCATGATCTCCTCAGTTACTCCCCTGGACTCAGCTCTCTTTGAGTCCTAGCACCCTCCCCACTGTGGGGTGAAGGAGATAGAAAGTGCCGCAGGGTGGGGATCTCAGCCTGCGAGGACCACAAGGTCTGATCTCGGCCCATAAAGGCCACAATCCTAAATGCTTAATGTCTTACTCCAAAATCCCAGGTCTTTTAGCTCTGGAACTCTTCATTTTTTCTCTTAACCACATCGCAAACTGTCTGCAAGTTGTAACAAATAAACAACTCACCCCCAGTACCTCTGTTGGTTACTAAGTGCATTCCTACTTAACCTACCTAAGGGTTCTGCCAGGAAGGCAAAAAACTCCCCGATCCTCTGCCAATTGGCCTATGGGAGAAAAAAAATTCCTTCCTGATTCCCTAAACAAGTGATTGGCTAGACCTGCAGCATCTGCTAGGCCAGGTTCCCATTTGTAGTTCAGGTGGGTAGTGTGCGCTGCTGGAATGGAGCCACACAGCCCCTGAGCTGGGCTAAATTCTGGGAGCTGAGGAATGCTACCCAGTCAGCACCTCTCCTCTATCTGGCCAATGGGTACTAGAGACCTGAGGGAGGAACTACCTTTGATGAGCATCTTCTCTCCCATCCGCCCCCCGCTTGCTACTGGGACTGTCCATCTTTCACTGCTGACTCCATCAAGGTCCCTGACCTGTTGGTGCAGGTGGTTGGTATTTTTTGTGAAATGGTGAGTAAAACAAACACAGGAGTACGTCCTATGAATTACTGGGCATTTCCCACGATGCACCTTGGATAGTCAAAGCATTTCAAAAGCCAAAAAATAAAAGATTTTGCACATTTTTTTAAGGCTGACAATGGAGATTCTTCTGGGCACTCTGCGAGATGGTGAAAGTGTATTGATTGCTGGGAAATAGAAAGCTAGAAATAAAGTTTTCTCAGACAAGTGAGTAATTTAACGCTAATAAAGCTGTGGTTAACACTATTATAGCAATTAAAAAAGAGAAGCTTCCAGATTTTTGAAAAAGGTGATGGACAAAATAAAAAAAAAACACAGAAAATGTTTTGAAGTCACTGGAAACAGAATAAGTACCTTACTCCTCTCTAATCCCAAATATACATGAGGAGGAGATTAGGACCCTGACTCAAGAAAGGATTTGAGTCAAGAATAAAATCTCTTGACTTCAATGGGAATTAAGCATGCCCTTAACCTTCCTGAACATGGCTGCTTTCCTGAATCAAGGCCTAGGTGAGATGATTAGAAGAGTCCAGGGTCTGCCCACCTGTAGGAAATGCTGCAAAGCCTTTCTTCTTGCTAAAGCTTTTCCGTCATACCAGAATGACATCCGAACACCAACCTTCTTTAACAAAAACAGAACAAAACACTTTAGTCCAAGCAAAATTTTCTATAAACCAAAAAGGGAGAAGAGCCAGAACCTCCATGAGGTCCACTGGGGATTTCGTTATTTCCAGTCTAATTAACATAGAAGGTACTCAGATATTATAGTGATAGCGGGCAACAGGACAATACCTAAGATAACTAAGGGAAAATAGACCAGGAGAAGAACTCTAGCTACTGTGTATAAATAAGAAGGTCTGATTTTCACAGTAGGTTTGATTCAAGTGTTACTGATCAAGGAGAATGGAAAACAATGCCATGAATACAAAGTGGTTTGGAAAAGCCATGGCACCCATTTACACAAGGATTGTAGTACTTAACAAATTTGAATCATTTATTTAAATAAGTGACAGGCAGGAATGAAGTAGTAGTTTTAAAGGACAGAGTTTAGGGTGGTTTCCAGTACAGTACTACAGAAAGGCTAATATATCAGGTTAAGCAGGATGGTTCTGATTATGGAATATTCATTTTGCTTTTTAAAAATAGCTTGCATTGTTGAATATCCATTGGAAACAGTTCCACAGTGTAACAGATCTTGCTTTCAGGAATTTTTTTCCTCATATTAATCTTAAAGTGTTTCTGATTTTATCCCATTGCTGCTAGTTTTATTCTCTAGGACTATTCTAAATAATTACTCTTCTGTGTGCACCCACTAGATAGTTGGAGACAGTTGATATGTGCTCCCTCCGCTAACCTCACTTATTTAAGCTATTGATTCCTACCTTTTTAGTTTTTCCTACTGTGTCAGTCATCCAGCTGCCTAATAATTTTTGTTCCTTTTTCACTGAACACTATCCAATTTGTCTGAGAATGAAGCTAAGAAAGGACTTGGTGCTAATGTAATTCAGAAAAAAAATCCTTTAAAAGAGGTTAATTTATATATGGAACAATGACCAATAGATGCTGAAACTGTGAATATTTTTTTTAAAAAAATAGACCTGAAGCTGGAAGGGAAAAATACTGCATGGTACAAATACTAAAATGATATATGAAGAGCTCTAGATTGGCTATCTGCCTCTTGCCATCCCCAAAATGTTGCTAAATTACCATATGTGAATTAGTTAAAGAATTTTCTGCCAATAATACATATACATTTCTCAAAGCAGCTTTCTTTCCTTCCAGTCTGAAAATCAGACTTCCACCAGTTGTCTATGTTCTTGATTTTCACTGATTACTGCACTATAAATCTGCAGCCTTACTGGGCTTTAGGCTTTCTGAAATGAAAGTCAAGTTGTTTTCTTACACATTTCCTCAAGTTAGTTTGATATGTCGCTAACCGGCTAGAAGGTCCTTATCCTAGGATACTTTAATATTCATGTGGTAACTTTGCATATTTTTCCTGCAGGAATTCTTAACAGTTTTGAACTTGTTTCTCTTTCACTGCTTGTCCTCTACCCACTTGAGGCCATAACTATACAAAGGGGTGGATAGCACAAAAAACCTCTCTTCTTCTTTGCAGCCCCATGCAGGGTCTAGGCACAATTACAATCCATGTGTTTTCTTGAGCTCAGGAACTGAGCCAAGTTACTGCCCTCCGGTGTTATAGTCCTGCATGCAGGCCCAGCCAGAAGGGACCTTCTGCAGCCTTCCACGAGGAGTAAACACACGGTGCTATTCCCTGCACCAGGGAACTCTGGGCAGCAGTGTGTTTCTCTTTGGGCACAATGCCTCAAAAAACTCTGTGAGAGTGATGTGGCTTCACACCACACTCAACACTGGTCTGTGTCCTAATGGCAGGATCTGGTCCCAAAGGTTCACATGTTCTTGGTTTCATTTATTTATTTGACGTGCAGTCTTCTGGTTTATCTGCATTTTCACTGCATGTTAATTTTCAGTCTACTCTTTTCATCCTCTAATCCAGAGGTGGGCAAACTACAGTTCACGGGCTAGCTCCCGGGCCCTTCCTGCTGTTCCCCCTTCCCCACAGCCTCAGCTCAGTGTGCTGCTGGTGCAGTGCTCTGGGCAGCAGGGCGGTGAGCTCTTGCCGGGCAGCGCAGCTGCACAGTCGTGGCCTGATCTGGTGCTTTGTGCTGCATGGTGGTGTTGCTGGCTCCAGCAGGCGGCATGGCTGCCTGTCGGTGCTCTGGGTGGTGCGGCTGCAGCGCCACCAGCCACTGGTGCTCCAGGCAGTGCGGTCAGGGAGCATGGGGGTTGGATATAGGGCAGGGGATTTTGGGATGGTAGTCGGGGTGTGTGTGTGTGGATAGGGATCAGGGCAGTCAGAGGGCAGGGAACAGGTGGCTTAAATGGGGTTAGGGGTCTGGGGGGGCAATCAGGAAGGAGGGGGAGTTGGATGGTGTAGTGGGGGGCAGTCATGGGCCGGGGGTCTTGGGATGGTCAGGGGACAGGGAGGGGTGGATGGGGCAAGGGTCCCAGGGGCTGGGGGTGGCATGAGGGGACAGGAAACAGTTGGGTTGGATGGGGCAGGAGTTCCGCGGGGGCCATCAGGGGGCGAGAGCTAGGCCATGCCTGGCTGTTGGGGAGAGGCACAGCCTCCCCTTACCGGCCTCCATACAATTTTGGAAACCCGATGTGGCCCTCAGGCCAAAACGTTTGTCCACCCCTGCACTTATCTGTGAGTATATGACTTCTTCAGTGCCAAATAAGGTGGATTCATATTTCTTTATACGTTAGCCCAGGGTAGGCAACCTATCGCACGCATGCCGAAGGTGGCACAGGAGTTGATTTTCAGTGGCACTCACACTGCCCGGGTCCTGACCACCGGTCCAGGGGCCTCTGCATTTTAATATAATTTATAATGAAGCTTCTTAAACATTTTAAAAACCTTATTTACTTTATATACAACGATAGTTTAGTTCTATATTATAGACTTATAGAAAGAGACCTTCTAAAAACGTTAAAATGTGTTACTGGCATGCTAAACCTTAAATTAGAGTGAATAAATGAAGACTCGGCACACCACTTCTGAAAGGTTGCCGACCCCTGTGTTAGCCCAAACATGATCTGAAAAATTAGTTTTTGCTTTTCTTTTTATAATTTGTCTTTGTCTGCTAATAATCAAGTTATAGAAAATGTTGTAAATAGTTTCTGAATTGACATTTTGTTTAATTAGTACTTTATTCACCTTAGTATTAGTAGTAGTAATAGTATTGTTGTTAGTATTTTTATTAAGGATTTGAAAAGGTAGAAAGAGCTGGCAGTAAACTGAAAGAGCAATGGAAATTGGTAGCTGAAATATCGTTTAGATTCATATGGAAGGAAAGAATTTGGGCAGATGATCAAAAAAAACATGACTGCAGCTACAATTGTTCTTCATTGTAGGTGCCTAAATGGATACTTCTGGGTGTTGAGCGCTCTTGTGTTAAGGCAGCTTTTGGACTCCAACCTTTCTGTTCATGACTATAGGTTTATGATCGATAAGTACTTTTTGGTTGTCACAGACTTCTTTCCTGGTTGCCTCCATCCTATATCCATTTGCTCTTGTAATGGCCTGAAATTTTTAGTAGACATTCAGTGCAATCCCAACAGCTTGCCTTTTAATTTAAAGTGAGAACACCCCTTAAGCAGTTTAAAAACCCTCCGGTTTAATGCCAGTCCTGGTTAATGAGGACTAACAACTCTATCTTCTAATGTGCCTTCAAGAAGTTCCCTTAAAAGTGAAGTGTGGTCAAAAGATTTGACACAGAACATATTTTGCACTAACTACCAGACCAAACACATTACATTATGTGATCTCTGATGCTGCTGATTTTTTTTTAAGTGACTCCTTCGTATATCATTAACAGTTATAGTAAGAGAGGCCCCTGTCCTCTAAAGACTAAGCACATGCTTAACTTTACGTTCCATCCTTACTGAGGTCAGAATGCAATGGACTACACATAATGCATAAACGTGAGCATGTGTTTAGTGTTTGTAAGTTTAGGGTTAAATCAAGATCACATAAAATATAGTACACACTCGGATGACACCTGACTCATAGTTTTCACATATGCTGTTAGATGTGTTAGCATTGCAAACATTTATGGGACAGTAATGCTATAGGTCCCAATTGTGATTGGTGTTCCATTGTGCTAAAATGCTGCACAGACACATAGGAAAGCACGGTGCTTGGCCCAAAAAGTTTGCTGCTAAAATTGTATTTTCCTTAGGGCTTCATTGTTAAACCACATTTTAAAAGAAATTCAAATAGTTTGGGCAAATTTTCAAGTCAAGTTAATCAAATGTTTAATAGGTGGATTGAAAAGAGAAATATTTAAATGAATAAGCCATATTGGTATAAAAGACAAAATTAGGCGCCCCTGAGTTTAAGCTCAGGCCTGGGATTCAGAAAATATTAGTTCAGTTCCCTGCTCTGACACAGGCTTCTTGTATGACTTTAGCCGAGGTATTTAGTCACTCTGTGCCTTCCTTATCTGTACAAGGGGATAATACTTACTCACATCTCTTAGGGTATGTATATACAGCACCAAGCACAATAAGGCTTGGGTCAGTTAAGTGAGGCCATAATATAAGTGATGGTAATGATGAAAGATAAATCATTTCAATTTCTGAATTGTTGGCCACAGTAGTTTTATGAGAGTGTGGCTGTAAGAAATAAACTCTTTCCATTTATTATAAAATAGGCCTATGATTATCTGCATATTATCCTTTTGATAATTTTGAGCCCATTATTGGCAGGCTTGGTCCAACCAACCTTATGTATAAGGGTGATGCAGAGATATATTTCTCTGCCTTTACAGATATTACAATTTCTTTCCAAATGGTCAGTTTGTTTGGCTGGTGAACAGTCCTAGCCACATGTTTTTCCTAAAATTGAATCCATATCAAGTAGCATTCCCCACTGATTGGATCTGGTCGACTAGCTTGATCAACATTCTTCACTCCTATTGAAAGTGGGCAGTTGCCAGTTTTCACAGGAGCCTGTTTTGAAAATCCCTGATGTTATTCTTAGCAATTCGTTCCTTTTTCAAGTGAGGTAAACATGACTGATTTGTTGTCATTAGAAGATTATAGCAAAATGATATCAGTAGTATCTGGATTTAGAACTGTGGACTTTCTTTGTTTGATTTTTCTTCCGATTTAGAATGTGCAGTTCTGTTTCTATGGGTCTTAGTACATTCAGAGCCTCCCAACTGTTGAAAACTCTGCTGCTTGCTTACTCTTTGGACTAAGTTTGATCAGCCATATTGTACAATTTACATTGGCTCCCACTGAAGTTTAATATTAATATTCATGTTTTATTGCTTCTATGTAAAATTTTCAACTGTCTAGTTTCCTAGCTATGGGAACTATTGATGCTTATGCCATATTGTGAGAACTAAGAACTGCTCTTGTATCCTGAGATTTAAGTGGAAGGGATCAGACACCCAGGTGTCTTTTGTCTTTATCACTGACTGACCCTTTGCCAGGAGATATTCAGCAATTGGTTTCTCTTGCTGTGATTTCAAGTCTAGATGTATTAATGTAGCTTGGTGCAGTGGTTATTGCATTTCTGTATAGCACGTTGGGGAAATGTGTGAAGGGGCTATATCAAGGGTGGCCAAACTAGCTCATGAGCTGTGTGCAGCTCTTTTACAGTTAAAGTATGGCTCCTGGAGCCCCCGTCCCCATAATCCCATTCTCCGCCTAACAGACTAAGGGGGCGGGGAATTGGGGGCATCTGCCCTGCGGCAGGATGTTGGGGGTAGGGGCTTCTGTCAGAAATGACTGGTGCCCGCTGAGCGTGGGAGCGGGCACAATTTAAAGGTTCACACCCCCCAGTCACACCCCTCTTCTTTCCCTCAGCTGCCCCTCCCATCAGCTCCCAGGTGTTAGCTCTGCATGGAGAGGTAGCATGTGACCCCACATGTCCCCCTCACACGTCCTCTGGCGTCAGCCCTGTGGGGTGAGAGGCGCCTACCAGCTCTGGAACGTCTAGAGATTGTCGTATGTGGCTCAGAGGGTCAGTAAATTTGACCACCCCCAGGCTATATAAATGTACAGATTAAATGGGATTGAATTTCTGGAATACACAGAAATACTGTACTGTGAGCTCCTGTACTGTGGTTAGAGCCCAGGCTGTATAGCATGAAACATTTTTTGTGATGTCCATTTAACCAATAAATCTGTCATCACTGACTGGTCTCCATTTCCTCTGAAATAAACAAATCACTTTTTGGTTCTTTGAAGTAGTAGACTACCACGAAACCCAAAAGTGACTTTTGCTGCATCCAGTGAGATAAAATAGTTAGTAAGTGGAAATGAGCTGCAACCGAAGGAGCCTCAGTGTGCTCACACCTGCTAGAAAGTACAGTGGGTTTCCACACAGCAGGAATTCAAACAAACCTCAGATCATTGCAGTCAGTGAAAGTGAGCTTGCCTGGCCAAAAAAATGAATTGCAAGGCTCTTGGAAAGTACTTTAAAGAGCTAATTTCCTCGGAACATAGGAAATTTGAAAAAGGAAGGAATCCAAGGAGTTCATCTACGTCTCTCCTCTATTGAGTCACCGTATTTCTGTCTTCCAAATATTTCTATGATTCCCATTTTAAACCAAATAGTTGCTCCTATTTCTTCTTTTGGTATTTCCCACCAAATTGTACTTCTCTGTGTAATAATAATTTCCGTTAGTGGCAGGCACTTTCACATGTAAGTTCGTACAAACTTTTTGACACTAGCTAAGATAACTGTATTTGATTTGCATTCTCTGTTCATCAGAAATTTTGTGCAACTATGTTTTCCTCTGTATGATTTTTGAATGCCTCTTAAGTTCTTACGTCTGGTTTCTCTCTACTGTACCTTCTCCATTTCTTATAATATTTTGAAAATAAGCTAATCAGACCCTTGCACAATGTCCTCAGAAATATTCTTATTGCTAGAACTATGTGATGCATTTTGCAGATTAAGTGAACTTCATCTTTTTCCTGGTTTTGCATTAAAGTAAATGAACAAGGTCTGTGGTGACATTTCACAAGATTTTCCAATACGTGACAGTTTTTTTATTAGTGAAAACTGATGTTTGATTTGTACAGTTATCTGTAAACATGAAAAATGACTAGAGATTTCACCTAGCAAAGAAGAATTTAAAAAACACTTAAATGTAAAAATCAGTAGTAATAATAAAAGAAAACTAGGCTTTCATTGCAAATGACTTATGAGTGGCAATGAGGCCCAGTGAAGTTCTAGCTTGCAAAGGGCTTCTCCCATGAAGCTCCTGATTGGGGGAGATGACCAGCCCCCACCTATTGGCTGCGGAGCTTCTTCTTAAACCAGAAAGATGCACAGGAAATTGTCTGAGAGCTAGAGGAATGTTTGGTTCTTTGCTACTATGTATCTTGCCTAATTGCATGATTCTTGAGCCCTGTCTTCCTGTCTGTTCCCAGTTCCTGCTTTCCTGCCTCAGTCCCTGTTCTTATGCCCCACTGCTGACTCCACCTTTCACCCCTGGCTTGGCACCTGACTCTAACTATTAGGTTGGACACCCATGCTCCAGACCATATACACACTTGTCTATTAAATATGGCCATTTCCCATGCCTACTAACAATGCCCCTCAACTGTGCATAGGCGATACATATCTGCTGCTACTGCCCTGAGCCAGTTCGTATCGGGTATGGATGCTAAACGTGTGCTGGCAGACTAGCTGTTCCTCAGGGGTTCTTTGACTGTGTGGTTATTTTTTCCCTAAATGTCACCCCAAATTCTTTGTCCTTTAGGTGTTGACCTTATGTACCTGCTAATAAGGCCCTGGTGATTCTCTAGACAGCAGATAAAAAATTAGTTTTGTGCTTTATAATAAAAAGAAACTAGATTTTCTTTCCTTCTTTATGGATAAACTAGAATGTGGCACTACTTTTCATAGTAGTGAATTCCATGTTCTCTAGGTATAAAATTGATGCCCTAGTGAAGGGGAAAACTACATTAGAAGTAAAAATAGATCCAGGGTAAGATGATATAAAACCAACTCATAAGAATGCTGCAAAAACTGAGGAACATTCTACAGTGCTCAGACCAAGCTTGGAAAACTTTTGTAAAAGCTTGAAAGAACTTGGGGATCCAGTCAACAATATATATTGTTTGGATTTCATTTAACCATCTTTAATAGTGTTTTTTCAATACAAGAACAAAAATGAGAAAAAGCAAGGCATGCCTCTATCCATATGCATGGCATTTTGATACCTACAGAATACACCACTTGCCCGCTGACCAATCAGAACATTTGGATTACTTCCCAGTTGTAACATTCACCCAAGAATCCTTTCTCAAAATGAATACTCACATGCTTTGAATAAGCTCCAGTGGTATAGAGGTAATTTTGGAAGTGCAGTGGCTCCAAGTCCACCTGCTGAAATACTTTTAAAAGGACAGTGAGGAGTGACATTGTTGGGTGGAGGTCAGGCTTGTATGGGCCCCCATGGATCCTAATGGGCATTGAGAGGGGCTAGTAGTTCATTTTATACAGAATGAAATGGTGGGAGTAAGGCAAGAGACGAAAATGCAAAGCTGAATTTACATATGGTTTTAAATTTAAAATCCAGGTAGTTGGAATGTAAGTGGGAAGACCTGAGGAAATGAATGACAACTGGGACAATCTGGTAACACATAAAGCAGCAAGAGAAAGGCATTCTGTTTGACATTTATTTTTTATTCTTTTCTTTTTTTCCTACTTTAGGTAAAATGATTCAGCTCTTCTCTATCAGACTTGTACTGCCCAATGCCTAAAGCAGCTCTTTCCAAGTAAAATTTTAGCCAGCAATTAATAAGTGATCGCTGAGTAGTATACCTCTGAGACAGTATCTTTGCTCGCTCGTGTGAATTTTTCTACCATCTCATTGCTTGGCATCTGTATGGCCTTCCAAATCAATCAATAGGGTTTTCAAAAACTATTTTGACTACTTTTAAATGTGCTAAAAATAAATGTAGAAGGAACAAAGAAATCTAAATAAGCACAGGTGTACTTTTCAGGAAGTATGAAAAAAATCTCTTCAGGGATCTTGAGCTATATTCTTAGATGATTTATTTGTGTAACTGCTAAATCACCTCATTACAGGAAGGAAGAAAATGTGAGAGCTATTAAACACTTAGCCCTACATTTTATGAACTTTGTTGGGTTTTAGCCATATGATGACTGTAGTTCTGTTTGTTAGCCTGGGGTAGAATTTGGGGTTTGACTTTTTGATACTCTTGTATATTGTACTAATATGTGTAAACAAAGGACAAAGACTGTGTATGTTGCTTCTGCATAGTCAGATGGATTTGTCAGTACAATGGGAACAGATAAGAACCGTTAAAGTGTTATTTGGTAAGATTGCCTAAACCCCTGTCTCAAGGCAAAGTCAAGCAACCAGGTGGGAGGGGCAAACAGTGCTTGGGGGAGAGGAAGGTATAAAACACTAAAAGACCAAAGAAATGTCTGTCCCTGACCACAGCACAACCTCACTCTTTACCCCTCGCATGGGATACAAAAGAGATGGGATGAAGACCCCAACTAATGACCCTCCCAAATGGAACATGACCATAAGCTGTTAGGGGTGTGACTAGGGGCATGCATTGCAGATATATCTGAATCGGCTAAGAAGGAGGAGGGGGGAATGGGGACATAGGCAAGGCTCTGTGGTGTCAATGCTGGGAAGGGGGACACAAGGTAAATGCTCTGCAGCATCAGAGCTGTATTTGTTTGGAACTAACCCCAATAAGCATTGCATTGCCTGTACTTCAGACTTCTGGTCTTCTGTTTTCTGTCTGCGTGACAAGAGCCAGGGGAGGAGGTGAAGGGAAAGCCCTCTAACAATAACTATCAAGAAACTTGCACAATTTTAAAATCTTGCATAACACTCAACATCCAAGAGTTCATTTTAACCACTGAGTAGCTATAAAGTTATATGCAATGGTGTTGTAGCTGTGTTGGTCCCAGGATATTAGAGAGACAGGGTTGGTTGGTGATAAAGACAAGCTTTCCAGTTTACACTGAAAGAGAGCTTTGTGTGAAAGCTTGTCTTTATCACCAACCAAAGTTGGTCCAATAAAAGATATCACCTCAGCCAACTTGTCTCTGTAAAATTTCTGAAGTTATAGACAGTGCACTACGGGAAAATTCACTAGTGCTGAGGAAGGATCAGCAAACCAGTTCAAATAATACTAGAACTTGCATCCTTGTACCTTGAACCATACTTAGAACCAGTCTGTTTACACAGGTTGAAAATGTCCAGTCAGGTCTGGAACTGGAGTCTGAAAATACTGTGTGAGAGAGACTGATCTAACCAAATATACAACAAACAGCAGAAATGCCAGAAATTTTATATGGAACGTTTTTTGGGTGAGGACTAGCCCAACCATGCAGATTTAACAGGGCTTGATGAGTTAGATGAACTTCAGGTAAACACCTAACCTTTTCAAATGCTGTTCAAAGCAAACTTGATATCCAGACTTTTGGAGTTTGATTAATTGTTTCTAATAATAGAACTGAACTGGCATACACATAGTGGTGACAACGTAACTTCAAAGTTATCTTGTGTAAGCAGGTTCTGAACTGCTGACAGACCCTAGTCGTCAGCAGGCGGGATTGAACCTGGAAACTCTGGAGATTAATTCATGAGCCTCAACCGCATAAGCTAAAAGCCATAGGGCTGTTAGCTAAGACTCTAGAGTAAACTCATTTATATATCAGTGGTCTTGACGCCACTAAATGGGACAGAACACCACACCCAGGAGATGTGTGAATTACACTTGGAATAAGTCAAAAGATGTCATGATCCTTAGTTATATTAGTATTTATATGGCACTGCTCCTGTACTATTTCAGCACTAAGAATATAAAAATAGAAATAACAATAGCAATCTCTTTCTCTGATTGTGTTCTTTCACAGTCTGCAGGAGAAATGGTTTGACTAGTTTATAAACTCTCTTTTTTTCTTATTTGTGGTGTGTGTATAAAACTTACTGAGGGCAAGTTAAGTTGGAGAAATTAGTTTTACATCTAGTTCGGAAAGTGGTGAGCTTTGTGGTGGTCTAAATGCAGCTTGTGTGAAAGTTCTGTCTTCTGCATTCATGAGCCACATATGTTGTTTGAGAGTTTAATTGTTATAATGGAACTTTGTTGTTGTGGGTGGGTATGATCTTGGAGGGAGAGACTATTTGTCAGCTAGATAGGGCTAGGTCAGTGGAGGGTTTTATGATACCAGGACAGAGACCTTGAATAGATGTATTCACTGGGGAGCCAATTTAGAGAGCAGAATGGTGATATGTTCGTAATGATCTTTGTTGCTAGATGGACGACTGTCCTTTGTTCTAGATAGTTTTTTGTGGCTTTATTTCTAGCTACAAGTTGCAGTAAGTCAAACCTAGAGTTCATGAATGTGTGGACTACCAATGCCAGGTCTGTGCCCAATACAATGGGGAACAATATTCTGACTAATCATCAGAGTGAGAGTTTACCACTTGGGTATTTGGGCAACCAGTAATACTGAGGAATCTAAAAGGATCTCAAGGGCTATACTTTGACTTAACTATCTGAGGGCAGATGCCTGTGATAGTAGGGGAAGTTATAGGGGAGGCAAGTTCTTTAAAGTGCTTCCTTCTTCCTGCCAGCAACATTCACTTGTGTCTAGGTTCAGCTTTCACCAGCTGCTCTTTCTCCAGGTGCTGATTTCTGCTTGGCAGAAAAAGCTGGAAGATGGCACGGATTGTTTCATGTTGATGAACGCAGATGAAGAGCTAAGTATTATTTGTGGAGCTCCAGCCTGTGTGGTCTCCTCAGCTATCCCAATGGCTTCACAGAAGTGTTAAATGATATATTGGAGATGGGGTGGGTCTTGTGGGAATCAACAATTGAGGGTTTTGGAGGTGGAGAAACAATTATTTAAAATGACCCATAAGGTTTGACATGAGCAGGGGAGGACCTGAGCCATTTCAGAGTGTTTCCATTTACCCAGCAGCTTCTTGGAGACAGGTCAGGTACATTTGATCAAGGCTATCAGATGTTACAGAGAGGTTCAGCAGGATGAATGTGGGTGTTTTTATCCTGTCCACGGAAAAGAAATCGTTCGTCAGAATGACAAGTGCACTCTCAGTATGCCTGGACCTGAATCCAGACTGAGAAGGATCCAGAATACTGGCACATTACAGGTGACTGGAGATCGCTTCTTATTAGAAAAGGGAGGTTATGCACTGTGGGGGAGTTCTCCGAGCTTTTCTTGTCCCTCTATTCTCTTTCCCCTTCCGCTAAACAGAGCGAGTTGGCTGTGCAAGGGCTACACACAGTCTCTAGCCTATACAATTGGAAAGCATTATTCAGTTTAACTAGGTTTTAGAAATATGGTTAAAATATATAAAATCTTACTAAAAAAAGGTAAATAAGAACATGTTTTATAAAATACTCACTCAGTTTCTTTTCTGCCTCAGTTTTTTAAATGATTTACTTGCTAAATATCTCCTGAATGTACTGGGGGCTTCAAAAGGGCCATTTTTTGTATCTGCGCAGAGGAAAAGAGTAACCTAAGCATCGATAAACAATTGTATTGGTAAAAAAGGAAACATTATTTGTCTAAAAATAGATGCCTAATAGCAATTATATTAATGATCAGTTATAGCCCAGCACTTTCAATTATGCTTTTATGCTTTGAGAAAGTGTTTCCATTCTAAACCCTAATTTTTTATGACTTGGCACTTCTGTTTCTTCCCCCAGTAAATACGCGCCTTTTTGGTGAATCAAATTTCAAAGTACGAAAAAGATCGTTTTACCATTTTTGAGTTATCTGTAATAGAATGAGGAGGCTACATCCTCCACTGCTATAAATTAGTTCATCACCATTGACTTTAATAGAGCTATGCTAATTTATGCCAACTGAGAGTCTGGATCAGTGTTTTCAGGTTTTGAAAGAAATGTAAGAAATTTTGGATGACTGTTGAGCTTAATGGGCCTGATCCTCAACTGGTGTAAATTGGTGTTGCACTTCTAAATTCAATGTCGTGTCACTGTTTGACACCAGTTGAGGATCTGGCCCAACATATGTGCTTTTTTTTTTTGTCTATCTTGCCTTTTTTTTCCCCACTGTGTTCCAGCCTACAAATGAAAACACATCTTCTTTCCCCTGCTTATCATCCTTCTTTTCTTCTCTATTTGTGGGCTAAATTGTACTTCTAAGTCGTAACCCTGCCTGGGGGATTTCAGAGTCTCAGCATGCCAGGAGAAACACCCGGAAACATTTTGTCTCAGAGAGACAGAAAGCTTCCCCAGCACATAGAATGACTGCAGCTGCTTCTTCAATTCTTCTACGTGCAGTTTGCTGCAGGCCTGTTTCCATGGGCCAGTGTAGATGATGGGCCAGTGCAGGGATGTTGGTCATGTTACTACCTAGGCCTCCCATCTACTTTCTTCTTTGTACAAGTGAAAAAAGTTCCTAGCACTCCCGGTCATCCACTCTTTACACGTCCACAGTTGGGCTATCCACAACGTGGCCTTCAGTTATTATTTCTGTGACTTCATTATTTAAATATGAAAAGCATTTTGTAATATAGCTTGTATGCAAAACAACATATACAGTTGTGTTGTAGTTACAGTCTTTGGCTCATTCCTTACTCACGTGAGCAGCCCTTACTTAAAGGGAGAATTCCCATTGTCTCCAAAGGGATAAATTACGAGAGAGTGACTACTCATATGACTGAACACTTTGCTATCCTTCAAATCTTTCCTTAAAACCGACTTCTGCTGTGAGGCCTATACTGCACACAACAGTGACAAGGCAGATGATAAGCAGTAAACCCAGCACATTTCATGTATTATAATGCTCTGACTGTTATCGTTTGCACCCCCTGTCTGTCTCCAGCTCTTGCCTTTAATTTTATTCTTAGAGTGTAAGCTTTCTGAGGAAGGGACCATCCATGTTGTATGTGTCTTTGTCTGTAATGGGCTGGGGCCTCTAGCAATATTGCTATACAAATAAAGAATAATGTATTGCTAAAGCGACAGAGTCCTATGGCACCTTATGGACCAGGGGTGGGCAAACTTTTTGGCCCGAGGTCCACACTAGGGTTCAAAATTGTGTGGCAGGCCGAAGGCCCCGCCCCATCCGACCCCCACCCACTTCCCGCCCCCGAACTACCCCCCTCAGAATCCTTGACCCATCCAACCAAGGAATCAGAATTCCTTGTCCCCTGATCACCCCCTCCAGAAACCCCTCCACTCTAACTGTCCCCCAGGACCCCATCCCCTATCTACCCCCCCGCTCTCTGTTCCCTGACTGCCCCCTTCAGAGACCCCCCATCTACCCTAAACACCCCCCAACTAAGCCCCCCACCTTCCCTAACCACCACCCCCACCTAAGCCCCCACACCTACCATAACCACCACTCCCACCTAACCACACCCTTACCTGCTTACCTTCTGAGCCATGCGCCGGGTCCCGCGGCTCGCAGCGCTCGGCCCCGTCCCCGGCTCGGGAGCGCAGCCCCGCGGCTTGCCGCGGTTGGCCCAGCACCCCGGGCCAGGAGCATGGGGCTGACCGCGAGCCCACTGTGCCGGGCTCCGGGTGGCGTCTGGCTGCGGCCCGCTGTCCAGGGTGGCGCACCAGCCCCGCTCTCAGGGCGGCGCGCCTGGCCAGTCGCGGGTCCGCTGTCCCGGGCAGCGTGCCGGGCCCACTCTCAGGGTGGCGT
The DNA here is from genome assembly GCA_007922305.1 of Dermatemys mawii. Taxonomy (NCBI): domain Eukaryota; kingdom Metazoa; phylum Chordata; order Testudines; family Dermatemydidae; genus Dermatemys; species Dermatemys mawii. The sequence goes on along the minus strand of ML677349.1, from coordinate 38,567,925 downwards.
GCCTGGCTGGCTGTGGGCCCTCTGTCCCAGGCTCTGGGCGGTGCGCCCAACTGGCCTCGGGGACCTGGGTGGCACGCTGGGCCCACTCTCAGGGCGACGAGCCCGGCCAGCAGCAGGCCCGCTGTCTGGGGTGTGCCAGCCCCGTTCTCAGGGTCGTGCGCCCGGATGGCCGCGGGTCCGCTGTCTTAGGCAGCGCACCCGGCCAGCAGCTGGCTCTGCTCTCCGGGGCACTCTCAGAGCATCCTGCTCCCCTGGCAGGAGCTCGCAGGCCGGATAAAAACAGCTCGTGGGCCACAAGTGGCCCGCAGGCCGTAGTTTGCCCACCCCTGTTATAGACTAACAGATGTATTAGATGTTAGTCTATAAGGTGCCACAGGACTCTGTCGCTTTTGCAGATCCAGACTAACATGGCTACCCCCATGATAATGTATTGCTAAGTAGCTCAGCCACATTCCATTTAAGAATATCTCTCTCCATTTCAACAGAAGCTTTTTTTTACTCTTGGGTACAGGCACTAAATGTTGCCAGACTATATGTTTGTACTTAGCTAGGCAAAGCTGCTTGTCAATAGTCAGTCAATGTAAATGTTTTAGTCCCAGCCTATCTCTAGTTCATATCATAATATAATTATTATTCCTATTTAGGATAAAAACTGTATAAGGCCCAGTCCTGCTTGCCTTACTCACAGGAGCACTGCCATTGAGTTTAATGGGCCTGTTTGTATGAGAGGGATGATCAGAACTTCAGCTATAAATTGTATGCTGTATTATTTTATATTTAGACTCTTTTCTGTCCTCTCATATCCCTTCATATAGTGTCTTCTAATCTTACTTGATCAGATCAAATGCTTATCCCAGTGTTTTTAAAAAGAGCAGTCTATAAAATCCCACCATTAGTCAACTAATCTAAATGAATCATTCTATCTCGAAGTGGGTTAGCACCAGATGTCTTTAAAATAAACAAACAAACCCGTTCCCCCACACAAAAACACTGCCAAATCTATGATTTTTTTTTTATTTCCCTAAGCAATGTGGTGAAACACCATGAAGTAAAAATCTTTGCATATATGAGTGGATGCAGGGTGATGGGAAATCTGCTTCCTACACAGAGAACAGTGACAAACAGAGCAGAGCTTCCAGAATGAGAAGGATTTGTTTCACTTGATATGACATGTTTCTTAAGAAAAAAATAAATTACAATGTAAAATGTTAGTTTTCAGGAAGTCATTTTCACCAGTTGCATTATGATGAAACAAACTATATTGGAAGTAAAACCAGATATGACAGAATTAGCTCCATACTAATTTAAAGTCATTTTGTATACAATATGGTAATTAAATATTCAATAGCAAATGTGGACCTTTTCAGTTACTCAATCACCTATTCTGATTGACCTGCATACTCTTGTTGGTGAACAGTTATTCACACAAATATTCCTGTTATTTTAATGTCTAGGATATAGTGCCCAGTCGAGCCTTTTTGGCCTTCTTTTCAGCCTCACCTTCCTTAACTTTGAAATTTTGCACCTGCAGTTGTTACATGTAGGTTGCTTAGATCTTTAGATAACTGATTACACCCACAAATTGGCTACTTAGCTTTTTAAGGGCCTGATCTTGCATCATCAAAGTGAACAAGAATCATTTTTGTATTATTATTTTCACAGAAAACAAAATATGATTAGAATATTTGCAGTTATCCTTTCATAACCCTACACTAACTGTACTCTTTCACTCCAAAGCTAGACAACCAGCGGACTCAGAGAGTATTGGTGTTGCAACTAATTTTAATCCCAAAACAGTTCTGCCCACTGATTTGACCAGTGACGACATTCTCAGCATTGGTAGACATGCATCTACCTTGAAAAGAGACAGACGTTAATGTTTGTCTATAATCACTCACTCTCACTCTTATGTTTTTACATGTTGTTTCAATTATGAGAAATAAACTGAGTTCAATATTTGTTTTAAATTGGAGATTTGAGGCTATGGAAAAATCTAATGTTCTTTTAAAAAAGAATGGGGAACACTTCCTTTAACTGGTGTTCTTAGTCATAAATGCGATAATACCAGAATAGATTAACTGTTTACTCAGATGCATGTTTACATCTGAAAAAGAGATGTTACTACATATTTTCAGTGCCCCAGAGGCCTATAATTCTTGTGAAAAACACTGTAACGATGTAAAACAACCCAGTACAATCTTTCAACAAGTACAATTGTTTTAGAAAGAGCAAGCTATATCAGAGTCAAACTATGTTTAATCCAAGGTCTAAAAGAAACCTAAACCCCAGATGCTTTTGTTTTACTTGCTCGGGTGTCTCTGGGGACTGAACAAATGAAAGAAATAGACACAGGTTTTGCTAGTTGTACAAGTAATATAATGTCAGGCTTTGAGCATCAAGCAGCTGAATCTAAGGAGAATTCTATATTGTTCTTAAGTAACATTCCTAATTTTGATCATTAATACTAGGCACTGGCAGTAATTCATCATCACTTCCCCACTTATCTGTATGTCCATCTCAAGTGCACCAATAACATTAATGAGGACCATTTCCAATGGTAACTTAATGCAGGGTAGATTTGATTTAAATCAAATTGATGTAAATCATGATTTAAATCACTAGTCAGGAAGACTCAATTTAATCATGGTTTTCTATATAAAAGTGGATTATTGTTGATTGTTATAACTTTAATACATATTTTTCACGACTCAGAGACAGATGAAGATTTCATTTGTAGAAGGTACATGCTATACATTTTTACAGTGATTTATTTTGAAAACTTTTCAGGTTACTTTTACAGCTACATTAGAAAATGAATGATTGGTTATTTCATTTACTAAAGGTAATTGAGCAGATATTTACAAAGTCATTGGGAGGTGAGCTACCTCCAATTCAACAGATTAATCATTAATATTTGGAGTATTTTCTTGACATGATGTATTAGGAGGAGTACATCACCATACAGAAATTTAAATTGTTTTATTTAACTAAAACAACAACATTATGTATTGTGGATTTTTTATCTTCAACAGCGAACATATAGTATTTTAAAAACAAGCATATGTTCCTCGCTTCTCACATTTCTCTCCAAACTTCTTCTCCTTGTCCAGATCTATTCCGCCCCCAACAATCTTCTATTCATTGAACTTTTTGAAACTTTGCACTTTTAGAGAGAGGTAAGGGATTGAGTTGATGTATACAAATTTGCAGAGGGACAATAGAGTTGAGGTCTGTCATTTCTCACCTCTATATATTTATTTAAAACATTTTTTTCTGTTAACAAGCGTGTTTCCTCTGGAGACACAAATCCACAATCCGAGAAGTGCAAAACTAAGCATCTCTGATGGTATCTTCTAGACTGAGCACTGAGTCCCATTGAGTGGATAGAAAGATTAACCTAAATAATCTATACAGGAGCCTGTGAAACCCCATAAAATTGGGTCCCAAATCCATGAACTATTAGAACTCATTTACAAAACTTTTCTTAAACATTACATGAATATATTGTCTCATACTATAGAATTTATAATCTCTATTCCGTGATGAGATATCTTTGAGCTATAATGTATCTTAATTAAAACTATCGTTAGTTTTTTTTCTCAGAAAGCATTTTATCAAAAAAATCCAATTTAAATTTAAAAAATCTGTTTTTTTAAAAAAAATAATTGATTTTTATTCACCCTGGCCTAATGTGATACCACCTGCTAGTCTCAGATTTGGTTTGGACTCATGACTGATTCATCCTATACCAGAGCAATATGTCAATGTCATAAGACTGGGTGACCAGGAGAGAGAGTGCACCATTCACAGATTTATCCTTTACTTCGTCATGAAGGCACTGTAGATTAGGAAGTAGAAAGTACTAGGCCAATGCACTGCATTCTTCTTTCATGTTAGCTTTATTCTTCTGTGGATGAAAATTTTGGGGTGAAGATCTTAAACAGTTCCTAAATTACCACTGAGATAAATCAAAGCCACAACACTTAAAAATAAATAAGACCTACATAAACAGGAAAATATTAATCAACTGTTCTAATTAGGTGGAATCTTCATTGCTGTGGTGATTTAAAAGTGGTCTGGACAAAACTCTATACTGTAAGAAACAATCCTATTAGATCTTTCATCTCTCACATGTATGATTCATTGTGTTTCCAAGATGGTAATTTGAATACCCTTCTCTCACCAACTACCATGCTGTAATAGTATTTTCCCATAGTGCTGAATCCTCAAGCTTTTGACTTTGAATTGTTAGTTTTGGAGCTACTGTATACTCTATTTCAGAGCAGGATGGAATTTAAAAGCTAAAGAGCCATAGAGTTGCTGATAATATTTGGTAAGTTTTCACAGCAGCCTCAGTTTTATGTCCTTTAGGGAACAGTATGCTACATTGTCCACAGATGGGCTGGATGATCTTACAGGTCTTTGTCTCTAACTTCTAGGATTCTATGTACCAAGGTAAAAAGTCACCCTTTTTTGCAGAGAAAGGGGCCCCCGTTTTTTAAAAACAAATATAGATGGAAGGAAGAGCAAAGAAATAAAATACTATCATTATTTTCTCTCACAGAAAGTCACAAGAAGTGCTGAACTTCAGAGAAAAATTTGAATCCAGACTTGTTCCTAACTTGCCAGCCATCCCTGCAGGGAGCCCCTCAGAAATTAGAATTTTGGGGGTTGAACTGGATTGTTTTTAGTGAAGATTTAAATTTCCCTTGTTTCCAATATTAAAATCTAATATGGAGAGAAATCAAATAATGCCTTCACAACTCATGTATTACATAATGTAATCTTTCATTTCAGTGGTAGCAGGATATGTACAAAACATTATAGGCAGGAACAGTTTTCTTATGTTAACTCAACAATTTACTTCTGCTAGACTTCTGAATTTAAAGCGAACACATTTAAAGGAAGAACAGCAAATACTGTCCAGGATTGTTAAATTATATAGGATTTACTGCATTTGACATGTGCTGTCAGAATACATCACTAACACATTACATTACCAGAAAGACTGGCCTTCCTACTACAGCCTAGATATTGTGTGCTGTTAGAATGGTACGGGGGAAGTGTCAGACTATATTACTTAACATTCACATGCCAAATGGAATCTAATGGATAAATAAAGATCTTTGGGAAAAGAAAGTTAGCTCTTACTTTCATATTAATACTGAGACCATGGAAAGACTTTCTGTTACTGCAAAAGAGCTGGAAATAAAGCTGTGGATGAAACAGCCTTTCTATTTGTTTTAAAGACTTCAGATGTAGTGTAATTGTTACACATTCTGAGGTTTTTGGTTCCCAGATATATTCAATATCAAAGGGTCCTTTTGAGGACTGATCCTGCAAAGCTGTTACACAAGTGCCTTTGTGTGTAAAGAATCAGGTCCTTATGATTAAATTGTCTAATTTTGAATATTTGTCAAATAGTAATAAAGGTGGAAATCTGTCTTTCTGCCTAGTGACCTATTTTAGATCACTGAAGACAATCTCAGCCCCTGAGTCAGTTCATCCATTAGATGACAGATACTGTGTAAATGCAAATACATGTGGTATAAATACTGCACAGAGAAGGTCAAATAATTATCAAATTATCACTAGATATACTTGAATGTTTACTTAGCATGAGCCTTCCCTCTTTGGGATGTATTGTGAACATTTTATTGTGTCATAGTCTTAAAACAGTAGGAAATACTCTGAACAATTAAGCTGTGGCTTTTACTGAGATTAGAGATGAAAGGTTTTTTTATTGCGTGCTGCTGGTGATTTCAGTTATGACAAATTCTGAGCATTCCTTGTATTACTAATCAAGAAGAAAAATTCACATAAAAATGAACTTCTGATTGTGAAGGTAATAAAATAGGCTTATTTTAGGGAAATTTAAAGTTTCTTTTGAATGAGAACTATCAGTTTGAGTTCTTATCTTCTTCAAAATTTATTTTAGCCATGGTTCTTTAAGAGAATGTCATAAGCATTTTTTTCCAACCTATATTTTGTGTTTTTCAAACATTTGAAAAATTCTCTGGGTTTCTTTTCTAAATCATTCTGGCATTTAGACTAATCATTTAAAGAAGATGTGACCAATCTTAAAGTATCAAGACCTGCAACTTAGCATCAAACAACTGATAATCAGGACATCCTGAAGTATTCATTTGATATCCATCAAATACTAACAGCTATTTTTAGTAGTTTTAAGTGAAAAATAAATGTCTTAATACTTAATAGTAAAACATTTTTCAGATGTTGAAACTATTGATATTTTATAACCCTTTTTAGTTTGGGTTCCCCTAAAAGACGGGTAATGCCATTTATTTACATGTGGGAAAATACTTCTCACTGTTCCTTTTTTAAATTATTTTTATGGTTAGTGTTACACTTCAGCACGATGCTGTAAAAGTAAACTGTGAATGAAATAGTAGAATACACACATACGGGCAACCCCCATTGATTTTAAAAAAGAAAAACAGATAACGTCTGGGCATTTACTGAAGTACATTTATGAGCACAGCTGGCCTTTTTGGCTACATTTTATGCCTTCTGCAAGGTAGTAAGATTTACAAAACATGTGAATAAAACACATACGTGCACATACACATGTGCACGAATCTAGGGCATTGAACGATAAACCAGAGAGGGGTTTCATTTTTGTCTAATGCCAAAATATGCTATTCCAATAGGTAGCCCAAATCTAACAAATGAAATCAGCACGGCAGAAGATTAACGTGCCCTATTCACAAAGGGAGAAACAAGAGACTGGAGTCTAGACGATGAAACACAACATGATTTGTGAATGCAGGATTAAGTTAGATACCATATACACTTCTGGAGCAAGTTATGAGCCTTTTAAAAAATGCTTTAAAAAAACTCACTTCAGGCAAACTGCTTACAACAAGAAAGGGGAATGAGCAGGCTAATCTCAAGTAGAAAGGTAGGATTCTAGATTCACTACAACAGCCATTTTAGTCTGTCACATGCTTGGCTTATATAAAATTTTCATTACATCATTAAGAAGTTCCAACAAAAGCTGTTCCATGATAAGTGGAAAATTTCTTTTTGGCCAGTTTTACACATGGGGAAAAACTATATTTAAAAATGTCACCGTGAAATGGTTTCTGATTTCCTGTGGCTGCAAAGTAATTCTTAGAAAGAGTTAAACAAAGTGGAATTGTTGATACAAATTTCTGTTGTCCTTTGTGTAATTATATCTCAAGGACAGGCTTTTGCAAGACAGCAAGTGAGGCAATACGGAGCCCTAAAGCAACTCTAACCATGTTAAACTTTGTAAGTGTTTCAAATTTTATTGCTAAGTGTAGAAAAATTAAAGCCTGGATTCTTTGGCTTATATACAAGTTATTTATTTTTTGATCAAATGAGAGCTAATGCATTTACAATAAAAAATAATAAAAAAGCAAACCTGAAAGTCAACAAGATCTAAGCCTGTTAGAAATATATATTTAAAAAAAGCTGCATAATAAGAGCCTAAGAAAATACCTATTTTAATCAACTCAAGACCACGCTCATAGTCTACAGAAGGTTTGTAACAGAGGACCAAATTTTACCTCTTACACTGGTGCAATTCAGAAATAGTTTTACTCAAGTTATTGGAATTGACTCAGATTTACATCAATGCAATTGAGAGCAGAATTTGGTCCATTTGCTGGAATTAGCAAAAATGATATTGTTTCAAGTCTGTTTATTATGGTGTATATGCATTATGTAGTACAATCTGGTGTGTGAATGTGATCTAAAATTATTACAATAGGTATTTGCTTTCTTACTATTTTGTTATAGGATAATGCCATACATTTATATACAGCACCTTACAATAAAAAAGAGAGGACACTATACTTTGTCTTGTTCTAAAGCTATTGACATTAGTAAGCTTAGAATCAGGTTGTTAGAAACAAAACTCCCCCTCCCCCAATTTCCAAAAGTTAGAAGTCCAGTTGTATATGGAAAGATGCAATTATGGGTAAATTTGCCACTTTGTCATTTGGAAACTGAATAACTGGGGTGAATGCATATATAAAGGATAGGTTACATGCACAGTTACCCAATTTGCACACACAATGGCACTGTAGATGCATGTGTTTTGCACCTAGACCATGAAAATCCCACCCAGTAGATCTGATATTTCCCACCTACCAGAGTTCAGCATGAGAACTTTATGCCATTGGAAAGTGGAGGTTTCTGGATTGTCAATGAATTACACAACACTTGCTTAAAGCCCCTTTATTTTCCAAGATACTGGTGTTTAAACTCTTGGCCACTTATGTACAGCAAGAGGGTAGGTTAGGTAATTTTTAGAGGTTTCTAAAATGAATTGGGCATAACTTCTCCCTTTCTCCAGCTGTACTTCGGACTCTTAATAGTAAGGCAACCTGACTTGACAGATAAAATACTATGAAAAATAGTTCCAATAAAACTTTTAAAATGTCTGAGATTTTTTAATGTAAAATATATGGATTACGTGATGGGTTGGCAGTGTATAATTTTTTATTGGCATTCATTGGAATTACCTACATAATTCACTTGTGGTTTCACCATTTGTGAGCATAAAATGCCTATCCAAAGTGCATGCTGATCAAATCTTTTCTTTTCAGTGCACTCCCATGTATTCTGTCTATACCTAATGTCATTCCATCAGGTGGAAGTCTGTACAGCATTTTTTTCTAGTCCCTGTCTTAAGCTCTGTTATTGTTGCTGACAATGTATTAACTAGCAATCTGAATTTCTCTTGTAGCTTCAGTTAGAGTTTATATAAAATGAAATTATCTGAACTGTGTTTTTGGCAAGTACACAGAAGCTAATCTACCTACTCATGTGGGGGGGAGTACATTATCATATAGCTCACTGACCTGAAGTTATAAAATTTATACAATATACTTTCTATTACGTGAACAGTTTAGGTCTCTTCCCTATGAAAAGAAAAATCTATGGTCTTTTGTCAAACACAAGTCCCAGACCGCCGTATATGTTGGCTGCTCAGTAGGATTTTTATCAGGACAAAGGTCTATCTGCTGTGTGAGCCCAAAATGGAAAAAAAATAAAACCTCGTTTTCCATCAGGGAGATGTGGAATTGCTGAAAGGAAGGAGCAATCTTGTAAACAAGTTTTGTGCAGCGTACACTTTGTTCTCTTTCTAAACAGGGACCAGACCTCTCCCTAGGGATCATAGTACCCTAGATTCCCCAAGAGCCATGGTGGAGAAAAGTCTAACTCCCTAAATATAGAGAGAGGCAGGATCCTTAGCATGCTTGTATGGCTCCTGCAAAGAGAGATCTCATTAGATTTTTTTGCTCTGAAGACTAAAGGGGGTCATTCTCTTTCATCCATCTCCATTTCTGAACCTGCTGATTTGTCTAGTGAGGTGTGGATAATCTTTAGGGTCTTTGTACCCCTCTTCATTTCTGATCTCCTCTTAAGGTGGAATGGAAGTATCCCCTTTGGATAGCAAACAATCTCTAGTGTACTCTCTGTTTCTGCTATCTGGTGATGGGACTCAGGAATGCTCCACACCCTTCTGAGTGCTATGAAGTTCAGCTTCTCATCAAAACTCTGCAGGAGCATAGGGTGCAGACAGGCCTGGAGACTAGTCAGCAGGACCATAAATTGGCCACATACCCTGAGTAGATGTGTGTGGCAGGTTGCAGCTACTGCTGTACCTATGAGTGCAGCAGCAGGGTGGTTGCATGGGTAACCTATACCCTGCCTCTAAGCTTGGAGGTGAAGATTTCATGCACGCCCATTTCCTAGATACCAGCTGTCAAAGCAATGCACACAGCAGAAACCTCTAATCCTGCAGATAGTGCATTTCCTTATGCCCCATGTAGTCTCACTGATTTCAGTGGGCCTTGATGGAGGAACATAAGGATTTCCTGACACAGACCCCTTTGCACTGTGTGTGTGTGTGTGTGTGTGTGTGTGTGTGTGTGTGTAAAATAAATAAAAACAATAAGAAATGCACAGTTTGAACTAGTTCCAGAAATTCACTGTAAGGGAAAATCTGTTTTAACCTTCATACTTTGCATAATGTAAGCCTTAGATTCTCAATAAACATAACCAAAACATGCAAGTGTTGGTACAAAGAAGTATAAAACAGGATACAGTTATCGTGTTTGCATAGTTTACATCTTCCTTCATTCCCTTATGTTTTGGTTCTTGAAATAATTGAAAATACTATTGTAACTGCCATTTTTCCCTTTAGAAATCTTTTTTGTTTATTCAGAGGAAGCATCAGTAAAATACACTACAATATTTTTTTTTAAGTAGGAAGTTGTTCCTAATAGAAAATGGTTAAGGGTTTGTATACCTAGAATTATTTTTTAAATCTTTCAACTTTATCCTATACGTTTTGTAGAACTAGGTTATGTTATCTCATGTGTCTGTCTTGTGGAAGTCTTCCATGTGCAGCCTTTCATTTGCACCTAAGCAAACCTTTCTTATTTCACGTACACTGCTAGATCAATCTTTACTCATTAGGGCTTGCTGGTTGTCAGTGGAGAGATGGTTGATCACATAGTACCGGCTTTCCATATCTCCAGCTGCTAAAATGACTCTACAGACAACTAACAATAAAAATAAATCTGATCTTAATATCAACAATTGCCACAGAGACTCAGACGTTATATAATGGTCAATGGGGGGAATGTTGTCCCCACAATCCCAAATGGCGGTTAGAGGTTCTACTATACAATCTCCCTAATAAGAAGCAGTCCACTCTGTGTTTAAAAGAGAGGGAGAGAGCAAAGAGAGCCTTTAGAATCAAACTACATGTGTTTCCATTAATTTACAATACTTTTCAAATATCAACGCCAGTCCTGCAAACAATTAAGCTTGTGTGTAACATCACTCATGTGAGTAATCCAATTGTCTTCAGTGGAGCTCCTCACATGAGTTAAGTCGTGTAATACCAATAGACCCTGTCCTCGGTGGACGGGGTTGAATCTGGGACCTCTGAAGCTAAATGCATGAGCCACATGGTTCTTATCCAAGGCTGTAGCAGACTCATCAATCACTAGTGGGCTAGGTGCCTGCCACTGGAGCACGACAGAGTTCCACACCAAGCAATCATGGGTTACGTGAGGTCAAAGTATCCATACGTGCACAGGCTTAAGTGTTTGCAGGATTGAAGCAATAGATAAAACATATATGTCAGAGATGGCCAAATTTACTGATCCTCCGTCCATGCCACATACAATAATCTTCAGAAGTTCGAGAGCTGAAAGACATGCACAACCTGCCCTCCAGGTGGCCTCTATCAGAGCACAGGGCTAAAGCACCGAGATCGCTTCCCTCCTCGCATGGCAGAAGCCTCTAACTCCACCATCCCATTGCCAAACAGTAACCCCGAGCTCTTCCCCACCAAAAAAATCTGGTAGGTGGAGATGGCGGGGTGGAACACTCCACGACCCACACTGTAACTGTAAAAGAGCCACGTGTAGTTCACAAGCTACAGTTTGGCCACTCTTGTTATATGTGATATACAGACGTGGTTGAATGGATACTTTGAACTCACAGAAATACACCCATTCCACACAGGTACTGCAGGTACTCCTAAAAGCCTAGACATCACAATGGTAGTGAATCAGTGTTTCCAACACTGTAATGTAATTCCTGATCTGCCACTTTCAGGCAGTAATAATAAAAAATGTCGGCAGCCATGGAAGGTAGGTAGTGGCATAGGACAGCTTATAGTATGTTTCCAAATATCCATGTTTTGCTGAGTTGATCAATGGTTTCATTGTGAGGGGAATCTGAGGCAGTCTTTTAAATTGTCACAGGCTGGTTTAACAAGCATTAACTCAATAAGCCAATAAGTGCTTGCTTTCATTAGTATGAAAAGAAGATTTCGTGTAATTTTGACATCCTACAAATGCTACTGTGCAGATCTGCCCATTTTCACATGCAGAGTTGTGAATTATGGTAATGGAGAAGTTATTTGTTCAGATATTTCAAAGAAGAATTCTGTGAATGTATGTGGTAAATTGCTGCTCCAGCAACGTCTTCAGTATTCTTGACCAGTTTGATACTTTATCCTTTTTATGATGCTCTCGGATCAGCTAGTTTGTCCTGCCTGTTCACAGCAATATAAATCAGTGCAACTCCATTAACTTCAGTGAAACCACACTGATTTACCCCACGTTAGAGTATGAGTTGTTGTTATTTCTGTAGCGTGGATGTATTCAAAAGGAATGCAAGTTGCTTGCTTGTTTTTAAATTAGTATCTCAAGAGTCAGAGATATAGCAGGGCTTGGTAAACCTGCTTGCAATAGGAAAGTAGGAAAGTTTGTTGGGCAACTAATGGTTTACCCATCAGCTTTTGCATTGTTTAGCCCTTTATTTAAAACTGACACAAGAACTCAGTCTGCCTCCTATGCTTTCCATAAACCTTTTGCGTGCCATCCTATATGGTGTAAATAATGCAACCAGCAACAGTCAGTTTCAAACTGTGGGCCCAGTTTTGCTCCTATTGCAGTCACTGGCAAAAGAATAGGGTCTGAACAGGGACTATATGCCAATGTTTTGCATGTATGCTGAAAAATTAGTGCATTTCATATTATCGTGTAGACAGGGACTATATAAAGCTAAAATATCAGAAATTGTCAGGCCATGAAGAGTAATAAATAAACCTGCCACTAAAATGTGCAGTCCTTTACATGTGTTAGGGGAAGAAAAATGTATTTCAATTTTATAATTTTTTGAAGATATTTATCAAGAAGACAAACTAAATTTTCATTAAGTTTTATGTGGTTACTGTCTTAAAAAAAAGTAATAGGTATTTGGCACTGAGTGAAATACCACTGTAGAGTCCTGTTGATGTTTAGAATCAATAAAGCTTTTGTTTACAAGATAGTGGTTTAAGTGACTATGGAGGAATTAAGCTAGAAAGAAACACTTCTTCATGCAATGTGAAGTCACTATGAAGTAACAAGATAGTCATGATAAGATATTTATACAGATTGCTCCATTTTAAAGTAAACAGTGTGTAGTAGTTGCACTCTACAAGCACTTGAAGACCATTACAAGCAAATGTACAATTAAGAGTATTTGGTTTATACAACATCACAATAAAGAGGCAATGAAATACACATGTGGGAATAGATCGTGCAACTTTTTTGTGTTGGCAAGCACTTTGTCACATCAGAGAAGCCACAAATTTCAATCAGACTAGTAGTTGCAGGTGTAGATGTTCATCAGTATGAGTAAGAGTTACATAATCCAGCCCTATAAAATAAAATTTTAGGGACTAAATTCTGATGGGCCTTTTGCCTGTTGAATAGTAAGTACATTTCTCCTTGAGTTGTCCCATTGTAGTAAATGGGACTACTCATGAAATAACATACTACTCAGTGTGAGTATCGGTATCACAGTCTGGCCGTAGCTAACCAGGCAAGTGTGAAACCCTAATGAACAACTAGCAGTTTTATTTAGTTTTGATTATTCTTGCATACAGAATTCTTTGTATTGCAAATACAAACGGAAAGTCTACTTCCATCCATAAAACCAGGATTTGGCCAGTTGCTGAAAGAAGCCAAGCAAAGGGTGCATGCTTTTCAAATTTTTACATATGATTTTGACTTTGTCCTCTTTAGAGCAGGATCTTTTTACATTACTGTTGGGTTGAGCATGCTAGCTGAGTGCAGTAAATAATAATGTGGCACAAAGTAAATATTTGTTCTTGTGTTAGTAGCCTTCTTTCAGTTACGCCTTTAAAGCAAGGATATCAAGGTGGGTGCTATTCATGGAGAAGAAATTGCCAACAGGGAATTCATATGTTTTCTACATACTGTGGAGCAGATTTACCACTGCATTACTCCATTTTGACCAGGGTCTAAAATATATGTGGTAAGAGTATTTATTTCACTGATGTAAAGGTGCTGGAAAGAGATATTAGAATTTTGGTAGTACAGTAAGGAGGAGGTTGACAACATTTCTTTTGAATAAAATAGAAAGCTAACTTTTGTGTCAAAGTAGCACAGATAGAGATGGTCTTTCATAACCTTTTTTCCAGTCTTTGTTAAACAATATACTAATAATTTAACCAAGGTAACATCCCTACCCTCAAGCAACCCACTGTACAATCAGTCATGCTTTAATGATATTTTTTCCATATAGTACATTCTGCCACCACTGAACCAGCACATTCTACTGTACTGGGTGAAATTATAGACCCGTAGTTTTAAAAACCAGACAGGAACAATCCTGAGAGGGTGATGTGTATGTTTTACAATAGTGTCAGACTATTTGTATTAGCATAGTCCCAAAGAGCAAAGGTTTACAAAAGAAAGCTTGTCAACCGACCAGTATCTTAATTCTGGCCTACATTTTCTGAAAGTATGCCTGAGTTTGAGGGTGCTGACGACACACAATGTAGATTACTGTGTTTTACTTAATGTGTTATGTACCAGATGTAAATATTTTGTGTTTTTTATGGGGGAGGGAGTGTAATTTAGGTTCCCACTAGACTTTGTTCTCTGCTTCTACACCTACCATTTGGCATAGCCAGTAAAAGAAAACTGAGGGTGGGTTGTTGGAGTTTTTTTTGTTTTTTGGGGGTTTTTTTGCCTCAATTGCAACAGCTGCAAAACAGATGTAAACTGACATGAAATCTGCCAGAAATCTCTTCCAAGTTTCCCACCCGTTTTCCACCAAAGAGAAACCAGTCAAGTGATATGAACATAGTCCTTAAGGTAACAAAAAAGCTGGGATCTCCCAATCTTGCCTTTTTTTAGAGACTGTTAAAACAGAAGCATTCCAGAAAAAAACACTCCTAGATTTAGTATTACGGAAATTAAAACAACCAAAGTTTATATTAGTAACAAGTCCAAAAAACATTATTCTGAGTAGCCTGAAATTAATGGCAAGAAAAAGAGAGATTTGTGCATAAACCACAATAAAACCCACCGAAGCAGAGAAAATCAAATGTCTGTAGGAGTTTATAATTGACATGACACCTTCTAAATCCACCAAATTTTCAATGCCTGAATTTGAGTATTTATTTTTAGATGCTTTAAAATGCTGTGCAAAACCGCATTGACTCACTCTTTTCCAGCATAATTACTATATTGTGTAATTATTGTGAACTACTTGTAAATAAGCACACTGATATACACCTTTTGGACATTTAACTAAATTTCAGAATCAAACAATACAGTTAGCTGATGTTGGATTTTAAACTTGAATGATATCTCAACCTTTGTTTCAATGCAGTCCCTAGAAGTTTAATCATTCTGTTATGTAAGCATAGTTACTAAGAGGAGTGTGATTGGTGTCTAACATTTCTACATACTTTTCCAATTTTAGCAGTCAGTTGTATTTGTATTTATCACACATTTTTTCTCAAGGTTCTTTGAAAATCACATGGTGCTATAGAAGATATAAATGTTTAAAATAATTAAACACAATTTAACATTTTTCTCATGCCTATGTTTATGAAATCAGAGATTCATCAGGAAATATACAAAAGATGAACTACTTCAGTCAGATTGTTAACAAATTATAACTTAGTCTGAGTTCTCTCAGCATTTCCAGTGACATGAAGAGGGCAAATTTTGGCACAATGAAAAGACTAGCAACTGGAAGTTCATGATGGGGTCCTTCCTTGTATTCATTGAACATTCTTATGGCTACTAGCAATGAGTACAAAGACAAATTAATTAATCTGTTACATCTAGAATGTCTGACTCTAGCACCTAAAGAGTACTGTGATAAGCACCACAGAATACCCTAATCAGCCAAAGTCCTCAGTAGCTGTGGCAAAAGTGATTTGAATTCTCTCCTAAGATGCAATAGATTTGCTACTGGTACTGCCGGCAAGCAAATTAATTTAAACTGCCCTACTGGTAGATAACTATAACTGTCCTTATACGAAATGTAAACAGGCTTAGGTTGTGCTCTGTCAATCAGTGTGTGCATGAACAATCACTAAACAAAACAGTCCAGACTCTAGAGTGCTGTGCCCTGCTGAAGAAACGGGTGCATGACAAGCCATGAAATGTATTCATTGATTTGCACGCCATTTTGGATGCTTCCAGTGTGAAGGCCAGTTAAAGCATGCTTTGCCAAACACCGAACCCTAAATGACATCAGCACTTAGTGAGAGCCCTTCCCCCAACAAAAAATTCACAAAAATGCAGACTTCACCAGAGTGCCAATCTGCCAATGAAAACATGTTACTGGCAGAACTTCTGCTGCCAAAAATGTACAGTGTGACATTTACTAGTATCTAGTAACAGTGGGAACATCTGAATAACAAGTTGCCCCAGCAACTTTAGTTTCACACTGGTGTTGCATGGGCTAATGTTACTAGCTATCGTAAACCCACCATTCAGGCTAGCAAGCATAATTAGGAGGAATACTTCTTACATGCTTGTGTGACAGTTACGTTTGTCTCTTTGTGCACCAGTATCCAAGGGGCTTGAGATTTAGATTCTGAATTCCTGATTTTCACAAGTTTAAAACCTGAAGCTTTGACTTTGACCTACAAATACCATTATCCAAAGGATGACTTGACTCACGGAGATGTATTTTTATCATTAAGGTTGTACTGCATTCGTAGTTTATTTACTGTTCTCTGTGATGATCCGTATGCTTGCAGTAAAGAATTGCCATCAGTGTCTTTCCCAATAGCCATGGCACCAAGAGTTACTTTCTGCTTAACAACAGGTGGTACTACGAAGCATTCTTCTGAGAATAATAAAGTCTTAGAGACTTTGACAGAATGATGAATGTGTCCAATCTTAGAGGTCATGCCCTGCAGAAGGGGAGAGTTTTTTTTTCACAGGAATTCAGTGTTATTCAAAGGATTTTAATCAAAATTATTCTTCCTACTGATTAATATTTGTGAACACCTGGAGGTGCTCTAAGAGTTGTCTCCTCTCTCTCTCTCTCTCCTAAAGATGAAAAAAACCCCTTGTTTATGGCCTTTACGTCCTGAGCATCACCCCTTCTGCAGGAGGTCACTATTAACTGCCTTGAATTAGGGCTTCTCTATATTGGAAATTTTGCCATTTTAACTATACTGCTAGAGTTAAAGTGCCAAAACTGTGGACATAGTCATACCAGTGTAAAAGTGCACATACCAGTATAACTTATTCTGGTTCAGGACTGAAATAAGCTCTACTGGTATAAGCCCTAGTATCACCATAGTTATATGGATATATAGGTGCCTTATAACTGCATCAGTAAAAACATGACACCCTGCCACTGATATAATTATATCAGTGTAAATTTTCTAGTATAGACCAATCCTCAGTGTTTAATACTAAAGCATGAAGCAGTGTTTAAAATTAGTACTCCACAATCAAACTATCATTGTGGATATCAACCTTATGAACAACATTGTGGCTGTTCATGTAGGATCAATGTATGTTCAAAGATATATAAGGAAAGAGTTCATGCTTGTGCAAGATGTTTTCAAGTCAACAAGGCCTGATGAAATTCATCCTAGAATACTCAAAGAGCTGACTAAGAAAGGGTATGGTTACACTTAGAAGATTATAGCGCTATTAGTTATAGCGGTCCCCTTATACAGTAATATGTATAGCGCTATTGTATGTCCACACTCAGACGCGCCAGTGGTATAGCATGGCCACATTTGGGGCACTTAATGCGGCATTAAGAGCAGCGCATTAGGGCAGGTATCCCAGCATTCAGCTGGGTGCAACGTGCTTTTTAAACGACGGGGTGAGGGGGGACGCGTTGTGTGTATGTGGAGGGAGAGAGACAGTGGTTTTTCTGTTCTTCTGCAAGCCTGTCAGCGAGCCTTCGTTCACAGAAGGCTTTGTTTTCACACAGGCTCCCTCCTTAAACATTTGCATTGCTTATCTGCCGAGTTAAGAGAGAAACTGTAAAGAGGTACTTCCGCATTCCTCCAGCCGAGTTCAAAACAAAGGGAAGAGACGTCAATTGTCTTAAATGGTTCTAGGCATCTCAAGAGATCACTTGTAGTGCAGTGGGTGTCCACATTCGTGCTGTAGCGCTACAGCAGCTGCGCTACAGCCCTTATTCCCCATGCGGAGGTGGATTACGAGGAGCGCTATAACTCCGCGGTTATAGCGCTCTAGGTGCCTTGCCAGTGTGGACGGAGAGGAGGTTATAGCGCTCGTGCGGGCTTTATAGCGCTATAAAGTGCCAGTGTAACCAAGCCCAAAGTATGTGAGCTATTAGCGATTATCTTCTAACAGTCATGAAAGATGGGAGAGATTCCAAAGAAATCTATAAAATCTATAAAAAGGGAAATAAGGACAAGCCGGTGAATTACAGACCAGTCAGCTTAATTTCCAGACCTGCAAAGATAATGGAGCAAATAATTAAGGCAATCAGTTTGCAAATACCTAGAAGATAACAAGGTGATTAGTAACAGTCAGCATGTATTTGCCAAGAACAAATCAGGTCAAACCAACCCAATAGCTTTCTTTGACAGGGTAACAAGTCTTCTGGATAGAGAAGAAGTGTTAGATGTTGCATATCTTGATTTCAGAAGGGCTTTTGATACTGTTTTTCATGACCTTCTCATAAACAAACTAGGGAAAGACAACCTTGATTGAGCTGCTATAAGGTACGTGCATGACTGGTTCCAAAACCGTTCCCAGAGAGTAGTTATCAGTGGTTCAGAATCAAGCTGGAAGGGCATATCAAGTGGAGTCCCTCAGGGATCAGTTCTGGGCCCAGTTCTTTTCAATATCTTCATCAAAGATTTAGATAATGGCATAGAGAATACACTTATAAAGTTTGCGGATGATATCAAGCTGGGTGGGGTCGCAAGTGCTTTGGAAGATAGGATTAAAATTCAAAGTGATCTGGACAAACTGGAGAAATGGTCTGAAGTAATTAGGATGAAATTCAATAAGGATAAATTCAAAGTACTCCACTTGGGGAGGAACAATCACTTGCACACCTGCAAAATGGGAAAGGAGTACTGCAGAAAGGGATCACAAGCTAAATATTAGTCAAAGGTGTAACACTGTTGCAAAAAATATCAGTCTGGGATGCATTAGCAGGAGTGTTGTAAGCAAGACACAAAAATTCTGCTTCCTGGTGGTGCCCCCAATTGGCTGATGCAACACACACTGCAGTCTAGTACAGAAGGAAGAGGGGAGCATGACTCAGGTTCCTTCCTGCCATCTTTGACGTAATTTGCACCCTGCGCTATTAGGAAAGAGCTGTGCTCCCTGAGAACAAGGGCTTAAGTTTTGTCCAGCTCTTTTGTTTGCAGAGGAGCAGTGGGAGAAGGCTGTTTTTTTTTCCTCTCTGCACTCTCCTCTCACCTTCTCAACTGCACAGGGACAGGACACAGTCTAATGCATAATGAGATACTGGAAATTTGTTTTGCATCAAATAAAAACATTTTCCCTATTCAATTTTCATTCTTGTATCATGGCCACCACCAGGGTATTACTGATATTGGGTTTGGTTTTGTTCTTTAAATTACTCCATTGGAATTTGAACTTATAGCCTGTGGCAGCATAAACCTGTAACTGTGGCATTGAATTATTTATTAATAGTTCTCACTAATTTGCACAAAAGCCACTCATGTTTTTTCTGAAGCAACAGGGTAATACTGATCCCAAATCTACTCTCATTCTATTCTTATAAGCCTGCATAATTGTTGATAGTTTAGTTATTGGGCTCAGTGGTCTGGTAGGCCATTTCAAGCATGCTGATAACTCATCTGACATAGAACGTCATAGAGAAACTGCTTATGCGTCTGTCCATTTGGAAATTGATGCAGATTTTTATTTAAATCAGCAGCTGAAGTGTGACTGTATCTGTGACATTTTTGAGATGGCTCATGAGGCCAGGAGTTGACCAGTGATTCTCATGTTGCACTCCTACTAATGTTGAATTTGCAGGTTTTGTGACATGCCAAGATTTAAAAAAAATAGAGCAAAAGACATTTTATGGGACAAAACTTTAGGGACTTCAACAATCAGATCAAAGCATTTATTCAGTGGGACGTGGTCCAAAACCCATTGTTGACAATGAAAAGACTCACTGACTTAGCAGCTTTGTATAAGACCCCTGATGCCTTTCTATGAGAGTAACTGAAACTATGAGGGTTGTAAGAGGCTTTTCACAGTTGTGATCATGGCAGAAATAATAATTTCCCTGCATCTGCAGCAAGAATAGTTAGGGTATGGGCTATGGTGGCAGCACTACTTTCTATTGCGTATCTAAAAGTTTAGGGGTTCACGGAATGTCTACTTCTGGACATGCTAGGGAGCAGCACCCTATGAATCTGCAGTCAGTGCTCATCCATTTCTTCATCATGCTGTTGACTGGATTTCACATGTCCTCCTCTTATTTATTTTATTTCTGTAAAACTGTAATTGGATAAAATTAAAAATGTGCTCTCTGATGGGAATAGCTTTGTTTGACACATCAGTAAAATAACAGAATAGAGCCAACCCTTGATATGCCATCCAGTAGGTCACTAGCCAGAAGATTCATCCTATTCAGTGCTAGTTCTTTAGTTACATTCAGGGTTCTTGGGAAAACGCCTGCTACTGTGCTCTGTGGCAGTAGAGTGTTGATTAGTATCAAAGCCAGAGTGCTTCTGCTATTCCAGGGCAGGGCAGTTTTTTGAGGAGCTCATGTAGAGGATGAGCACAGCCTTCATCTGTGGGGTTTAGTTCCTAATAAATCACACCCTTGTCATAACTTTCACTTTTATCTCTCCTTTGTTTCAGATTCCCAGGAAGGAAATTACAAATCAGAGGTCAACAGTAAGCCTAGGAAGGAAAGGACAGCCTTTACCAAGGAGCAAATCAGAGAGCTAGAAGCAGAATTTGCCCATCATAACTACCTGACCAGGCTGAGGAGATATGAGATAGCAGTAAATCTGGACCTCACTGAAAGACAGGTACTGATGGAAAGTAATGGATTTTGAAAGTGTTTGTTTAATATTTAAAACTACCAGAGGCAGGCACTCTCCCCAGCTGATTTACTAATAGATATGCTAATGTCTCAAATAAAAAAAAATTACAGGTAATGCTAAAATGGCACACATTTATACTACATAAGTGTTGCTGTGAAACAGATATTTATAAATTCAGTTAATCTATTGAAACAGATGTTTAACGTCAATGAGTCAAGTAGTGTACCTGCCAGAATGGAATAAATGGATTTTCAGGTTGCCCACTTCATCTCTACTTAAAAAATATCCAGTCTTCTATTCTGTACAATGGGGTTTATGGCTAAATATTTACAGGCATTGTGGCAGTTGTCTACCATCTATATGCTCTCTGAATTGTGAAAAATCCCAGACAATTTACTAGAGTGGGAAGGAAGACATCACAGAATGGCCAAACCATAACTAAGGCTTCCATCTGAAGCATAGTGAGCAGTGTGTGTCTTTTCACACCTGCAATGTTTTGATGACAACTCTGTTCCCTTCAAGCTATAAACTCTTAGTTTTAACAGTTATTCATTAAAAAGAAATATGACATATTTATAAAAAAAACTTCAAAAAATGATTTGAAAGAGAGCAAAAGCCCCTGATTTTCAATCTTTGAGGCAGGGATGAGAAGGTTGAGAAGGAAGCAGAATCCGTGGGGAATTGCATCTGAACTCTCAGAAAAGGTGTTTTGATACACCTGAAACAGAAAGCTTCATTTAGGGTTATTCCCTTTTTGTTTAAAAGCTCAACTCCAGCAACTCAACTGGAAGTTTACTCAGCTATTCACCACATTCTGGCTATATCTATGCTAATCTTTTGGGGGGAAATTTTCTATTCTCGCATTACCAGTAGTCCAGTCGCAAATGTGGCAGCACTTGTGGGAGCACCAGAATGGACGATTACAAACTTTTAGCATCCTGTCATCTTTCCCTGTTCTGTGAAGTAGGAGAATTTCTCATCATTCTTCTCAGTTTTCTGCTCTCCAAGCAATTGCAAACACCTAAGCGCGTACTTAACTTTTTTTTGTCTATAGTCACATTGACTTCCTCAGGATTAGTCATGTGTTTTAGTTAAGCATGCATTTAAGTGTTTGCAGAATCCAGGCCCAACACACTCATGTTTAAATGTGTACATTGGCAGAAACGTCCAGAAGTTTTGACACAACTAAATCTAACCTTTCATACAATAATATTGTTCGTTGAAAGCTTTTTATTCTGGCCTGATTACATACCTGAGTTTGTTGTAATCTTCCTCCCCTGAGGAGTAACTTAAATTATATTTGAAATTAAAATCAATAGGTACTCAGATATCATGCTGATGTGTGCAGTATAAGAACCTAAAGGTATTAACAGGGTAACCTGATCCTATGCAAAATGTACGATCACTAGCTGTAATGAACTTTACAGTGGGTACAGGGATGTTGTAAATATGAGAGATACATTTTACAATATGCAGTAACATTCATGCTAACTGATTTTGGTGGTTTGCTCAGAAATAAAACAATGCTTCATGAAACTCTAAACATGAGAGGCTAATGAAGACTGGTCAGTTGTTTAAAACTTAATTTAATTTTCTATAAATAGCACCACTCTAGATCTGTTTTATACCTGTGCATGCACACATGCAAGTGAAACAGGATTTTCTTTGGGAGCTTCAAAGACATGTACATAAAATAACATTCTAAGTTTACCTCTCTCTTTATTATGCATACCTATTATTTCATCACATCAGCTAGAAGGCAGTAATTTGTTTATAACATGAAGATAATAATGCCAGGTAGCATTAATTTTGCTAAATATAATAGCATACACTTAAAAAACCCTTGTCATTCCAGTGGAGTTACTTTCTGTTATTTAAATATGCTTGTTAGATTTATAACTTGTGCCCTTTAGTATCAAATGCAAAGGGAGATTTATTATGATGGCGAAAAATAAATAGGAATATTGATCTCTAAAGGCTCAATCCTACCATCCTTTTTCAAGCAAAATACCCATTGAACTCAATAGACTTGATTTCAGTTATAGTCTTTAGTAAGAACTGTAGCAAAGTGTTCCCTACTTGTCTTTTGATAGAGCCATAATTTGTGTGTGTTATATAATGTGATCATCCAAAGATCCAGTATTATTCACTTTCCTTAAGTCCTTATCTCTTGGGAATTTAAAAGAATATACTTTACAAGAAATTGCCTTTCATCCTGCCAGGGACCGGACTAGATGAGACTAGAAATACTGAGTTAGTTGCACAGAAAGAATCAGTGGAATCTAAATCTGAATTCTACTTGAATGTCTTAAAATTAAAAATCATAGCTGGATTCCACAGAATAGTATGAAACATCAGTGTATTTATTTTTGTTAAACTACTACAATATCAAGTACATGTTTATTACTTTGAATGACACTTCTCTTTGTATTTAATCCTTTTTTGCATTCACACCATACTTTGGAGGTCTGGATGAAGGAGATGCAGAATGTTTCCTGAGGATTAGTGATCAGATGGGAAAAATCCCAGCTAGTAACTAATCCCCAGGAAGTAACCTGAGCTGAGTTTATCATCAGCTGGAAAATGGAAACAAGTAAATACAAAAATAGATGTACAGTTTTTCTTAATGGTTAATACAGCTTAAAATGCTGTGTATAGAGCATGGCTAGACATTTAACCACCTGTATATTAGCAAGTCAGATTGCTTCAATAATCTCAATATTCCATTTTATTTACAGAATAAAATATTGTGCCAACTCCCCTACCTCTTGCTCTGTGCTGGACACAGGTGTGGGTAGATGTCCTGAAGTTGGGAGCCTGTACCATTTCCTCTTGAGGGTCAGGCTTAGATTTTTCACACCCATGAATGACATAATTGGATCGCCCTATCTTTTTAGTGTAGACATGGCCTAAGCATGTACATTGAGATACAGTGCTACATGGATTTTTTCCTCATAAGTAACAACAAGTGAAATATTGAATAATAATCCACAGTAACCTTTAACTGTTTTGCCACTGGTGGGGTAAACCAACTGACTTCAGTTAAGTTGTGCCTATTTACAACAGCTGTGGAATTAGCCCAGTGTTATAGGGTGGTGTGACACAACAATATGATGAGATGATTCTGTGTTCCAAAAGAAACTAAATTTTTATTTCAATATACTGTGCAGGGATAGCTAGATCTGAACATATGTATTTGGAAGTTCATTGGGAGAAAAACCAGTCTTCTGAGACTTCTAGGTCAAAGAAAAACCTCAGACTTCCTTTGCTACACAGTCATGTAGAGGAATGTGAAGGGGATACTTTGTAGCAGATGTGTAATGTCAGTGCTAGGCATCGATACTCGTGATCACCTTTAGGTAATTATAATGAACCCATCCACATAACATCTGAACATAACCCTTCTTGTTAATCACATGTGGCACCTGGACCGCTGGTGCTTCTCTAGCGTTTTAGCACAAAGGCCTGGATAGTTTCAATAAAGAAGGGAAAGCTTTTAAAGGTTCTGCATGAAGTACATACACAGCAGCACTGTGGCTTATAGCATTATGCCTTTCAGTCAGAAAGAAAGAGGAGGCCATATACTGCACTGTAGATGTCCTCTGTTGTCCACAACAAAAAGATAATTGGCAAATGGATGAAAACCTAGCAGCATGTTCCAGTATCCATTTGCTTTCTGAAAATTGCTTATATTGGGACAAATTTTGCTGTCATTGCCACTGTTGCAAAGTGGGAACATCATCATGGAAATCAGATGAATTACCCTAATGTAAAACTGGTGTGAATAAGACCAGAATCAGGCCTTCTACTTCCAAAATGTATGAAGGCCTCCAAGAGTGAAATTCAGGGAGTCAACAGACCTGATTCTCCCCTCATACTAGTTTTCCATCAGTGTAGTTCCACCGACTTCAGTGAACGTTCTCCGGGATTACACTGCTGTGAGATCAATATTCATTTCTTCAGTGCAGAATCAGAATATTTTTTAAATACATTCCATTGCATTGTCCACTGAATGAATGTTAACACCATATCAGCATCCATACACTAGCTCAGGGGTAGGCAACCTGTGGCACACATGCTAAAGGCAGCAGGCGAGCTGATTTTCAGTGGCACTCACCCTGCCTGCGTCCTGGCCACCGGTCCGGGGGGCTCTCTATTTTAATTTAATTTTAAATGAAGTTTCTTAAACATTTTAAAAACCTTATCTACTTTACACACAACAATAGTTTAGTTATATATTAAATACTTACAGAAAGAGACCGCCTAAAAACATTAAAATTTATTACTGGCATGCGAAACCTTAAATTAGAGTGAATAAATGAAGACTTGGCACACTACTTCTGAAAGGTTGCTGACCCCTGCACTAGCTTACTATTATTTATTACCTCAACAGAACCTAGTAGTCCCGACTGAGATCAGGGGCCTGTTGTGCTGGGTGCTTTCCACACACTAGGAAATAAGCTCTTCAGAGAAAGGACTACAATCTAAATAAAAAGCTAGACATTCTCATGTAGACCAGCTCATGTTGCCTGGTTTCCAGAAATAATCTCTGCGTAGTGCAGTACTTCTGAGAATGATGTGACCTGGCTGGAGCTTTGGCATTTGTGGCATTTACTATCCTTTCCCAAAATTTCTGCCAAAGGCTGTTTTCTCAAGAATGGTGTTCGATGTGTGGTAGTCACTCTCTCTGACTAGGTTAAGATGTGGGTTATTTTACCTATGCCAACTCCAGCTGTAGGCCTATCTATGTCTGAAAGGTCTTCAGACTTGGGAGAATGACATTCTTTGTGCAAATGGGAGATTCAAATGTTAATGTTGGGTAATGCAGGAAAAGAAGAGGGTATTAGATGTATTAAACATCTCCACCAAGAAATTATGTTTGTTAACAGAATTAACTATTGATGGAATTAATTACTTTACGTATGTTGTTTTTACTAAGATTCAGTAAAAAAGCAAACATCAAATTATTGTACAGCATCCGAGAGGCAAAAATAAACAGCGGAAAGATATTGTCAGTCATTGTAAAGTTACCTCTTTCAATTAGTTCCCAAGATGTGGCAGATGTGAGATAAATCATGGGGCCCATTATCTTTGGAAAGCTCAATCTTCCTCTTGACCATGATGATAATTTCTACCATACGTTAGAGCTTAAACAGGACATCACCACCCAACACTTCATAATTACCTTTCTGGCACTTAAAACAAACAATAGAAAAACATATGTTTTACCATATTTAAAACCCCATGTAAGAGTGGCCAAGTTTCCTACTAGCATCAAAGCAAGGCTCAAATTGAATTTCCAAACAACTTCTAAGGTCAGCACAAATATAAATTCCTGGTGGAAAGACATGCTCAGAAAAAAATGTGTGAAGGAGCCAAGTCCTGATTTTTGTTGTTTGCATGTTAGGTTATGTTGTTCAGAATGTCAGCATGGATCCGGAGTGAGCCTAATTTTTATGGCACCCTAACAAAAATAAATATCATTGAGGGCTACAAGAGAGGAGTACCAAAGAAAATTACTTAGACATCTCAAAGTCCCAGATATTAAGAGTGCACTTCAAGAGCATTTCAAACACATATGGTGGCTCTATTATCACACTGTAAAAATTCCACCAATATAGGTGCTTATAATTGCTGCTCCATCGCCTATAGAGTGCACTCCCAGTCCCTACTCAGCCAGCAGTTAATAATTTTCAACTGGCAGGCCTCTCTGTATTCTGAAGAGCCAGTTAGTATAAAAATCTCTTAGGTCCCTAGATATTTGTAACCTTGACAAGCGCATTCTTGGCTTTTTTGTCCATCCAGATAAACTTGGAGAAGGCGCCATCCAAACTTTTAATATCTCACTGTGGGATGAGGAGAGGAAGCAGCTGCAGTGGGGTATAAGAGGTGTGGCAAAATGGACATTTTTATAGGGTCGATCCTGCCAAATATAGAAAGAGTGGGAGATCTTTCCACCTCACAAGATCTTTTTTTGCACAGAGCTAATCAAAGGAGCAACGTTGCAGTTCTTCAAACTAGCTAAGGTTACCGGAATAAACAGTTCAAATATGTAATGCTTCTTTTTGCCAATGTAAATGGAAAATCCCACCTAGTCAGATTAAATTCCACTGAGGAGGGCTTATTTTTCGCTAGTTAACCTTAAGTTCCAATATCTGCCCAAAATCCATCAATCACTTACAAAATACCCACAATCAGTGTTTCTTGGTAGGTGATGAGAAAAACAGTTTGTTAAAATAAAGAAGGGCTTTATGCTCCCTTGTCTGAGTTCTACAGAATGAAAGTCTCTAGTCTGTCAGTTTATAAAGTGATGCCAATAGTTCCATGAGTAGATAAAAAGGAATGTCAAAAGAGTACCTTTTTAAAGTTTAATTCTACAGGAAAGGTAGATGAACAATGTATTATCATATAGATGGGGGAAGAATATGTATAGTATCTAGCACAGTGGGGCCGTTGTCCTAATTCATGCCTTTTTTTTGGTGCTACTGCAATACAAATAATAAACAATAATAGAAAATCCCCATTACAGAAGTGTCCTCCAAACAAAGGTCACTTCACTTCATAGTCACAAATGGCTATTTATACTTGCTGAAAAGGATTTTAACCATCTTAAGACTGAGTGTGGGATCCTCCAGTCCTTATTCAGGCCAAACAACCTTTCCAAATAAAGTCAGTGGTTGATTTGCTAGAGTATGGACCACCATAATATAGTTAATCAATATCAGTCATATATATCGCATTGTCGAATCTTGTCTGGAAGTCAACTGCTCATTCCAAACTTCCACTTATTCAACAATGTCCACATATCCTATAAAATTTGAGTTTGTGTGGTGAGCAGCAGCCCACAGCAGTGAGTCTCCGAGCCCAGGTCGACAGACTTTGGCTTGCAGGGCTTGCGCTATGGCACTATAAATAGCTGTATAGACATCACAACTTGGGCTGGAGCCTGGGCTCTGAAGCCTAAGGGTGGGGTTGGCCTGCATTCATCTGGATTGTTCATTTTATTTAAAATAATACCCTTAAAATAAAATCTAGTGATACTTTTATATTTGTTTTGGAGTAAAATAATTGCAGAATAGCGTTGCTACCGTAATTCCATAATTTCTTTTTTCCTTAGAAAGAAATGCTCCTGGAAACCAAAAATATATGTAATGGGTAATTTAATACATAATTTTGACTTGAGTAATTATTTACTTTTTAAACAAAAGTTTATGGTAGAACTTCAAATGATGGATTTACTTTTGCTATATAAATTGGGAGTGGAGTTACTGGTTATGATTCATTCACAACGGGAGACCTTATTTTCAAAAATTCCAGTGCTTCAGTGGAGCTCAAAGGTTCCAACTGCTAGCCATGGACAGACTCTTCCATCTGCACAGAGACCAATTGACTCCAGTTGACAGGGTGGTCTGTCTGTGCCAATCAGCTTATGATGGGATTTGGCCCAAAGTTCAAGGATTGTTCAGCCAATGCTTCTGTTAGAGCTAGTTTGTGCAAACGGATTGGGGAAGAGGTAGGCCCAGGGATAATCCCAAGTCTCTCAGTAGAGTTGGCCAGGACCGAAAAAGAAGCACAAACTGTTCTTTTTTTTTGAGGTTGGCATAGAAACTACATTCCCTAGGAGTTCCAACTGAACAGGTGATTGCTCTCTACTGCACCTTTGGAAAGTGATGACTTAACATCACAGTTGAGTTCTAAGAAAAGTGACACATTTTGTCAGTCTAAAAATCAAACAGAACAAAAATTGAAACAACATATTTCGGAAACTTTGTTTTAAGTATCTTTGGAGAGTCACTCATGGATCCTTGTGGCTATGTAGGAAGAGGAAAAGGACTATTTATTATGAGAGATACTTATAAAATGTAGCATCCGTTTAGATGGTCATTTGTATTCTTTGGGCCTGCAGCTTTCTGAGCCACGCCAGCTGTAAAAGACCAGATGTTGACTCTGCAGCCAATTTACTATCAAAGATACAAGATTGGCCTGCTTTGAAAATCAAGAAAATTCCTCCAGTTTTGAAGGAGTGGGCTGTGGAGATGGTTAAACTGAATGGAAATTAGGGTTCTTCCTTCCTTGCCTACGCAAAGGCTTCCCAAGCTTTGGAGCCTAAGAGGTCTGCAGAGGTGTCATGTTTCTTGGCGCTTCCGTCCTTTAGTACTGAACTGTCATCATAGAGCAAAGCGAGTATATTCTTCCAAGAACCATGAGTCCTGATTCCCTATTGCCTTGGACTTATGAGTCATTTGCACCTGTGCTGACTGGCTGTGACACACTACCAAACCAGAATTCTCCACTTACCCCTGGAGAAGCACTTTATTGTACACTTGCTCCATAAGGGTGTAAATATCTGCGTAAGGCGAATTGGTGCCATGTTATCTAAAATGGCCCCCTCCCACCAACAGATTTTCCATATTATGTGTAAGCAATTTTTATTTAGTATGAACAGTAGTAACTTCAGAAAACCAAACTCACAACTTCAACTAATGTAACAAATCCTAATATAGTGTAGTGACTGTACTGTACATACAGAAGTACAGTGTACGAATTAGATTGTGACAGGCCCTTGTGAAAATGCATAGTGGCAGGGAAAGCACAAAGCTGTCTTGTGGCAACACCCTCAGCCAACATCCCCAAGACTGCAAACAACAAAAAGGGAACTCCATGTAAAACCCACACCACAATGTCTTCTTGTGAATGCAAACAATAGTGCATAAACTGCTCCATTCTGGTCAGTGTGGGGTAATGCTGAAGGATAACTAGGACATTTTAGAAGTCAAGATTAACTATTTCCCTGATCATTTTAGCTATGAAATTAATTGTTGAAGATCATGGATGAAGTGGCAGGTATCAAGGTGGAGTGCAGTGGGTAAATGGTTGCTGTCAAGAATTACTGGCATTGGGAATGAAGTAGTCAAATCACTGCCATCCTCTGAAATGTTAAGTCCCCTCTATCCCTGCCCAAATGTAGGAGGGAAGGAGAAGAATGTAACACCTTTCCAGTACCCAATGCTGCCTTTGAGTAACAAAAACCAAAACTAACTCCCACACTTTTCTGCGTGCCAAAAATCCCACCTGTCCATTACCCATCTGCAAAACCTCCAGCTTTTTCTCAACAGTTGCTGCTATGCCCTTATGAATATTCAGTATCAAAATCTAAAGTGTAAAATAAACTGACTTTACCATCAAAATAAATAAATAGAAGGGATAGAGAGATGGCTAAAGAGAGGAGAAAGGACTATGCTATGTAAGTCTGCGGTTCTTGCTACATAAGTTAGATATAATGCTTCACACAGAATTTGGGACTCTATGAGATACGCATTTGTGTGTATGTGTACAAGAAATGATGGGCAGTGTGGCACAATGTTTTATTGGTATGAGTTTGGGATGGGTGCATTATTCACGAGTCTGAAAGCCATTCACAAGTTATGCAGGTTATCTCAAACAAATGCCAGTAAAACCTTTAGCTGACTTATATAGTTTGTATACATCCCATATTTTGCAGAAACCTGTTTTTAAAATGTTTAACTTTTTTATATTATTACCAATTTCCACGTCCCTACACTAATAAAGCCTTAGCTATAATGAGTCTAACTGTGCAAGACTTTGAGGGAAAGGAAAAATCCTGACTAACCTATTTTAGACAGATCCAGAATCGCTTTTCTATAAATAAAAATGTCACAACTTTAAAATCCAATATTTTGGCACCTAGGAGAGTTGGGTATTCCAGTGAGAAGCTAGCATTTTTTTTTCACTTTTAAGAAAAAGTGGCTATTTGCTGGAGACATACGGATGGGCGAAGAGCAGGTAAGGCAGTCATACAGTTTAATCACAGGCAGAATCGTGTACTATTTTTCAGAAACTGAGATAAAATATTATTTTTCTGAAAAGTTCACTTTTTAAAGAAAAGGCTATCGGTTAGACTTTTCTGTGTCAACAAAGAATGCTCAAGTCCCAGTTCAGCCATCCATCCTGATTAAGCAAAGCATTTAAGCATGTTCTTAAGACCTATTGATGTCAATAGAATTTAGGCACTTGCTTAAGTTAAGCATCTACCGAAATGTTTTGCTGAATAGGGGTGGTCTTAAGCATATGTTCAAATGTTTTGCAGAACTGGAGCCTAAAAGCCATGCCAATTTCACATCACGTGATCCTATTGAAGTTGTGTGGGTGGAAGACAGCAGAGAATTTGGCTGTTTGGTAGTAGGTAAAACTCTGGCCTGTCACAAGTATTTGCTGTTAACAATAGTGCCTACATCACTGAAACAATAAATCAATTTCCAGCCCCTCATATTGCATCCTGCTCCCTGATTGCTGTGGAGTATTTCTTAAAATAAATCAGCCATAGCAAAACATTTATCTTTGGTGTCCGCTCCCAAGGAGATGCTCAACACACGGTCATATGGTCCTCAGCCTATTTAAGCAACAGCTTAGTCATCAATCTGGGAGACGTAAATGCTGAACAACTTGTCGACTAATGGAAAGGCTTTTATGCCAATGAGCAGATGTGCCTAATTGACTGGTCCTTAATTGCTGATTTAGAAATAATTGCTAATGCTGTAATGGCTGCTGTAACATAGCCTTAATTTCCCTTAATTCAAATATATATATTTCCTACACTATACATTAAATTGTGCTATATACATAATGTACAGTGTTTGTGCTGTATATTATATATGTTGTTTGCAGTTATATGTAGCAAAAGATAGAGAAAAAGTATATGAAACATATTTTCTTATATTTTTAAGCACATGTTCCTAGGTCAGGCCTGCACAACATGTGGCCCGGGGGCCACATGCGGCCCGCACGGGCTCACTGTGTGGCCCGTGGGGGGTGAGTAGGGGTGGGGCAAGCCACGTGTGGGGGTTCGGGGAAGCAGATGGAGGCGGGGCGAGGGCAGGGCTTTTCGGCCCGCAGCTGGTTTTTTTACAGTAATGTGGCCCTTGCTGCTTTCCGAGTTGTGCAGGCCTGTCCTAGGTGGTAGTAATTACCCTCAACTTCCTCTAAAGTCACTAGGAGTTGAGGGCACCTCACAGGAATACTCAGCAACCTATAGGATCAAGCTTCACAAAAGTAGGTATTAACTGCAGTGTGTCCAAATATAATTATTAATAGGCGTTTTCAAACATACAGACTGAATGCTGTAGCTTTAATTTGCTGTAGTTCTGTCCATTTTCTCTGCCCTGCACCCCTCCTCCCTATCCAAAGGTTACTTCAGCTTGCTCTGACAGTTTGCATCCCTCTCCTTCCTTTTCAGTATACCCAGTATGACATTTCAAGCAAGACACTTAACACTTTCAAAGATGCTGTATGTTTGAAAAGTGTTGGCTTCCATGAATTACAATTAATTGACACTCAAAATTCTTCACACTTCCTGCCTAGTACTAAAATGTAACTGGATCATGTATCAGTACCTATTTCCCTCCCACTATTTACTGTTCACAAAATGCAAGGAAGTTCAGATTTCAGATATCTGAGTCTGCTCTCTAGAGGAAATAGCATGTGAAAAGCTCTTCTCATATTATTATTAGCACATGAGCATTAAAGTCCTGATGTATAACCTGTTGAAGTCAATGGAAAGACTCTCACTGCTTTCACTGGGCTTTGGATAAGGTCCTAAAGGCCATTCAATACTATATGTATTTTCTGTGTCTACATGTTTTCAGTTATAAAGTGTTCTCTCATTTAGCAAAGGAAGTGAGATTAATGGTGCTTTGTGTAGTAAGTAGATTGAGAAAATTAAAATCAAAATGAATTCCAATTATTTTTAGTTCTGTCTCTCAATACACTTCATTTTTAGCATATATATTTTACTATTTCTTTTTACCAAACAAGAAAAATATGTCTACATTTGAAGTTATGTGGGTTAATCATTTAGCAAGGTAAATTTGCCTCAGAGACACAGATAATGTATTATCAGCATTAATGAAACATTAACACAGTTATTGCAGTTTTACATAGTTACAGATCTGTTTTTTTTTAAGATGACTACCTTAAATAGTAGAGATTTGGCACCAGATGTTAAACTCAGCCTGTAAAATGGAGCAAGTAATACATACTCACCTCCCAGGAGCACTGAGGATTAAATTCACCCCTTAAAGAGGGCCAGCACCACTTAAACTGCATTTTGAGGTCTTACATAGGATTTAAGTGGTGAATAGACTTTTTGCTGTCCCACTTGCTTGTTATTGGGCCTCGTGCTCTCCCATGGAAGTCAACAGTCCAGATCAGAATTGGGCCAGATCTCACTCAGTTAAGAAGCTTGAAGAAGAGGTATAATGATATTGCCTCGGTTATATTTTAACTTCCACTTTCTTCCAGCTACTTAAATTGCAGCTTCTTAGCCTCTTTTTACACATGGTTGGAACAGATATAAAGTAGGTCTAAGGGAAATTAAGTGAATGTAAGGGGTGGAACAATTTACCTGACTTTATACATCAACTCTGAATTTTGCCCTAAGGCAGATAAAGAGGGAAGTCTCTGTTGGTTTAGTTTGCATTTTCTTCTAGTCCTATGTATTTATATGTTACACCAATGTAGACTTCCTCAGGCATATTTATTTCCTTAGTCTTACAACTACTTACCAATTTACACCTCAACTTAAACACAACTTCAGATTTGGTTCTATTATATTTGAAGGTATTTGTCTTTCTATTGTTTGCCCTTCACTTTCAGAATAAAATTCTAACATAGTCATAGCAGTTAGAGAAAATAAAGAACCATTAGGGTTACCCCATCTGTTTCCTGACAACACAGGATAGCTCCCTATAGTACATTTACTAAAGGTTTCTCCAGTCAAGTTGTTGTTTCCCACAAGACTGGGCTTTCCATCACTTAACTTAGATGTCACACCTATTCAGCCTTTCTTAATTTCATCATCTTATTCCTAGTTATACTTCCTCATACTCTCCTAAATAATTCATCTCATGTCTTGAGGATGTTTGAGGAGTTTTATATGTATGTGCTCCCCTTTCTGCCTACTCCAAGACATTATTTAGCCAAGCAGTACCTATTTGGCTCTTTTTTAATGTTTTCATAAATCAGTCTCTCCACCCTCCTTATCACTGTAAACAGTGGACACTGTAAACAGCTGCAAATTTTTCTGTTTTTCTGGAAACAAAGTGCCCCAATGTGCACTATCCGTTTCCCCAAAGTGCATTATCCCAAGTGTAGTCACAAAGCCTGACAGAACAGGGCTATAATTTCTTTACTTAGTGACATGGTTACCTCTCTATGCTTTTCTCCCCACCCCCCTTAACTGCTACATCCTATGACAACCTCATCTCTAATTTGTGGTCTACTGTAATGCCTAGGTCTCTTTCAGTATTACTTCTTCCCATGTCTCTGTGTTGTGAAGTGTTTTTCCCCAGAAGTATTAGCTTGAGTTTTTCCAAGTTCAGTTTCATTTATTTATATCCTGCACTTTTCTCCAACCTCTAAATCTGTTTGATTTGATTTGCACAGACTGATTTTATTATACAAAATCTCTTTTGTATGTTTTCTTCTAAGTTGACAATCCTAAGCGTTCTTTCCTCTTAATATATGTCCTCAAATGTTAGCAATGGAAGTTAGACTTGTGGAGTGGCAATTGCCAGGGTCACTCTCATTTGTTTTCTGAAGATAGGCTTAGTTCTTCACTTGCTTTTCTTCAGTCTTCTGGTTCTTTCCAAGTTGTCAATCACTCTTCATTTAAAAAGAATTGTCAGCAGCTCCAAAGGTTTGTTAATTTTATAAGTGCATATGATCTGATATGGATCAAGTCATTCTAAGTATTCCTTTACCTGCTCTTTATCACTAGCTACATTTACATTGTCTTCATTGGTCGAAATACTGGTCCATGCATACTACTAAAACTCCAACATGTGGAGGAACATCATGGGTGGTGGAAAGTTAGTGGCAATATGCTCCACACATTCAGTGTGGAACAACTGAAAAGGAACAATCTGCCCACACAATTCCCCCCTCCACTCACTTAATGACTGCTCCTGATCTCAGCATGCTTGCAAGAGTAGCTGGGGGGCTAGGTGAACCCCCAGCTTCACTGATTATTTTCCCCCTTGATCTTTGGGCCTCTCAGATAGCACCAGGATTTGGGAAAGGGCAATGCAATGGTCTACTTGCAATAATTTTTTACACACATACACCCTGAACTGTGCAGGATAGTAAATGATTTTGTTTGATACAGATAGATAAGATATTATGCAAGGAGTGGCTTCTGCAAAACAAAGTGAGAAGTGATTACTGTGATACACTTTTGACAATATAGCATATTCCTTGATCTCTCAGAACTGCAAAAATACCCTGAGAGCAACTTTTTTTACGTCTCAATGGGAAGATTCCCATTGACTTCAGTGAGCTTTGGATCAGCTCCAGGACTTCAAACACTACAGGTTTATTACAGTGTTTGGCACCAGTGTTGTAGTGTCTTACAAGGGGAATTTCACTGTAAAAATGACATCTGTAACTTTCCATAAACAGCTGTAAGTACAGTACAAATACTGTGTTTTTATGA
Organism: Dermatemys mawii; assembly: GCA_007922305.1. Taxonomy (NCBI): domain Eukaryota; kingdom Metazoa; phylum Chordata; order Testudines; family Dermatemydidae; genus Dermatemys; species Dermatemys mawii. Next base: position 38,532,541 of record ML677349.1, on the reverse strand, counting down.
AGACACTGCTTTCATGGAAGTCTCTGATGGCCTTTTGGCCTAAGTATGATAATTCCCAACATCATAGCGACCAGTCATAAATAGTTTCCCTTTACACTCATTTGACTTTACTAGCCAGATTCTTTTGGCTTTGGTGAATAGTCTAAAGGGTAGGATGTGCGTGGATTTGAGGCGGTTAACCAATCTAGAATCATTTTGCTTTATTCCCAAACAATTGGCTTTAAGAGCTCAGATTAGGTTTAACAGCAACACTGTGAGTACAGTAAACAAACACAAAAAATGTGACTTTAAACACCAATTCTATTGCTGTAGGATTCTAATGTATCATTCAAAATAATGTTAAAGGCTAAAGCCTGTAAGATTTCCTGGACATACAACATAAATTCCTCAAAACATCCATTTGTGGCTCTTTTACTGTTGTTGTACAATGTGTCCTGCTGTGACAACTCCTTGGCATTTCTTTTAAAGCTCTAAAACATATCCCACTTATCACTGCAGAGGACACATCAGCATTCCAAGTGCTCACTTCCTTTCCAAGTGAGAAGTTACTTCATGCTGTAGAATTTTCTGCAGAGCTTTCTTGTTAAAAGAGACACAAAGATACAGTTGGAACACTCTGTTACAGCAGTTAAAATAACTATTGTTTTATCTTCTTCCATTTTCACAAATTAAATTTACTGTCAATGTCAATGGTATATACTGATTTAGAATGAACTGTGGATCTGATCTGGTATATGTATGAGAGCTCCCATGTCTCTTTTAGTCTTTGGGCAATTGCAAAAGTAGCTTGCCTGAAGTACTTAGTAGCACTACCAAATTTGCAGGAGACAAGTATTGTCTCGTACCAAAAAGGAGACCAACAACAGGGATTATAGTAATAAATATATGAGCCAAAAATATTTACTATAAAAAATTATTTCTAACATGGCCTTGCATATATCAAGAGTCCAGCACACGGAGGACTCCTCCTTCAATAGGAAGGAGAAGCATGGTACAGTGTTAAGACACAAGACTGTAAATTAGATAGAAGAAAAAGGTTGTTTTCTGAGCTCTTTATTAATTTGCGTGTCATTGCCCTGACCAGATGCCTCAGTTTCCTCACCTGCAAAATGGGGATAATACTTATTTCACAAGAGTGTTAATTTATAAATGTTTCTAAGGACCTTTGAGATCCTCCACTTGAAGGCATTGTAGCAGTGCTAAGTATTTCATATAACCATACTAACTTATTACTGTCACTCTTGAATTTCATCATCTTATTCCAGGGGTTCCCATACTTCACTGCATTGCAACCCCTTTCTGACAACAAAAATTACTGCACAACTCCAAGAGAGGAGACCAAAGCCTGAGTCCGCCTGATTCTCACTGCCCTGGGTGGGGAGGAACTGAAGCCAAAGCCTGTGCCCCACTGCCTGGGGTGGGGAAGGGGTCAAAGCTGAAGCCCAAGGGCTTCAGCCCCAGCCAGGTGGCCTATACTCTGAGCCCCGCCATCCAGGGCTGAATCCCTCAGGCTTCGGCCCCAGGCATCGGGGCTTGGGCTTCAATCCAAGCCACAGCAAGTGTAAGCCAGCCCTGGTGACCCCATTAAAATGAGGTTGTGACCCAAAGTTTGAGAACCGCTGTCCTATTCCTTCCCCTATTGTTCCTTACCCTCCCATATTACTTCATGTCTAAAATTAGACAGCCAGCTCATTGAAGAAGGCAATTTGCCTTTGTATTTCTTCTGTAAAGAAGCTAGCATCCTGTTGGGTGCTACCCAAATAACACATGATGTTATTATTTATTAATGTTACAGATAACATCATTCGCCCTCAGTGACCATGTCTTTGTTCTTATTTTTAAGGTAAAAGTTTGGTTCCAGAACAGACGAATGAAATGGAAGAGGGTAAAAGGGGGCCAGCAAGGGGCAGCAGCCCGGGAAAAGGAACTGGTGAACGTGAAAAAGGGCACACTGCTTCCCTCAGAGCTTTCTGGAATTGGTGCAGCCGGCCTCCAGCACACGGGGGACTCACTAGCAAATGATGACAGCCATGACAGTGATCAGAGCTCTGAGCATGCACACTTATGATACACAAAGAGAGGATCCCAGCTCCGTTCTCAGGAAAGAAATGCTACAATGGCACGCCTTCCACGGGCATCGTTTACGTATGCAAGTGACTCTGGCAGTGATTTTTTTTTAAAATGGCTATTAAAAATTCAAGCTTATTGTGTCCACTTTTCTCAAGTTTTAGATGGTTTACAGTAAGTGCCTTAAGAGTGGGAAGCGGAAGGTGAACTTGCTTTGAACATTCCACATTTGTTGTCATGTTTATGGACAGTGGGCAGGTATTTTTGCTTTAGCTTGCACTGAGAATTACATTGCTTACAAGAGAGGTTATATTCTGAAAAACCACAGTGCCACAAAATCACTGTCTAGTGGATAAGAAACGTATTTTAATTCTGTAAATATTTATCTTACAGCATTTTCCTGTCTTCACTAATTTTAGTAATGCATTAATATTAGCTGATGGCAATAATCACTCATGATGATAAATGGCTTCTTGTCTCTTTATTTTTGTTTTGTTGTCCCAAAAACAGACAATACATGTAGACACTTGTGTTCAAGTAAAGAACAATACTGTAGTGTCTGATAGGGCACGTCCTTGTACCACAGACAAAACAAACCTTATGTTGCATTTACTCTCAACTGCTGCTAATAGGGTATTATTAAACTTACCTTGCTCCTCAATTCTTCTTATCTTATAACTGCCATAATGATTTTTAGGATCATAAGGATAGTCCAGTGACCTGACAGAAATAACATCATGTTCCACTCATGTTAGGGATTTATTTCCACCTCCCTCACCCCATCCCTAAAAATTTACATATTACTTCTACATCCTAGTTGAGTATATTGGGAAGCACTCAGCAAAAGTATTGTTTCTTCATCTTCTGATTTTAAAACTAGCAGATAAGTTGAGTTGGCTGCTTATGCTGGTAGAAATCAAAATTTTGATGGCAACTCTGATACTATGTCCCAAGTGTAAATTCAAGGCACATTACAGACTTGTGTGTACATACAGGCAAATACCAAAAATCAAATCTAACAAAACAATGATTGTATTTTGTAAAGAAAAAATGTTTAATAAATGATCCTTTTTAAATAATTCTGGTCTGCCTATAGTGATTTAATGGGAAACTTGAAAGTGTTGCTTTAAAAGTCCTAAGCACCTCTAGCTTCACGGATCCTTCTAAACCTTATTTTGCTTTGGGCAACATAAATCTATGTTTTCAAACTTATACTTGATCTTGGATAAACCTTCTATCTTGATCTATTTGTGAAACACCTTCCTTTAACAGGAAAAAGTATCCCTCAGCTAATGATTGCTTCAGCCAAGAACAACGAGGGCACATTAAACCATTTTCCAAGGTCTAAGGCAAACATTAAAGGGATATTTTGACATAGAATATTAGGGTTGGAAAAGACCTCAGGAGGTCATCCAGTTCACTCCTCTGCTCAAAGCAGGACCAACACCAACTAAATCATCCCAGTCAGAGCTTTGTCAAGCGAGGTCTTAAAAACCTCTAAGGATGGATATTCCCCCCCCCCCCCCCGGCCCAGGTAACCCATTCCAGTGCTTCATCACCCTCCTAGTGAAATACTGTTTCCTAATATCCAACCTAGACCTCCCCCACTGCAACTTGAGACCATTACTCCTTGTTCTGTCATCTACCACCACTGAGAACAGCCTAGCTCTTCATCCTTGGCTAGTCGTGTTGTGGAAATGGAGAAAAAATGGTAACTGTCCAGGAAGATGATTGCATTAACCTGCCTTTATAAAATAAAGCTGTTCAAGACATAAAGTTATTGGCCAACATTCCTCTTCACCAAAAAGCTAGGAGATTAATTGGGATGAAAATAATAAAATAAGCCAGAGCATTGCCAATGAGCATTTACTGATGATTAACAGTCGCGTGAATCAAAAGCATCCAAATGTTAGATATGATCAAGAACTTTTCTAGTCCAATTCCTTTCTAACTCAGGTTTGTTCCCTATTACACACTAACCAGTCTTGTGATCAGTCTAATTTAAATATCCAAGTGATGGAGCATCCACAACTTACTCTGGGAGACTTTTTCACATTTTAGCATCACCATAGAGCCTAACAGATCATAAAATGAACCTATATCTATCAAATACCTCACCACACAAAATAATTTAGCTGGAGTTGGAAAAGGAGGAAATAATAGAAAAATATACATTAGAACCATTATTACATACAAATAATGAACCAGAGTAAAAACATAATCATATTCTGAGCTTAATCTTCCCTTTTGCCTTTTCTCCACACAACTGTTCATTGCTATCATTCATATATGTTTAAAATTAGACTGCACATTTTTCAGGATTGAGAAAGAGTCTTGTATTTGCTCTTTTAAACACCCAGCACATTATAGGCAGTGCAAAAATAATAATTAGCGATGTATGACCAGTTTCTGCCACCCCTTTCACACTGAATAGCACCTTACTTTGTGATGAGCTCCATTGATTTTGGTGGGGATACTTGCAGAGGAAGGTAGCATCCAATGTGATTAAGGGTGTCACAATCTGATACACAGTGATCTCACTGCCAGGAAGACTGTCTTGACATTAAGGAGATCATTTTCGCTTCCTTAATTTCATCCCATTACTCCAAATTCTAAAAGATGATGGCTAGTAAAGACATATTACAATTGGGTGTTAAAAAAACAGGAAAGCCTGGTATTTCTCTTCCAAGCTATGAATTAAGACTAGGTATGAGAGGATCAGATCTACTACTTCTAAAATTGTGAAGGGCATGATGCCCAGAAACTATAAATAACATTTCCTTTGTTTAATAAATCAGTTAGTTTTAAATGCAAAACTTGTATGGAAACAAGTGGTATATGGTAGGTGCAGTTGAATGACCCAAATAAAGAACTTGTTATGTGGTACAGGGAAATAATAAGCATTAGCTTTAGTACAGTGCTTTTCTTCTACAGATCCCAAAGTACTTTTAAAAAGAAGGGTAAGTATCATTATCCTCCTTTTACAGATGGGGAATTGATGCTCAAAAACGTAAATTGATTTGCCGAAGGTCACCTGGCAACAGCTAGTATTCTCTTGACGCTCAGTCTAGTGCCCTACTAACCGGTCCACGCTGACTTGGTTTTGATGCACCATTTGCAGAGATTATTGTGACCCAACACACCATGACTAGGATGAATGCAAAACTCTTTATTTTCCATTTACACAAATGCTTACCACCTTACTCTATGTGTCCTAGTGGCTATAGTTGATAGTGTCTCTAAACATTCCCATACCCACGACACATTCACATCATTTACCCCCATAAAAACCCTTGGACCTTGATGATGGCTGCTTAGGTCACATCCTTCTGAGCAATATCCATCCTTCCCTTGGAGAGCACTTGGGATCCACACAGGAAGAGAGTGAGGGAAATGTGTGGAGTGTGTGGGAGGATGTACATCACTCCCACTCACATGCACAGTGTCGCCCTGCAGACTCAGGGTGCAAGATATTAATGCCAAGCTGTGTTCTCTTTCCACCAGATTGAGTGGTGGGGTTCTTCCTCTAAAGATAGATCCCCAGGTTAGCCACTGGCTATAGAGCTCTTACAGCAAGATTCAGATGGGAATCAAGCTGTATAGGAGAAAAGGGGAGGGAGAGAGAAGGAGTGTGCTGGGGCCTGGAGCCTGTGCATGGATGGCCCGACCCTGCCAATAATCCCTCAATATTCATGTGGTTCTTAGGGCTTGTCTACCCAGAAAAACTATACCAATCTAAGATTGGGGGTCAATTTAAAGTGTGGTAGTTATACCAATATAGCTCATTGCAGAGACAGGTTTTTTTGGGGGGGCGGGGGGATAAGACGGCCTTTTGGCAGTTCAGTTTACCGTGCTTTGGAAATAGTTTAAAATAAGCCAAAAAATTAAAAAGCCACTCTAATCCAAGAATAGGAGTGTTTACACAGGAAAGTTATAATGACATAACAATCGTGTAACTGGAAACATCATCAGTGTACACGAGGCCATAGGCATCCACTGCATTTGTGGGCAGACACCATATATCCAATGCAAATATTAGTGATAAACCTCCACAAGGAGAACCTCATGGAGAAACTCCTTCCAGCAGGTTTACCCAGGGAGGAAGGTGGTGAGGCCCTTTTTAATTTACAGGAAATCCCACCTGGTGAAAAAATTACTGGCTTGTTGGCATGTTAGAAAGTGTTTTATGATCACTCATTGCTTGTCATCATATTAGAGATTAAGCAACCCAGCAATGTTATTCCTTATTCTTAAACAAATACAACATGCTCTTATGTTAAAAACAAGGCATTTGCTTTACTACAATATAGAAATGTATTAGCCACAGAAGTTTCACTAATATAAATGTTGTGTTGTAGCAATGAATTATAAAATGATATTTTAATATCCTTTGCTGCTCAACAGTAGAAAATGGTATTTCTTTTCAGAAAAAGAAGGCTAATTAGTGAGACTATTTTGATATTATGTTGCACCAGTCCTGCTATCTTGTTCAATTATGGCAGCATAGCACGCAACATAATTATTTTAATATATAATGTATTGTATGTTATAGGTTTGCATTTTTTAAAATATAAAAGTATGCACTATTATGGCTAACAAAATAGAAGGGCATAATGCTATACATTTACACCTAGGCTAGAATTTGGCCCTAAGTATTTTTATAATAGTCTTTTTCAAGAGTGAAATTTGCAGAGCCAATAGATATGTAAGTACTATTTTTACACTGTAGTGTGATATACTGTCAGAGAGTTGTCTAATTGATTTCAAATGCTATGAACTCAATTCTCCAGTCCTCTAGCAGGACTATGATTGATTTCTATGGGAGTTTTTCCTGCCTCCTGACTGTCTGACTGAGGGGGTGTGTGTGTGTGTGTGTGTGTGTGTGTGTGTGTGTTCTGTAGAAACTCATTCACATGGTAGCTATCAGATCCAAAAATGTTTTGAGCAATATGCAGGGCAAATATCCATTAACCATAGGTAATTTTTAATATCTGTAGACATTTAATTTTTCTGGATATTTTTAATACTTACCCATGTCCAATATTGATATTGCTTTGATATTGCCAAACAATATAGTTGAACATACAGACACAATTTACTATAGTATACACTATTTTGTTTGCTTATGGATAGCAGTTTTTTTAAAATGTGCCTGTTTTGAACATTTACCAAATTATTTGCCAAGCAAGTCACATATCCAGCTGAAAAAACACCTAAATGTGTACTTGCCAAGGTAAAAGTTTATCTTGAATAATACCCTTACAAAAATTGCATAATCCTGCCATAGAAATATATAATCTCTGAAGGGAAAAATGCTAAATATAACTATGACCCAGAAAGAATAATTCTGTATGTGTATAGCTGTGATCCTTATACATGCTTCCACATAAACATTGTGGAGAGAAAATGTTTGCACAATCTTTTAATTCATAAAGCATGCCAACTGCAAATTAGAGTTGCTCCTCCATATAGTATATTTGCTTAAAATGTTTGATTTCCGATGGTTGAATATTGACAACAGTATTAAAGACTCCTTTTATAAGTAATGCTTTTGCAATAAGCAAGTAAGAACTATTTCTACTAAGAAAACAGTGGGCCTGATCCAAAGCCCATTGAAGTCAATGGAGAGATTCGCATTGACTTTATTGGGCTTTGGATCTGGCCCAAAATACACACACCAGTTTCTGTTCAGTGAAGAGTGCAGAATTGAGAACACAGGCAAAGAGTTTCAAAAGTGCCTCCTGCCTGTGGGTGTCTTAATTGAGGGTCCTGGTTTTCAGAATGTTCTGAGCACTATCCTCTGAAAAATCGGGGCCCCCTTATGGTCCCTTAAAATGGGCACCCAATATCATTAGTCATGTTTGAAAATCTTGTTCAGAAGCTATTTTATTGCTCTTGATTATGATGAGAGTCTTATAATATTGGGTTCCTATCACTGGCAAGTCCTCCTTTATTATTGAAATATTGATTTCAAAATCAAAATAAAAGAAATTTGCTGTACTGCTTGGAGTTTCCTTTCACAATAATCTATCATATCATTAGATAAGAAATAGTAAAGCACATTACATAGGGGTAGTTTTAACAGATGTTCATATATGGTTAGGAAAAAAAAAGGTTCCTTCCACTCAGATGTCTGTCTTGAATTTCTCACAGTTTTTGCAGACAGTTTGGCTGGCTTCCAACATATATCGTTGCCTGTCTGGTATGAAAAATGCCATCTGTGGTGTATGAAGGTCCTTCCTTTATAAGTGGACAGCTAATTATATTCTGGGCAGGTGGTACCAAAGTGAAGTGAGGTGTCAAGCATGGGATAACCTTGGAATTGTCTAAAATTACCATATTCTTTTGGGAAAATACAGCATGTCAGATATTGAAAGGAATTTAAATGTAGGTCAACATAGAGTTTTCTCAGGATTCAGATGACAATATACACTGTGGTGACATATTCAAAAACTTTAATAAGGTTAAAGTACCTGAGTTGAATCACATGTCAATTTCCCAAAACAAATATCCTCCCTGGCTCTTCAATCCTTGATTGTAGTTCTGTTAAATGTACACCATAACTTTAAGAAAATTCCTGATGTTCTCACAGTTTTGGACCGGGCAAAAGATGGGGGTGGGAGGAGAATTTATTTCTGAACTTTAGTGACCTGGGAAAAATGTTTGTTGGAGAAGGAAGAGAAGATGGCTGCATTGTGTGAATGACCTCTGCAAATACAGCCTCACAAATGCTCACCCTGCGAACTCCCACATTTTAAAGCATTTCTGAGGAAGAGCCAGAATCAATATACACCCCATACTAGTTTCAGGGAGGAGATGAAGCTCGCTGCCTCCCCACTCAGCTGATCTGCAAGAGCCCCAACACCCAAGACAACCATCCTTGCTGCCCCTGACTTTACAATAGCTAGTCCCGTTCCTCCGACTCCCTTGCTTAGCATCAGCCCTTTCTACAGGAAATGAGGATTCACTGCCCAGATGTTACAGCACTTGCCACTCTCCTGCAGTTGAGTGTTATATCAAGGGTTAAATGCTTACCAGCACAAGCACAAACTCTCAGAGCTCACAGTTAATGGTAGTCATATACATTTTGAAATAACTAAGCTAGATGGAGTTTTGGGCCCATTCACCAAACGTAGTAGTGTTTTGGGCCCATTCACCAAAGGTAGTGTGATTTCAAGTTGTTTTGCCTTCCTTCAGTAATTTGATTCACTTTTCAATCAAGCTCATATGTAATACTCAATGTGATACTTACAATAGCCTGGTATAGTGGTATGGAAAGGAAGCAGTGGTGGTGAACTACTGCACAAACATTACGGTTCAGTGTCTGCCTCATCCTAATCCATCTGGATGATTTTGAATTACCAATCTTCCACATTGAAGAGCAGTTTTACTTTGATAAGGGACTGCCTCTGGTGTTTTCAATATCATGCTTAGCCTCTGACTTTCTTCACATCTTGCGCTAATGAGATGTACACAAAGCTCTGGTATGTTGCGTTATTATAGGTTTCCTTTTTGGCTGAGCCAAACTCCTGTTAAATGTTACTGTGGAATCTTGAAAAACTAGCAAAAGAAGAATTAAAGACCCAACAACTGCACTAAGACAATCTTGATGAGGCTGGAACCAGGATCTGCTAGAATTAGAACCAGACTTCTCTAGGCAAAATTTATCAAAATACCTCAGTGAACAAACCAAAAAAAAAAAAAAAAGGCCAGAAACATCACTTTGCATCCAAGTTTTATACCGATTGATATCTAGATATCTAGTCAAATCCAGCCTAGAAATAAGGTGCAATTTTTTAACAGGATAAATAATCATTGTAACAATTTATCAAGGGTAATAATGGATTTTCCATAGCTAAAATTTTGTTTTAAAGGAAGATGGATATTTTTTCTATCAGATATGCTCTTAGTTCAAACAGGAAATAATTCAAGAAAGTTCTGTTGCCTATGTTATACAGGAAGTCGGATTAGATGAGCACAATGATCCCTTCTGGTTTTATCTATCAATCTATGACATTCTCTTCTTTAGGAAATTAGGTGGGCTCTAATTGGTTACTTGAGCAGCTTTACAAAACAAGTTCTGTCTATAATTGTAGGTGATGGTATCATCCCAAATGTGTAAATCAGCATTTAAGAAATAATTTTGTATGATATATGTTAACACAGATGGTATCAAAGGATAGAATCAGTTCTTAAAACTTGACCCAGGAATACAGTGGCAATATAACAGCAGTAAAGTATCCATGACAAGTGCAGCAATGTTTTTGACATTGTATATATAAACTTTAATCTAAATAAATCTCAAATTCTTATAAAAATGACTACACAAATATTCTATAAATAACATTGCCCAATACTGAAGTGCAGTCACCTCTGTGGTGAAACAGTAACTGTTCAACAGTTCACAGAGTAAGTTCACATGTGTTTAGGAGAAGACTATGAAGAATAATTAAACAAAATCATGTTCTGCATACTTAAATACTCTTGTAATTATTGTGATTACCTATCTTGGAATCTGATCAGGTCATTGCGATTAATATTCTGGTGAAAAGTAGTTTGGGTCTTCATTGAGCACAAATTGTCAAGCCTTTTGTTGTGCACCTTCTCTGAGAGATGGCATGCCACCAGTATAGTACCCATAACCACATGCTGCATTAGATCAATATTGACTCACTCAAAGGTAGGAGTCCCAGCTTCTGAATCACCAGCATGATGTATAGTAACAGCTAGGGTTTCTCCAGTGGTCTCCTTCCGTTCAAATACTGACATGGTCTGACTCTGTATGATATATGAAGTGGTGCAGTTCCCCTCATCTTAGTCTAAACCTAGCTATCTTTACTAATATTAAGTAGTATGTTATGTTACTAGTAGTCCTTCTAGGCATATCTAAACTGCAACAAAAAAAAAAAAACAACGCTGGTACCAAGTCTCAGAGCCATGTCATCAGACTTGGGTTTGCAGGGCTGGGGCTATGGGGCTAAAAATAATAGTGTAGGTATTTGAGCTTGGGCTTTGAGCCACTCTGCCCTCATGAAGTCTCAGAGGACTGGATTCCAGTTTAAGCCTGAACATGTACGCTGCAGTTTTATAGCCCTGCAGCCTGCATCAGCTGACCTGGGGCAGCTGCAGCCATGACATGTATCTTTCGTTGCAGTGTAGACACACATACCTTCTGAAATTAGTTTATTCGGTTTAACCAACCTACTTACAGAGTAAAGCACTACTCAATAGGAGTAAGATTAAGCAGTCATAGACCTTTATTAGTCCCACTTTGAGCTGTTTGGAAAATGGAATTTTTATCCTGCAGAAAATTTTGATATTTCAACATTAGTGTCTGTTCCAAATCAGCAAAAAGAGCCTTAATGTTGTAGAGCAAAAAAATATCCAATGCTAAATGTCAAAATGAAAAACACTGATATGTTTACTGAAATTAAAAGTCTAATTTCAAATTGGCGTTTTGACATAACTTGTTTCATTTTGTTTTGTCTTTTAAAACAAGAAACGAAAATGACATTGAATGTCAGAATGAAATGAAAACTGTGGTTTTTGAAATGACAATCTGAAATGAAAATTTTCATTTAGACATTTCTTGCCAGAAAATCCAGATTTTTCATTAGAACTTATATTTTTCCCATTAAAAATTTTGGTTTAGATTAAACTATTTCTTAGTTGGAACACTTTCCACACAAAAAGTTTCAGCCAGCTCTAGACCCAATGCATTGTTATGTTTGCTTAGTTTTATGAAGTACTTCTTTTGCTGTAGTAGTTTTAAAAAAAATGGAGCTGCATTTCTAGCATGGGACTGAGATATTTCACATTACCTTATTTTCAAATCAGAGCATGCGTTCTCATAGTGTCATAAGGGGTGCCAGAGCTGAAGGAAACTGGAGTTTAGAGTGCTACTGTTAATAACAATGTAATATTGCATTATAATTTTTGAAACCTTAATTTTATTTTAGCGATAGTGACTATAGCACCTCATTGTTCTTTTTGATAAGATTCTGATCCAATGGGACTCTTTTCATTGATTTCAGTGGCTTTGGATCAGGCCCTACAACGGGCAACACTCTGCATTTGTGTACATTTCATCTTCCAGAGCTAATGCTTAGAAAGAAAGCTTCTATTTCACAGTTAACACTAGCCTATTAAAACCATCTTATATGTCTGTGATGCACCTGGAAGGATGATTTATGGATAGCTGGTACAAAGACATACTTCATAATCACAGTAAGAAATAGTGCAGGCAACATTGCTGTGGCAACATATATCAACATTGTTGATTACAGTAGAATCGCAGAGTTATGAACACTAGAGTTATGATCTGACCCATCAATCACACACATTATTTGGAACCATAAGTATGCAATCAAGCAGCAGCAGAGACAAACAAACAAAAAAAAGCAAATACAGTACAGTACTGTGTTAAACATAAACTACTAAAAAATAAAGGGAAAACAGCATTTTTCTTCTGCATAATAAAGTTTCAAAGCTGTATAAAATCATTGTTCAGTTGTAAACTTTTGAAAAAACAAGCAGTATGAACATTTCAGAGTTACGAACAACCTCCATTTCCAAGATGTTCTTAACTCTGACATGCTACTGTATATTATTTGCACATCTTTTTAGGGCCCAAACGTGACATCTTTTTATAGGCAAAACCATGTGACTAGATTCTGACACTGGTATATATACATTACATTACAAAGTTAGTGGAGTTACCACAGATTTGTATTGTAACCTTGGGGCTTGATTGCCACCTGTTGAAGGTGGAGCAAAAGAGGAAGAACTCCCGGTGAAGTTTTCCTCAGAGACTACTCCCTGACCATTTCCTCATAGGATACAGGGCTGGCTCTGCTGAGAGCTGGCTAGAGGACAGTCCCCTAAACTGCATGGATCCTAGGGGCTTAGCAGGAAGCAAGTGGCATCACAAAGACGTGGTCCTTAGTGGTGAGTTTATATTTATTATTATTAAAAGGCCCAATAGAAAATCCACAGAAATCTGAAAGATTTCAATAGGTTTTGGATCAGACACTAAATCAGTAAGCATTGTGGAACAGGTAAATAAAATCACACAGAGAAATGTACAGACATCTTGATCACAGCTGCTGTAAAAGTTATTCTACAGCATTAGAAGAATTCCTCACAACTGAATATCACTGACTACATTCCATACTTATGACATTCCATTATGAAAGTCTCCATGCTTCACAAACATAAAACAAGATTAGAAACATTCATGAATAGATGGAACGCTGTTAATGACTTTTGGAACTAAAATGCAGAGTAAAAATATGTATTTCACAACAAGTATGTTTTGTAATATGTAATTCTCTTACTTATGCATGTGTGTATATATAGTTGTGATTTCTATTATCCTTTCATTTTATGTAATTAATAATAAACAAAAAAATTCCCAAATCTTACCCATTGTTAATGTGGGACATAAAGTATATTTGCAACTTGCATCAGTCATATTCAGGTAAGTCATTTATAACTATAAGGCTGTATTGGTCTGTTTTGTATTATATCTCCCCAAAAAACCTATGTTAAAGGAATAGTAAGGTTACAAAGTCAAACATTCAAAAGTAGGAAATGCCAGAATTCAGGTTGCTTGTACAACTTTAATTTGTCCCTTTTATGTGTGTGCATTACAATAAAGTTGTAATTACTTTATTACATGCATTTTCTTTTCTTAGGACCCCTGGCCAGATGTTTATATTACATTCTGTTGTTTCATTTCATGTCTGTATTTATTTGAGTTTCTTTGTAATCAATTCATAATGGTTTTTAAACGATTTCATGTTTGGTAAAACAATATTTTGTTTTTTGTCTCAACATCCGCCTTTGGTGAGGGACTTTGTCAAAGGCTTTCTGAAAGTCCAAGTACAATATATCCACTGGATCATCCTTGTCCATGTGTTTGTTGACACCATCAAAGAATTCTAATAGATTGGTGAGGCATGATTTCCCTTTACAATATCTGTGTTGACCCTCCCTCAACAAATCATGTTCATCCATGTGTCTAATAATTCTGTTCTTTACTTAGTTTCAATCAATTTGCCTGGTACAGAAATTAGGCTTACTGTCCTGTATACACCATGATCACCTTTGGTACCTTTTTTAAAAATTGGAGCTGTATTTATTATCCTCCAGTCATCTGGTACAGAAGCTGATTTAAGTGATAGGTTACATACCACACTTAGTAATTCTGCAGTTGCATATCTGAGGTTTTTTCAAACTTTTGGGTGAATACCATCTCGTCCTCATGACTTACTACTGTTTAATTTATCAATTTGTTCCAAAACCTACTCTACTGACACCTAAGTCTGGGACAGTTCCTTAGACTTATCACCTAAAAAGAATGGATCAGGTTTAGGAATCTCCCTTACATCCTTTGAAGTGAAGACAGATGCAGAGAATTCATGTAGTTTCTCTGCAGTGGCCTTCCTTGTCTTCACTGAATGCTCCTTCAGGACCTTGATCATCCGTAGCTCCACTGCTTCCTGTTTCTGATGTACTTAAAGTTTGCTGTTAGTTTTTGAGTCTTTTGCTAGTTGCTCTTCATATTCTTCTTTGGCCAGACTAATTGTACTTTTACACTTGACTTGCCAGAGTTTATGTTCCTTTCTATTTTCCACAGTAGGATTTGACTTCCAATTTTTAAAGGATGCCTTTTTGCCTCCAACCTTTTCTTTTATTCTGGTGTTTTGCCATAGTGGCATTTTTTGGTCCTCTTACTATTCTTTTTTATTTGGGATATATGTTTAATTTGAGCCTCTATTATGGTGTTTTTTAAAAGTTTCCATGAAGCTTGCAAATATTTCATTCTTGTAACTGTTCCTTTTATTTTCCATTTAACTAGATTCCTCATTTTTGTGTAGTTCCCTTTTCTGATGTTAAATGCTACTGTGGCTGGCTTCTTTGGTATTTTCCCTCCCCTTCACAGGGATGTTAAATTTAATTATATTACAGTCACCATTATCAAATAGTTCAGCTATATTCACCTCTTGAACCAGATCCTGTGCTCCACTTAAGACTACATCAAGAATTGCCTTTTCACTTGAGGGTTCCAGACTAGGTGCTCATAAAGGAACCATTAAACTAAAAGTGTCTAGAAACTTTACTTCTGCATCCCATCCTAAGGTGACATGTATCCAGTCAATATGGGGATAGATCCCGCATTATTACTGAGCTTTCTATTTTTATAGCCTCTTTAATCTCCTGAAGCAGTTCACAGTCCCCATCACCATCCTGGTCAGGTGGTCATTACTATATTCCTTGTGATATTCTCTTATTATTCAAACATGGAATTTCTATCCATAGAGATTCTATGGTACAATTTGATTCACTTAAGATTTTGACTATATTTGACTCTATGCTTTCTTTCACATACAGTGCCACTCCCCCACCAGCATGATCTATTCTTTCATTTCTATATATCTTGTGCCCTGGTATTACAGTGTCCCATTGATTGTCATCATTCCACCAAGTTTCTGAGGAGCCTATTGTATCAATATCCTCATTT
This sequence comes from Dermatemys mawii, assembly GCA_007922305.1. Lineage (NCBI taxonomy): Eukaryota > Metazoa > Chordata > Testudines > Dermatemydidae > Dermatemys > Dermatemys mawii. The sequence continues at coordinate 38,516,949 of ML677349.1, read as the reverse complement.
AATACCAGACACTCAAGTTCACACATCTTAGTATTTAGACTTCTAGCATTTGTACACAAGCACTTATAAAAATTGTCAATATTTAGTTGTCTGACTTCATCTGATGTAACTGAGTGGGACTCTTTCATTTGCCTGTTTCTCTTCAGTTCCTTCCTGTACTCTATCAACTTCTATTCTCTCCCTTTTACTAGGTTATAGAGAATCCCCATTAACAGATGCTCCCTTATGGGATGTCTCTGTCTGAACTGTGTGTTATATACACAGAGAAAACCCAAATAAATACATCTTTCCCCAGCTTTGGTTTAAAAACTCCTCTACAACCTTTTAAATTTTACATGCCAGAAATCTGGTTCTGTTCTGGTTTGGGTGGAGCCTATCCTTCCTCCTACTAAACCTAAAACCGCATGCTCTGTGTGTCCCTAATCCTCTGACTCCTAAGTGCTGGGACTGGACAACAGAGGATGGGTCACTTGATGATTGCCCTGTTCTCTTTCTTCTCTTTGAATCATCTGGCATTGGCTATTGTTGGAAGAAAGGATAGTGGGCTAGAAGGATCATTAGTCTGACCCAGCATGGCCATTGTTATGTTCAAAGGTGGAAAAAACCCAGAGGGTATCTGAACCATCCCCCTAACTTTCCAGGATTTTTCTTTATGGTAGATTTTTAAGTGCTTTGTCTGTCTAGTTTTAAAAATGCCCCAATTCAGTAGTCCATCCCTATTCAGCAAAGTTCATAAGATTGTACTTATAGTTAAGTATGTTTTTAAATATTTTGTTGAATTAGAGTCTATCTGAATACAGAATTCCACATATGAGTACCATAACCACGTGGATACCAAATTTTGAAACATATTGTTTTGGTTATAACAACATAAATTATCATAATCATCAGTTAATTAGTAGTGTTCATCTTCTCTAACTATTTCATAAAGTAAATTACTTTGATGTGCCAGATAGCTTCCTTTTTCTTGAAGAATGTGCTAGCACATGCTACACAATACTCACAAAAATATAGTTACAGAGTATAGCACCTTTAACCTTGGCATTAAATTAAACTGAAGAAAAGCCTTCAGAAACTCAAATCTAGGAAATCATGTGGCCAAGACAACGTATCAAATGAGATGCTGAAACATAACACTGAGCATATAAAGTATCCTCTTCTAAAATTATTTAATAGAACCGGATGAAAAATGAAATTTTCCTCCTATGAAAAAATTTGGATTTTTGAAAAAAAACCTGTTCTGAATCAGGACAAAAAGTCAAGTATTCAAATCTTTTTGGAGAATTTGAAGATTCTTTTTGGAGAAAATTTATGAAAAAAATCCATTTTGGAAGCACAAAACCTGAATTTTTCACCTTGTTTCCCAGGCTGCTTGGTAGACTAACAGCAAACCACTGTTATGTTAAACTGAATGGAATAATAAATGAGCACAGAGAATCGAAAGTTATTAATGTGACCCTATCACTGTACAACACCAAACAGTTAAAACTGGTTTGGTGTTTCAAGTACAGCCTGCTTAGTCCAATGGCAAAAGCCCCCACTGAAAAAATTATAAATATTTTATTAAAAATACAAAAAGGAAAGGAAAAACTGTTAAAACATTTGAAATGTAAAATATTAAGTAAGCCTTTCATTTTAATCATATCATTTATTCTCTTTCCCTTTAACAGCAGGGAGTTGTTATGGGTAGAAGAATCCCTGTCTGACAGTCTCTTAGATGCTATTAAAGATGGTATTAACTGTGCTTTTTGGGGAAAAGAGAAGAAGTTAATTTAGATGGGTTGCAGCTGCTGTTGCTAAAGTCCGATCCTACTTTCTTGAAGACAACCAAGACAAACACAGAAAAGGGCAGAGAAAGAATAGCAAAGGCAAAAAAATGGAGCTTCTGTTTCTGATGCCTACTTGCAACATCAATGCTGGAGACACATAAGCATAGTACATGGTCTTATCGGCCGCTCTGAGACCTGACAAACTCATAGCAATATAGGCTGTTTAAAACATTGCTTTAGCTGCCTTTCTGGCAACAAGTTCATAATAACTGTATTGCAATAGATGCAATCTTGGCCGAAGAAGCCAGACTCATATTAAACAAAAGACAAAATCAGAGAAATAGGAAAGAGAATAAATAAGGTGGTGGAAAGAAAAGGACATGTGAAGAAGGAACCCATGTCTTATATCCCATGTGGTGTTCAAGATTTAGCCAGAGCCATTGGAAGTGGCAATGTGTCATGGTGGATTCCAGAGTCCCGGAGACCTTGGGAGTGGCAGCCATGATTTAGAAAGCTTGCTCCTTTCAATCCAACCATCTCCCCATCACTGCCATTTTGAGTCTACTCCCAACTCTCCATTTTAAGGACTTCCAAAAGTGGGTGAGAGATAGAAGAGCCCATCTCTTCATTATTTTTTCCACCAGTTAGGCCTAATTTCCAACACACCGATTTTGGTCCATTAATATCCAGTTCCTTTCCGCTTCTTGTTTACCAGTTATAATCTTAACACAATGCTTGGGTGGATTCAATGGACAGTAATGATAAATGGACACAGTGACGAAAACCTCAAATATAGTGCGTAGCTCTATTCTGGATAGGTCATACAAAATCCTGCCAGACACATGTGTGGTCCTATCTATCTATCTATCTATCTATCTATCTATCTATCTATATATATATAGTGACGGAGTTAGACCAGAAGGATATAGGAGAGTGCTGGAAAGCAGGTATATCAGCCTCAGGATGTGCAGGTCCTTGTTCCCTGGATAGCCAAACAAAGGCTACTCCAGGCCAATCAAGACACCTGGGGCCAATTAAGAACCTTCTAGAAAGGAGTAGAAACAGCTAGCCTGATTGAGACACCTGAAGCCAATCAGGGACTGGCTGAAACTAGACAAAAACCTCCCAGTTAGTCAGATGGGCTGTGGGTGTCAGGAGCTGTGAGAGGAAGTTGTGCTGTTGGTGAGACTGAGTGGTGGACAACATATCATACAGAAGGAAGGAGGCCCTGAGGTAAGGGTGAAGTGGGGTTTGAAGAAGCGGAGACTGCTGTGGGGAAGTAGCCCAGGGAATTGTATTGTGTTTTGTGCCTAAAAGGTCAGCCATCTTAGCTGATACTATTAGGGTCCCTGGGCTGGAGTCCGGAGTAGAGGGTGGGCCCGGGCTCCCCCGCCCCTTTTCCATCTTCCATACTGGCCTGTGATGAAGGTAACTCACTAGGCGGTGACTCTTGCCAATTATTCTGAGAAAGGGAGGTCACTCTGGGGCCTAGATGAGTTTCTGAGGCTCCTCAATCTGCCAGGAAGCGCAGGACCCACAAGTAGAAACTTGGAGCTTTGTCACAACATATATATATATATATATATATATATATATATAAACATTTTAGCAACACTTGTATAATTTACCATGCCAGTAATGTCTCACTGAATTGGTAAGCTATGAAAAGTCATACCCCGAACATCATCCTAGTCACAGGAAAAACAAAAGAGATTGAACTAGACCTTGGATTAGCAATAACTTTGATGCATTACTGGCCCTTTGACTCAAAGACAACTGATGAATATCAAGTCTCCAGGTATTCCTAGTCTCCAGGTGCCAGTGCTGTAATAATAATAATAGTAAAAAGATGCTGTCCAAAATGGAGCTTTTCATTGGCAAAGGGAGATTCTAAATTACTTTGCAATACCTGTCCAATATTAAATGTCATGCTATATAACACTTTTAAACTATATATTGAATAGTTGGAATAACAATATATAAAAAGTATTTTCCCTCCACTATTCATCATTCACTGATATAAAGCTTGTTTCCATATTCAAGAATGGCATTATATAATTAAAGCAAAATAGCCCCAACTCAGGGATAGATACAATTCAGTCCAAGACAGACTGTAGTGTCCAACCCACTTTCCACCTGTCTGAGTTCCCTGCAAGAGTTTATTACTTAGTGCTGGTGCAGTACTGTGAAAAGACCCAATCAGGAAGTGTCTGGACCTTGTCTGTTCATAGAATGGGTGGAACAAAGTTCTTCAGAGAAAAGAAAAATATGATCTGCCTGCAGATCCCTAATTTCCTCTCGGTAGCCCAAAAGCTTTAGTTACCTTGGTTCCCAGAATGATCTATTAGTCAACAATAAGATGAGGAAGACTTTGTAGCACGTTAGAGACTAACCAGTTTATTTCAGCATAAGCTTTCGTGGGCTATAGCCCACTTCATCGGAGGCATAGAATGGAACAGAAGTAAGGTGCATTTATACACACAGAAAGAAAAAAAAAAGGTTGTACATTAGCATACCAATTCTAAGAGGCTGTTTAATTTGGATGGGCCATTATCAACAGGAGAAAAAAGTACCTTTGGAAATGGATATCTGTGTCTGACAGGAGAGATACAACTATTGAAGGTAAATTAACTAGGGAAATGCAATCAATTAGTGTAATGAGCGAACCATTCGCAAGTTCTATTTAATCCTTGGTTAATTGTGTCCAATTTGAAAATTAATTCCAGTTCCTCAGTTTCTCGTTGGAGTCTGTTTTGGAAGGTTTTCTGTTTCAGAACTGACACCATCAAGTCTTTAATGGAATGGCCAGGAAGATTGAAGTGTTCTCCTACTGGTTTTTGAATGTTATGATTCCTGATGTCAGATTTGTGTTCATTTATTCTTTTGCATATACACTGGCCGGTTTGGCCAATGTACATGGCAGAGGGGCATTGCTGGCACATGATGGCATATATCACATTGGTCGATGTGCAGGTGAATGAGCCTCTGATGGTGTGGCTGATGTGATTAGGTCCTATGATGGTGTCAGTTGAATGGATATGAGGACAGAGTTGGCATTGGGCTTTGTTACAAGGATAGGTACCTGGGTTAGTGTGTTTGTTGTGTGGTGTGCGGTTGCTGGTGAGTATTTGTTTCAGATTGGGGGGCTGTCTGTAAGCGAGGGCTGGTCTGTCTCCCAAGGTCTGTGAGAGTGAGGGATCATCTTTCAGGATAGGTTGTAGGTCTTTGATGATGCGTTGGACAGGCTTAAGTTGGGGGCTGAAGGTGACGGCTAATGGTGTTCTGTTTTTGTCTTTATTGGGCCTGTCCTGTAGTAGGTGGCTTCTGGGTACTCTTCTGGCTCTGTCAATCTGTTTTTTCACTTCCCCAGATGGGTATTGTAGTTTTAAGAATGCTTGGTATAGATCTTGTAGGTGTTTGTCTCTGTCTGAGAGATTGGAGCAAATGCGGTTGTATCTTAGAGCTTGGCTGTAGACAATGGATCGAGTGGTGTGATAATGGCCCATCCAAATTAAACAGCCTCAAAGGGCTTGTCTTCACTAGAGCCGGGAGAGATTGATCTTATGGCGATCAATTTATCGCATCTCGTCAAGACGCGATAAATCGATCACCAGTGGCGCCCCCGTCGACTCTGTAACTCCAGCTCACCAAAAGGCGCAAGCTGGAGTCGATGGGGGAGCACGCCACTGCCCGCTGCCGCCATGAGGATGGCAGGTAAGTCGTCTGTAGATATGCCGATTTCAGATACGTTATTAACGTAGCTGAAATTGCGTATCTACAGTCGATCCCCCGCGCTAGTGAAGACCAGCCCTTAGAATTGGTATGCTAATGTACAACCTTTTTTTTTTCTTTCTGTGTGTATAAATGCATCTTACTTCTGTTCCATTCTATGCATTCGATGAAGTAGTCTATAGCCCACGAAAGCTTATGCTGAAATAAATTGGTTAGTCTCTAAGGCGCTACAAAGTCTTCCTCGTCTTATTTACGGATACAGACTAACACGGCTGCTAATCTTAAACTAGTCAACAATAGAATCTCATTCTTTAGACACAACATACTTCTATGGTTTTGATGGCAACATAAGAATAGAAAACATCTAGTTTCCTATTTTAGTTTTTTGTAGAGCCAGTGTTTGGGGTGAACTTTACCAGTCATTGTTTGGGAGGAGAGTTGGACCCTCTTCTATAGCAATATTATTGGATTTTTTCCCCCCATTCCTGTCTTTTACAAGTAAATCACTTGAAATCCTTGTTCCACGGTTTCGAATCTTAAACAGTGAGCATTCAGCTACAGTCACCGCCTGAATGGTAGTGAGCTCTGGTCAACCTAGCGTGGTTGACACCGTGTTAGTGTAGACACTGTGTGACTTATGTTGGCCCTAACAGTCCACCAGCAGCTGTCCCAGAATGCCTGCCATGGACTGCTCTGGTCATAATTGTGAATTCCACTGCCCAGGAGTCATGGAGATCAGAAGCCACCCAGCCCTTTAAAAAACCTGCATATTTTTAAATGCCCTTTTCTAATTGCTCACTTGGTGAACACCTACCAGCTCTCTCTTGTTGTGCGCAACTGCCCACTGCATGGGTGGCCAGTGAGCTGGGTGTTGTACCCAGGGCCCTGTCCCTCTTCCCTTCTGTCCCTCTCCCCCACAAGAGCCCAGAGAACTTCTACCACAGTGCCGCAGTCCTGGTGCTCCCAGTGGTGCGGCCAGGCCCAGAGCGCCAGCGGGCGTGGCTGCACCACCCCTAGCCTCAGAGCGCCCTGAGTCCCTGTGGGATGCAGGGCAGTCAGCTCCAGCCAGACTGGGCCAGCCAGGGCAGAGTGCTGGGAACTACAAGACAGGGGCTAGCCTGGGGGAGAAGCATGGGCGGGGCCACACTAGGCTGGTTGGGGAGGCACAGCCTCCCCTTGCCTACGATGCCTATGCCCATGCAAAACCAACAGTGCCACTTACATACTCCAGATACATTCCTGCCTGGAGTAGACAGGAAGTATTGGATCTCCTGGGTCTGTGGGTACAAGACCATGCAGTTGTAGACTCATGGACATATATCAGCAGACTGCATGGGGGATGCAGGTCAAGCGGTATGACAGGGATCAGCAGCAGTGTTGTGTGAAAGTGAAGGAAATGTGGCAGGCGAATCAAAATGCTGAGGGGAACAAACCTTGGTTAAGGTTGTAAATGCATTTCCCACTGCTCTGTTTAAATGTAAAGATGGTGCCCGACCCCAGTGTAACACAGGTATCGACTTTTCATGAAGTTACTCATTCTAGGAGAGGTATGGGTACAACAAAGATATAGAATTGTTATTGTTCCCCTCTAGAGTTAGGTGGGGGAGTGGGTGAGGAGCAGATTATTTATGCACACAGGGATGCCCCTTGAATCCTCCTGAGAGATCTCAACGAAACTTTCATGGAGGCATTGTGCTGTCCTCTCTCAAAGGTTTCTAGGGACGGCAGATTTATTCCTTCCTCTATGGAAAGATACTTTCCCACACTGCGATGACTCTGGCAGGCACCATTACAATAAATGGGGTAAAGGTAAATGGGCCCTGAGTGGATTTGGAATGTCAGCAGCAGCTGTGCTCTCTGTGCCTTTATTCTGGCCCAGGGGTCGGCAACCTTTCAGAAGTGGGGTGCCGCGTCTTCATTTATTCACTCTAATTTAAGGTTTCACGTGCCAGTAATACATTTTAACATTTTTAGAAGGTCTCTTTCTATAAGTCTTTAATATATAAATAAACTATGGTTGTATGTAAAGTAAATAAGGTGTGGTAAACCTGGAGCAGACTGCTGCCAGAGGGGTTGGTGGTAAGGGAGTTAACTGTAGGTTAAGTGGGTTCAGCTGAGTAAGGCTGCCAGTGGCCCACGCAGGATCAGCTGAGCCCAATTAAAAGGCTGCCACAGTCCTTTTTAAACCCACCCCGGTTAGGAAAGAGGGGGGGGGGGAAGATAGAGGGAGTGAGATTGTCAGTGGGCATCTCAGAAGGGAAACAGCTTTGTCTGGGATACAGAGGGAAAGCCCAGCCAGAAAGGGGTGAGAAGGGGAAGGGAAAGCCTGCCCTTGGGCTTTCTAGGCAGCTTGCCTAGAGAACCCTTGGCTCACCAGAGAAAAAAGGACTTATGCTGGTGAGCCAGAGAAGGCACTTTGCCACAAAGGTTTTAAAAATGTTTAAGAAGAGTCATTTAAAATTAAATTAAAATGTAGAACCCCTGGACCAGTGACCAGGACCCAGGCAGTGTGAGTGCCACTGAAAATCAGCTTGTGTGCCACCTTTGGTACACATGCAATAGGTTGTCTACCTCTGTTCTAGCCCATACCAGGTTTTACTACTTCCTGATATTTTCCTAATTTTAATTAATTCCTTTTTAAAGGACAACATAATGGTTAGTCCTCCTCCTAAGTGATGGACATGTCTTGCCTGAGTGTCATTGAGTGGGGCTGTGATAAACCTCCTCCATACTTCAAAAGCAACAATGAAACATAAAATAACAGCCAAGCTCAGAAACAGAAAATCAAAATAGGTCTAGAGATTAGAGCTAGTGGAAAAATGACAGTTTTTCTAAAAAATTATTAATCAACAGTGTTTGATTTTCCAAATGTTGCTCACTTTATAAGCAGATCAAGCCCCTGCAAATTAATATGGTTTTCTTTCTTTAAAAGTAGCTGAAAAATATAGACATGGGGGAACCGGACCTGTAGTGCTAGTGACTTTTTCAAAAACGAACGGGCCCGGTGGCTCACTTGGTAAGCTCAACGAGCTGGGTCTGATAGCGAGAAGCCAGAGGAAGGGAAGTGGCTTAGTGCAGCTGGAGCTATAAAATGTGCCCCAAGCTTGCAAGAACAGAAAAAGCTGCAGCTGAACACTAATGAGTCACTGGGTAACTAACGCTCTGTTATTACAAAAGGGGGGGGGTATAAACAACAGCGAACCCGAGCGGAAGGAGAAATCAGAGAAACTAAACTTTGCCTCGTCTCTTCTTTTTGTTATGTCCGAGCCCTTGGGGAAGGCGCCCCGCGCGCTCCCCGGGGCAGGCCGCCGGCCGGCCGGCTGTGCAGGCGCTGGCCCGAGGGAGAGGGGCGGGAGGAGGGAACTGCCGGGGAGGGGGAAGGGAGCGGATTGCGATATTCACTTGCTTAGCGGGTTGGCTTCCGCCTCTTCCCCGCCGACGGATTTTAGTCCCGGGAGCTTCTCCCCGGCCTATCGCCCGGGAGGCTGCCGCGCTGGGGAGCCATGGACGGGCCCGCAGCTCCGCGGGGAGGCCTCTCGGGGTCCCAGCAGCTCCGCATGATGTTCTATGTGCTGCGGCCCAATGAAAGCTCCTTCCCCAGCCTCGAGGAGGTGCCCGATTATGTGAAGAAGGTGAGAGCAGGGCGGGAACCTGGGCGAGGGACAGGAAATTTCGCGCTGCCTGGCGTCTCCCTGCCGGCCCCTTGCGCCTACCTGCCTGCCTGCCCCAGGTGCTGTGCCCCGTGCCTGGCCTTACCTGCCCCCTCTCTGCCCCTTGCACCCCCTCTACCTGCTCTGGCTCTGTACCCTGTGTCTGGCCTTACCTGCCTCCTCTCTTCCCCTTGTACTCACTCTGCCTGCCCCTGGCCCTGTGCCCCATGCCTGGCCTTACCTGCCCCCTCTCTGCCCCTTGCACCTCCTGCCTGACCTTACCTCCCCTTCTCTCTCTCTGTGTCCCATGTACTCTCCAGCCTGCCCCTGGCTCTGTGCCCCCTGCCTGGCTTTGTCTACCCCATCTCTCTGCCCTTTGCACCCCCCGCCTCTTCTTCCCTGTCCCTCTCTCTTTCTGTGTTCCTTTGCCTCCATCTGCCTCTCACACACCAGCTGCCCTTTACAGCCCTTTACACTTTTCTCTGTCCCTCTCTGCCCACATTTCACCAGCACCTCAGTATTACCAACCTTAAGCTGTCCAAAATGAGTCTACCTCCCTTCCGCCAATGGGTTTGCCATAAAAATTATGAGATTTTAAAATGCTGCCTTTTTATTTGCCTTCTAGTTTCTGAGCCTTTAGGATGCACTAGCTTCCTGTCCTCTCGCTTTCTGAAACCATGGGGGCTAAGAACTTTTATTGTAAATGAAAGCTGAGATTTCCATGCTATCTCTTGGTTCTAGCAGCTGTGGTTTTAGAGAAACCTCAAATATTATGAGTGGTGATAATATCACAAGGTTTGACAATCTGCTGGATATAATGGGAGAAGAATTGAAATGGATAGCTTCAGTAAAAGGGGAACACACATTATTTTCCCTTAAGGAGCTTGAGATGGTACTGTACCCTGCTTCCCGGAATATGCAGATAGATCTGTCTGCCCTGAAGAACTTGCCACCTGACTGGGACAAAGAAGAAAGAAAGTGACTATTTCCATTTAAAATAATGAAGATAGTTAAAATGAAGGAGAAAAATAAGTTTTGGGAGAGTCAGCTCAGACTTGTTAGTGCCAGGCACACCCCAGCTTTGATTAACTTTCAGGTGTTTTATTCCACCCCTAGAACTAGTCAGATTTGCTGTACCGGATACTAGGGATGGATTCTTTATCATTTTATTATTGCTATCGGTAATGGAGGAGCCCCATTTTGAATGGGACCTCATTGTGCAAGACATTACAAATACATAGGCCATGACTACCCTGGAAAAAGTTTACCCATATAGCTCTACCCTCTTAGTATAGACACAGTTTATGCTGGCAAAAGAGTGTTTTGGCCAATATAAAAAAATCTACATTAGCAAAAGCATTTTTAAGATGTTACACCTGCACTGACATCAGGGCTTTTACCAGTATTTTTTTCAAAAAAATTACACCCTGCACTCAATACTGGCAAAAGTTTCTATGCTGGGCATAGTAATGATAAGGCCTTTCCTTAAAGAGCGTACAAATTCAAAAGACAATATAACAAGTGGATGAAACATCAAGCGATTAAGCGAATGGATTTTTGGGGGAGTGAGTGCAAAATAAAGTACTATAGTACAAGCAAGCTGTATATAAGGCTTTGGAAAATTTATCAGACCAAACTTAAGTGTTTCTGTGGGAGGGGCTCATCCAACTGGCAGTGCCTTCTAAATCACTTGAGTATCTCCAGTGCTACTGCCGCTATTGATGAGTAGAGAGGGGGAACTGTAAAACTGAGTGCTGGCTTCCTTTTAGAACATGAAACCTTAACCTACTAGCTACCCCTACCTTTAATATCAGCCTCTGGTTATAGTAGGATTCTAAAGCAGTGCTTTGTGGAGAAGCCAGCCCCTGTTTCTCATCAAAACTTCAGGCAAAAGAAAGGGTGTTTGGGTACCATTTGGGATGCTGACCCTCGGCCATACCCAGTGGTCCATTTTTCCATATCAGTTTGTAGCTAGCTGAATTTGGAAATCCGTCTTCTCCTTAATTTCCAGAAAGAAAAGGAGAAATTCTCTGTACATTTCTTCCCTCATTTCAGGGTCTCTGGAATGTTACAATATGGACTGGTGGTTTCTCTGTCCATCTGTGAAGCTTCCTATCTAACGTGGATGTAAGAAGATGGGGTAGACTCTTTTACTCAACCCTTCTTCCCAGACTCTATTTCTTGGGTCTTCCGTTGGTCCCACAAATGGGCAGCTCTAAAGCTTCACTCTGCTTCTGTTCGTAGCTTTCACAGCAGGAAGCAGCTACTTTGAAAAGGTATGAGCAGCAGTAGAGACAGTGAATGTCTGTGTCGAGAGTAGCAATACTATGTATTTCTGAGAGTGAAGTATTCAAAAATCATGAGTTGAGCCCACCCCTCAAAAATCATGAAATTGCCTTGAAAAATCATGAGGGTTTTTGTGTCTGTTGAGTGCACTCAGTTCATCTTTTCAGGCTTTTCTGCTCTACTATGAGAGCTTATATTTCATTCTGAGTGAAAGCTGGGATTTTCATGTAATGACCTTACAGAGCTGAGACTAAGAAAGCTCCCCAGAGAATACTATGAGACTCTCAATAATATCAGGAGAGTTTGCACCAGTATTACATCAGTTTACTTTTGGTTCATATTGAGATGATTATTTTGCATTCAGAAGGAGTAGACACTTTTTAAAAATGACATTTTAAATTCTGCAGAAATTGATGATTTAAGAGCTCACTCAACAAAGATAGCTACCTCCTCAATGCTGAGAGTGGGCTCTTCAAGCTACAGTTTAAGGCTAAATGGAGTTCTTATCAAACCCAAACACCTTCCCAAACCCATATAAAGTATTGCTGGTAATGTGATGGGCAAAAAGGTAGGAATTAGAAATGGGGGGAGGGAGGAGGAAAGCCCTTCTAGAGTTTGAAATCTAGATTAGTTGTTCTCTTCAGATTGCTTTTTGACGACAACAAGGTTTGTGGGAGAGGAACAGCAGTTTGCTTGGATTCAGACACTCGGATCCATAAATGAAAACTGTTTCACTGACAGTCTGCTTGATTGGCAAGTGGGTAGGACGATATGAATGGTGCACCCTCTGCCTGTCTGACATAGCACTCCCTGTTTGACAACCAGGAACGCTGTCAGATAGATGCATGTGACACAATCACACAATGACAAATAGATGCTAAAAATGGTTGTTGTAAAGGAGTTGCAATAAGCAAGAGTGTACAAAAGTCAAATTTTTAAAGCAGCGTAGTTGTTGGCAGGTAAAGCAAATAGCCATGCACAACATAACCATGTTTCCTATTCACCACTCTCCCTCCACCCTTAAAGAGCCCCAAACTGGTGTCCTTCTCTGGGTCTGTGCAATTTGCAGTGCTGCGCTTGCTGTTCCATAGCTCAGTCCCATGCTGTAGTGTGAAGGCCCAGATCTGGCTCCCAGTGTTGAGGTCAATGATCCCTTACAAGGACTGGACCTTTAATGAGCCAATTCTTCTCCCTACTGTCTACATACTCATTTTCTTAACTTGTCATTGTGCTTTGGTTGAGAGGACGGGAAATGTTTGCTATAGCTATTTTTCTAATAAAATGCTATATTTTTAATCATGTCTCAGAGAAAAATCATGTTTCCTATTTAGTATTGAAGTACGTGATACAAAAAAAAAGGGAATATGATTTTATTGAGAACTGTCTAGGATTGTTGTATTTCAAATCAAAAATATTTATATGTATGTATTTATGGCTTATTAGTCCCAAATTATCGATATTGTATGTACCTGTTTAGTTTTGTTCCAGGAAGGAGACCTTTCAAGCATTCTGTTGGCTTTCTGTCATTGGGTTTCCATTCTATCCAAAAGGTTTCACATTATAATTTAGATTCCAGTCCTACAAACACTCACTGCTTGGCATAGTGCTTTGAAAACTTCATTGCAACAACTCAGGTCAAGTCAAGGCCTGTATATTCCACCACTGTGGAATTTGTCACAGAATTCATCGCTTCCCTCATGTTTGGGAAGATAATATTAAAATTGGGGCCAAGTGTTGCGTTGCCTTCTTGAGACTTCCCATAGCAGGAAACAACATTTCTTAGCAGTTTAAGCCACCCACATTCATCTCGGTTGACGGTTAATTCTGAATCCTATGAGGGAAATGTAAAGGTCTGGTCTTGTTATCTATTTGACACCAGAGCCTTTGGGCAGAGATACCTATGTACTGTGAAAGCAACAAAAAGTCTTGTAGCACCTTATAGACTGACAGATTTTAGGGATCATGAGCT